>JAGTXX020000003.1:0-1200000 GCA_019044685.2 Nannochloris sp. 'desiccata' | reverse complement strand
TGTTTGGATTTAGTTTCTCAACTCCTTTTGCTTCGATTTGAAGTCACTAAACTTTAATTGTTGATTTTGGAAGATATCGAGTATTCAGGCAAGTCACTGTCGGCTTTGATTCTGCAAAACTTATAAATTTGATCGTCACTAATTTTCAAATATAGTTCTGCCATTTGGAGTCATTTTTGTCCAATAATATAGCAATGGCCAAGAAGAAGAGCACAACAAAGGCCCCGCCTAAAAAACAACGGCCAAAACTTGAAACAACATTTTCATGCCCATTTTGCAACGCAGGCAAGTAATAATTTTAAATTTTGTTTCTCCTTTTAAGAAGCCATCGGTGTCTAATGTCAACTTTCCTATGCATCCGTGCAGAGAAAAGCGTGCACTGTGAGCTCGATAGAGAGAGGAACGTAGGCCAAGTTAAATGTACGTTGTGCAGCGAACATTGGGAAACTAAAATTCATGCTCTTAGTGAACCTATTGATGTATATAGCGAATGGATAGATGCATGCGAAGCAGAGAATGCTGCTTAGAAATATATTGTGGAATTAGCGGATTTAATAAACAATAGCCATGAAACTTAAGTAGTGTGCGGTGTTTTCTGGTTTTGCCGCCACATCCTTTTTAGGGTTTAGAAACTTTGGACCTTTTGCCTCCGAAGCTATTTTAGTTCTACAGTACTGACTTCTTTTAATATAAAAACATAGATTATTATGTAAAATGTCACTAGGTAGGCAATGGATCAGTTTTGACCTCGCTTAGTTTAGCAACTACTACTGGATCGAACTACTGCCGCTACTTTTTTTACTTTTTTTCCTTTTTTCTTTCCAGCCTTAATGCTTCCAGAAATTTACGGCAATCTATAGTCTGAGTAGAAGTTCTATGCTTTATTCATTTAATGTACCTGTCACTGTTATCGATTGCACTAGCCACTGCAGCTTTTTGTAGCAATACAGCTGCCGTATTTCTTCTTTTATGAACAGCTGACAATTTTCTACGCAGTCCTGCTGCTTGACCATGCAATTCATTCGCTTTCTTGTTCCCTCCTTTCAAAACTTTTTTATTTTCTTCAATTTGAATGCTCTGTGCTTTCTTTTGCGCTGCGATTTCTTTCAACCGAATATCAACTGTGGTGGTGTCGGTGGACGCCTTGGTATATCGGTTTAAAGCAGTGACAATTTTGGTTTCCTTGCTTCGGCACGCTATTCGGAGGGCATTCAATTTCGTAGAATGTTGGGTTTGCTGAGAAGTCAGGTCGTTCTCTATAATGGTCTCTAACTTGCTCATATCGTTCAGCCCGAAGTCGAGCTGGGAAATTTCTTTTTGCAAAGACTCTAGCTTCTTTTTAAGCTGCAAAATGTCCATTTCTGACTCCTTTATAGACTCTAACACTCTATTGTGAGTTGTACTAGTCTCTTTAGACTTCTTTTCAGCGTCTGCTAACGTTTGTGTAAGCTGAAAGTGGCGCTGGCTGTTGACCAACAAACGTTCTTGAGCTTGAGACCAGTTTGCTTGCGCTGCTCTCCTTCCATCTTCAGTCGCTGAAAGCTCCTTTCTCAATCTTTGTATTTCTGCATTAAGAGTATCTGTGCAGTTGTCCTTCTGCTCAGCTTCTTCACGTTCTTGCTTTCGCATGTTGAGCAGTTGCAGCTCTCGTGTGCGCTGTTCTAGAGTATGAAGTACACCATCAATTTGCTGCTGTATTGCCTCCAGATGCATCAAATCAGCATGCACATCTATCTCAGCTTGATCAACGTTGGTATTTATTGCTTCCAGTTTTCTTTGACATACTTGCAGCGCTGCTTGAAGCTTCAAAATGTCAGTCTCAAGGTCAGCAATTTGTGCCGTCTTTTCAACGGTAGCTATTTTTGCAGTACGAAGCTCCTGTTGTGTGGCTTGAAGACTGCTTTCCACTTCACAATCGGCTTCCAATAAATTAGAAAACTTCGTTTCAAGGGTATCATACGCTGCTGTGATTCTTTGCTTCTGTATCAGCAGCTCTTCAATGTGGCGTTCTGCATCTTTCCTTGCTGCCTCGTGCTGCTGCAGCTTGGCCACCGTCTCTGCTGTAGCTGCTTCTGTAGCTTTCTGAGCTTCTAAAACCTCATCTAAATGTTCTTTAGCTATTAATATTCGGTTCTCTGTTTCTTGACTGCGATCAAGAGCTTGGTTCACGGCGTGACCACGTTTCCAATTGTGTTCATATTCGATGCATTGCTCTTCTCTCAGCTTTGTTGCCTCTCTCTTAGCAACAGCAATCTTCTTTTCTGTTTCTTCACGCTTTGATACCACATCTGCAAGCTCGACATCAACTTTAAGAAGCTTGAGTAGAGCGTTGTCCCATCTACTGTGCAACAGCTTTGCTTCTTTCTTAACGCCAGCCATTTCCCCCTCTGTCGCTTTGAGTTCTGAAAGCTTGACCTGCCGTTCCTTTCCGTCTAGGTCAGCAGCTGCGTGATCGGAAGCTGCGCATTTTTTAATTAGTTCTATATTTGTACGCAGTTGCTGAATTATAACATCTCCCTGGCGATTTTGTAAAAGTTGTCTCCGTGCTCGGTCATCAGCACACCAAGCAGCTCGTTGCGTCGTAGCAAGCTCAGAAATTTCTTGCGCCTTTAAGCCCTCCGAATGATGCAATTTCAATGTCAATCTACCTAATTCCAGCTGCAAAGATTCTATTCTAGCGCGCTTCAGGGCTGTCAAAGCTGCTTCTGCCTCGCCCTCTCGTTGCAGCACTGCCAGCTCCTTGCTCGCTTCATTTTCAAAGGTCTCAAAATCTTGCAATGCGCAATCTAAATTAGCATTTTTCTGCTCTTGGTGGTATTTTGTATCTTGAAGTTGGCTAAGAAGGTCCCCCAAATCGTTTCTTCTCTTCTTTGCTGCCTGGAGAGTGGCATCCGCCTCCCGGTAGTCATTCAACAGTCGTTGTTTAAGTCTCCGCAACTGGGCTTTAATTTCATCGCAAGCAGGCTTTAAAAGCGTATCTACATCCATATTATGTTGATGTGTAATTAAGTCTACTGGACAATGCTTTTCAGGTTGAAGTAAGGTCTCTACTGTAGGCTTGTGGAGAAGGCCTTCAGTGCCCTCAACCACCCTCTCTTCGTTTCGCTCCAGCGACATATGTACAACGCTTCCCTAATCTACCCTTTAACTCATAGCATGGGGTATTATTTTACTGATACTGATATTATAAGCTTTATCAAGGCTCAATTAATAGTAAAGTTAAAAAAATTCCAGTTCGGAGTAGGCTTGGCTAGGCGGCCCACTATTTCAGCCTCTTCTCTTGGGGATGGTGCAATCCTAAGATTTTATCACCCTAGGGAGCACAAGTATTGGTCGTATTAAAAATCAAAATCAAAATATCATCAAAATTGATTAAGTAGCGGCAATAGACAATAAAACATATATAAAAGCAGCAGTGCTTGAATATATCACTGTCCTAAATCAAAGCAAAAATCAATTCAAATCAGAGCAGCCCGGTGTCGGGAAATAAAAGTAAAGCAAAGGCGCTAAGAGGTCATCCACTTCTTTTGGCAGAGACATTCATACACTTCATTTTTGCGTTATAAATCTTATCAAATGCAGGATCGTATTGTACAAAATGACTCATCATTAACCCAGAGTTACCATCAAAAATGCTCCCAGCCGATAGTACCCTTTAAATTCCAACCCAATCGACACATGTAATTGTACGGTTCAGGGCGTTTATCCACGACATCTATATTTTTAACAACTCAAACTTCGTTGCAGGTTATTTCAAAGAGAAATTTCCCATTAATAGCATTGTGGGAAATCCATTTGGGTTAATATTTAGCACAGGCTTTCTAGCACGTGGAATAGAAATTGGAGGAGGCAGCAAAAGGGTTGTCGTTATCCATATCGGCGGCTTTAAAGTATTCATAGTGAAACTAGCATTGTTTTTGAGGGATGTTGGGGTCCTTTGCAATGTCACGGGAACCACGGGAACCCAGGCTCTGGGCAAAACTTCTGCTGGCAACGGTGCCGGGGCGGGCAGTGTCGGAGACACGAGCTCTGCTTGATTAAGCCTTGGATGGCAACAAATCAGGTAATTTAACGCATCAAATGCCCAAAATGCTGGAATACGCTCCTTTTCCGCTGTCGCTGCACCTTGCTCTCCAGCATCAATTTGGGTAGGATTCTCGCCGAGCTTTGAAATCCAGGCCAAACTTTAAAACATGCAAAATTATTCATTGATTTGACAATTTGGCGTATATTTATGCCATTATATTATATCAAACAATATCGATTATTGCTGATCGCTTAATTTGGATAATAATTTTGACTTTTAAAGTTTGGCCATCTATAATTTATCAGTAATTCAACCTACCCTTGAGAAGATGAATACGCAGATTAATGTGAAACAACAACGACGACTTCAAATACTTCCCTGTTTGATATCATGTGCCGCTCAATCTACACTGCTTCCTAGAACACAATTTCAATGTACGCTTTAGCCTACAAACACGTTGCGTTATCTTCGAAAGTACATTAAATATCTCTTTAATTGACTCTCCTTTCATCATTTTACAGATCGAGACAACGCATCGCTCGTATCACACCAATTCTCACCTCAAAAACTCTCAATTTCACCCCGCCGCCAGCACCGCTTGCCAGTCCTCGCTGTTTTCGCAGCTGCAGGACCAAAAAAGGGCCCTGTAGTCGTAGTTGACAATTATGATAGCTTTACATTCAATCTCTGCCAATATCTGGGCAGCCAGGGCTGTGAATACATCGTTCTTCCAAACGATGCAAAAACCGTCGAGGAAATAAAATCAATGAACCCACGAGGAATCCTGGTCTCTCCAGGGCCAGGCCGTCCAGAAGACTCTGGAATCTCTCTAGAAATCATTGAAAAGCTCGGTCCAGAAGGATTTCCCATCTTTGGGGTGTGTATGGGACATCAATGCATCGGCCAAGTCTTTGGGGGCAACGTGATTCGAGCACCCTCCGGGGTTATGCATGGCAAAGCTTCGCCGGTTTGGCACACAAATGTGGGGTTAGTTGCCGGTTTGGCCAACCCTTTCCAAGCTGGTCGATACCACAGTTTGGTCATTGATAAAGAAAATTGCCCTGAAGATCTGGAAGTGACTGCTTGGTGCGAAGACGGTACTATTATGGCTGTACGGCATAAAAAGTACCCGAAAGTACAAGGGGTGCAGTTTCACCCAGAGAGTATCATAACTGAAAATGGAATGCTGATTGTGAAAAATTTTGTAGATACACTGGAAGATTGATCATGTTTATAGCGTTATTGTTACTTTAACGTTGCTTTGTAAGTAATATGACTGAGAAAGTAATTAAATTACGGAGATTAGATACTGTGGTTTGCTGCCGCGGAAGGCAGCGGAATAACTTTCTTCAATTTTTACAATTTGTTACTAATCTATCTCAACCTCAACCTTAGCGCTAAAAGACCGAATGTGGCGGAATAAAAGTAAACAACTCCGAGCTGCTCTAGTTACTTTCTCGTAACACAGGGGGGAGGGAAAAAAAATAACACAAGGCGCCCACAGCCACCAGCAAAGATCCATATTGTATTTCCGCCATTATTTAAAAGCCCCTATATTATTCCAATCATAGCGATATTATTTATTAAGGCAGTTCCACAATAAAAAAATTTAGGATACTTCAGATAGAGATGCAAAGTGCAGCAGTATGAATATAAAAAACAACCCCCCATTCAAAAAGTCAAAGATGACGGGAGACAAGACCGAAAAAGAAAAAGGGGACAAGACCGAAGAAGCAATTAAAACAGACAACTCGTTGCGTTATCTTCTTGTTGGAGAGAAAAGTAACGTCGAGACTAGGCAAGGAACAACGAATGAAAAAAGAATCAAAAATAGAAAACTTTTCTACTTTTTTTAAAGAAAGAAAGAAGTGCGAATCGAAGCGAGCCAATCAAAGATCAAACACGAAATTCTACTAATTTCACTATGGTGCTATTATCGTAGGTAATTTAAGGGCTGAAGGCCCGTTGCTGAGAAAAATGAAATATTTAAGAACGAGGAATCAAAGATGGAAAAAAAAGGGAGTATGTATAAGCATGGATTAATGAAAGGGTTTTATTTATTCAATAGTATTTATTTATATATATCTTGTGTTTTTCTGGTGATTATTTGGTTGTCGAGGTAGGTGTCAAGCCCAGTTGGTTAAGCACAAAAACGAGGTCCGTCCAGGTTAGTAGGTGGTAATGGGTGGTTAGTAGCTTGAAAGATGACGGAATGTGTTTTCTGGGTGACGTTACTAAAAACAAAAAAGTTGAGTGAAAAGTTGACAAGAAGTCGAGTTGGGTTCGTTAGATGGGTGATTGAGCAAGTAGGGCATCGCAAATGTGAGAAAGACGTACTTAGTTTTTTCTAACTAGACGGAAAGACGGCTGGGTGGGTAGGTAGATGGGTAAAAAAATTAAGAGAAGGAAATTTGTTTGGTTCCTTTCAAGGTTTGTAGTTATTCAAAGTTTTAAGTAGGTTGATAGCCAGCGAGCGAGCTGGCTCAATCATTTACTATTTCTCTATATACACACGTAGAGAGAGAGAGACTATGTGCACGCACAGGCTAATTGAGGTAGTAGTACTTAGCTTGTAATTTATGTAGCAATTCCCAATTCTAAAGTGAAGCAGCTTCTTCTAATTAACTATTTAGCTTGAACTACCAAGCGACCATCATCGGCTTTATAAAAGTCCAACTGCTTGCCCGGCTCCAATCCCAAAACTGCGATTACCTCCTGACATTGATCTAACAACCACATACGCTTCGCAACAGGCCTTCCATTCATCCAATACTTCAACACAACGTTGAAATTGTTGCCATGTATGTCCCAAACGGTCAGGGGAATGCCATGTTTGTTGTCACAACGGGGTAAATAACGCTCGACAGCAGCTCGAGGCAATACAATACGAGCCAATCGGCCTGCGTCAGATGCCGTAATAGTCTTACCAAACAGGTAGACACATCGGGTAGGCATATGGGAAGAAGGAGACGTACCATATTCTTCAACCTCGTCGTCTTCACCGCCATCTTCCTTTTTAATTTTAGTTTTCACACGACGGCGGCGTTTGGCAGGAGCAGGCAGCATGGCAAGAATCTCAGAATGGCGTACTGAAGATGCAGCTGCAGCAAGAGCTTGATGCTGCATACGAAGTCTTGATCCAGTTCCACATTCATGTTCAGAAGTAGCGGCAGGAGAATAGGTCTTGCTCTCCACAGCCCAGTAGTTCTTTTGTTCGGGCACCTGTTGCTGCTGGCGGCTTTGACCCAGCCCAAGGGCCCCAGAAAGAAAGTTCTTTTTCTCAGGAGTATGGGGATCATATGAGAACTCTTCTCCTTCTTCAGACAAGCTACGTTTGATGCTCTGCTCTACCGGAGACATACGCATTTCCTCCCTATCAGCGCAATGAGGGTAATGAGCAGGCGAGGGAACACGAGCTGCGGGATTAACATCCGCAGCAATACTATTAGGTTTTCCGATTGCAGTCAAATCTAAAGGAGGTAAAGCTTCAAGATCTTCAGCAAAAGATTGGAACAAAGTTTGTAAATCTATATTTTCAATGAACTCTCCACCATGCTGCTCAATGGTGTCGTCGTCTTCAACACGGTCAACATGTTCTTCACGCTTTCCAGCAACACCACCAAGAATCGCCTCCTCGGCAATGACAGTAGTTCCAGCAGACACACCACCAGAAGAACCAGGTCCTGCACTGCCATCCGTACCTTTACACATTTGATGATTACCATCAAAATGTTGAAACAGCTGCTCCAAATCCATGCCTTCCAACAAATCGCAATCTACCTTGCCACTCCTGCCGTGGGCTGGATCACCCTCTTCATCAGAAACCTTTCTGGAAAGATGACGACGCTGGTTGCTTCTCCCATCAAGGTCTGCAAGGCTGCCTGCCATAGGCATAAAAGGGCTTTCAATCAGCAAGGGAGCAGGGCAGACTTGCACGGATACCGCTGCAGCTGCAACTTGATCAGGAGACGTTTCGGTATAGAGAGTGTCGCAAGACCCTGGTGCAATACGTTGATGGTGTTCTGCTTTACCTTCATGATGGTCGTGTTGAGGGGGTGGAGGCGTGGCAACAGCGCGGCTGCGGTGGGTTTCAGGGTTGCTACCCTCCTGGAGTACTTGGCCTGAAAAGAAAGCAGGCAGTTCATCTAACTCAGAGGTCGACATACCATCTCCAGGTCCAAGTAAAGTAGCCAAGGTAGCTGGAGATAAGCTGGTAGGTGAAGGCCATTGGGCGATTGCAGCTCTACTCGCTGGAGCAGCACAAGGAGGAGGAAGGGGAGGAGGGGGAAGCAACATTGATGGGAGGTGTCGGCGCTGCTGCTGCTGGTGTTGCCAGCAATTGTCAACAGGAGCTTCAGAGGTGTGAAAAGAGAGCTGTCTTCTTGCCATGGGAGCATACTTGTCGACTATAACTTGGGTTAAGCTTGAAGACGGCGTGGCAGCAGGGAGTGGGGGTGCATGAAAGAAGGGGAAAGGAGGAGGCATCGGGTGTTGAAAAGGCGATACATGCAAGTAGTGTCCACTACAAGTCTGATTCAAATGCTGTGCATGGGGCATCTGAGGGGCGAAATTGCTGTAAGACACTGGCATTCCAGGGTAAAGCACCCTGGACATGCCAGGATGTACCTGCAAAGGACAGTATAGAGAGAAAAAAGTTCAGCATATTGAGCAACACCGAGATCCAGTGTAATTTCAACAAAATGGCAGTATATAGCAGTAAAAGCGAAGTTTGGCCTAGTGAGGGCTTCCTAGATTGTGATATACAGCTCATAGATGTGACTAGCAAATGTGTGGATGCTTACCGCGTCGCCCTCCATAGGGAAAGGGTGGCCAAGGCTCAAGATCAAGCAGAGATGTAGGAGGTCTTGCCTGCAAAGTTGGGGCAGATTGGGTGGATAACCGGTCCATCACGAGCGCAAAACAATGCAATATGTAAGATGAAATTCTGGCCATGTCGCGAGGAAAGAGACTGGGGCTTCTGGGTTCCAGACAGAAAAAGTCAATCTAAAGATGTGGCATTGCCGAAATTAACTCACCGCTGGTGTCCGGAAATAACAATTAGATGATATTACAGGTTTTGGGGTTGCCCTTGAATAATAGAATGGGGATTTGGTCTTGAAGGGCTTTTTAATGGGGGGGATTCGCGCACGTAGTTGATGAGTAGACGCTGATCTCCCAGGCTAAGCCAGATTGTCCTGCCTGCATCTTGCCTGCATCTTGTCTGCAAAGATCAATCGCTTTATGGTCCTTTGGCTGCACTGATGCTTTGAATAAATTAATTCAATGTGCTTTCCAAGCTGTAAGGTTATTATAACAACTTTAAAAAAACGGAGATCACATCAAAAATTCAAGTAACCATGCAAAAGTTCAGTCCATCTTTAGACAAAGCCAACTTTGCTTTGAAACCAATGCAGTAAGTTCTATTATGCATGTATATAGATTGGCTAATCGTTCTTTTATTGCCCCAACAGTGGCACCTTAATTTCTGGATCACTTAATTTTATACAGTTTGGTTTTCCCGTTCTCTGTAGAAACGATGCTAGAAGGCAACTATTGGACCTCTTAGACACAGTAAGATTGTCCCTAAAAGCAACGATCATACCTTCGGAAGCTCCTTCCCCTGCACTATTGGTATTAAACAATCTTTGCTCTCATTTCCGCAGGTTCGTGGCAAAAAGGCACTTGTGTTAGAGCCGCATTTTGTGCAACCTCTAGGTTTCATTGTAGATGCTCTGACACTTAAAGAACATGGTGTAGAAATGTAGGTTCATAGAGATTTACTGGCTTCCTTTTTGGATGTCAGAATTTATTGCCCTACCGCTGCCTACCTAACTTTTGTATATATACATATATTTCCCTCCCTTTTCCACCTTCTCGACAGGTTTTGTGTGCTCGAGAGCCACCCAGGTGTAATCTCTGCTCTAGTCGAACGCGGTGTTCGGCATCTTGTCTATCTATTCCATTCTAGAATCGAAGCTGTTCAGGCAGCGGTAACACACATCACCATGTGTAGAGATCTCGGTGCAAATTTTGATTACACCTCTTTAATAATGCCACGCAAAATGAAAACATGCGAGCTGCTATTAGACAATGCAGGCTTGTTGGGTGACGTTTCAGTCCGTGGCTGCCCTTTAAATTGGATCCCATTAGAGGAAGATATTATTTCCTTGGAAGCGCCTGAGGCTTTTAAAGAACTAGCAGTTGAAGGAGATACGAGCTGCCTTTGGGACATCGCCCACGCCCTTACAGCCCTGCAATCTTCCCGGGGAGCCATTCCTCATATCAAGGGCAAAGGGATATGGGCTTCTAGGGTGCAGAAAATAATGAATCGAATGAGAAATGAACTAGGGGGGGCAGCACCGGCACCTGGCGGGAGCGACGGGGGTATCGATACATTACTTTTATTGGATAGAAGCGTAGATATGGTGACACCCATGTGTACACAGTTGACATATGAAGGGTTGTTAGATGAGATCCTTGGGTTAAACTACGGTCAAATACGGTCAACAATAGATCAATCAAGTAGTATAGGAGGAGGGGGGGCAGGAGCCGGGGCATTGCCCTCTCCTTCTACCGCTTCGTCTTCAAAAAATCCCGATAAAAAGGTCTCGGGGTTAACTTCTGCTGACCCTGTATTCCACGCAACACGAGATCTATTCTACGTGGGTGCTCGAAAATGGCTAAATGAGACGTTACGCTCTATTCAACAGTTTAAAGATGTCGGGATGGCGGGGGCGGATATTTCTCAATTAAAAGGATTCGTCGCTGAACTGAAAGATAAGTTTGCTAGAATTCCTCTACACACGTCTTTGACTGAACAGCTCGGTGAAGCATTACGTGCGCCATCGTTTGCCGTCAGGCAACGTATAGAAGCAGCGTTGCTGGACGAGCAAGATGATTTTGCGGCAATTGAAGATGTGATTGCACAAGGTGAAGATTTACTTCCTCTGCTGCGCCTGCTGTGCTTGTACTGTACCGTTCATGGAGGTATTCCCAAAAAACATTGGGATAGCTTACGCCGCGACTTAGTGAATACGTATGGTCATGGACAGCTCATTACCTTGAGAGCATTGGGGAAGGCAGGGCTGTTGCAGAGACGTGACGGCAAAAAAAACGGATCTTTTGCTGCCGCCAAGCCTGCTTTGAAGCTGCTGATGCAGGAAGGAGAGACTGTGGATGAAGAAGACCCAAAAGATATACATTTCACGTATGCTGGGTATGCTCCTTTAAGTATACGGTTGGTACAGCAGGCATTAAGTCCAGGTGGATGGAGCGGAGCTGGAAGTGGAGGTCCAGCTGTGGAGGCGGTGGTGGCGGCCTTGCCAGGCCCACAATTTGAGCTTTTACAGACTGTAGATGATAAGGGACGGCCCATTGAAAAGCGGGAAAGAAATAATATGAGTCATGGAGGTAGTATTAATAGTGGTGTTGGTAGTTCTTCTACAACAGCAGCAAAAAAGAAGCGGACAGTGATGGTGATGTTCATTGGCGGTGTGACGTTGGCCGAAATATCTGCGTTGCGATTTTTAAGTAGGAAAAAGATGGTTGATTGTGAATTTGTTGTTGCAACGACGAAGATTGTGAATGGAAGCTCGTTGTTGGGGTCTCTTCTATGAAAAGGACTAGGTGGCGCGGCGTAATTCTCAGCCGTCTACATTCTACTAGAAAACAACTTGAAATAGCCTCGGAAGCTTTTTTCAAATCAGTCGAGGTGTCGGGAAAAAACAAACATTCACAATTTCCTTTAAAACCTTTACTTTCACGTATCACTTGTAACTCCAATGCATTTTCACAAGCCAACTACACCTCTTTTTGCACAGGAAGGCCTTCAAGATGAGGTTTCAGGGCGAGCTTGGGATTTACTTTTACTGATTGTCTCGATCTTAACTTTAGCACTCTATCACATATGGTATTATTCCTGGCGGTTTTCGAATTTAGTAGAAGCTCGAGGATATCACAGAGTAGACTTAACTGGCCAAAGAGCCAGAGAAATCTTCGTACGCTCTATACTTGCTCTTCCCGGCGATGTGGCCAGCAGCGCTGACGCTGCGACTAATATCGCTTTGCAGGCTGCTAGAAATCCAATCACAGCAGTTAGTATCCTGGCTACTGGAACCACGGTAGGCGCTACAACACTCGTGGGGATATTATTAGACTCAGAAAAGATGAACCAAGTTCGTGCCTTGGGTGCTGCGGACCCCCTCACCGGCACGTCAACTTTATTTTCCCCAGAAACAAAACTCGCTTGTGCAGTCAGTGTGCTGTTTTTATCTTTTTTCAGTTTGGCGCAATCGCTAAGACTCTTTATTCATTTTTCATTTTTCATAAGGGCAGCTCGATTCTGTGCTGACCACCCAGACTACTACGGAGAAGACACGAAGGAAAGCATGTTTGCTGATTCTTGCAAGAGTTGTTTACGAGCTCAAACATTCATGTCGCTTGGGTTCAGATTCCTGTATTGTTGGATACCGCTGATTTTCTGGTTAATGGGAGGCACATTTTTGTTTTCTGCAACGGTTGTGACTGCTATTGCCCTTTATAACTTGGACCATATATAAACAGATAACTCGAAAAAAAGAAAATTAATGAATACAGCTCATTCTCTGCTGACCAGCCTGAATTTAATTAAAAAAACTCCATTCTTTATACTTGACTCAAGGCTGGAAAATTAATAATATAAAATCTCAACCTCAAGCCCATACAGTCCATCCATAAACAGCAATAACAACTACCACTCCACTCACCAGTGTCCCTATTGCATACGTATATGCCTGCCCACTCTCAGGGAATACCTCCAGGTACTGTACTATCTCCGTAACAAACGTAGAGACGGTGGACAAAGCACCACAAAAACCACTCATACCAGCCGAAACAACCGATGACTCCCAAGACGTCAATTCTACTTTGACGTTTACCACAAAGAGTGCAGTGGAGATAGCAGCACCCAGCATATTCGCCAAAAATGTACCGAGGGGTGCCCAGGCCAACTTTCCTTTTAGTTTATAATTCAGACGAGCAAGAAGCCAACGAAGAGTGCAGCCAAAGGGAGCCAATAGGAGGGATAACCAGGCAGTACGGAGCCAGGCATGGTTGTCTTCTATTATAGCGCCTATTATACACCATGCGGTAAGACCTATAAGCGTAATTAATGCTATAATATCAGTCTTTACTACACTTTCTGTATTCATATTAATTTTTGATGGTGGTAGCGGTGGCATTGCTGCCGTCTCCAGGCCCTGTTCCACTTCTAGCCCAGCTGCTGCTGCTGCTGCCGCTGCTGCCGTAGTTGCTGTCCTTATAGGTTGACTGGGGTGACTAATCATTATACGAGGTAAATCATCTTCAGCTACCATTAACTCCGCTTGTTGCTCGGATAATGCTTCGAAACCTGCAGCTTCTGTCACGACAACTCCAGTTGTACCGCCATATACAGCATCTACACCGCCGACACCTACTTGTTTAGTATTCTCCGGTAGCTCTCTACTTGCAGCACGATAGGCGTCAACGACGTTTTTTCTATAATCACTTTCTTCTAATAAAACATCTTCGTTATTTGCAGGCAGCCATCGATCTAAATAGAGAGCGGCATGAACGCCAATCGTATATGAGAGGATTGCAGCATATAAACCGACTATAATACCTAGAATAGCATTCATATACGCATTTAAACTAATAGCATTCACAACTAATTCTTTTACCCAGGTGCTAAAAGTGGTCAAAGAACCACAATACCCCGTACGAATACCTATCTGTACTGGAAAATTATTCTGCCACGGATGGGATTTTGGGAGGACGGCAATTGCTTTTTGGTTTACAAGACCTACGGTGGACGATGCAGCGAAGAGGCCGATGATAAAGCTGCCAAGCATGTTGGCAGGGAGATCGTAAAAATAGATGCCACCTGTGGGGATGTAGAAGAGGAGAAATGCTGATTAAAACATATATATATATATATATATGCGGCAGAGAATGATGGAGGGAGCAGAGAGAGTCTCTTTGTTTGATGCAAAGAAGGAAAAGCTTACGCCAATTTGAAGGTTCTCACCTTGAACACAAGGTCCCCACTGTCCATTGCAGCCTAGTTGGAAGAATTTACCTACAAACGTTCGAGTGAGTACACCTAATTGAGACCACATTGCCAAATGCAAGAGGGTAACGAGGGTCTGTTTCCGCATTTATCTAGTTTATATATTTTGCACAATTATCTTTGGTTCATTGGAAAGGCTGCATGCAAGTTTAATGCAGCCAAAAGGCTTGCCAATTCAAAATAAGTGATCACTTCATTTTAAAAGAGAGACCCTTCCCAACTATGTCAGCATCTCAAGTGTTTGCATTTCAACTTTCTTTAAAAACATTTCTATTTATATATGAAATTTTGGATGATACGATAATAGTAGGGCCAGCTTATCAAACCTTGCTGCTGCTCTTTGCCGCCGCCAGTTCTGCTGTGTAGAGAGATCCTATTGCGTATCATGCTGGGCCCTTGTCTGGAGAGTGCGGCCCCCAACTGCCAAATTTACGCATTTTCCCCTCTAATGCCATCTACCGAACCTGTACAGGCCCACTTTCCTCTCCAGCACTTTGTTTCGAAATCAACGCTTGATGGTGCCGCAACAACTTTTCCGCTTCAGCCACCCTCGCCTCCTCCCATCTCCTCCATTCCAGCATTTTATCAACATGATATATTGTCGAAACTGCCCCTAATGCAGCCAACATCGCGCCGCCTGGTCCAGTATATGGGTTACTGGACGCCCGATATGACATGGCGCCGGTAAACATAAGAGACCCTATAAGACACATCTGATGCGCCATTTCGTGGCTTGGCGTAGCTCCTCTACCAGTAGAGAGGGTTGTACTTGGATCTGCCTGTCTGGGAGTTTCCATTATTTGCAAGCCACCTAGAAGAAAAAGCGAACCCACCCCAAGGCCGGCAGCAAGCCCAGGAACTGACCGCCTCATACTGTAAGCTGAAACGCCTCCGACGCTTGTCACAAAGGACATGAGGAATGCTAAATCTGGGCTATCTCGGGGGATAGATCTTGGGCTTGCAGAATTGCTGGAAGTGAAAATGCAAAGAAAATAAATTGTAAGAAAGACATGGTAAAATATTGTGTTTTTTGAACGCATGCATGCACGATATTGACTTACTTCCACCACGACATCTTACACCACTAACAAATAATAGATACATTAAGAATTACAAGATGCATTTTCCTCCCAATAGAAGATTATTTACAATAACGAGGCAACATTTAAGAATTTATTTTCTGCTGACTCAGCAAGTTTCCTCGTGCCACGCGCAGCCGAAAATCCAAATTTACACCCAATTAGGTGATCATTTCGGGAATTAAATACATATATTCAATTTTTGTATTAAACAATGGATAACAATAGTGCTAAAGAGTTCAAAATGGGCAATACAAGCTCTCCAACTATCTCTCCACCTACCCCACAGCCTTCTCTTTCTCCTCAAGCTTCAGTGTCCTCTGAAGCTGAAGGATGTTGTCTTATGGCGGAAATGGATAGACCGCTGGATTCCCCGTGCGTAATATTCGTTCCGAATGTGCAAGCTCTGCGCGAAGGAAGCTCTCTTGTTGGCCAAATAAAAATTGGTCGACTGCTCGGGCAGGGGCTGCAAGCTCGAGTGCATGAACTCACTTTCAAAGATGGCACCCCAGTAGGCAAAGTCGTCAAAATATCCCATCAAGATATAGGTCACAAAGCTTTAAACGCTGTCTGGATCGGAATGGAACGCGAGTGGGAGCTAGGGCTTAAGCTTCGAGTTGCGTTGCAAGATCCAGACACCGGCAAGCTGCCTGGTTTCATGAGAGTTTGTGATGCTTTAGTTTCTGGATCTGACCCAGATACGGCCACTAACGCAAGTACACCAGGTCAACGGAGAAAGGCGCGCTTTGCAGGCATGGTCTTAGAAAAACTCAACGGCTGGGAGATATATAAGAGAATTGATATGCACGGTAAGGTTTTGGTTGTTCTTTTTTTCCATATTTTTCAAAACCTATTTTCTCCTTATTATCTATCTTCGTTTTTAACAAAGGTCCTGATGTTTCCACTTCACAGAATTCCACAACATACATTACGTACGAGAGATGTTGCGGCAAGTGTTCAATGCTTTAGACCGAGCAGAACGGGAATGTGGCCTCTTCCACGCAGACCTAGGTATGCGCAACGTGATGGAGCACTATCCTCAGCTTTATCGCGAACCTCAGGCAGAACAAAGAAGGAAAAATTTAGTTGCTGAGCAAGGCGGCCCTTCAAAACAAGGGCCGGCCGGTGACGATATTGGTCCTGGTTATGAAATAATGACTGGGTCGTTGCCTACACGGCCCGATACAGCACCTTCTGTAGCAGAAACCACTACTAGCACTTTTGATAACGTGGATACCGACAACAGTGATCTTAATACCTATATTAGTACTCCTCGTACAAGGGCCACGGGAGGAAATGTGGTCTTGAGTGGGGAACGAGTAGATGCAGCAAGAATTCCTACTGAAATTGCAGATTTAAACGTTTCTGCCAACGCTTCAGTTCCTGCTTTAACCGAATTGCCTGATGGCGGTGGTTCTCCCCCTCCTCCTCCTCCTGCTGGCACCCCTGCCACTGCTGCTCCAACCAGCTCTGCATTTAGAGTAAGGCCACGCCCAGGATATACATGCAATGGTGATGGCTCTCGCATGCCTTTAGGTCCTCAAGTAGAATTTAAAATTATCGATTATGGTAGTAGTTACTTCTCTGAAACGCTGGCGCAGGCCACTGGTGGGTTCCGAGCTCGGCATAATTACCAACGCTTGACCAGATTGTTTGAATCTAAGCAAGTGGCATTTAGGTCTCCTACACGTCAAACTTTAGTTGAAGTGGAGACGTCTAATGGAAAAGCTGGTACTGCGCCTGGAAAACCTGAGAAGAAGTGGCGTTTAATGCCAAGCGCTGGAAAAATCAGACAGCGGGTAGGTTTTGATTTTCTTTTCTTTTCAACTGCCTCCTTCATTCAATTAATCAGTCAATTATCACAGTTTATCCTCGGACGTAGAGGCAATAAGCAATTATTCGTAAAATAAAGTGGTGCTGTTCGTTTTACTAGAGGTAGTACCTTGCTGAATTGCAAGTTGCTGAAATTCCGCATTTCCTCTTCTTCCTCTGTAGTTCCACTTGAAAGCCATGAAAGAGGCTGATGCTAATGACACTTCTACTAATGGTACTTCTACTTTTAGTACTTCTACTAATGGTAACAGTACTATTACTAGTATAGACGCTCGCCCAGCAGCGACCATTTTACCTCCGGAGGACTCTGCTAATCTTCAAGAAGAAGATTCTCGCCTTGCGGCACCAGTGCGTTTGCACAGTTTTAGATTGGAGTCGCCATTTGCTGATGTCCCTCCTTCTGAAAACCCTCCTTCTACCGAGACTACTTCTGCTCCTGCTAGCCCTGGAGCTGCCACTAGTGCACGGGAAGCTCGAGGACGAGTACACCATGAGCACTCTTGGAAGAGACAACATCTTCGTACGTTATCTGAAGATATAACAGCTGCAGAGGTAAAAGGTAAAGAAGAAACTCCGTTGGCTCCACCTTCTCCAACATCAAACATCATTGAAATCCTCTATCGCCACTTTTGGCGCCGTAAAGGCGACGTATTTCACCTGCTTTTATCTCTTGCAATCGCGTTAGATGACCGTCTCTGGCCTCGTGAAGATAAAGAAGAAGTTCAGTTGTTTATTTCTCTTGTGTACCATGTCACTGGAGTTAAACTGAAGGCCTCGTTTGCTTCAGAGGGGGAGCCTGCTGCTGCTGGATTGTGGGGTGCTCGTCGCAAATTACAGGGGAAGAGCAAGAAATACGGTTCAAAAGAAGCTTGGGGATCGTGGTTTAGGAGGGTACATATCAGATTGAAAGCTCATTTTTTCCCTTACAACTCCGGGACAACTGCTGGCCAGGCACTGCTTGCTCCTTTCTTTCAAGAAAAAGAAGAGCCGACACCTCCGGCAATAGGCGCAGCATCTTTGGAAACATTATTTCCCAGATCTGGCCCGATTGAGTAGTTGCCGTTTTTTAAGAGACGCAATCCAGCAATTTTGGGCGAGTGAGGTCTATATGCTCAGTTGAGGTTTCTTTAAAGACGGTGCATTGGTCGGTTTTGCATTCGAAAAATAGACGGTGATTTGAAAAATAGTTGAAGAGATTCTTGCTTGTTTTGACTAGAATAATTTGATTCCTAAGTTTATTTGAGTTATTTGTTGCATATTTTGTATAAAAATATTTAACTTATACTTAGCAATAATGCGAGAGATTTGAAAGACGCGAGGAAGTTATCGATTCAAAATGCGCTTTGCAATCTCGACAATTGCGGTCACTTCACGCTTGCCAATCAAAATCCCCTCCAGCGGAAGAAATAACAGCATCGAAAAGAAGAGGGGTAGAGTAGTCCGCTGTGCACAGGCCAGAGAAGAGCGTTCTTTAAGTCCACTACCACCACAAAAGACGATCACCAACGCCAATCCCTTGAAAACACCTTCTTCTTCTGTTTCTAGAATTACTACCGCTTCGACCCCGTTAATAGAAGAATCAAGCTCGCCAGGTCCATTAATATTGCAGCGAATGTCCCAACAGGATGCTGTTATTCTCATTTCAGCAGCTACTCTAGGTTTTTCCTTCCTTGCCGGCGATGTAATTTTCTGGCACAGCCTTCGTTGGCTTGATATTGGCGTTCATCTTTTTATTAGGAATCACGTTTCGGTGGAACTCCACGATTTTGCTCGGCATACTATGTCTAATACCCCTATTGTTCTAGGCTGGTGTGGCTGGGCTGCAGCTGCAACAGCACTCGTATATAATAGCAACATTAAAGCAAGCAATGAGGATTCTTCCGTTTCTACGGGGGTCCGGCATTTCCTCCTATCTATTGCGATGTACCTCCTCGGTGGCGGGACAATCCTTCACGGGGATCCTTGGCTTGTCAAGATCATTAAAGAAGTCTTTCAACGCAGCAGACCTACTGAACTTTCTTCTACATACTCATTTCCGAGTGGACACACAACGTCTGCCACATTTGTGATTGGCACCCTGCTGTTTATTATTTTACCTGCAATGCTAGAAGCATACTCAATGAAACAGGCCAATGGCACTGGGGTTGCACATGCTAGTAGAAAGAGTACGATTAGAAGTAGTACGGATTCTATTAAATCAATAGAGAGTGATGGTAAGCTAGAACACTCAGGGAGGAGTGCTCTAGAAATTTTGCAACAAAATAGAATTTTACTTTGGATTTTCTGTGTTGCTACTACCGCTTCTGGCAGAGTCGTAGCTGACGTTCACTGGAGCACAGATGTGATGGCCGGGGCGTGTTTAGGGATGGGGCTGGTTGCAGTGACAGTCCTTGCGTGTGGATTATCTGATGTACTTGTTGGTCAAAAAGAAAGAGAGGCGAGGCGATGAGGTACAGTTAGGGGAGCAAAAATATGGGAACACAAAATAGTTAGGCTTTGGCTCGTTCGAATTAAGGTATTTTTATATATTTTTTGCTCCCTGCAGTAGTATTTTTCTAAATAATCTTTTTGTATTGATTTTGCTATCTTAAAAGTTGTTTTTTTGATGAAATTTAAAATGAATTTTGGCATGAATGAATGCACTGTAAACTAAGTTTATGTAAAGGCTATACTTGACTTGTGTTCAAATTGTCTAATTTGGATTGAAATACCGGGCATAATCTTGTTGTGGGTGTTTGAGGGTGAGTTAATAGATGCATTTCTGCTGGAGAGATTTCTGCGGCGGTCACGCTGAGATCCATCCTTTGCTCATGCTCTGATCAGAAATAAAATATTTTATCTTTTAATTTATAGTGCGCTACTTCAAAAAACTTAATATCATAGACAGGAATAATTTCTAATGGAGATCATTTGTAGCCTTATGCCCTGTGTGGCACCCTCTGCTTTACACCATGCCAAGTTCAAGATATCAGGACCCATTGCAGCTCCCACAGTTGTTCGCAGCACTTCATTGCCGACATTTGCCCATAGTATAAAAACTGTAGCATCTACGCATCAAAGAAGTAGACGTTCATTGTTCCTCTGCCGCGCAGATGGTGCTTCAAATGCAATGGAGGCTGCCACTCCCTTTACTACGACCCAAAAGGGCGCACCAACCTCTACTGAATGGGAATTAGATTTTTGCTCTAGACCTCTTGTAGATGAACGCGGCAAGAAGATCTGGGAACTGCTCATTTGTGATCCTGAACGCAATTTCGAGTACGCTCAGTATTTTCCTAACAATAAAATTAACAGCAGCGAGCTTAAACGCGCATTAGAGCAAGTTCTTACACAGCAAGGCGCATTCCGTCCCGAAAAGGTCCGTTTTTTCCGTGGCCAGATGCAAACTATTATTACTCGTGCCTTAACAGAGCTTGACGTCACGCCGACCCCTTCTCGTCGCTGTTTTGCCCTCACTGCCTGGCTGGAAGATCGAATTGAAAATGTCTACAAAGTCCACCCTGGTTACTCAGAAAAGGCATCTACACTCTTCACCCTCGATTTAGGTGCTCCTAATGAACTTCCTGACGCGCTGCGAGGAGAATCCTGGTCGTTTGTCCAGCTCCCTCTCGGAGCTCTACGCGGTGAATTGGCAGCAGTGGAAGCAGGCCGCGCTTTTGGCTCTACCTTGGATACTGCGCGCTTAGGACTTGATGTAAATGATGAAACGCTCATTCCTGGGGTTGCTGTCTATAGTAGAAGAGCTAATCCTATGGCAGCGTGGACTAATGGCCTAGAGCTTGCAGCGGTTGTTGCCGACACTGACCGAGCTTTCTTAATTTTAGAGACTGGGGTGAATGACAGATGGAGATATGCAGCATATAGGAGAACCCTTGAGACAACTTCAGAAGCACAGGCATGGGAGGAAACGAAACTGGCGACTAATGGACTTCATTTTTTGGCGGTTATGGAATCTGAAGAAGCAGACGACTGTGCAGGGCTTTGGCTTCTCTTGGACCGTAAGGCACCGAATGTTTAGATTTTTAATTGATTTTGGATTTTGTTGTGAAAATGCCTGACTTTTACTCTGTCTAGAATGAATAAATATAGAAGATCTAATTTGAAAAGGACAAAAGAATCTTGAGAAGTAGGGCCCAGCGCCTCCTGAACCAACTTTAAAGGAACACGTCGCCTATGTCGAACATCAATAATTTTTACTAAAGCAGTTGGTTTTCGTTGAGATCCACTGACTTGTAGGCTAGTTCAAGGGTTGATTAATCAAATTAAGCGATGTGGAAGTTCGCTCCTGCGTCTGATAGCGATGGACATCCCTTGCTGCGAAGTCTGAATAATAATGCTGGAAGACAAGTGTGGGTTTATGATGAAAATGCAGGAACGCCTGAAGAAAGGAAAGCAGTGGAAGAAGCCCAAACAAAGTTTAGAGCAAATAGATTCCATCAGAAAGACAGCGCTGATGAGCTTCTCAGGTGCGGTTTTCTAGGGGTTGTTAATGACGATGCACGTTACACATCGGTAATGAAGTATATCCTTGAGATTGTCGCCGCTATGGGGTCTCTTTCTCGGGTTCAAATTTCAAAAGATTGCTTTTTTTTCTTCAAACAGAAAAACCAATCCCGCCTCTTCCTCGCTCTCAACTTTCTTACCACCTTTCCCTCTAAATTTCTGAATAATACAGGATGCAAGCTGCCCATAAACGTACCTCTGGTCCCTTTTCCGTAGACACATCCATCCCAGAAGGCGCTTCCCCCACTCCAGAAAATGTAAACGCCACTCTCCGCAATGGCATTTCATTCTACGAAACTTTACAATGCGAGGATGGCCATTGGCCTGGCGATTACGGCGGCCCCATGTTCCTTATGCCCGGTATGGTGATTGCTTTGTATACTTGTGGCGTCTTAGATTCTGTACTTACGCCACCACATCAAGCAGAAATGATCAGGTACCTCCGCAATCATCAAAACCCTGACGGTGGTTTTGGCCTTCACGTAGAAGGCACCAGTACCATGTTTGGCACTGTATTATCCTACGTTACCTTACGTTTACTCGGTGTAGGCCCTGACGATGAAGTAAGTGAAGGCGCTCGCGGGTGGATTCATACTCGTGGTGGCGCTCATCACATCACCTCGTGGGGTAAATTCTGGTTGGCTGTTCTTGGAGTTTACGAGTACGAAGGATTAAATCCAATGCCCCCGGAGATGTGGTTGTTACCGTATTCTGGCTGGACAGGTATTGGATGGGCACATCCTGGTCGTTTTTGGTGTCATTGCCGTATGGTCTACTTGCCAATGTCGTATGTCTATGGCCGACGTGGCAGAGCAAAGCCTTCTGCGTTGATTGCTGCTATACGGGAAGAACTCTACCCTATGCCGTACGAATCTATTAATTGGGATCAAGCACGAAATCTATGTGCAAAAGAAGATTTATATTACCCGCACCCATTGATTCAAGACTTTGTTTGGTGGGCTCTTTCTAAAACCGAGCGGGTTCTCCTTAACTCAAAGTTGCGTACCAAGGCTTTAGCCGAATGCATGAAACATATCCATTATGAAGATGAAAATACACGATATATTGATATTGGCCCAGTGAATAAAGTGCTTAATATGCTGTGTTGCTGGTTCGAAGATCCAGGATCTGAGGCGTTCCGTCGGCATTTACCTCGCGTATATGATTACTTATGGGTCGCAGAGGACGGAATGAAGATGCAGGGGTATAATGGATCGCAATTATGGGATACAGCGTTTGCCGTGCAAGCCATTGCCGAAACTGGACTTGCAAACGAGTTTTCTAGGTGTTTAATTAATGCCGGTAGATATTTGGAAAAAAGTCAAGTAATTGATGAACCTCAGCAACCTTTAGGAGAGTATTATCGCCATATTAGTAAAGGTGCATGGCCATTCTCAACTAGAGACCATGGTTGGCCTATTTCTGATTGCTCTAGTGAAGGGTTGAAAGCGGCAATCACTCTGGCAGAGCTCGGAACTAAAAGTGGCGGCCCTGCAATCCCAGCGCCACGTCTCCACGATTGTGTAAACGTTATTTTAAGCTATCAAAACCCTGATGGCGGCTGGGCAACGTATGAAAACACCCGTTCGTTCCCTATTCTGGAAACTTTAAACCCTTCTGAGACGTTTGGTGATATCATTATAGACTACTGCTACGTTGAATGTAGCTCAGCGTGCATCACGGCCTTAACGGCATTTGTGAAGTCCCACCCTGAACACCGTAGTCTAGAGATTGATGCTTCTATTAAACGCGGTATTAAGTATATTAAAAGTATTCAACGTACAGACGGATCGTGGTACGGCTCTTGGGGTGTATGCTTCACCTATGGGACCTGGTTTGGGTTGGAGGCGTTTGCAGCTGTCGGTGAAAATGCTTTGAATTCTAGCGCAGCACGCAAAGCATGCGAATTTTTATTATCAAAGCAACGAGAAGATGGTGGATGGGGTGAGAGTTACTTATCATGTCAGGATAAGGTGTATTCTCAGCTTGAAGGGGAAATGAGCCATGCTGTTAATACAGGGTGGGCGTTGCAGGCGCTCATTGCTGGTGGATGGCATAAAATTGATAGGAAGCCACTTGATGCTGCTGCCAGATTTTTGATTACAGCGCAGGAGAAGAGTGGGGATTGGCCTATGCAGCACATTAGTGGGGTGTTTAATAGGAATTGTGCTATTACTTATGCCAATTACAGAAATATCTTCCCTATTTGGGCGCTGGGGAAATATAGGACTGAAGTATTGGGACAATAAAGAGAAAGATTTGCCATTTAGATCATTTGATTTTGTACTGGTTGCGCCTTTTGGTGGAAAATCTGTTCTATGGTACAGTACAGTGCCAGTAGAAGGTACCTGCGCCCTGTTATGTAAGGCTACAAACTGAATAAATAAAAAATTGTGTGACTGCTCTCAGGGCGCTGAAGTTAAAAAAGAAAAAATCTTTGGCAGATAGGAATCATTAGTAGCTAAAAGAAGCTTTATCACAGTTAAATTTTGTATTAGCTTGCTAATGAACTTCAGTTAATATAATTACTAGCAGCTTTATCCGAATATTAATCCTGATAAGACCTCATCTTGTACAAGAATGATCGCATCCAACTTAAGCACGCCCCGCCTAACTACCCCTGGCAGGGTAAATATTGCACAAAATGTTCGTCAGAATCCAATGCACATTGCATCTGCCTTCAAAAAGGACCAGATTAAGGCTCCTCGGTTGGAAAGTAGAAGCTCTGTGATCACCTACGCCGCTGGAGGCGACGCTGATCCATATGCCAACAAATACCCTAGCTGGGACAGCATCTACAAGCAATTGACCGAGAAATATAATCTACGAAGTCTAACTGCAGATGAAGCTTCCATCATGGTTGATGAGGGTAAAGCTGTTCTCTTGGATATTCGCTTAGCAGACGATTATACAGAAAGTCATCCTGCTGGTTCAGTAAGCTGTCCTGCCTTTAGAGTTATCAAAACTGACGGCAGTGGCGGTTTCCAAAGCATGTTGAAAATGTTAGTTATGCGCGCGAATGGTGTGAATCCCACTGAAGCCAACCCTGAGTTTCCCGCAATGGCTGCCGCTGCCGCCGGCTCCGACAAGATTGTTATTTTGGCTTGTGAAGCTGGAGGTACCCCTTTTGCTACTCCTAATTTTCCCACTGGAAAGGCGTCTCGTTCTCTCAAGGCGTGCTGGAAGCTTATTTATAGTGGGGCGTTGCCTGCAGAGCGTGTCATGCATTTAAGCGGAGGTGTTTTAGCTTGGTTCAAGGAAGGTTTACCGATGCAGGGCGAGAACGAATATGATACTTCCAAGGCCGGAAGAACAAATAACGTTGTTACAGATGTTAAGAAGTAAATATGTGTTGGCCAATCTCGTTGGTTGAGATGCCGCCAGCAGTACCTCAGAAACTGAGGTACACTTTACGAGATAAGTTGCGTGTTTATTGGTGTTTAGTTGCCTCCTCTGCCTTTAGTATTTTTCCCTCAGTTGACTGTAAGACTTAATTAATTTGGAGAACAGTGCGAGAGCATAAAAGTAAACAGTAAGTTCAAACTTAATCTCAAGAGCAAATCTTCTATGGTTTGGGACAAACTATGACATTCGAGCTTGGGACAAATGGCACGACTTTGAAAGCAATCGAGTTTTAAAATTAGCGTAAAGGAAACGGGCAAAATGGCAAACTGGTCGTCGGGGAGTGAAAATTCGATAAATGAGAAATTGAGCAAGGCAATTGGGGCCTTTGGAGCCCAACTTGGCTCTAGTAAAATGGGTACATTGACACAGGTAAGTATACGTGCATTTACGTAAAGATCTAGCGTGCAGACTGATCCAAATTTGATTTTTCCTTTGTTCAGGCATGGGTTCCTGAGCCAGGAGACGACGGAGGCGTCGTTATGAACACGCAGGTACGTTTTTAGACTCGCTCGTAAATGCTGATTCTATGGTTTGTTAAAGATCTAGACATTAATCTCGAATTTATCTACTTGTAGGGCTTGTCATTTTGCGTCAATGGAACTGCTGACCTGCTGGCGTTGTTCCGTTGCATTTCCTGCAAATATAAATTTAGCACAGACACAACAAAACCACGGATGATGGGTCCAGGTGAGTGCAGCTTCCATAATAGAAGTAATCCTTTAAAAAATATATATGTTTCTGTTCAACCCCTGCCGCACATTTCCCCGGACACCCAAGACCTTTATTTTTCCAGATATTAAAACATTGTCCCTCCTTCTATCCTTCCAGTTGGCCGTGTCTATATCAGTGGGGAGCCTGAGCTTACCAGAAGTGTCCAGCAATACGATCAAAGTGTCTATCTGCGCGTCGCCGAAGCTCAACGCTGTCATGTCAACTGCTGCTTATTTTTGCCTGTTTATGCGACTTCTTCCCGGGATAGAGTGGCTGCAGTTATGGAAGTCGTCCAAACAGAAGACAACGAACGGTTTGCGGGGTTGATTGATTGGGCAAAGGTCTGTTTAGAAGGCGCCGGACTATGGACAATAGAAGCAGAAGGTGATACGATTGGTTTGGGCCTTAGAACGATTACAACCGAATTTGAAGCTTCCGCATTTGAATCTAAAGTCGATGCACGTGCTGGAGGGGTAGTTCCATCTCTCACAGGTGCTGCCTCGATGCCGCCGCCACTGCCTGCACTTGCCGGTGGCCGGTCCATAGGACTGGGGGCAGCGAGTAATGGGGTTCATACTCAACCTGCTGGCTGGCAACATCCCGGATTAGTGTCTTTCGCTGCTGGTACTGCTGCGGAAGCTGATGATGCGATTGGAGGCTCAGAACATGCTGAACACACACTGCGAGTATCTAATAGAGGCGGTGACACTCCAGGAGCTGCCGCGGTGCCTCTACGACCTAGCCGTATAATTCAGATAGGAAACCAATTAATTATGTCTGATGATGCCCCATTACAACAACACGTCTGGCAGAATATCCCAAAAAATAAGAGTAACAACAACAATGTGAGCAACGGTAATCTTGGGAGCGGCAGCGGCGGCAGTAGGGAACCTACCAGCCAGCATCCTATCCCAGGAGTACATGCTAACGCTTTAGCTGCTGCAAATGCTGCTGCTATCAATTTGAATGGATATGGAGCTCTACCTCTTGATGCGATGGTGCAGCCAAGAGCAGCAGCAGCTGCTGCTGCAGTGAATGGCGATGCCAATGGCTGGGCGAGTATTGGAGGGGTAGTGAATGTTCCTCAGGGCTACGCTACAAGCTACGGCCATGGCGATAACGCTATTACATTAAGTGATCTTTCCCCGCATTTCAATCTGAGTCTACGAGACGCAGCAGCTAAAATGGACATCAGTGTAACCACATTAAAGAGGGCTTGTCGTCGATTAGGCTTGCAAAGATGGCCTCGGCGGGAGCTGGCGAGTAAAGCAAACGAGGCCTCGCATAAAGCTGCAGCTGTTGCTGCTGCCGCTGCAGCAGCTGATCATTTGTTTAGTTGGACTAGTGGGCAGACCATCTCAGCAGATAGCACCGGGGACCGTCACCATGTCGCTGCTGCAGCTGCAATGGCGACAGAGCAAGGTCATGGCGGAGGCGGTATGCCTCTTTTTAATACAAGAACAGCAGCCGCTGCTGCTGCACAGCATATGATACGACCTCCTTTTTCAAATACTGGGGCTGCAGCTCAAATTGTATTTGTCCCAGGGATTGATCCCCCTGCTGGTGGCGTACTTAATGGTGAAATCAGCGGCGGCGGTGGGCGTCCCAATGATGTTTTCAAAGGCGATGGTGTAATGGGAGATCTGAATACTCAAAACCATAGCTTAGAATCTCTAGATATCCTCGCTGCTGACGATCTCGAAACCTTCTCTGTTGGTAACTCGCCCCCAGGTGATAGAAACAGAGGAGGCGATGGTGCTGGTGGTGCTGGTGATGGGGACGGTCCTTTCTCTACGGCGCATATGCCTGGTCCTTTGAGCACTGCTATATAACGACCTCTTACTTGCACTACTCTTTGTGCTCCTTTTCCTCCCCAAAAAATTAAAACATGTGCTCGTAGTTGCTGGGGTATGAACTCAACATGAAATATCATCATTTATAAAATAATTCTTTTTAACGAGTTGAAAATTACTCTTCTCCCTCTTTTACAGCCTCTTTCTTTTTCTCTAATACCTTAATGCTAGCCTAGACGGCTCAAAATATACATACATACATACATATATGTGAGTATTTTCCTTCCCACTTGCCTTTTCTTTTATTCAAAGGTTTCTCCTTAGCAGACTATATAACTTGTCTAAACGACAGCTCATCTCGAAATAATCAACGGAGTTTCCAGTTTTAGTCCCTCCTTGATATTCTTTCTTTTAACCCCAATCTATTTTATATATCCCATACATCTCTCACCCTTCCTCCCTCTAACTTTTTACCGCGTATACGTGTTTCAGCCCCCAGAGCAGCGTCTCTTCTTTGTCTGGTCTTTTTCTTTCTTTCTGACGAGCCCTGCTGGCTTGAAGTATTGGAATAAATGATCACACTTGTAGCAATATATAACATACCAATGGTTGGTTTTGTCTAGCGTTTAATTAATTGAAGTTGACTAGTTTTAAACGACGAGAAGTAGAAATGTCGAAGAAAATAAAAGAGTGTGTCTGTGTCAAAATAAAGTCGAGTCAACAGATGGAAAGTAACTGAAAGATAGAAAATAGATCGATACTCTAAAATAAACTAGAAATAGTACTGTAATCTAATACACAATTAAGGGTGAAAGGATGAAATTAAGAACATGCTGCCTCTTTCTTTCGGGCATAAATTATATTTATTTTATTTTCGTCAGAGGGATTTTCTTTTTTGAATCTACATATTTCTACTAAGGCACATCATTCACGTCTAGCCATTCATCAACAGGGCATATATCCGCCATTAACCGATGCGCACCACGATATGACGCATGTGCGAAGTCTTTTACCACTCCTAGTGGTACCCAATCGTCCTGTTCCTCATCACCTAGATCCATCAGCCGCCTCTCCTCACCGACACGTTGTAACAAATCAAAGAACCCCTGGAAATCTACCCCCAAGGTGTCTTGAACACGTAACAAGTGGTGTAGAGCTTCAATTGTGTCCACATGAAGGTATTGTTGGGTGCCATAGCGCCAAAAACGGCGTCTTTCATGGCTATTTTCCATTAAAAGGGCACATATCCTGCGGAAGAAAAAGTAAGAAGAGCGGTGGTTGTGGTCTGTGAGAAGACTGATAAAAATACCATCCAAAGCATACATATATACCCATTTTGTTTCAATATTTCGGTATAAATAAGTCCTAAGTGCATTATTTCATTCCAAAACCTACCAATTAACGTAAGCTTCTTGGCCATTAGGTCTCGACATTGCATGCCACAATTGCAATGAACAAAAACCCGACAACTGTGCAGAGTATTCAAATGACTGGTAGCATCTACTCCGTCTTCTACACATGTTAGCCAGTGCTATAAAATCTTCTAATGTGAACTTTCCATCGTGATCCCTGCATAGAGATATAAAATATTTAAAGTGAGTCACACTGTGACAGTGAGACAAAGGCACCAACCAACGCCAGGACATCAAAAATACAAAATGGTGCACCTGTCTAACACCCAGAGGATTCCCAGGTGGCACAAATCTACCGGTATTGTTGCACCCTTAGCTTGGAAATGTAGGACTTCTTCTAAAACGAGATGCTTGCGACCTTTTTGCAACAGTCGAGAAAATTCTTCGGCAACAAACTTTTCCGACTTTGCGGACGGGCCAGGCGTGCTCATTGCTCAGTTGATTAGAATTGTGTTAGACATTGCAAACGCATATATTTAATCATTAATTAATGGAAGCTTGTGAAAATCTGCAGGTATTAAAATTTTTGGGTATACATAGGTAAAAGACTTCTTTCATCGTCCAGACTATCTAAAACGAATATTTTATTTTTAATTAAGATTTAAAAAGCTACTATGATAGATATAAACGTGCCAGTGTTCAACTTGTTGGTGGACCAAAACCATCCTTCGCTTTAGATCATGGAGCCTGGCGAGACACCGCTGCTTTATAAAGGCATTGTTTTGCACTCCTACCAGGGAGTTTCGCACAAAAAATATCTGCTGAAACCTTCGTCACGCCCGAATTTCTTAAAATACGTGGAGAGTTTTGGCAATGTCATCGGTGTGATACCTCTCGAGGAATTTGATCCCGAATCAGATGAGTTGCTCAGCCCGACACTGCCTTCGGAAGTTGAGCTGCGTGATGGCGCCCAATTCGTCGTCATAACCACGTCTACGGACACCTTTGCGGAGCGGGCAAGTCTTGCTTCAACTTCATCGTTAATGCACATTTTGTTGTTAATTTTTCACCCTGACGACAAATATATATCTGACAAATACATTTCTTTACATTTCTGATCTTGTAGATTGAAAGCTTAGAAGGCTGGAAGAGGAATCGCACTGAAGCTCTTGAACGGCAGCTGGGCAAGGCTCTGAAGAAGTACGCCCTGTATGGTTTCTCCAGCGGATTTTTTTTGGCTTAAAACTTCCGGCGCTGTAGTATAGTCAGATGCTCTATTCTTGATGGTTGCACAACTGTTTTAATTTGCAAAAATGACTTACATATGGTCAAGTTATCGCCAATCTAATTTTCGCTTTCTTTTTCATTTTACAACTGAAATCGAAGGCAAGCTTCTGTTGCCTTTTAGACTTCATTTCATTCGAGTATAGCTTGCTGTTTCTATCCAGCACCCTATTATGATGATTTTTGGCATGCGAGGGGCGAATTTATTCCAAGGAAATCGTCACTAATTTGAGGTTGATCACGCATCATCACACCAATTCCAGTTTTACAACCATCGTAATGATTAAGAGCCATTGTTTAGGCCTCAATCGCGCTTCTTACTTTTATTTTAAAACAACCGGATGCCTTAGAATGATTACGGCAGCCAGCCCAGGGAGCGAAATTTGTACACTTCAATGAGCGGGTGTTAACTCAAAAACGGGCAAGGGACGCCAGCAGGTCTCCTTGCGTGCTTCAACTGCTCCAAAAGTTTTATTTAATGCTTTCAGTCGCGAGAAGACGACGTTTCAACGCCCCTGAGAGAAGTTGATGGGTCAAATCAGGCCTGATTCTGAAGGCATAGTCTGTTGACCGTGCAAAGTCATACTTAGCCGTAAGGTGTCAGAAGCACTTTTTGAGCTGCTCTGCTCGACACAGATGCCTCCAAGTTGGCGGCAGTCGCAGCTTCAGGTAGAGATCTGTCGCTAAAATGTGCATTAATTTCTCGCATAGACAGACACCTGTGATGCTCACCAAACCGAGCAAAGCCGGCCAATATATATAGATATTGGAGCAATCCAGGATGTCAAGAACTCAATTTGTACGTACGGTTCCATAAATAGTGCTGCTTCCCGATCGCAGGTGCAATCTGAAGTGGGGATGAGCGGGTGGTCTTGGTAACTATTACCTGGTTTTAAGCCTTTCAATCAGTTCTACATATCCATATTAATAATATGCGCTACCTATATTGATTGCCACTGTGCTGTGTGCCACATGCAACACAAATTGCAGGGGACCTGGGCATGGATCTGAGAAAGGCACGCGAAGGCACCCGCGTCGTGGTAGCAGTTATCTCAATTTGTGAAGATATTTCGGAAAACAACAATAAAATGGTGCTTTATCCAGCTTCTAGGGAGCAAACAGTGCTGTTTAATGAGCATTATACTAAATCCCTGATTTCTGTGATTCTAGCTATATTGCGGCCTAACCGCGCGGTGCTATTTTTACATAATAAACATATGGAAAAGAAGACGTGAAAAACAGGCTTAAAAACAGCGTTTTTAGCCCTAAGTTTCAAACTGTGCTCAGCAGAGCCTTTTGGGGCTGACTTGACCCGGGTTCAAATGTGGAGGGGCTGCCACCCAGAGAAACCATACCTGGGGCGTGGGCACAAACAGGTAGAAGTAGTTTGCAATTTGAAGGTGGTTGGCCCAGCCGGCGACTATAGGGAACTAGACGCAGTAGCATTTGCTGGCGAGTGCGTCTACGTGGGTGAGCTTAAGAACAAAATGGACAGCGTGGGCGCTGAAAAACTTGCTAACACAGTGGATTTTATCGAGTGAGTATCTAGATTTTTTTTTCTGTCTCCCCCATCGCTTTATACATGACCCTATTCATGATCTCTTCCCAAATCTAATATTCAAGTGTGATTTTTTCCGTAGATTGCGTAAGAATCTGGGCTTAATGTCGCTGCAAAAGTTCGAAGGCGAATCTTTGGCGTCTTGGGCGCTGTGGAGACGAAGAATACCAAGGATAAAAAACTGATGGACCGTTTAGTGAAGGATCGAGGGTTCCTCAAATGGTTTGAAGGTGTAGACTTCGGTCCTGACTCCAATAGTTCTTCTCAGGCTTCGGCGCTTTCTTGTGTCCCTGCAGCTCCTGATGGCCCAGACGCCAGCCCGGGAAATGGCACTGCCACCACCACCCCTGCTGCGCTGCCGCGCAGAGTTGGGCAGGTAGCTATCCCAATGCGCAGAGCGCAGGTCCCGGTACGCCCCCGCTTGGTCCCTAAGTTTGCTGGCTTCAAACTTTCTAGCTTGATTTAGGAAAGCTAGCGAGCCCGCGAAGAGCGTGGAAGGTGGTGATGGGCATGCCATTTTATTTTCTTCAATTCATTTTTTATTATTATTTCTTTTAACTACAAATAGCTCTACAGTATTAGACCCCAAACGAAAAATGTATTATCATGTTTCTTTCAGCTGCCTTCTGTTTCTAGTGTTCAGTTACTTTGATATGTACTTGCACCTTTGTACTGGATGGTAGTGCTTTTTGTACTAGTATGCCAATTTTTCACCATCATTTCTCTATTCTTTTAATACCCAATTAATAGTATGAAGTAATCAAATTTATATAAACGAGCAAGATTTGCTGTAGGTAGCGAAAGAAAGCATTGCAGTGGTGGCCGGAGGGCGGCGGAGGTGGCGGCGACGAGAATGGGATTTTTCCAAGGCAGCAGCGACTCAGCCAGAAGGAAACCGAGCGTCTCAGGAAATGCTCAAGAAGGCCTATAATATCTCCATCTCCCAGCTTTCTCCCAGCCTTGATTTCTCATCTCCCACGCAAAAATTCAAAGAATTTTTTTTTTTGCTACTTTTATGAGCCTCTACAGCGTGAAAGTGCATATTAGTTTAATAGTCAACATATAAATTATATGCCATCATGGCCGACGAGGGCCAAAAGGCAGGAGACCCTTCGCCCAAAGTCGTATTTGATGATGCAGAAGGCAATGAAGCTGTTATCGCCAACTTAGATGCAGGTAATGCTGTGGAGGACACAAAAATGCCGGCTTCCCTCTCGCGAGAACCCGCTGCTGATCGTGGCCAGCAAGAAGAAGGCAAAGTAGTTGATGTCCATCCCAAGAGGAGTCCAAGCCGGTCTCCCAGTAGAGAGCGTAAGCGTAGGAGCCGTAGTCGTAGCAGAAGTAGAACACGCCGCAGGTCTAGATCGCCACGCGATCGAAAAAGACGCAGCGATAGGCGCAGCGATAGACGTCGATCAAGGTCAGGATCGCCTCGAGGTCGACGTGATCGTGGTGATGGCCGTAGTGATAGAAACAGAGACAGAGATCGTAGAAGAAGTAGATCACCACGTGGTGATAGACGTGGCCGTTACAGATCACGTTCACGATCTCGTGATAATAGACGCAGGCGTCGTCGCTCTCCTAGCTCTTCTCGAAGTCGTTCTCGTTCTCACGGACGGGGGCACGCAGCAGCCTATCCTCCTGGTGGTGCTGCTGCTGCTGCTGTTGCTGCTTCGATGTTTCCGAATATGCTGCCCAGTGGAATGAATCCTATGACGGCTAGTATGCCAAATATGCCTAACTTACATACGGTGCAAATGCAGAATATGGCTGCAGCTGTTGGAGCTATGGCTGGGGTAAGCCTTTGATTTATTTTCATTTCATGAAGCAGAGCTTATATTTCCTTATTTATATATGTTTGCGTTTGATATTGTGAATGTGCATCGACTTGAATTGAATTGAGCTATCATTCACAGATTTATATATTCTTTCTTCTTCCTTCCCTTCTTCCCCTTTTTTTTCTTTCTTCTCCACCTTTCCCACAGTCAGACGGCATTTTTTAACTCCAAGTTTAATTTCCCGACTCCCACCGCCCTTTTGCCCCCTTCTCCGCTGCCTTTCTCTCAATATCGAACTAACCTCTACTCTTCCTTGCACTTTATTTTTCTTTCTTACAGATTGCTGTTCCAGGTCAGCCAGGCATGCCAATCCCCCTTCAAGCAACCCGTACTCAACGCCGGCTCTATGTTGGTGGCATCCCCAACCCTTGCTTCGATTTCCAACTCATTGAGTTTCTAGGATCCACCTTAATAGCACTCGGTTTGGTAGCAAACTCTGGCAGATTACCCATTTACAAGGCAGAAATTACACAAGAACGTAGTTTTGCCTTTGTGGAGTTTTGGGATGTGGCAGATTGCACGTCCTGTATGCAATTAGATGGTATAATCTATAATGGTCAAGCATTAAAACTTAGAAGACCGAAAGATTATGTTATGCCATATGGAAGCTTTGATCCGCCTCCGTTGGGACCGGTGGCTATTGCTACGTTGTTGGCCCAAAAAACAGGGACGCAACCGCCTCTGGGGTTGTTGCCAGGTGGGGGAGTGCCGAGCGTGTCTCCTGGCGCTGCTGGTGGCGGGGTTAATAACGGTGCTATGTAAGTAAACACGTACTAGCTTGCTTCTGTAGGCTTCTTTGTAGTGTTTCGTTTTACTCTTGTTTTTCGATATTGAATGTTCAGTCGGTGTTGTCATTTGTAACGTGAAACAATTTATAATTTTAATTTAATTTGAAATGAACTGATGGAAAGGAAGAACATCTCAGCCGCATCATTCTTGTTTCTTACCCAGGTCCAGATGAACAAAGGGCTTTAGATTTTGCCGAATTAACCACGAGTATCCATATGTAAAGACCGTATCCAATTCTAGGCTTGAGCATTATTCCAAAACCCTAAATATTCCACCCCTAGGGTCAATGTCAACTGCTAGGGTGGCCGTAACTCATCAGTTGTGACGTAGTAAATTTCACAGAAGTCCAAGGCAGTATAATGTAATACTAGAGAACTGAAAATCAAACATCACTGTCAGGAACGTGTTCTGTTCCCGGCAACGGGCCCCATACTGCCTGCACTATTCTCTTCTTTAACCACCCAAATAGCTTCTTTTGCACCTGTTGGCTTCACCACCGACAACTTTCTTAATTTCAATTTTGCTTTCTTCCAGATGCCTAAACGCTCTGCAGCTCGCGCAGGAGGCAATCTAGCTGTCTCTAAAGGAGGGAGAAGAGGTACCTTGGATGTTACCTCGGGTACAGACAAGATTTGTTGGGCCCTCGCAGTCTCTGTTGCAGAAGTGCCTTGCGCAAGGGAAGAAGGTCTGGTACGTTGATGTGCTCGTCGCACAGCTTTGATCATCCCATCATTACTAATATCTTGCACATAGCTCTTTTTTATAGAGGCAACTGTTGGTTTCGGCTTTTCCGGTACAAAACCCACCTTCATCCTCGTCGGTGGTCGAGAGTCTTCAGTCCTCAGCTCGGAAGCTGTATATACAATAGGCAAAGAACGCATTGTAGCTTGAAAAGGTGAAGATTGCAATACAGCTGATGGTTGGGGTGGTTGTAGTAAGGTCGTTTGTAGTCCTAGCGCCAATGGGTTGATATAAATAGGCAGCTGTTGCTGTGGTTGTTGTTGTGGTTGCATTGTTGTAGCTAGTTTCGTATCTGTAACTAGCTCCAAAACCGTTTTATGTAGAGATAAATCGCGCTGTAAGGCTTCATTGAGTCTTTTAAGCTCCTCGACCTGTTCGGTCAGAGCTGACGTGTGAGCTGCAGAAACTGAAGCAGGTCTTGCATCAAAATTTGAAGTGTTCGTACTATTAAGGGGACATGGAACTAATTGGGTGCCTAAATTAAATTTAGATTCCATTTGTTGAAGTGTTACAGATAGCTCAGTGGGATCCAGGGCTGTAGAACAAGACGAGTTATTTTTTTCAGCGTGGTGTTGCTGCTGCTGCCCCTGTGGTGGTTGTTCCGTCATCTCGTCGCTTCCGGCTAGTGGTTTTGGAAAAGAGTGGGCTTTGTTGGCAGTAATGTTTCTACGTTTTGGTGCATATATCTTGACGTCGTCAGTTAATCCCTTTGCTAGTTTTTTTGCTGTTGCCTTTCGACTAGCGGCACTAGCAACTGCAGCAGCGTTCTCAGAAGCATCGGCCTCAACCTTGGCCTTTCGTGCTGCATGTTCAGCCTCAAATTCCTTGCGTAACTCTGCCCTTTCTTTTTCCAAACGCTCTTCTTGCTCGGCCTCCCATTGTCTCTCTTTCTCAAGCTCCAATGCTTTCTGTTGCTTCTTTTCTTGAATTTGAATTTCGAGATCTGCTTTGAAATTCTGCTGTCTTCGGAAAGCCTCCGTAGATTCTTCTTGCTTTTCTTCTGCAGCACGAGCTGCTGAGTAATACACAGGAGCAGGAAGAGTGATGCTGCGATGGGCATAGGTAGGTGTCCGAGTTATACCATGTTCCATTGAAGCAATAAATCGTTCTTTTTCGGTCATTTGTTGGCTGAGAGGTGGTGCCGATTTGGGAGAGCGAAATTCTTCAGAAACACCTGTCCGTCCAGTTAGTATTGGATGAGGTGCTCTTAGTAGACTGATATCCATAACAGCACCATGATCATTGTTATTAGCAAAAGGTGAGCCGGTAATGGGCATTCCCATTGCTATTGGTGAATCCTCGTTGGCAAGCTCAGCAGCAAAGCGAGGTGAAGAAGCCTTCTCACGGGCCCTTGCTGCCTCTATCTCTTGAATTTGGGCTTTGAGATCATTAGCATACTGTTCTCTTTGGCGAGCAAACTCATCGGCCTGCATATAAAGGAGGAAAGGATAATTAATTACAGAAATAAATCCAATCGTTCGGCGGTGAAAATTGAAATGGCGATTTGAGGTGGTCTAATAATGTTTTGGGGAAATCTGGATGATTTAAGATCACTTTACCCTGCATTTGTCTGGTTGAAAAGGGTCCCTAGAATGGGAAAGCAGGCTTCCTACGCTATCAGCTTTTGGGCTGGCTATAATTTTTCGAGGCATTTTAAGTCAAAGTTAAAGAGGTGGGAGGCATAAATGTTGGGCTAAATGAATATTTCAGACTATAAGCAAAGCAGCATGAATGACTTTAATGATATTGAAATTTTTATAGAGCGATGAAATGGTTTTGAAAACTTGGTCAAAGTTGAAGGTACAGAACTTCTCCAATGAATGTACAGTGTCAGCGTGTTCTGGGTTATGTGCCTAAAAAGCTTTCTTAAGAGGCTTTCTATATTTCACAGTAAGTACCATAAAAGTTGTAAGCGATCAGTGAAACGGCAGAGCTCCTCCACTTTACTAAAATCCATAGATAAAGATTAATTTACAAGACTGATCTTGCCTTTGGGCGAGCTAACACAATGATTCAAGACCCCGCACCAGCAATTACATCGCCAATAAAATCAAATGAAAATGAACCAGCTGCGTTTTCATCCCCAGAATCAGCTGCTGATTCTGAAGCACGTCATTACAATCCCCAACTGGCTCTTACTATGCCAGCAAAAGAAAACACGTTTGGTGGGAAGTTGAAGGATGCTGGCTCATGGATGAAAGACTATGGAACAGCCTTGAAACACGGATCGTAAGTAATATGCACATTATTACAACATCCCAGGGCAAAAATACATGTTCATATTTTTTACCGCCTCTGAACTTTTCTTATATTTTACAGACTCAAACCATTCACATCGACAGAGCGTAAAACCCGCGCTGCAACTCGTAATCAAGCATGGGGCCCTGTTGGCCAAGAACTCAATGAACTCGCCGCTTTATCCTATCACCCCGCCGAATGCACCACTATCTTCAAAGTGCTGGAGCTCCGCCTCAGTTACCCTCCTGACAAATGGCGCAACGTCTACAAATCACTATCAGTTATGGAATTTCTCGTGAAAAGAGGAAGCGAAGATGCAGTCACAAATTCAAAAGGGTTTATTAATCGCCTCGAGTATCTAGAAAGTTTTGCTTTTATAACTCCTGACAGCAGAGATGTTGGGGGCAACATAAGACACAGAGCACGAGCAATCAGAGCGCTGTTGCAAGATGAAAAGAGATTAACCGAAGAGCGACATGCTGCAGCCAAACAACAATCGAGAATGGCTGGTGGCAATAGAGTAGACGAAGGGCGACCAGGAGATAGTGGCGGTAATAGCAATAAAAATGTTCATGGCCCGAGTACGGCTGGAGACCAAAGTAAAGAAGCAATTAGTACTACTTCTCCTCAATCTGAGGCCACTAATACTATCACGGCGAGCTCTCTACCAAATGCTGGTGAGACCAAAGGTGTCTCCTCCGAAGCAAACGCCCGCCACCTCACTGCTCTTAAGAAAATTCTTGCCCGACCAGAAAACGCTCTCTGTGCCGATTGCGGCGTGCCCGGTGCAGGCCACCGGCCTACCTGGGCATCTATTTCGCTCGGTGTATTCATGTGTATGCGCTGTGCTGGGGTCCACCGCGGCCTAGGGGTCCATGTTAGTCAGGTACGGTCTTGCTCCTTGGATTCTTGGCTGGCGCCACAAATAGAGTTTATGGCTTCGTGTGGCGGCAATTTACGAGCGAATCAATATTGGGAAGCGCGATTACCCGAGGGAAAGAAACCGCCGGTTGCTACACTTGCTGATTTAGATAATTTCTTAAGAAGAAAGTATACAGATAAAGAATTTGTTGACTTAGTTGACCAAGACTCAAAGGACAGCGTAGGTGGACAAGGTGAAGTATCAAAGTGGCCTCCAAGTGCTGATGAAGTTGAGTATTCAATAATGGACGCTGAATTGAAGAAAATACTAGAAGAAATGTTGCCTGAAAATGAGAGGGAAGCTGCTGTAAAGGCGAGGGAAGCGGCAGAAGCAAAAGCTGCTGCTGCTCGGGAGATGAAAATGATGGAAGAGGAAAGAGAGACAGCAGAAAGGAAAGCCAAGGAAGAGGCTGCTGAGAAGGCAGCTGAATCTCAAGTAGATTTGATTAATTTATTAGATTTAGATCTTGGAGAGAGTAGTCCAGCAGTATCGACAGTTGTGGCTACAATAAACTTGAACAATGATACAGGCAGGGGCGATGGCGGTGCTGGTGTAGACCCCTTTGGTGCACTTGAAAGCATCTTTATCGCCCCATCAACTACTGCCGCTTGTGAAGATAAAACTAGAGTTGTTGCACAAATACCCCCTGCTACTATCGATGCATGGGACATGGGAGCAGTGCTAGCAGCCCAGCAGGCGCAGCAGGCAGAAGAGGAAGCCGCCAAGGCAAGGAAAGCCGCAGAAGACGCTGCAGCCGCTGTGGCGGCGGAAGCTGCCGCTGCGCAGCAAGCTGCATATAGGCCTCCTTGGGCTCCTTCTGGTTCTTCTCCCATTTCCTCTAATGGAACTGCAGCAGGCCCATTATCGCCATCGCCTCTTGGAATAGTGGTGCCTGCGCTATTAACAGGTGGCCCCGCCTCTGCTTTCGAAAATGGCTTTTCTGGAGTCCCTCACCAATTCACCTCTACTCCAGTTGTCCCTCAAGGTCATGTCGCTCACCAATATGGCTGGGCACAAGCACCTTCCTCTACAAATACGAACAACACTACTAGTGCAGCACGTCCCGTAGCAACACCAGCTCCTCAGCGCCCTCTCCAACCACACGAGCTTCGTGCTCAGCAACTTCTCCTTCATGGCTTAGATTCGTTTAATGCCCATGCAAGTCTAATCTCAGTTAAACAACAATCTTCTCCTATGAATGGTTTGAATGCGGCAGCGAATCCAGGGTCAATTGGAGGGGTGTATCTTCCTTTAAAATCTCCGTCGCCATCGCTGCAGCAGTAAAAGTTGTAACTTTCTATGATAATTTATAAAGTAAACTAGTTTATTCTTTTTTGACATTAATTGCTTTCCTTTTAACATTATACTGCGTTTAATTACATAAAACACATCATTCAACACTACGATATATCATTTTTCAACCGTTGAGAAACTCATTAGAGGTCCTTAATAATATCCAGTACGGTTCCGTAAATCAGCTACTTTCTTTATAATCAGGTCTGCACCTCGTTTCACGTCTTCTTCAGTAGTGTGCCTGCCAACTGACAGTCTTAGAGTGCCTAATGCATATTCATTCGGGACCTGCATAGCCGCAAGCACACTGGAAATGACCGGACTATTGCTACTATGGCATGCAGCGCCAGCCGAGGCAGCCACCTCCTCTGAAAGTTCACTTAAAAGCTGAGAACTCGAGATGCCATTAAAACTAATACTCAGTGTGTTGGGAAGTCTCAATTGTGGATCTATAGGGCCGTTCACTTGTACTTTTAAACCTTCTGGCGTTTGCTCTTCTAAAAGCCTTTGCAACTCGTTTCTCAAATATGCCATGTGATTTTTCGTCCTCTCGAGCTCATTATATGCTATCTCAGCAGCTTTGCCAAGCCCGACAATAAGCAAAACGTTTTCTGTTCCTGCTCTGCGGCCGTTTTCTTGTCCACCGCCACAAAGAAAATTTGAAACCTTTGTTTTGGATACCCCGTCTTTAATGTATAAAGCGGCAACGCCTTTTGGAGCACCGAATTTATGCCCTACTAGTGTCAACATGTCTACACCTAATTGTTTAACGTCAACTGGTACTTTGCCAATTGACTGGGCCGCATCACTGTGCACGAGTATCCCAGTACACTGCGCCAACTTTGCCACCTCGGCAATTGGCTGCAAAGAGCCTACCTCGTTATTTGAATGCATTATAGTTAGCAAGCACGGGCGGGTACTGGGGGTTTCCAATGCTTCCAGTAAATCGGTTACATTGACTATTCCTTCGCTATTCACGCCTACTGTAGTATAACTTACAAGGCCCAGCCCTTGCAGCATTTTCAATTGCTCCAAAATAGCGGGATGTTCAATTGCAGAGGTGACTACGTGGGGCATTAGCATAGGGTTTTGTGCACGGGATGCTACTATAGCTCCCCATATTGCCCAATTGTCAGCCTCAGTACCGCAAGAACAGAAATAAATCTCGCTGGGCTGAGCGTTTATTAGACGAGCGACCTGTTGGCGGGCAAGCTCAACAGCTTGTTTGCACTTTCTACCATAAGGGTGGTTCGAGGAGGGATTTCCGAATTCAGTCAAGTAAGGCTTCATAGCTTCAGCGACCTCTGGGAAAATTGGTGTAGTTGCATTGTAATCGAGGTAAACACAGCTGCTGTGTTCTTCTCCGACACCCGCCATTGCTTGTATGTGTTTGGTTAACGAATTTATTAAGGTTATTGGTTGTCGACAATGATTGCTGCGAGAAGATGATTTTGATGAATATCTAGATGCTACAAAGAGGCTAGCTGTTATGCAGCTTTCTTGATTTAATCTTGGCTTTTTGAATATTGTGATCAAAGAAGATGTTTGTAACCCCAATGAGACCATACGCATGTTCCGGGGGTATTGATGACAATACCCGATTTTTTGGGATTTTTAGAAATAGATTAAATGTTAATTTCGAAATATTTTGCTGCTTTTAGCCTGCCAGTGGCGTGTTCTTTAAAATATTCCAAAACAACTGCGTCGTTCAACATCGTGCATTTCTATAATTACTAAATGATTATTTGGATCCCACAATGAATCCAGCTCCTACAAATGGAGCGGGGGTCATAATTAATGCCTCTTCTCCAACCAAAGGTGCGATTACATTTTAGATCACCAAGTTATTTTCATCCTCATTATTACTCGTTCCTACTTCATTAGCCACGCCAATTCCCCTGCAGATTCTTTGGATTTTTCGGAATGCCTGGCAGCCTTTCTATCCCAGCATAAGGTCCCTACTGTCTTACTGATCGAGTGCTCCACAGCCGCTGACGCTGCCACCTCCACTAACCAACTCCAACCTGTCTGCACCTCGTCTACAACCCATCTGTCGCTAACGCAGCCTTTGAACACAGATGCTGCATTTTCAGCAGCAGTCACTCTGTTAAATCTGCCCTCGTCACACCTAGCGGTCATCCAATTAGGCGATAAAGACAATTTAAAGAATGCTGGCGTCGACTCTCCCCCATTTCAAGGCTTGGACCAAGTTCTTCATCTTAGCCCAGAAAACAACTCAATACGCCAGCTATTTTCACTGGTATTACTTCATATATCATCAGTTATGAAGCGTGCGTACTCTTCTCTAGTGTGTATTGGCTACTCAATGAAACAAGCGAGGCAAAAGGCCTTGACGGAACAGAATATGCTTCCGTTCTTGCCAGTTGATGGCACCTTCTTTCTACCAGTAGACCTAGAAGCAATCGCGCAGCCCTTTCAAGAGGGTGAAAGTGAAGGCAATAGGCCCATGGTAACAATAGCAGAGGAAATGGTTGATGTTTTTTTACACAAGGCGACTGATTTTTTCGAGGATGGAAATGAGAAAAACAAAAAGAATGAAACAGAAAAAGAAGAAACCAACACCGCTGCCTCAATGGCGACGGCTTCAGGCTCAGTGCCTCAATATCGACCAGAACTCAAATTTATCCTAGATAAACTCCATTCCTCTGGATGTTGCATTATAGACCCGCTAGAAAATCTTGAAAAAGTCATTGATAGAGTCCAAATGGCCGATGCTTTGGACGCAGCATGCAAAGCAGCTCGAAAACTTGCTCTTCCCGTCCGCGCCCCTGCCTGGCATTTAATAGAACATAAATTTTCTCCTGATATTCTCCGCACTGCATCTACTGCTTCCAAGGTATCCTTACCGTGTGTAGTCAAGCCTCAAGTCGCCTGTGGGATAGAGGAGTCGCATCAAATGGCCTTTGTACTCCACCCGTCGGGTCTTCATTCTGACTTAGAAGTACCTCTCCCAGCACTATTACAAGAGTATGTAGACCATAACAGTACAGTATGGAAGGTGTACGTAGCTGGAAATCAAGTCTTTAGTGTGCAAAAGAGATCGACACCAGATTTACAGCCATTACGAGATTTTCTTGCCTCCCATGTAAGCAGTGGTGAGGTTGTTGGGAATGGTGGTGAAGAGGAAGAAGATTTGGGCATTCCGACGAGTATTGAGTTTAATAGCTTAGAATCATTACCAACATCCCTCCCGTGGCTTCGTCGATTAATAGATTCTAGCGATGCTGGTACTACCACCCTGGCTCCAGTACCGCCAGCAGCATTGATGCATCCTGGTTTTCTTACTCAGCTTGCCCAGGTGTTTAGGAAACACCTAGGTTTAACGTTATTTGGGTTTGATGTAGTCTTTGATTACGCTGCTGGTGAAGCTGTCGTTTTAGATTTAAATTTCTTTCCTTCTTTTCGAGGCATTCCCGAGGCGCCAGTGGCTTTGAGAACAACACTGCTTGAGATCTATAAAACTCATAAGGAATCAATGTTATTTATATAATTAACTGTAAAATATAACATATTTAATACATATACTCCTTATTAAATCTAATTTAATCTAAATAAACATCGAGTTGCTAGCAGAGGATTGATACACCCCGTCCACTGCTGCCGCCACAGCCACCTTTCCAGCAGCATCCACCTTCTTTCTTCCTAAAAAGATACACACAGCATCAGCTAAAGCAGAGACAAGACTCACTTCAGGAACTGGTGAGCTTTCTACAGCCACGAGCGCTGTGGCAGGGCGGTTACCGTCTTCACAAACTTCCAATACTGCAGCGGGGATGCCAGCAAGTAGAGTGCCTTCAGGTAAGCTCGCCACATGCTTACTGTTCTCTTTCTCATCTTGTATTGCTTTTGTATTTTGTAGCTTAAAGATGAGATTATCTTCTGCAGCGTCCCCAGGGCCTCTGTATTCCATACTTAATATTGAAGAAACGATAAAAGTAGATGAAGGGGCGACCTCGGCGATGACTGTTTCAGCCCAGAGAGATGCTTGTTCTGCTGGAAGAGGACGTCTTGACGTGGCAATGAGAGTACTACTATTGTCATCTGGTTTTAAGAGTGTGAAAATGTGAGGAGGGTTCTGTTCGACGCCTAGTTCTTCTTGGAGTGGGGACCGGAGGCGGCAGAGTTCGGGGACGGAGACGGACCCTACTTGTTGAGTTGGTCCAAAGGCAGCATCGAGAGTTAGTGAAGCTGCTGGACCTGTGAGTATAAGTAATGTGCCAGGGGAGCGGTTTGCTGCGTCAAGCTGCAGGGTTGAAGAAATGATCAGAAATAATGAGAAACATGTGATCGAGCAGTTTTTATTATAAAAAATTAAGGGGGAACCCCTGCATCGTTTTACTCGCATCTACTGAAGGTTTTACTTTGTACTGCTTGGAAAATTCGTTGATGATAGCAGCCTCTTCTTCCTCCTCAAGCTCGTTTCTAGAGGCGAAGTCAGCTGTAACGGGGTCATCGAGGAAGCCCATCTTTGGAAAAGTCGCTCGAATAGGTAGTGTTACAATTCCAAGTATGCTAGCTGGGTCTTGGAGCTGTTAGTTTTGTGCAGGAGGGCAAGAAATCCTTTTGCCTGCTCTGCTGTGCTGGTGGGCGGCGGCGAGTTTGACCAAGACTGAAACGACAGTCACTGCCCGTTAAGCCATATAAATGGCATAGTTTGTAGTCTAAGCCAGTCAACACGTGATATATATAAGGACCCTCGACTAAGAAAGATTGAAACAATATTTATTTTTCGAACTAGCAAGTCCAGATCAAGCTTTTGTAGATCAATGCACATCCCTCGGTCACCTCGTGCAGAAGGACATATCGCCGCTGCAAACCATCAACCTAAATCATCTCTACGGGATACAGGCTCTCCAAACGCACATAAAGACTTGAAAGTCCGTTTTGCTCAGGCAGACGAGGTGAAAGAATTCGCTGCTGCACTAAAAACCTCCCCTAGCGTAAGACCGGACGGTAAGTCGGTCCCAAATACCTATTACTGGCCACCTGGAGGCCCGGTAAATTCAGAATGGATGCATCAAAGCACCTCCCCTAGCTGCTCTGATGCTATAGCACAATCTCAACCTCCTCCTTTCGCCGGACAACAAGCACAAGCTCAACAGCAGCAACAGCAATACCCAGCAGCTCCCTATGGATATTATTACAACCCATATGCGTATGCGCAGTATGCACAGATGGGTGCCCAAGGTTGGCCACCCCAGCAAGGGGAAGCGCAGCCTGGTGCTCCCTCTACCGCCCCAGCTCAGCAGGTTGCAGCCCCTCGCCATGATCCAAAACGCATGCAAATGATGGCACGCTCTGTATCCATAACAGTGAATCCAGCGCACCAAGATGGTACTTCTATGCCAGTTCCACCAGGAGGGGTGGGTTTTGGCCACGCTGGTGTCGGGGCAATGCTGCAGCCACAGCCGGGAAACATGCCAGCACCCCATAGTTCTATTGAAATTGAAGAACAGCGAGAAACCCAGCTTTTAAAATGGGCAAGGAGACGGTTATGCTGGTCATGTCTACACCGCGCATTTAAAGCATGGACCCAAATCTGTGAAGATAGATGGTGGAAAACTCAAGTTGCTTTACGGGACCAGCAAGCTCAACTTCTGGCGGCGCAAATAAGGCACTTTGAGTTTCGTCCTGTGCGGTACATAAGACGGTATAAGATGAAGCAATGGCTAAAAGCATGGGCAGCATATGCGCTGAGAAAGCGCAATAAAAAAATTGCAATACAGCGTGCTGATGCACACGCTGTGCGTGTCCTAGTGTGCAAAGCTTTTGCAAGCTGGGTCGCAGCGGCAGAGGAAACGTGCAAAGAGGAAGTAGCCGAAAAGCGTGCGGGACGTCTTTACGCACGTCACAAGAAAATATTAATTATAATAACCTGGAAGGGGCTTGTGGGGAGTAGAGCGCGTAAAGAGGCTCTTCTGAAGGAAGTACAGCAAATACGTTCTCGGTGGTTGATGAAAAATGCCATAGGTGGTTGGGCGTATTTAACTCGATATTACAGGACTGAAAAGATTTCTATAAAAGCTTATACCAATTGTATCTTAAATGTGGCATTTACAGAGTGGAAACAAGCTGTCTGGAGTAAGAAACAGCAGATTATATTGATTGAAACCTTTCATTTGAAACATGCTGCCTCACTCCGGCAGTGGGCTTTCTATGTATGGCTTGGTTTTGCTGAGGGAAGAAGAGCTCACTCTACGCACGAGTTCCATTCGCAGCTAAGTTATGAGGTAGAACGTCTTCGTCAGGAGAATGAAAGGCTAGCTCGAGTTGTTGATAGTGGAGACTGGGGTAGAAACAGGGTGGCTGAATTGACCCAGGCTGGTCAAGTACTCCAACAAGAAAGGGATGCATTGATCAAGCTTGTAGAAAGCCTTCCCGGTAATAGACCACGACGCGTTAGTAGGGGGATCACAGTTCAGAATAATACTGAAAGTTCAGCTGCGGCGGGAGTGGCTTCTGCAGGTTCCCGCAGAAGTTCTCTCGCACCACCAGCAGACAGTGTGCCTTCTCGGGGTCTTCAAGCATCACGCATTGCATTCAGTACCTCACTAAACTCCAGAAGAAGCAGTGCAGTGAACCCAGTAACAGCAGCACAGGCCGAAGCTCAGACAGCATCCATGGCAGCAGAGGCGGCAAAAGCAGCAGCACAAATGAAAAAGATCCCACAAGAAGGACCCAAACCTGCCCCTCTCCCTGCTAATTTACGTGCAAAGATGACTCTACGTGCTGGTTCGTCATTTAACGCCCTTGTTAGGGCGCTAAAACAAGATTTGCTGACAAGTGGGGCCCTTGCTCGTGAACCAGATGTAGCTTTTGCGGTTGACAAGGTAACGAGTACTTAATGTTCATTATACTGATCTAAATTTGTAGAAAGCCATTAATTGAATTTTCGACTGTATATTTCACTGTAGATATCGTCACATAGTGTGGAGGTGACTGCTAACGGTGGTATCACTATCGAGGCAGTTGGGAATACAGCCTCTCCTGGATTTTCTTTTGCAAAGTCAGGTTTACTACCAAAGCAACAAGAAGTAGAAATTCAAGAAAAAATTAGTCCGGATATGCTAATTAAATTAGCAGGAAAACTGGGAGGGCGCAGTGTTGGCGTTGGAAAACGTTTTGGAGAAGGAAGCAGCAGAGGGGAGGAAGCGGCTTCTCTTGAGAGAGCGGTAGTGGCATCAGATGCCATCTGAGATGGGTCATACTAGGTAGCAGTTTTAGTGTCCTGACTTGACTGTAAAAAGATATATTGTGCATTTATTACATGTGCGCTGCTACATAATGATGCTCTGTATATTTAATCTTAAAGGGAGACCTTCCTATAGGAACTCGAAAAGGCTTGCTTGTAGGAAAAATAACTTATCCTTGAATTTTATCATAGGATGGGCTGGTATTAGTAAATTTGTTTAAGATGAGCTAAAAACAAAAACAAAAGACTTCGGAGAGAGGTGACTAAAGGCAAACAAATGATTGCAGATATGCTCTGTATTTTTAAATGGCATGAATAAAACTTTCTTTTGCAAAAGGGAGCGCACATGTTCTAGAAACTCAGAAACGCCAACCTTACTGGATCTGAATCCTTTTGGCAGCCTTCTCTCCATTAGTCTGCTTCTTAGGCATGTTTAAACTCAAGACGCCGTTTTCATACTTTGCTTTAATGTCATCGAGCACAGCATTCTCTGGCATTCGAAGAGAGCGAGACATGAACTGCTGATGGCGTTCGACACGGTGGTACTTCACACCTTTTTCTTCGCGCTCTTCAGACTTCTCACCTTTAGAATCAACCTTAACAGTCAAAATATTGTTGTCAACGGAGACGGAAATGTCTTCTTTTTTCACTCCAGGGATGTCGGCTTTGAGCTCAAACGACTTGTCGGTCTCAGACACGTCCAAAGGCATGGCACGGGGTAAAGTCAAGTCTCGAAAGGTGGGAGTGGCCTCCATGGGACGGAACAAGGGGCCGAAGAACTCATCAGGACTCAACAGGTCGCGTTGTCCAAACAGTGAGAGCGCCATTGGATCCAATGATTGAATTTGTTTTCAGATCGAAAACCTAGTTTCAGAATTGTAGGGGCTTGGATAGCCTCGTAAGAGATACTGCGAGTTTTTTTGTAGTTAAAGCGAGTTTTGCTTATTTATTTGTGCAGGGAGAGGCCTGGGGTGGCCTCGGAAATACCGTGACTTTGGAGTGTCCAGAACAATCTGCACAGCTGGCATCCGACTTTCTTCCTCCTCCTTTGTCTTGTCTTATAGCAGAGTTAGTATACCTAGAGCTCTTTTTAAGCCTCCTCGTATGTATGTCTTAGAAACTTTAGATGGCAAGCAATGCAATAAAAAAGAGCGGTAGGTAAGCGAGCATTGGTTTGTTTTGGCCAACGAAGGTGCAGTAGCAATGCCGTCGGTAAAGAGGCGGGGAACTCGTTAAGGCTAGTTAATGACGAGTTTTGAAGACTTTGCCGTTACACAGCTGCTTGCAGCAGTATCAATGTGCAATCTATACTTCTCTTAAATTATTATTCGATTCAAGTCTCAACTATTTTGTTGCCCAGCCGCTCCCGCCTCAGGCTTTTGATCTTCACTTGTTTGACGACTTAAAAGTAGCCCCATCGCAGCGTCAGGCATATCCTAAAATTTATTTCGAACGTTATTCAACAATATATCTTCCCTAGGGCATCCTCGAGCGAGACGACAAGGTCGTTAATTTAAATTCATGGGGAAACAAAATCCAGAGGAAGAGCTCCCCGAAGAGGAGGAGGTGTGTTCTGCTTGTATTTGCAGTTTTTACGATGCTAATATCGCGGGAAATAGTCGTCAGCCTCGTTACTTTTCTAAAATTTCTCACGTGCTCAAAATTGAAAACATTTTTGCAGGAAATGGAAGTCAGTGAAGACATCGATGATGAAGAACTAGAAGACGACGATGAAGAAGAAGGTTCCGAATCTGAAGAAGAGTATAGCGACGATAGCGATCGTCCCCGCAAACATAGACCCTTTGTCCCACCGCCGCCTCGAGAAGCTCTACCCGTCCGCACAACTCGTGGCAAAAATTTGGGCGCTGTAGCTGCCGTTCAAGACGATCAAGCAGATGAAGAGTTTTGGAACCAAGAATTCTTTGCTGAAGAGGAAGCTGATGAGATTTATGCTACAGAATCTGAGCCTGAAGATAACTTTGATGCAGATTTCATGGAGTCGGTAAGATCACTTTTTTTTGTTGTTGTGGGGTGGGGTGGGGGGGGGTGGGGTGGGGGGGGGGGGGGAGGGGGTATTCCCTTGTTTTACAACAACTTCTTGGCTTGAGTTTAGCTAGTTAAAATATTCCTGGATTCTTAATTAATTAACCATTTACTAAAACGTGTTTGCAGGAAGGGGAAGAGACCGATGGTGAAGAAGCAGAAGAGGACGCCAAGGCCAGAGAGCCTAAAAAGAAAACCCTTAGACCACCAGGATACAAACGGCCTCCTCCAGGGAAGAAACCAGCTACTGCTGCTGCTACAGAGGCAGGAGATGACCAGGAAGCAGGTCCCTCAGCTCGTAAGCGAGCTCGTAGAACCAGCTCAGACGCAGCAGCAGCAGCAGCAGCGGGTGTGCCAGCAGAACGAACAGTCGGTGTTCGAGAATCAACAAGGCAGAAAGTCCAAGAAGGTGAAGATGAACGTAAAGCAGTTGAAGCTTCCAAACCTCGTCGTGCTTCCCGTCCTGTTGTACACAGGCAATTGACCCAGGCAGAGTTATTAGCAGAAGCTGCCCGTACTGCTATTGAAAATACCCGGTCACTACAGTACCTCGTCATGATCGAGGAAGAAACGAAGAAAAAAGCAAATATTAAGAAAAGAAAATATGTGGGGCCTATGGTCCGATTGCATTCCGCGGCGGTTGCAATTGATGATGGGGAAGAAAAGGAAGAAAAGACCACAATTGAGGTTAGAAATATGCAAGCGCCTGCGTACTTGCAACCACAAACTGCACCAGCGCCACCGCCACGAGCTGTGTGTGTTATCTCTGGGCAGCCTGCACGGTATAGAGATCCTTCAACTGGGTTAGCGTATGCAGATTTAGCGGCATTTAAAGAATTGCACGCGAGGAAACAGCAAGTGGCTGCACAGATGCAGCGGCAGCAAGCGCAAAATCAGTATGCAGCTCAACAGCAACAACAGCAACAGCAGCAGTTGTTGCTTCAACAGCAGGCAATGATGCAGCAACGACAAGCTGCGTTTCATCAACAGCAGTTTTTTGCGCAGCAGGCAGCACAAGCAGCAGGTGGCGGTGGTGCACCAAACCCGTTTCTGCAATAAATCTTCCAAGTTTCTCAAATAAAATTCAATAATGTGTGTAAAAATGGTTTGTTTCCTTACATCAATCGAGTAATCCCACCAGCAGGCAAACCACAAATACGAACAAATAACTAAAACTTCCCCTTTACATCTTTACTTTGTCACTTTGTAGCTCTTAACTTGCTTCAACAGCGCCTTTGCTTCATCATTGTGTTCGAAATGATCTCTCACCGGTTGCAAAATCTGATTTAAATGCCGTGCCAAGGCAGGCTTCAAATCACCAGGGTGTAACGCTCCACTCTCATAATCTGCCTTTAAACTCTCAAATTCTGTATACGATTTATTGCCACCATGATCCTCAGGGCGCTCAATGTCAAAAGTTTTGCACCAAGGCAGTACAATATGCTGTACATACGACAAACACGGGTTACCTTCGACCACTTCAGGTGGACAGAACGCCTTTTTAATCTTTGTTTTTACTTCTTGTTCGGTATCTTCCATGAAAATCGCAGAATTAGGGTCACTTTTTGACATTTTTTCTTGACCCTGGAGTAATCCCGGCAACATCGGATGACTTAATATGATTGGTTTTAGCTTTTTTGGTTTGCAATCATCGGCATATTCACGCGCAAGCATGTTAACTTTACGTTGATCCATGCCCAGTTGGCAAATATCTGCCTTTAAAAAGAAGATATCAGCGCATTGCATGCAAGGATAAAAAATTTGAGCGGCGGACAAGTCATCCGTCTCATTTCGACCCATGATTTGGGAACATCTGACGATACGTTTCAAATTATTTCTACGTGCAACGTCCATCACAAGAGTCCAATACTCATCAGGGCGTTTGTTAATCTCTTCAGAAGCGTATAAAAACTCCACTTTGGACATATCCATACCTATGGCTTTCCAAATTTCAACTAAATATTTACCGACAGTCTGAATTTTCTTTAAATCTCCACCCATTTTGTTATTTAACTGGGCAAACCAATCTGCTACCCAAAAGCGGAACGTGACGCCGGATTTTGTGAGTTTGTTTACGTTGAGAGCTTTTAATACGCCTTGGGCAATGTGCATTCGGCCTGAGGGTTCAAAGCCGTCATACGCAACAGGACTTGGTTTCTTTTCAAGGAGTCTCATAAGCTCAGCTTCTTGAATGCATTCTTCACCGACGCTGCGGCAGAGAGCAAACTTTTCTTCCAAAGTGAGCCTGCAGAAGGGGGGGGAGGGGAGGAAGTTTAGAAGGATGGTGCGTCGTCGGGAGTTGATTGATTGATTGATTGGGAAAAATAAAATAGAAGAAAATGCATGGCAAACTTCGCAGAAACCGTATCAATTCAATGACCACTTTGCAGCTACCATGAAATCATCATTGCGCATAGTAAACAGCAAAGATTTAATACTTACTCGTCCTTGAGCATCAATTCAGACATGTCATAAGTAACTGCGTCCACTGCGGCCGCATTGGCCTCTGGCGCTGCTGCGCCGTTTTCTTCAGGTTGTGACATTGCGATCAAATAACTGGTTCAGTTGGAAAAATGCAATCAGTTAACGGAGCTCGGCAGCAGCCAGAACAGCCAGCATGCATTTCACACTATCTTATGCACTCAAGTACGTGGAAAATCTCCAATTGCAAGGATAATAATTGCTATTAACAACTTGATCAGTATTTGAAAACCTTAGAATAGCAGCGAACAGGCCGAATAAGTGCCTTTTATTAAGCTTGATCGCTTTCGTTAACTAGCAATTGCAACGACAATAAGAGTTCGTTGATTTCACTTCCTTTGACACCATGCCTTCACCATATAGATAGCTCCGTCGAATTTATATATAGAAGCCATGCAGACGGCCGGGACCTCTGCCCCTAGAGGTGCCAATTCTGGGCGGAATAATTTGACTCATTTGGTGCAGCAGATCGGAGACATTCTGGCTCAAGGCGAGGATAGTGGCACTCCCAGCCAGCACACAGAGCTCCGTACAAAGCTGCGTTCGGCACTCCTCCGTCTTCTAGATGTAGGAGTCACCTCCCAAGTCCAGCTCTCTAGTTCCCGTGAACTTGCTGCCGTCCTCCAACTGCTCAAGCTCACCTTGGAAAAGGTGCCACAATGGCTTTCTGGAGATTCAAACTCTCTGCTATTAGAGATATTAGAAAAGCTCCTCCCTGTGCTGGTAAGGCCTCTTAGTGGTAGTACTTGGAATGACTTGGTTGACGCCATAGGGCGGGTTCTATTGAGAATTGCAGAGAGTGAACATGAGCAGTTCATATCGTTATTGGAGACCTTATGTGGACTATTTACAGGTAGGATTAAATTATTCCACATCAATGGCACCAGACCTGATGAATTGGTACTTCTGCAGCTTTCTCCTCCTGCCATTGATCCATGTTATTTTTCAACATACTTTCCAATCTTTTTTTACATTTTCAGATGCATACTCAGCTGCTATTGCGCTAAGTCTCGACCCTACCAACTCTGCTGCTGTACGATGTACGGTAGCATCCATCCATGGGGCAGATAGTCGTCATTCTCCTATTCAACTTCCCCTCTCGAACTGCCGGTCTTGTGAACAGCTGCTACAAGCTACTTTAAAGTCTATATCAGAAGCAATGGCCCCTCGCCCACAGCTCTCATCTCTCCTTTTACCACTTGGTGTATTGAATAGCGCGTGCTGTTTATTATCATCCTCAAGTGTGGCGTTACAAGCGGCCTCAATGCAATTAATTACTGCTGTGATTAAAGCTCACGGCCAGGTTCCTTTTGTGCTTCTAAGGCTGTCGGAGAGGCTACGGTCGCTTATCAACGCTGCACCTGGTAATCTTGTGGCATGTGGCGATGCGGGTGATATCAAGGAGTTTAGCTGGAGGTTGACTGCGCTGCTACATACGCTGGCCGACACGATCTCAAGTAGCAGCGGTGCTGGAGGAGAAGCTCAAGATGTAGTTCAACTAGCCCTTTCTGCAGCAACGTTTGTCAGCAGTCCGACGGATCGTGGAAGATTACTTGATCTTGTTGTAGAGCTGGTTTCTAGAGATATGTATTTGCTCGAAAGAAATGCAAATATGCTGAGCATGCTGAGCCAATGTCCTCTGACAACTAGAAAAGCACTCCTTGAAGCTGCATACTTGTATTTCAGTACATTTGATCCTGGACAAATACAACAAGCTCTTGAAATAGCTATACACGCTGCTGATCCAGCTCAACAACAACACCAGCATGGATTAAGGCAAGAGTACAATATCCGAGCCGGTGACGGTAACGGCGTTGAGGGCAGTAGAGCGCCTTCCTCTGCGAAGCGGAGACGTGCTGTTGCCCAAACAGAATCTGAAGAACAAGAACCAGCAGCTGCTATGGATGTTGATACCATGGTTCCACAAGGTCTTGCTGCTGTAACGGGTGCTGTGCGTGCTGTGGTCTATAATCTCAAAGCTAGTTGTACTTCCCTCTCTACCATGGCAACGACAGCAGAGGCAGACCATATCACTATCGCTGTAGATACGCTAGGCGACCTTTGCCAGTCGTTAGCCCCTATTTTCCCTACATTTATTGCCACTCTAGCTACAAACACGGTCAAAGCGTGGTCTGGATGGGGTGCGCTTCAGTTTGGCGGGAGAGGGTTGTCTGAAGAACAGCTGCAAAGTGGCTTGAAATTGCTCTCTTCAGGAATGCAAGCAACTGTCTACAGCTCCCTTCCTAGCTCTTCTTCTTCTGCTGCTGCTGGTCTACACTCGACGGCAGAGGCTTCTGCTGGTAGTTATGAAAGCTTGATTGCTAGTTATGAAGGTATTAGTACAGCATTATTGGCGTGTGTTAGAGGCGAAAATGTAGGAGCGGCGCAGGCGCTTGGTGCAGCCGTGCTTGGTGCTCACCTCGGTGTGAAGGATTTAAAGCGCATTAATGGCGCCTTTGTAGATATATTCGAAGCGGCACGAGGCAAACAAGCAGGAACGCAGGTTACCCGTGCTGCATTGCTTCCTGTAGCTGCTTATTTGGCAGCAGCTAGTGCAACAGTAGGTGGTGGGGGTAGTACGAAGATGAAAAGCAAAAATAATAAACAGCAGCAGCCCGCTGTGGTCCCTCTAGTATCCAATCCGTTTAAAGGCCTTCTTCTCCGTATGGCGAAATCTCAGGACCCTGAAGTTATTGGTGCTTTAATTTGCAGCTTGCATATCATGGCAGTACTAGCTACAACCAAACATACTGCCTCTAGTAATACCACTTCTCTTTCTACCTCAACCGCTGCTGCTGCTGCCACCGCTGTCTCTTCAGAAATCGTTCTTCACGTAGTTGATGCCGCATTATCTGGTCAACCCGTTCCTACTTATACTGATCTCTATTCCAAGGGTACCACTGTTACTTCTACACGTGAGCATCTAACCCCTGCTGTCTGTGATTTTCTCCGTCCAATTCTTGACACCCTTTGCTCCATGGACACAGGGGCGGCGGCGGTGCTTGCATCTTCCGAAGGCGGGTCCTGTCTCGTTGATGTAGTCTCTATTTACCTCGAATATGCCCCCTTAAGTGACGCCGAGCAGAGTAAACGGATTGCACAGTGGTTGATTACTCAATCTGGCTCGAGAGATGCTGCTGTGCGGGCTGCTGTCCTCCGCAAAGCCCCTCTTCTGGCAACTCCACAGCTGCTGCTAACCTTTCATTACGACGGTGCTCATCCTATGCATGCACGGGAGCGTCGTTCTGCTGCGGATAAAATTGAGCAAGAGGTTATCGTCGCGCTGAAGACACAGCTACAAGGCGCTGCAGAGAATGCAAGCAAGGCTGAGGATATTATCCAGCTTGTTGGGCATGTGGGATGGAGTATGCGATCTTCTGCTGCTCGTATGTTGACACTCGCAATTCTCGTGCTTGCTTTAGAACAAAAGGATGTCGCTGTATCTGCCACAGCTGCTGAATGCCTGAGAGGTAAGACGAAGGCCCTAAACCCCAAAAGCAAATTTCTATCCTTCACTTTTTTTCCAAGTTCTAAATCTTCTCTCTCTTCCCCTTTTTTTCTTCTTCTTCTTTCATATACAGGTACCGCTGCTGCAAAGAAATGCAGTGTCAAGGAGCTCATCTTCTCCACTCCTCGTCTTGTAGAACACGTTGGCAGACAACTCCCACACAAATCAGAGCTCCTGCATGAACTCGCCGACCTTATTAATCTCTCCCCCAAAGCCCTCGCTTTGGCTGTTCTTCCACGGGTGCTGCCTCAATTCTGTGCGAAACGCGATCGTGTCGCTTTAGAATCTCTCGCGGAGCAAGGTGGAATCTCGGTGCAACGGATGTTACTCGACCATGGCCATCATGCTTTGGCCGCTTCACTCATGCACGGCAGCCCTGGTATGGACGATCTCATCCCCCTAACTGAAGAAATGACAGGGCAGGACTTTATTCTCCTTGCAAGAGCGATTTTACCCAGAACTGTGACTGAAATGGTTGCACAAACTGGCGCAGCACATGAATGGGGGAGCAGCAGCAGTAGCGGTGCCGGTGGTGGCGATACTAATGCTCTTGCTAGTGGCGGTAGTGGTGATTTATCAGCCCATCTCTTTTCTCACGGCAGTAGTAGTAGTGAGGGTGCAATGTTGCCTGAAGAGGCTGTTCTTCATACTTCTAAAATGTTGGCTTTGCTTGCCTCTACCACAGCCGGTGGGAGCGGTGAAAATGAAAATGTGAAAATTGATACTTCTGAATTCTTAGCAGAAGGCGATCACGTGACTCGAATGCTCAAAGAGTTTGGAGATGAATTGGAGAGACGTTTAGCTACCCAAGCTCAGATTGTTGCTGCTACCTCTGCGGCTGCTGGTCAGCAAGAAGGAAGTGACCTCCATAAACAAATTAATTATGGTGAAATACAGGTTACGTTGAATGTATTACGTCGTATTCTGGTACTTGTACGACTTACAGGACCGTTTGTAGGTCGTTTTCTTCCTCAATTCATGGTTCTTCTGGGCGCAGCTGTTCGACCAGGAAATCACCGAGAAATTAAACTTCAAGGCCTCGTAGGCTGGCAACTCTTAGTCAAATCGCTCTCTACTGAAGCTCCAGTCCAATTGGGTGGGATTGTTAATCAAGTAGTCGTTACGCTGTTGGAAGGGCTGCAAGAAGGAGGTCACGTAGGTGCAGCAGCAGCACGAGTGATTGAAGAATTAATCACCTCTTGTCGCTCTCACTTTCCTGATAAGATCCGCTCTATGCCACCGTTACCTCAACGTTTACTTGAACTAAGGCATATTAATACAATGCTACAAGAAGCTCGAGGCAGTTTAACCACACACCAACACGTGGAGCTGTTATTAGAAAGTTTAGGTGACGAGGCGCTCAGCGTGCGTAGCACGGCCTTACAGGAACTTCGTGAAGTGCTTTCTTCCCAAAGAACCTGGTTAATCAACCTCAAAAATGATCCTAATTTGGAGATGAGATTGTTAAGTGCTCTACTAAAGTCAGCAGAGCCTGGCGCCAACTCTGCTGCCAGCTTGGCAGCTCAGCAAGCGTGCGCTGAATGCCTCGGCATGCTTGGTGCTATTGATCCTTCTAGAGTCAAGCTCGACCCTCAAGATCCTGCGAAACGGTGTTCTACAGAAGCTCAGCTTGCTATTGATCTCGTTACCAAGCATTTGGTAAGGTTATTGAAAACTGCGCCAAATTTGCAAACTTTGGATTCGACAACACTCGCTATTCAGGAAGTTTTGAGAAGCCACGCGAGAAGTGAAGAGCTGCGAATCTTGAATCATCGTCGACTAGAGATTGCAGAAGCTGAGAATATTGCAAGAAAAAAGGGCCAGGGGAGTGGCAGGAAGACCCCTGGCAAGACTGCTCAACAACATCAACAACAACAACACAGGCATCGCTCAACTACCCCACAACTTGGAGCCCCTGATTCAAACTTGCTGTTTACTTTATTACCAGTTGAGGTGCAAGCTATTGTCCGTCCGTACTTGGATTCTAAATATGCGTACAAGGCGACTGGGAAGAAAGTACAAGGGGTCATATTCAGACAGAATGCAGGACATGGACTATTGTACCGCAGATGGTTGTCATTGTGGCTAACGCAATTGATCGATACACACGTATCTGGTACGCTAGATATTTTTTTGAATAATGATATTAGTTACTTTATTTACTACTATTGGTATAGATTAGGTTAGAAAGATGCTAAAAATCTAATTATATATTTTCTTGTTTCTTTTTATCTTTCTCCCGGGCAGGCGACTACCTCCCCTTGTTGCAGGCAATCAAACCCGTTCTTCGTCACGATATCCCTACCGCTATGTTTATCGCTCCCTACTGTGTACAAATAGCAGTATGCAGAGGCGGTCGTGATGCTTTGAACGACGTCACTGCAGAGGTTCTCACTGTTTTGCAGTCGGAAGGTTCCTCGAGAGATAGCGTGTTGTGTATGCAAGCAGTCTTTACGTTATTAGACGTGCTACAACGGTGGTATGAAGAAGCGAAAACCTCTTATTGTGGCCCTTCCTATCAAAACTCGTCCGGTTCTTCAGCAGGCACTGCAGATACTTCGACTGTTAACGCCTGCACGGCAGCCTTTGCTGTCAGCGAGTGGCCAAAAGTCTCCACTTTCTTAAATGCGATTCCTAAAAATACAGTAGCACGCGCAGCAGCTGCATGTGGTGCACATGCCCGTGCGCTTCTTCATTATGAAACCTATTTGAGAGCTACGAGAGGACATGGTGCCAACCCTGCTGGGCCCAGAGCCTTGCCTTCGTATGGTGATGGCGAAGTTACATTCTTGCTTGAAATTTATTCAAAATTAGAAGAGCCAGATGGACTCGAAGGATTAATGAAGCTGCGCCAAGGTGGACCTCGTCCGGAAGATCAGCGTCTTGCTGCTGAAAAGGCAGGATCCTGGGGAGAAGCATTAACTCTGTATGAACGCGATTTAGCGAGGCAAGAGTGGCCAATGGCAACTGGTGGCGATCGTCACGGTGACGGTGCTTGCGAGGCAAGTACTAGGGCAGCAGAGGAACTTTGGAGTGTTTCTCAACGTGGATATCTTAACTGTTTGCTACAAATGGGTCATTGGCAAGGTCTTTTAGCTCAAGTTGAGGGCATGACGTCGTTATTAGGCAGTACAAGTAGTGGTGGTGGGGGTACCAGTGCAACCGCTGAGGTGGAAGCGCCTCGGCTTGCTGCGATGGGTTCTGCCGCTGCCTGGAGACTTGGCCGATGGCAACAGCTGAATAGATATTTAGAAAACGTAGAAAGTGGATTCTCAGCTTTAAATCCAGACGAGCGATGGGAAGCACGGATCGGTTTGCTTCTTAGAACTGCCGCCGCGAAAGCTAAATGTAGCAATGGAAGCAACTCTTCTTCTGCCACGTCAGCTTTAGCTGCTGAACTGGATGCAGCACGTGCTGAAGTCATGGGCCCACTGTCTGCTGCTGCAATGGAGTCGTATTCTAGAGCCTATTCCCATTTAGTGAAGCTTCACATGTTGCAGGAAGTTGCTGACGCAGCGGCGGTGATGGCAAGCGGCCCGAAAGAAAGACGCCGTACCCTCCGTTGGGATGATCGATTAGCTGTAGTTCAGTCCTCGTTGACCACGCAAGTACCTATATTAGCTCTTCGTCGTCAGCTTGCAGCGCTTTCTGGCGCAATGGATGATGTGGGCAAGTGCTGGTTACAACACGCACAACTGTGTCGCTCAACTGGTCATTTTGACGCTGCTGTGCCTGCTGTGCTTGAAGCTGCTGCTGTTGGTGTTCCTGGCGCGAGTTTAGAACGGTTGGAGCTACTGTATGCCAAGGGAGAACAGCATAGAGCTATCTCTGAGCTACATATTCTAGATTCTCAACTGGCTGCAGGTGGTGGAGACGCTGTCAATCTCATTTCTGAGGCTGATAAAAACCGCTACCGCGCTCGTGTTGTCTTACGTCTTGCTGAATGGACTGTAGAAACAGGTCAAGGAACACATGATGACGTCACCAGCTTATTTGAAAACGCCTTAAGCTTGCGAAACAACTGGGAAACAGGCCTTTTTAAATATGCATGTTACCTCGATGAGCTGATGCAAGATGCCCGTGCAAGGCAAGGAGCTTCAGGAGGCGGGATCTCTGCTGGAGGTGTTGGTGGTTTGGACCGTCTAGGCGGTAAATCTCGTATTAAGCTTGGTGAAGATCGTCACCATTTGACCTTTCTTCCTGAAGTATTACGTAATTATGGACGCAGTGTCCAGTACGGAAGTCGTCATATTTACCGTTCTTTACCTCGCCTACTGACGTTATGGTTTGATTATGGAGCCATGGCTGCCGCAAATCCAAATAATTCCTACGATCATCGCGTTGTGGTTGCTTCTATTAAAGACATGATGGAAAACTTTGCAAAATCGATTCCTTCCCATTGTTGGCTTATTTCTTTACCCCAGCTTATTTCGCGTATTTGCCATAAAAATACCGAAGTTGCGTTTATTACTCGGCATATCGTTATTCAAACGATGGTGCAATACCCTCAACAGGGGCTTTGGCAAATGGCAGCGGTGTCAAAATCTGGAGTGCAAGTTCGTCGTAGCGCAGCCAGTGGTATTCTTGCAAGTGCCAAAAAAGCTGCGAAAACTGAAAATGAACGCTTTATTTTTACTGAAAGTGGTGCTTTATGTGAACAGCTTATTAAGCTGTGCCATTCCAACCCTGCCAGTAATAGACGCGTTCTTTCTGCGAGAAAAGATCTTGGTTTAACTACGCTTGTACGTACAATGCCGTTGCGAGTGATGATCCCCACAATGGCGTCTCTAACTCCAGCTCTACCTCCTGAAAATATGAACCACACCTCCGCTGCAGACCGTGGCTGGCGCCCCTTTGGTGACCCTATCACCATTGCCGCGCTAAAAGATGAAATTGAAATCATGGCCTCCCTCCAAAAGCCGAAAAGAATTGTCTTAATAGGCTCTGATGGTCGAGAATACCCCTTTTTAGCAAAACCAAAAGACGATTTACGTAAAGATTGTCGTATGATGGAAGCTGCAGGGGTCATAAATCGCGTTTTTGAAGAAGAACCTGCTGCGAGAAGACGTAATTTGTATATTCGACGCTTTGCAGTGGTGCCAATAACTGAAGATTGTGGCATTGTAGAATGGGTGCCCAACACAAAACCACTCCGTCACTGTATTACGAGTTTAGCGGAAAGCTCTCAAGCGGTTAAAGCAATGCAAAATTTTGCAAAATCAACACATGATCGGGCTAATCCAAAAGGAAAAGCAGCTTTAATTGGTTGGCTTGAAGACATGGTGCGCACCTACCCTCCTACTTTCCACCGCTGGTTTTTAGCCACCTGGGCAGAACCTGCTGCTTGGCTCAATGCCAGATTAAATTACACTCGTTCCTACGCTGTTTGGTGCATGGTAGGTCACATTGCTGGCCTTGGAGATCGTCACGGAGAGAATGTACTGCTCGACATGCAAAGCGGCGACGCTATGCAAATTGATTTTGGCTGTCTTTTTGATAAAGGTTTAACTTTAGCTTTACCTGAAGTCGTTCCCTTCCGTCTAACTCAAAATGTCATTGATGGCTTTGGTGTCGCCGGTGTAGAAGGGGTGTTCCGTAGATCTTGTGAAACGACACTTAGTGTATTGCGTAAGCATTGTGGTACTATTTTATCTGTCATGGACACATTCGTACACGATCCTTTAGTCGAATGGGCACGCGATGAAAAGAAATTACGTAATATTGCTGTTAGTACAAGTGGAGGAGTAGCAGAAGCTGAGAATCCACAAGCAAAGGATGCGATGGCCACAATTGAAGGTCGGTTGAAAGGGACTTTATTGGGAGTAAGTGCAAAGCCTTGTATGCCGTTGAGCGTCGAAGGGCATGTGCACAGATTGATTGTAGAAGCGACTGCAAAGGAGAATTTGAGCAGAATGTATATCTGGTGGGCTCCTTTCCAATAGTGAAGAAGCAATAAACAATTGTCGTTTAGGGTCGAGAGCGGGAAAAACTATGAATATTTTAGATTTACAATTTTAAGCAGAGGGAAATAAGTTAATTAATGGTATTTAATTTAATCAAAGTGTGATACAATATCTAAGGAAATGTTGTAAGAATAAAGGAACCCTTGCCTAAACTACTAAAGTTAATACACAAAGGAAAATCAAAAGGGAGTGGACGACAAAGTCAGGTTGAAAAAACACACTATGAATTCTTTCCTAAACGTAAATTTTTGTAATATCTTTGGCAGCTACCTTTCTTGCACACTGAGGGCACCTCCCTTGATTTTTGATAACTTTCATCCAACAATCGTAGCAGTACAAATGGCCACAAGAAGGTACAGCCATTGTTTTCGTTGCATTCCCTCCCATTGGTTCATAGCACAAATCACAATCTTTGATCCCTTCAGATCGCTGAGATGACTTTGGAAGGGATGAGGGGGGAGGGACACTGGAAAGGGCTATGTCATCTTTGCTGGGAGTAGTCGTGGTAGAGGTCGAGGCTTGTTGCAGCAAAGCGGAGTCTCTTAAACTTATTTGGGTTGCTAAAATAAGCTCTACAATTTCTGAATGTAAGCATAGTGACGTGTCTTGGATGTTTAAGTTGCGTGCAATTTCTTCGAGCTCGAAAAAGGGCAAGGATTTCAGCTCAGTTTCTGTATAGAGAAGTTGTTGTGGTTGCTGCTGTTGTTTCCCAAGGGCGTGTGCAATCAGCTTCCATTTTGGAAGCGGGCCTAGACTTGATAATCCCAAGCTCCGCAAGACATTGCGTAGTTCTACCATGCTCATAGATTGCAACTGGTCTTCTGTATATATTCTGGAAGGTGCATAGTGGCCAGCGGGAGGAGGACCAGCTGGGCCGGGCTGCTGTTGGCGAGAGGTGGCTCCCAGGAGAGCTTGAAAGTTTGTAGCAAGGCTTTGATCCATATCATATCCCTGCACCCTCATCCATTCCTCCATAAGTGGTTTGATTTTGGCGACAATGAGGGCTGCTACATTCGCCCAAAGGCCGAGCAAGAAGAAAAGAGTTGCGATGTCCAGCTTTGGATTGATCAGTTGAGATGTTCAGAAAAAGGAACTTGCTTGGGAGAGGTGGGTTTAATAAATTGCCTATCGTAGATTGAAAAATATTGAAATTATATAATACTGGCGCCCATTAATAAAGGTGTTGGTTTTAGAGGATATTTCCCTCTATCAGCCCACAATGACTCGTGATAGTAGTCTCGACGGCATCACCCTTTGTTTGTTTGAAAATAATTACTTGGTATCAGTTACATCAAATTTGTACAACAATACTCATCATTAAATAAGCAAAAACTAGAGCGTACTGATGTAAAAGTTCGACAAGTAATCTGTATTAATATGAAATTGAGCAAGAAATTAAAGCGCCCCGTTTAAAAACAGCTGCGGGCGATGCGGACTAAAGTAAATGCAGCAGCAGCTACATTGGCAACGACCTTGCCAACAGCTCTAAGAGCCCTAATGAAGAATCCATTACGAGGCTTTTCTCCTACCTGCTGCTCAGTGGCAGCATCAACCACCACCACTTCAGGCGAGGTGACTGCGACGGCTTGGCGCTCAGGCTCGAAAGCAGGGGCCTCCACCACAGGGACAGAAACGTCAATGTCGAAGTGAAAGTCCAAGAACTCAAGGTCTTCAAATGCAGCCAAAGCATCTAAAAAGTTGCGCTTCTTGTAGCGCCTTTTGGACACTTTTTTAACAGAGGTAGGAGCCACCAGGCTCTCGAAAGGGCTGGGAGAGCGGCCCAAATCCTGAAGGGGTAGGACATCGAACGAGTTCTTGAGGACAATACGTGCCTCAGGGCTTTCGGTGGGAGACCTGAAAACGACGTTAGACTGTAAAGTCTGGAAGGGAACCCTCTTGCGGCCGTCAGCAGTTGGGGTAGAATGAGGGGAGGAGAGAGCAACTGCAGCAACATGGCCGCGTGCGTCAGCCGCTACTTTCTCAGCAAGCGTGGGCTTTTTGTTCCTCTTTTTGTTAGGGTTTCTCTGAGACCCCTTCTTGCTCTTTGGAGGAGCATTCTCTGCATAAATATGGGGAAGAAACAAGGAAAAGGAAGTCAGGTGTCGATCTCAACGGGTACGAAAGATGCGAATGAGCACAACCATCGCCCAAAGAAACGAAAACAACGAGTACAAATTGAAGCTAAAGACGTAAGTAAACTGTCGAGATGGAAGCAAAGAGCTACCAGCTCAAAACAATGCAAAACGACTTGCAACTAACAATGGCGTCGCAGTTACGTTGACATGGAACGATCTGGACAAATTGAATTAAAGAACGGGGGATGAAAGTATATAAATCTTACCATCAGTCTTTAAGAAGCGCTGGCTCGGCTTCTCTTGGGGATCGGGACGCTCACCACGAGTCGTCATATTTTTAGGCATAGTGGTTGATGCCGTTAACTTCTTTGAGAGCGACTAGACCAAACTAGGTAGGAGGCTGGTACTCTGGACGATTAAATCTTCCGACAGAGTGGGTTTAAAACCTATAAAGTTTTTAGAATAGCTCCAACTGCCCCGGCGGGCAGCTATTTATAGGCTAACAGCTGGAAACGAAGAACGGCACACCTATCCTGGTGGTGACCAACGCTGGCCTCAGAGGGCACCTCCAGGAAGTTGATGCCTTGGGAGGCCAGAGTTGCTGCCATCCCGGATAGGTGTGCCAAATTTTGCGGCGTAGGGCGTCTCGAGGGAGCTGTAGTTGATTTCGACACCGGGGCATTTAAACAATTGCTGCATCCTACACAATTGTCTCAGAGACAGCGCACCAGGTAGGCAAAAAATAGGAAAAATAGCATGATGTGTATACAACGCACTGGTAGCCTTCAAACTTTGATTCCAAGCCATTCTTGATAGGCGTTAGCTGCCACTAATGTCAAATCCATCAAATTCGCGACTGTCAAAAGTTATCAACACCCAAACTGGGCATCAAAGTAACCTCAGATGTATCTTCGCAAGACATCCAAGTCCATATAATGGCATTTGCTAAGTGCAATACTGCATTAGAGGTGTAAGAGTACGCTTCGTTTAAATGTCATCTAAATGATAAGATCAGTCAGACTACCCACAAACCCTCAGAGCACAATCTATTTTAATCAACACTTTCCAAGGGTAGACGCTATATATCCCGGCTTCGCGGGATAATTAGCGGTGTAAAACTTCATTAGAAAATCCAATTGCTAATTACCGACAGCACCGTCACCCGCTGCCGGCTCCGTAAGGCTTATAAATCGCATCTAAAGCCTCTTCGTCAGTGTCTTGGCATCCATCGTCGACCTCCATAATTATCCCAAAACGAAGAAGCTCACAAAATTGAGGGAGCGTTATCACACGGACACCCGGCAACTTTGCTGCCGCTGCCCGCTCCTCCTCTGTATTGTACCCCCATCCTGCTAGATACAGAGAGTACCGCTCCACAAGATCGTTCTTTTGGGAAATAGCTTCAATAGTTTCAAACCGGTCGTCTATAAAGTGTAAAGAAGTAGCAGAATTGGCAGCGACCGGTCGAGCCATCACGTTTCGAAGTGCTTTGACTTTCATTTCGTTAGGAGGGATTAACGAAGCTAAAACTCGAGGGCTCTCTTCAGTTATGTCTAAATTCAACTGAGCGTTGAGAAGATGGACTAATCGATCTCCCCTTTTGCTGCTGCAAATGTAAAAAGGGGAGGTGCAGTCCGCAATCGCCTCTGCAATCCCTTCATACAAAGGAATTAATGCAACCCATCCCTGAGGGCTCGTAGACATACGATTGGATCTATATGCCTCAAATACAGCTTGTAAAGGTTGCTCTTGTTCGTTCCAAGCAGCAAGGGTCGTTTGGAGCAGGCCTGAAGGAGCATCCCAGTTGGGCGTTCCATATAGAATTTTTTCTACGCCGTCTTGAGGATTTTCAAGAACCATACGAGCCATAACCATGCTTTCGTAGCCTTTAACAAGGCGCGGTCGGGCTGCTGCAACTCCTGCAAGCACTCGTTGGCGTTCGCTGGCATTTAAATTCAAGTCTTGAAAAATAGAGGGCCATTGCTGCTCAGCTGCAGCCACACCTGCGGTGCTAACCTCAAGCTGACTATCCGCAATTACTCCGTCGTAATCAAGCACGAAAACGTCGGTGGGGGCAGCAGCGGTGACAGTGCAATGTCTCTTGATCACAACATTAAATTTATGTGTTGGTTGTTGAACACAAGTAAGCGGCTTAGAGACAGGTAAGCTTCTGAACAATCGTGTTTGCATTTTTTCTAAAACATTCAAATCATAACGGTGCCCATCAGAGGACCCTTTCAAGTTGTTAATTTTTAAACCCTCAACTTGAACAAATCTTTTGGGCAGTTCCTTGGCTTGGCACTGGGTCCTTTTATGCATATTAAGCGCTACGCCAATATGTTATACTATTTAAAAACATTAAGGGATCAGTAATACTAGGCCTTCAAGGAATTGCAGCTATTCTCAAGAGCGCATGCATAAAAGATTATTGCATGCGGTCGAACAAATAGCGACAATTCTTGCTGGTTTTCCGGGAACTTACATTACAAAATAATTTAAATAAATCTACACGCATCACCTGATCTGTTGAATCCCAAAATTAATCCAGCAACAGGGCGAGATGGGTGCTTCGCCTCTGTTGGCTGTTGCTGAAATCGTGCTTACTAGCCTTCCTACCGAAGTTTCCAATGGCGCTGCCACTGGCAATATGCCTCAAAACGTCGATGAGATCGTATCTTTGGAGCTGATTTATGGCGAAGCCAAAGGTAGTTTGAATCTCCTAGTCAAGGCTGCATCGGGGAAAGAGATCCTGAACATATGCCCCACCAGGGAAAATGTAAGCTTTACTACCTACAATTGATTCACCTATCCATTTTATGCATGATCACATATGCAAACATGTGCATGCACTCCTCGATCACACTTCCATTCTTACTCACCGCACTTTGCCCTTTGTTGCAGTTTTGGCACCCCCCTGGAGGCAATATCTATTTCCTTGCAAACCACCCATTTACCTATATGCTGCGACCTAAAAGTCAAGCGTCTGCACATGGATTACAACGTCTCTACCAAGCCGCTTCTGCAGCTCCCTCTTCTCCTTCTACTCCCCTTGCCGCCGGTACCACCCCCAAAATTGGCGGCGGCAACACCAGTGCCATCGACCATTTTGATAAGAAAACGGATAAAGGCAGCGCTGACCTCTATTTTCACTATTATGGTATGCTACAACATCAGCAAAATATGCTTCAAGACTACATCCGTACAGGCACCTACTATTCCGCCATTACTGAAAACACGTCAGATTTTGAGGGCAAGGCGGTGATGGATGTCGGTTGTGGGAGTGGAATTCTTTCTCTATTCGCTGCCAAAGCTGGGGCACGTGTAGTATATGCCGTAGAAGCGTCCAATATGGCCCAATTTGCCCGTCAATTGGCTGAAACAAATCCTGAAATTGGATCAAAAATTAAAGTACTACATGGAAAAGTCGAAGAGACACAACTGCCTGAGAAGGTAGACGTCCTGGTCTCTGAACCCATGGGGACCTTGCTAGTGAACGAACGTATGTTGGAATCCTACATCTACGCACGTGATAATTTCCTAAAACCAGGTGGGAAACTGTTTCCTCGAATTGGAAGAATCCACGTAGCGGCTTTTAGTGATTCAAATCCTGTACACTGAAGTAGCTACAAAAGCTCAATTTTGGCAGCAACCTTCCTTTTATGGCGTTGACCTTACGTGTCTACACACTCCAGCTGCAGCAGGGTATTTTAATCAAGTAGTTGTTGATCAAATCCCTCCAAATGTTTTAATTTCCAACACCGCAGCACAAACGTTTGACTTTTCAACCGTCACGGAGACTGAGCTTCAAGATTTCACAATCCCTTTATCGTTGCAAGTAGCTGCACCGTGCACAGTTCATGGGATAGCTTCCTGGTTTGATGTGCTCTTTGATGGTTCCACAGTGCAGCGCTATTTATCAACCTCTCCCGGCCTGCCGGTAACTCACTGGTTCCAGCTTCGGTGTGTCTTAGAAACTCCAATCATAGTCTATAAACCAGGAGATACCGTCTCGGGAGAGTTACGCCTTGTAGCACATTCACGGCAGAGTTATGATGTGCATTTAACGTTAAGAGCAGCAGGTGGTCCAGAGCCAGGGACGCCAATGCAAGAAAGTAAAGGGATCTTTGATTTGAAAGAGCCGTACTATAGACAGCTGGTTGCTGGAGCGAATTGGTACAGTGAGGGAACTATGGATACCACCGGTGTTGCGCATGGTGGTAATGGACTGGCGAATGGACATGTATAGCACAGTTTAGGTGTGGGAATGAGTGATTTTGAAAGAAGATTAAAATAAATCATCTACGGTATTCTTAATTTTTTATTTTACGAGTGGTGTGTGGTTGGCAGGGTTGAGGATAGTATCTAAATAATAGTAGACACTCTTTTTGATTAGCGAATGATGATGATATATGATGATAACTAAGATAACTCAATGAACACGACTGTATTTTTCTTTATTAACTTTTTTTTAGTTATTTCAAGTAATAAACCTTGAATCTTGATCAGCAGCGACGGAACGGCGACGAGAGAGAGAGAGAGAGATTTACAGCCGTTTAGCGCAGATGCCCCCCCCCCCCCCCCCCCCCCCCCCCCCCCCTCCCCCCCCCTGCGGTACCATACATTAATTCAAGATAGAAAGCAAAGATAGATAAATAGCAGAAGAAAATAATATTGTTAAGAACCCGCATCGCGCAAAACCCATCAAGCCTGTGGTCCACATCATCCAAGCCACCGGCGGCGTCGAAAAGAAATTTTAAAGAGGGGCAACAGGAGTTTAAACCCTGCATATATATTACGTGAATTATTTTATCTAGGTCCAGAAATATGAAGAGTGTTTATGTGCTGCTGTTCTGGCTGGCGTGTAGTCTTAGAAGCTCATATGCAGTTCCGATTGATTTTGTAGAAGATGCACATTCCTTGCGCCTTCTCTTGTTAAACAGCCTAAGCCCACACAGAAACACCACTACAAACTCCGAATACTTACCCATCGTTGTTTGGCACGGTATGGGTGATTCATGCTGCGACCAAAATTCAATTGGTGCTGTGATTAAGTACATCCAAAATCTCGTCCCGGGGATTTTCATTCACTCCATATCTACTGGCAATAATGAAGCTGCAGACATATCAAGCTCGTATTTTGGTCTCGTCGATAGCCAAGTAGATCGAGTGTGCGATGAAATCAGAGCAATTCCTCAGCTTCAGAAGGGCTACACTGCCGTTGGGTTTTCCCAAGGAGGCCAATTTTTAAGAGCTGTTGTGCAGCGTTGCCAACACCGTGGCCCTGCAGCACATACTTTAGTCACAATGGGTGCCCAGCATGAGGGCGTTATGGATATTCCTGGCTGTTGGGAGCCTTCGTTTAACTCAACGCCATCTTGGGCCTGTCGGGTGATGCAAAGTCTTTTAGGTCGAGGCGTCTACAACAAATTTGTTCAAAATAGGGTCATACAAGCACAATATTTCAAAGACCCGGCACATTTAAATGAATATTATCGAAATTCAGCCTTTCTTGCTGATATCAACGCCGAAGCCTTGCCCAGTAGTCGTAGAGGTGGCAGTTTCCTCCAAGTCGGTAAAAATAAAAATTTAGAAGGATTCCTTGAGAACAATGAAATAAAGACGTTGTCTGCTCGGTATGATTTATATAAAGACAATCTAGCGTCGTTACAGCGTCTTGTTCTCTTCATGTTCGATAACGATATTACCGTTGTCCCAAAAGAAAGCTCTCACTTTGCGTTTTTCAATGGACAAAAGTTAATCCCTCTCGCCGAAAGTGAATTATATATTGAAGACCGTCTAGCATTGAAACAGCTAGATGAATATGGAAGACTGGTGCTGGCACACGCACCTGGATTTCATATGCAATTTTCTTTGGAATGGTTCTTTACAAACGTGGTGAAACCCTATTTGCTGGTTGAAGCAGCTGAGGCAGAAGAGAAAGGAAAGGAGCAGTAGCACGATCTTTCTGGGGCAGTGAGATACTGGATGGAATAGGTGATAAATTCGGTTATTTTATAGTTTTGTATGTGTTTTGTTTTCCTGTTTAATGTTTTTTATAAGTTTTGTATGCCCCCTTGAATAATTTTTAAAAGATAAACATAAGTGAACTAAGAATCTACGAGATACCAAGTGTGTATGCTACATTTTGCTTTATATTACCCAAAATTCAAACTAAATAGAACCTTTTAAACACATACTTTAATCTCGTTGAGACTTTGCTGTCGGCATGTAATACAGGGGCAATCTATCCAAAGCTTCTGCTTTGCTCCTCGCTGCCTGTGACCAAAACAACACAACTGAGATGCTCGCAGAAAGTAAAAATAAAGCATGAAAAGCTCTATGATACAAATCAAACTCTAATTCGCCGCCAATAGCGGCAGTCACCGAGTCACGATACCTCTCAGGCAACTGTCTTCGAAGTAATAACAAAGTGGATACGGTATAAAAACCTAAAAGCTCGGTTAAAAGTAAAACTAAAGTTTTGCCGTGCCCAGGGGTATTGCCTCCTAAAACTGCTGAGAAAAACCGGGTTAAATGTTTCATAAACCCACGTAACGACGTCACAGAGATAAACCCAATGAAAATTAATGTCAGGTATTGAGAAAAGACCGACACATTGAGTTTGACGGTACCCCCCGAAAAAAGACCGAGGACAAATCCTAAAGAGCGACTCACAGGGTCTGAGCTGGTATCTTCACCAAGCACCAATGCCTTTGTACTCGCAAACATTCTATACAAACAATACAGAGACAATATATAGCCTAGGAAATTCTGAAGATGGCCATATATGGTTCGTGCTACAAGTGCCCTCTGCCGTTCTCTCTTTAAATCGACAACGTCGGCAAAAAGAGCTTGCCGTAGGGCTTCTAGGGAGGAGGCTTCTGCTTCTAGTTGGGCTATAAGTTGTTGGGAGTTACGTCTCCCTGAAGATGGGATGATAATTGAAGTGATACGACCCCATAAAGAAGGCCCTGTACGTCCTCTTTTACCACCACCGAGCCCACCAAAACCACCACCGCCACCATCACCACTCGCAGCTCTCCCTAAATTTTCCATTTCTTCTTTAATTTGCGCTATGCTCCGCCGCTTTTCTGCTATACTATTTTGTGTCGCTTGTAGTTGACCCTCCATTGCATCGATTTCTGCACGTTCTACTGGTCTTATAAATAAAGATATGTACGAAAAAGGGACGCTTACAGAACCATAACCTGAAAGTACCGCGACCAAAGTGACCCCCAAGGCCCCTACCCGTCCTATAGCTTCCAGCATACCGAATCGACCTAGTGGAGCTGAAGAAGCTGGTACTGAAGGTGCGAGCCATCGTAGCTGCCAAAATGCGTAGGTGAAGCCAGTGAGGGCAAGAGCACCGCCGACAGCGGCTTTTGAAGGGCGGAGACGGAGGGAGAGTATCGTATAGGAATGATAGTAAGGCATGACGGCAAGAAGCATGCATATTAGAATGATCATATCTACACGCCATAGACTTTGCCGGGAACTGCAGTAAGAGAATTGGCGAGGGGATTTAGAGGGAGAAATTGGCAGACATGATGACCCGGTTGCGAATTAGTTGGAGGTAAACAGATTTTAATAACAACAGATTCGATTTATGGAACACCTTCAAAATTTCAATTATATTAATCTCTTACCTAGCATTCATATAGCCCAGAATCTCAAATACTAGGAGCTCCAGCATGAAAGCTGAGAGAGCAAACACTACGGCAAAAAGGATCTGCGCAGCGGGGCTTCTATTTTCGAAATCGCGGTAGACACTGTAGTCTAGGAACTTCATCCCGGCGATGAAGAAAACTGCGAATGATACTACAGCAACCAGGAGATCTATGGCCCCCATTGTTGCTTGGTTTCCTCAATTATAAAAGTGATCGAACAATTAACAAATTCGTAATTTGACAATAACAAGATGAGCCCATGGCAGATCTGCACATAGGAATCATTTCTGATATATTGGTTTGTCCAATTAAAAAGGTTTTTGCTGCGTTTTCTGCCTTGCAATCGTCTAATGCCAACACCTTCTTCCAGTTGTGTTTTGAAGTCAACTGCCTCTGGCAGCCACAGGCATTAAAGGTGGCCTAACAACGCACAATTCCTACTATCAGTTCATTCACACTATCACAACGTTGCCAATTAATGCTGGGGCGCACTGTTAGTCGCGTACCAGGACAGGTACGTACAATTTAGACGTCCAGCAATTCAGATGTTCAATTCACAAATATATTACTATTTGCTCTGAAAATCTTCCATTTACCCATAATTAACATATAATTCTCATATTTTACACAGATCATTAGATCAACGGGCCGTTGCTTCGTTGTCGCTCGAGTGTGCACGACATCTGCAATGTCAGGTGGAAAAACTGCCGCCGCCTCTGCCGCTCCTGCTGGCAACGCCAAGCGCGTGGTACTCTGGTTTCGCAACGATCTTCGCCTCCATGACAACGTCATCGTCGATGCAGCAGTAAAGATGCACGAATCTGGAGCAGCTACTGAAGTCCTTCCTGTGTATTGTTTTGACCCTCGATGGTTTTCTGTTACTGCTTACAAAAATGGAATGTTGAAAACCGGTCCTTTCCGTGCTCAATTCCTCTTAGAATCGGTTCTAGACCTAAAATCACGTTTACGCAATGTGGGTTCAGATCTTTTGATCGCTATGGGACCACCAGAAAAGATACTTCTTGATTATGTCGGGAAGCAAACCCTCGTCTTGGCTCAATCTGAGGTCACGAGCGAAGAAATCAGCGCTGAAAAGGCAGTGAAATCTGCATTAAAAGGTAAAGGAAGTAAACTAGAGCTTCATTGGGGGTCTACGTTGTTCCATATCGACGATTTACCTTTTAAAGATTTGGAAAACTTATCAGATATGCCAGACGTCTTTACTCCGTTTAAACAAAAATGTGAAGATCGTTCTCAAGTTCGCGCCTGTCTCCCAGCGCCCAAACCAGGATCTCTCCCTTTACCTAGCCTTGATGCAAGTATTTTGGCCTACCAGCCCAAGGGCATTGAGGAATTCAACACCAGTGGTGTAGTAGTTGCTGAAAAAGGACCTTGGTTGGTACCCCCTGTACCTGACAAACGGGCAGCAATAATATTTAAAGGAGGCGAATCTGCAGCATTAGACAGGTTGAAATATTATCTTTGGGATTCTGATTTGATTGCGGATTACTTTAATATTAGAAATGGAATGCTCGGTGAAAAGTACTCTACAAAATTAGCGCCTGCATTAGGGCATGGCTGTATTTCCCCTAGATACATTTATTCTGAAATTAAAAAGTACGAATCCCAACGTGAAGCAAATAAATCTACATATTGGGTCATTTTCGAATTAATTTGGAGAGATTATTTTAAATTTTTTGCTTTGAAGCACGGCAATAAAATTTTCCACCTGGATGGTACGGCCGGCAAATCTTCTTCTAATTATTGGTCAACGTCCGTCGACTTGTTAAATCGGTGGAAAGAAGGAACCACGGGATGGCCTTTAGTCGACGCAAATATGCGGGAACTCGCTGCAACAGGCTGGATGTCAAACCGCGGCCGACAAAATGTTGCTTCCTTCTTAGCCCTTGACCTAGGCATTGATTGGAGATTTGGTGCCGATTGGTTTGAAAGCTTACTTTTAGACTACGATCCTGCCTCAAATTGGGGTAATTGGGTTGCTGCAGCCGGTGTGAATGGCGGCAGAGTGAATAAATTCAATATTGTTAAACAATCAAAAGATTACGATCTTGCTGGGGATTATATTCGGCATTGGATCCCAGAACTTGGGAATGTTCCAGCGTCACGAATTCATGAACCATGGCTCATGTCAAAGGCAGAGCAACAGACATATGGGGTACAAATTGGGGTGGACTATCCTCAAGCGATTCCTGCGTCTTCCTTTGCTGGGCGAAGTAGTGGCGGCGGCGGTGGTGGACGTGGAGGAGGCCGCCAATCTCGTTTTAGTAATGGGTCTTCTGCTAGGCAAGGGTCTGGTGGTGGGGGTGGTGGTGGGGGTGGGGGTGGAAATAGACGCAACTTCCGCCCTAAAAGTGAATTTGAAATGTACGGATAAGCTAAGATATTTGTGAAGATTAGCATTAGCTGTAGTTGGTTTATTTTGTCTTTCAGATTTAGCACCGAAGAAAACAGCAAGCAGGAGTGACGCAGCAAGCTGTGTAGGATTTATGTGTATCAAATACATTTACAATTTGTGTTTATTCCTATTGGAACACAATTTTTGATTCATTTTTGTATTAATGGAAGTTTAAAACAGGGCTTTGGGTTAATTCTAGTTAGTTGACGGTAATATTCGATACGTACAGTTAGTAGTGGTGGTAATGGTAAGGAATAGTACAAAAAGCAAAATTGGAGACAGAAAGAGGATGGGTAAAAAAAATTGTTTCTTAAAAGAAAATGCCGCCTGTCTCCAAAGAAACATAAATTAAAAGCTCTCTGGAGTTTCAGGACGTGTTTGAATCACTTCATCCACGATTCCAAAGTCTTTGGCCTCTTCAGCATTCATAAAAAAATCTCTCTCCAAGGCTTGAGAGATTCTATCAACTGGTTGTGAAGTGTGATAATTGTAAAGGCCATTCAACACATCCCTCATTTTCAGAATTTCTCTCGCTTGAATCTCAATATCAGAGGCCTGGCCTTGTGCCCCACCAGAAGGTTGGTGCAGCATGATTCTAGAGTGAGGTAAAGAACGGCGATGGCCTGGAGCACCTGCTGCGAGGAGCAACGAGGCCATGGAGGCTGCTTGTCCGACTGCGAGAGTTGAGACAGGGCATTTAATGTACTGCATGGTGTCGTAGATAGCCATTCCAGATGTAACTACACCCCCAGGAGAGTTGATATACATGCTAATCTGTAACGATTAATTAATTTTAAAAGAGGGGAAGATAGGACAGTGAGTGAACAGGCGGGTGGGTCGGCGACGAGACGAAATTAAGTAGTTTAGAGTAGAACCCCAATAAGGAAGGGTTTTTGCGTACCGGTTTCTCTGGGTTTTCAGATTCTAAAAATAAGAGCTGAGCGACGACAAGATTGGCACTGTTATCTTCGATTGGGCCATTTAAACACACTATTCTCTCGCGCAAGAGGCGCGAATAGATATCGAGTCCCCTTTCACCCCTGCTAGTAGACTCAATTACCATTGGCACCAATCCGTATGCTCGGATTTGCTGGAGGAGAGGAGTTTTTCCTCTGCGAAGAAATGATGATGCGATCATTTATAACCTAAGCGAAGCGTGTTCAATTAGCCTTCGCAGCTCACTAATTGGGCACTGCAAATTTTGATGACAATGTGTAAATATTTAATGCATCATAGGCCATAAAATCAAGTGATAGCCGTTTGAAGGGACCACCATGTGACGCACAATACTTTAAATGGCTAAATCTAACCTGGTACATTATTATCGATATTAACATTATTGAAAGCCTATCTGAAAGTAAAATGGCGAATGGGTAAAGCGCAGTGATTGGTGGCCTTCAAAATGCTGGTAAAGATATAAATAAGATAAATTCGATGAGAGTAATGGACGTTGAGGCACCGCTGAATGCTGGGGTGCCGCTTTCTAATGAAGTTCCTTTTGACTACAAACTCAATGGAACTAATTTTGAAGGGCAAGTTCCAGAATCTGCACTCATTATTTCCCATTTCGTAATTGTAACTTCCATTGGGTACTTCATGTTATGCTCATTTCTACGACTTTTTGCAGGCAACAAAGCGCTCAGCAGTGGCGACCAAGCAAGAAGGCTATCTTAGGGTCAGTAGCTGGCCTCGTTGTTGTTGCTGCTCTCGTCTTTGGCCTCATTTTCGGCATCGAACCTAGTGGGAGCAGTTCGGATAATTTAGGAAAGGCTCTTTCTGCCAATTGCAAGGATATAGCACAAGGTACGTCTAATGTCGCGGATGGCTAGACACACTGCATTGGCGGCGTTGTTTTTTCATATCTTGCTATATTAGTTAATTAAGTTATTTCCCATCCAGTCCTTCCCTCGCCCCTTCCACATTTTGAAAAAAAGATTTTTGACCTCTGCACACCTAACATCATCCCCTTCACTAACTTCCAGGCAATTTCTGGGAATATCTAGTCCCTGATCTCTACGAAATCAACGTTGATCTACAGCCTGAGCTCTTCAAACTTATGAAGTTTGATATGTTAACCGTGCCCGCCGCCGATCCTGTTTTTAATGGACGCTCTGCCATCACCTTCAACGTATCTCAAAGCACGAGTTGTCTCGTGTTACATGCGAATAACCTGACGTTTAGTGAAATATCAGTCGCAACTGAAGGAGATGAGGGACCTACCTCTATTTGCAGCACCACCGAGGATTGCAATAATGTGATCACACGAGTGATGAAAGAGCCAATTCGAGGCAGCGAAGATATAGATCTTGTGGCGATCGATCTCAACTCTGCAGGCATTATTTTAGAGGAGAGAACCAAGCCTAAAGTAGACTTCAAGTACTCTGGAGTAGTTGGTATCGCCCCCAATGTGACTGGCTTACACTGCTCAGCTCCTATCTCCCATTGCACTGATGCAGGCTGTACTGCCAAAACCCTTGTAGGTACTCAATTAGAACGCACAGGTGCTCGTAGATTGTTCCCTTGCTACGATATGCCAGCTATCAAAGCTCGTTTTATTACCAAAGTAACAGCGCCAATTGAGGAAGCTCCCGTCATTCTAGGAAATATGGAAGCAGCTTCTAGAACTGTGTCTGCTGATGGTAATTACGTCACTGTAGAGTTTGAACCTACACCTATTATGTCTACCTATTTGGTTGCCATCACTGCCGGTGATCTTAGACAAGTACAAGGAGTAACAGCTCCTCCCGGGAGTGCCTATAAAATTAGAGGATGGGCTGTGCCTGGCAAAGAAGAATCCATGGCTGAAGCTGTACGCATTGGATACAAAGCTTTTGAATATTATACTAAAGAGTATACGAGCGTTACCCAGCCAATTAAGACATATGATTTTGTTGCCTTTCCGGGAAAAGCTTTTGCAATGGAAAATTGGGGTTTACTCATTTTTGATGAAGGCCGTGCACTATACAATGCTACTACGTCCGGTGCATATGGACTCGTCCGCGTTGCTTCTGTCGTTTGCCATGAAGTTGCTCACCAGTGGTGGGGAAACTTGGCGACATGTGCTACTTGGACTCAGCTATTAGTTAATGAAGGTCTCGCCTCCGAGGTAGAGTACGATTGCATGCAATATGCTGCTCCAGAGTTATCTGCTGATGTATTACGGTATAAAGTAGTTGCTCCAGGTGGAGATGCTCGTTCTGCCCACGAGGGTCCTCTCTCAACAGCAATGGTACTTTCAAGTGATTCATTAACGCCGGCAGCATCTCCTGCTTCTGATTTTGAGCTTAACGACGTAACAGTGGAACGAAATGTATATGCGAAAGGTGCTTCAATCTATTTCATGCTTCGGTATGCGTTGAATCAACTTATGGGTCCGTTGGGCCAGTTTTGGAAACCAACCCTCAATCAACTACTTGCAGAGTATCAATACGGCTCCATGGTCTTTTCTGACATCTTTTACACTGCACTAGAGTTGTACGGACCTGTATATAGGGAACGTGTCGGTCCTGGGAAAGAAATTGAGGTTATGAACTGGGCTGGAGGTCTTTATCTCAAAACAGAACAGCTCCGGTCGACGCGAGGTGACTTGCAAAAAGAAAGAGCATTCAATATTGAAGGGGATCCTTCTTTAATAACTTGGGTATATTCCCCTGCATACCCTCTTTTGGATACTCGTAAACCAGGTACCATCAACCCTGCAGACTATCTTGAAACTTTGACCAACATTGGTACGAATCAAACACGGTACTGTGCGTACAATTTTACTCCAGAGGAAGCTGACGCGTACAATCTCAGTGAAGACCAGAAATTACGTATTAATACCGCGTGTGAGAGCCCAGACAAGTTTACTAACGTGATTGTCATGCATAATTTAACAGACTGCGCTGCAAATAAATCATTTGCTGTCTCCACTGTTGCGGGTCCGATTGATTATGGCCCTGTTGCTGCCGATAGCTGGGTATTGAATCAGCACGCAGCTAGATTATGGCGTGCAGTATACACAGATGTGCATTTTGATAATCTCGTGGCTGAAGTAGGAGAAATGGTAGCCTGCCCAGCTGAAAGGGATACCACTGATGTGCTGGCGGGGAGTGATAATTATTGCTGTGCTGCTGCTGGCGATCTCTTAGAAACAAGCGGCGTGCTCACCGATGCTGCTGTTTTTAGTCAAGATGGGACATATAGTGTAGAGCAAACTATGCGTATGGTTGAAGCAGTAATACGTGCTCCTGTGGCTTCTACAGGTCTTGGACAGTACTTATTGCTCCATACCGCGGTCGAGGTGATGGAGGTGTTGGAAGGCTTTGCAGCTGAGAATGTCACGTGTGCAGCAATTATGGATGAATTCCAGTCAGAAATGTTAAGACCGTACTCTCAAGCTATTTTACAAGCTGCGTTAAAGCCCTTTGACGCTGGAACGAATGCTACAATTGGCGTTGATGGTACCAGGGAAGCGTTTCTTGCACGGCTAGTGGTCTCCCCCTTGCTATTGTCTGCTGCATATGTTCCTCCTAATGCTGTGAATGGAGCACCAGATGCTGGGGGTGGTGATTTTGGTGGAAGAAAGAGAAGAAGTTTGCTGCAGACTGAAGAAGAGGAAGAAGCAACTGCTGGAGTGCCAGCAACCGCCCCGGGCCCGGCAGCAGCGCTTGAGGATGCTGAAGAAGGTTTAGCTCCAGCCCCTGCTCCAGCTGAAGATGATCAAGCAGCAGAATCGCCTGAAACTAAAGCACCTGCTCCCATAGCTGCCCCAGCTCCTACCGAGTACATCAACGGTGACCTTGAGCTCCAAGCAGAGCTCTGTGCTCTGCTCCCGTCGACCCCTTTATGGAAAGATTACATTAATGCCGGGTCTACATCTACTGCCGCCACGAGCACTACCTCAGTTCCAGTCGATTTACTCCCAGGTATCTACGCTCTAGCTGCTGCCATGCCCCCCGGTTGCCGCACTGGCCTCGAGGGCTCTTATGCTGCCACCTCTTTAGCTCAAACCCAAGCTACCATTGCTGGAGAAGAAGCGCCATTCACAGACATCTCTACAGGTATCGTTCAAGCCTTAAATGAATGCTACCATTACCATGAGTCAATTTCAGAAGGTGTCCGGTGCCTTAATGCTTTAGCTGCCACGGGTAATCCTCGTGCTGTGGTCGGCTTCACCCCCAATCTTAGCCGTCCTACATTTACCAATGTCTACACTGTGGCTGAAAGGAAAGGTTTTTTGACGAATCTGTACCGTCCTTGGGTGCTTTCGAATATTGCAAGACGGTCGACCAGTGCGTATGTTGAGCTCGTAGATGATTTGGAAAGTGGGGACCTGTGGGAGGCTATGGGTACCGTCAATGCGTGTGGAACGCTTAATATAATGGCTTTTCTGGCTGCACCAACCAATATGGCACAAGTCAATGCTTTAGAAAAGATTATCAATGGTAGAGCGCAGCAATGTTCCCCTACTATAGTTGGTAGAATGAAGGGGAAAGCGCTGCTTGCTAAAAATAATGCGGCAAGGACGCAGCAACAAATGTGTGCATACCTTGAAGATTGGCAAGCACGGAAGCAATAGCAGGGCAAGAAAAGGTGATATTTCTTATATTTTGCCTGCCTGCGTACTCTACTCTACGTACTTACGCCGTTCTACCCTTCCCAGTTCTCCCAAGCGTCTATCTGGAAAAAATACCATCTTATATTTTCTTTTGCAAGAAACATCTACCCGACAGATACGATCGTGCTACTAATTATATTTTTATATCAATATTGTGGAGAGTATACCTATACATTTTTTCATTTTCTCAAGCAAATAAAGGATTAACGCTGGCAATATAGTTTATTTTAATCTCTCTACGTAAAAGAACAATATAATAATATGTCGCACCGAGCGCTCTCTCTCTGTGTTTTTTTCACTAGCTCTTTTTCTTGTTTTTTGTGTGTACACTATCTCTTTTCTTAGAGTCTATTCTCTACTATTATTCACCAACAATTCATTCCATTCTTCGTTTCTAGATCGATAGGTCACTCACCCTCTGTGCAGTGTTCCTTTGTGGATCTGCAGTTTAATTTTACTACAAATAAAATACGTCTTGGGTCTTCTTTTCTGAAATCTAATTCTGTTGTCTTTCGAACCCTCTTTCAGTATCAAATTTTATCTTGCCCAATCCGTTTTATTCCTTTGCTCAATTATATCGTTTGTCGCTATCGCCCGGCTAATAATCGTAAGAATAGATTCCTCAGCGCGCATTACCTTTCCTGCACTTTCTTACCTTTTCCTCTTTATCAATCTTCCAAGGGTCCGTCTTGTTGACGTGGCCACTCTCTCTGAGTTTCTAGTAATTTTAGAGCGTTTCCCTTTTATTTTACTTGATTGTAAGTGCATGATTATGAGTATCACAGACGACAGAGACAAGCTATTGAATGCAGACGGAGAGAGCTGCAGTTTAAGGGGCAAAAATAAAAGCAGGTTCAGGCATTGTGCTCCGCTTGCTTTCCCGACGCCGACAGGTACAATTTTGCACCAGTGCTCTCGCCCTGTGCTTTTCTGCGGCAATGGAGAAAGTCTCAGAAAAGAACAAGCTTGCGTCACAGTAAAAAAGCACAAGTGCATTCTGTTTATACAGGTCCGTTAGCGAACAAAAAGCCGCAGAATTATAAAATCCAGATGCTCTAAGGCTTGCTTTAGGGTTTTTTTTCTGGAAAAAGAAGAAACTTGGAAATGAGCAAGATGCCATGCATACAAAATCAATCCTCAAAAGGAGCATGCTATGCACACTAGAGGTCAATCCTATCGATGGAAATTGATTGAGTAAACTAGCGAAAACCATTCGGATCAAGATTTACTTTTAAAATTTTCCAGATGCATAACAGCTTAGTAATTTAACATCGTACCAATGAACAGAGTAGATACTGCAGGAGAACTTCGCGTAGGTGATAAGCGACCAGCTGCTCCAACCGAGGACGATCCTCTTCCCCGACATCAATCAACCTTGCCCCCAAGGAAGAAAAAAACCAAGCTGGACTCTGCTGCTCAGTCCCTCCTTACAGAAGTATTTGGATTACAAGATACGCTATCAGAAAATGAAATCGAAGCTCTCGCAAGAAAGGTAGGTTACTTCACCTTCACATACACAATGATTCCCGCTGGCTCAGACCTTTGTCCCCTTAAAACTATTTTCTATTTTTATATTAATCTCCAGGTCAAGAGCACACGAACCCAGGTTCTCAACTTCTTCAACGGCTGGAAACAATCCGTCAACGTCCTCGTAGATAAGTCAAAAAGTAAAACTCCTGGCTTCCATACCGAGGTCGTCCAGTACACATTACCCTCTCATCCACCAGTAACGAAAGTTGAAACTATCCCAACAAGTCGCATCGATTCTGAAAGACTTGCTTTACATTTGGTCTCTTCCGCCACCACAATTCGCCACAATGCTGCAGCGACGCTCGCTCCCTATTTAGACCCCCAAGGTGGAGTCAAAGACCTCCAATCTGCGGTAAATATCTCTGCATTTTCACAGCTTACTGCTTCACTGGGTGACCCTACCTTTACTGGGCAATTGCAGCTGTGTGATGCCTTGCTAGCAACCACTGACACCGCCGCTTTCCTATTTCTCTGCAACAACGCCAATGTAGCTACAGCTTTGCAGACAATCGTGTCCCGCGGTATGAAAGGGAAACAGATTACGTTGGTGGTGCGTGCTTTGCATGCGATGGTCTATTTAGGAGGCTTTAAAAAAGAATTTATACATTTTAAAACGTTGCAATTATTAAGAAATTTAGTTACAGGGACAGTGCACCCTCGAGGCCCGTACGGAGGAGGAGGAGAAACGCATCCTGCTGTGAAGAAAGCTGCTACAAAGCTGCTTGCGTTATATCCTGAGGAGATGATGATGGCAGTGCAGGCAGAGGAAGATACTTTGAACAAAGCTAATGAGGTGGCACAGCAGCAACAGGAGGTGCTACAGCCACCGCAGCAGCAGCAACGGCAACAAGTAGAGGAGGAGGAGGAGGAGGAGGTGCCTGAGAGTGTAGAAGCGGAGGAGGAGGTGCCTGAGAGTGTAGAAGCGGAGGAGGAGGTGCCTGAGAGTGTAGAAGCGGAGGAGGAGGAGCTGCCTGAGAGTGTAGAACCTCCTAGCGAGGCAGTGGTAGAAAGAAAAGAAGAAAAGGAGCTTACTGCAGCTCTTATAAATGAAGAAAAAGAGGCTCCAGCTGTAGAAAAACCAACAGTTGATACCGAGCAGGTATTTAACATTGCTGCTGCTGTGGCAGCGGCAACAGAGGGAAAAGCAGAAGAAATTGCAGATTTAGTACAAGAATGTGGCTTGCTTCCTCAGGTCTCTGATGATAATCATGGTAATGGTGAGCTTGCTGGGGAGCCTGCTAGTATATCAAATCTGAAGGAGAAAGCAGATGCTGAACAACTTTTTCGGTGAAGCTCCACGGGGGTTTTTTTTTTTTTTTTTAATTGCGTCCCTGTGTCAGGAGCCTTTATAAGCATATCGTAAGCAATGTAACCCCACCTGATGCTAGTGTTGAAAACGAGTCTTGATTTTGCTGCTCTACCTGGTTCTACTGAATGTTTGAAAGCACTAATCCAAGTCCTGAGTGCTCCAGCGGGCAAACTAGTTGAGAAGATTGTTGTTATTCAATAATAATTGCTGTCATTCACAATTTTGATAACGACACATAAGGAAAACAAGGCTTCGAGTTCGTGTCATTGGTCTGCCATGCTTAAGGTGACGTATCCTCGGCTGCACAAGCATGTGTAACCACCAATGTAACCTACTGGATCAACGGTGAGCAGACCACGGTGGCAATTGAGATTCCTGATTATTAGCTAAGAGAAAATGAATCCTCTCGCGAGCCAGAGCGAAGGGCGATGAAAAGTGGTAAAGCGATGCCTGGTTACAAAAGTCTTCTTCTTTTTAAAATAAAATAAATTTAAGTACCTCTTATGTGAGAAGTCATAAATGGCAACGCAGCGCCACCATTTTTTGTGTTGGTTGACATATGAAAACTTTTGATTATTTCAGCTCTTATTAATACACATTTTATATTTTCTGTATTGTCAAGACGTTAATCTGAACGATATCACTGCTACAGTTACAGATGCAACCTAAATACATCTTCATTTTGAATTAGAAAATGGCTTCAATCGTGCGTTTCACGGCATCTTGGGTTTCCAACCTCGCTGCAAAACTTGTATACTCCACCGTAGAAGGATATGCCTTCCTTTTCAGCAAATATGGAGCATCGGTTGTTTTTGGCGCCGAGGCTGCATTGCTACTCCGTGCTGCCGGCACTCAACGCGCCCTAGCAACAGGACTCCAAGCAGCAACTGCATGCATTATTGGACGAGGTGTTTGGGCATTCTTCCATGCAGCCCAGGCATCCCATAGAAACAATGCCATGAAAGAAAAGGACACTTCCCTTGAAGAGGCGATGACAGCAGCAGGCTCTGCTGCCAGTACTGCTGTTGCAGCCGCTACCCAGAGCATTTGGGACTGGGAGCCCCCATCCAGCGATCAATTTGCATCTGGAGCGTGGCATGTATTACGTGAACTAGTCGTCACAGCTACTAAAATGCAGGAACTTTACCCAGAAATTTCAACTCTTATGGCCTTGCCGGGACTTTGCCGGCCAGAAGAGCTCACCTCTCGTCTCTACTACCTCTACGTCGCTTCTGAAAACGCAAGCGTGTCAGATTATGATTTATCGGATGGGGAACCTGTTCCAGAATCCATGTTGGAGTCGCTGCGGGCAATGCGCCCCTTTGCAATGTTTGCCTACGACTGTCCTACCGATGCTGTACTTAGCGATGCTTTAATTACGAGAGGGTTTCGCTTATTGGCAGCAAAGTACGAACCGGATATTACGTCAGGCTGTCCTGCGTACTACCTCGCAATGTCTACTACTTCATATTCTTCAGGTTCTTCTAGAACAGCATCAGTCATTGAGGAAAGTAGCGGTGGTGCTACTGGCGGGGATGGCAAAAATATTGGAGAGGTTATTCTTTGCATTCGAGGCACGTATTCCCCTGAGGACGTGTTCACCGACCTTCTCATGGTTGGGGTCGCCTTTGGAGGCGAGGAAGAAAGTACGACCCCAACTCCAGTTGTCAGTGCACATGCCGGAATGGCCAAAGCGGCGTTATTTCTTGTAGAAAAATTTGGCCCCATGCTGTGCATGCTGCGCGACTCTGGAATGAAAGTGACACTCATTGGGCATAGTTTAGGTGCCGGTGTAGCAAGTATAGTAGCTCTACATCTGAAACAAAGAAAATACGGGTTTAACTATTCGACGTTACAATGTTTTGCTTTTGAACCTCCTGCCTGTCTAGATCTGCCCTTAGCAGAAGCATGCTCTGATGTAGTTCTTTCCATGGTTCATGCTGATGATATAGTACCCCGGATGGCTGCCGGACCTTTTTCTGCTTTCCTACAAGAGGTAGCTCAGTTCGATTGGCAGGCAGAAGCGAACAAAGAAGGGAACGCTCTGCCGGCCCCGTTGGCGGTGATGCATAAATTGGCTGGACTTGTAGGATCCAAAGTAGTGGCAGAAAGCGCTAGCACCGCTGCCCAAGAAGACAGCGACAAGGACACTGAAGTAAATAATAGTACTATTGAAGAGAAGAAGAAGAAAGAATTGAAAAAGAAAGAAGACAGTAAATATAATCCTTTTGTCCCTGGCAAGGTTGTGTGGCTGTCCAGCCAACCACAAGGACAGCAACCAGTGCAAATGTTGTTAAAGCCAGCTAGTCCTGTATTACGTCGTATTAGACTGACCTCGAGTATAATTTCAGATCATTTTATTGATAAGCAGGCATGCATGATGGCTTTGGGAGAGATGACAACTTCGTAGTAGAAGCCTGTACAGCGGCCAAAGGGTTTTTTTTTTATTATTATTCTTATTATTACTGTAGTACTTGATTAATTACCCCCTTTATTGATACTTTATCTACTTTTACATTCATAAAATGCAGTTGGTAATGCGTCATATACAATACAAAGTTGTCAGACAAGGTCGGAAAGGCTGTACTAGTGTTAGAAAAAGGGCACCGTGCAAGCGGTTCTTGTTATTGTCGTTGTTGTTGTCAGAATTTAGTCAAGGTGATGATATATGATATGCTCGGTCTAGATAGTCAAAGTACGACACACTCTATCAGCTCCATCTCTCGTTTCTCTCTCAATCTTTTATTACTTTATTTGATATCAGCAGGAAGCTGTGCAAGCACCACAACAGCATTTCCTGAAAAGGCCATCACCAACTGGGAACTCGAAGAATCATTGTCCTCCAGCAGCAGCCATTGTACATCAGCTACAGCACCAGACCCACGTACCGTACACACCATGCGTTTACTAGCTACCTCCCACACGGTGACGTTGCCTGCTGCGTCCCCAACAGCAATATGACCCCCTTGAGGTGACCATGTGACACATGTGATACTATCTTCATGTCTATCCAACACACCTAGACACATTGCAGATTCTTTATTAGCACCAACTAAAGCAGCGTTCCACAGTCTCACGCTACCATCACTGCTGCCACTCGCTAGTAATGATGAGGAACCAGCAGGAGCTGGAGATGGGCCATTGCCATTGCCGTTGCCAGCTGGAGTCGTAGTTGCAGAGCACCAACTAACCCACCCCACTTCTCTTTTATGTCCAGAAAGAAGTCTAGGAGCAATTCCAGCATCGTCTGAACGATTCCAGAGTCCTACTGTCATATCATTTGCCGCAGATGCCAAGTACTGGCCTGTACCATCCCATCGGATCATATTGACTGTCTCTGCATTCGGGGCGCCAGGGAACATTCCACTACCAGCGGCACCTGTTTCGCCTTCTTCCATTTTCACTCCATGTTCTTTACTAGACCGTACAGGGTCGGCTTTACCGACCTGGTAGATAGCTACACAGCCATCTTCACCAGCTGCAGCAAACTCATTATCATCCCGCCAATGGAGATCATAAACTGGAGATCCACCTGGGATAGTCCATACCTGCTTTTGAGCACCAGAAATAGGGTCATAAAGACTGATAGTACCATCAGTGCCACCAGTTGCTACATACGTACCCATTTTACTCCATTGCAATGCCAATGTGGAAGCACCAGAGGGATTTGAGTTTGAATGTTTAAGTGCACCTTTTGAATCCCAAAGTACGAGAGCCCCATTAGCTGTGATGGCTGCTAAAATATTGCCATCAGGTGACCATTCTACGCTAATTATCATATCGTCTGAGTCAGTGTCGGAGGTGCTTAACTTAATGCTGGTGCCGGTAGATGGGTTCCAAATTCGAGCAGTGCCATCGGCCGAACCGGTAGCTAGTAAATTTAATTTTGGTGACCACGACATGCTGAGAACCTCAGCATTATGGCCTTCAAGCTCACGTAATGATGAAGATGCAAGCTCAATAGGTTCTGTAGCTGCTATTGTAGTAGCAGCACCTCCCGCCTCCGCCCCGGCTGTTGGTTCTAATACAGTATCACGCAATTTTAATTCTCGAGCTGCTTCTCTTAGTTCTTTGAGATCCTTGGTAAGAATATCACGTGCTGATAGTGTCGTGTACTTGCCATAAACGTCAGTGCCATCCTCTGTCAAATTGGCTTCAAGCTCCATAAATTGAAATCCTTTTTGAATAAAAGAAACCAAGGCTCCAATAGGTACACCTTTGCCATCAATATTGACTTTAGAGACGGTGCTCTCGCATCCAAAGACAAAGGCAGAGTGGGTAAAGCCTGTAAAAAGCATGAGGGGCATCAAGTTTAAAAGTCTAATTTCTCTCTGAATAAATTTTATTATTTTACATACCTGCTTCTAATAAATATCTATATATAAGGAAATTCACTTCATCACTCGTGAGTGCTCCATCTGGACCCATGGAAAATCTAGTGTCCAAATAATGGATTTCCTATGTATTAATTCAAAAATGATTTGAAGCAATTTATCCTGATAATCCACTCTATTGATAGCCTATTTTGTGGAGATTATGTTATCCTGAAAAAAAGAGGAATTTGGTGCCATACGAGACGAGAAAAAAATAAAAACAAAGGCCCATTTGCAATAATTGAAAATCCGGGGTAAAAGGCTTCGGAGGCGAAAGCTTTGCAGACAACTTGGACATTGTCGAGCAGCGTCGTCCTCTTCTTAAACTGGCTTTATTGCCCCAAGGTGAGAATTCAGGACAGCCGTGGAATAGCAGAGGGACAGCTAGTAGCCTTGAGCCCATTTGAAAGCCTGAGTGATGGCAGGCGGAATTTGGTGTTGCGAGGCTGTTTATGCATCAAGCCCGTTAATTCTCTTGGGCATTTGATTTTATAGCACGATGCATCAAGCACGTTGCAAATTCCAAAGCAGCTAGAGAATCGGGCTTGGCTGCAAAATTGATTAGTTTTTTATTTGCCATGATTTTCTACAGACAACTCACTGTCAGCTCTCATTTATAATTTACAGGTATAAACAGTCATAAAGGGGAGCCAATATGCCGCCTAAGTTCGACCCTAGTGAGGTTCTTGAGGTGCGTTCAGCTGCACTTTAAAAGTTTGGATGCTCTCTGCTTTGAACAGCAAATGTTGGGCTTAATCAATAAATCTGACAAGTTATCTTCTTTTACTGTACATTACAGGTGTTCGTGCGTGCCACCGGTGGAGAGGTAGGTGCTGCTTCTTCCCTTGCCCCCAAGATTGGTCCTCTCGGTCTCTCTCCTAAGAAAGTTGGTGAAGACATTGCTAAGGAAACTGCCAAGGAATGGAAAGGTCTTCGTGTGACCGTCAAGCTCACCGTGCAGAACCGTCAGGCCAAGGTCTCTGTCGTCCCTTCCGCTGCTGCTCTTGTCATCAAGGCTCTCAAGGAGCCTGTCCGTGACCGCAAGAAGGAGAAGGATATTAAGCACAATGGTAACATCAGCTTGGAGGATATTAAAGAAATTGCTCGTATTATGAGGGATCGCAGTTGTGCCGCTACTTTCTCCGGCACTTGTAAGGAGATGCTCGGATCTGCTGTGTCTGTCGGATGCACTGTCGATGGTGAGGACCCTAGAGACATCCAGGCCAAGATTGATGAGGGCGAGATCGTTATTGCTGACGAGTAAACAATTTTAGTAGAATCATTGATAAGTATAATAATGTGTAAAAATAGATCTAGCATTGATGAATGAAGAGGTAACTGAGAAGATAGAAAACATATATGTCGTTGCCGTAGGAAGTGGTGTTCTATTTTTAACCAGCCCACTGGAGAGAACAAGGGTGGTTTCATCCCTCTCGGTGAGTTGCTGTAGCTCACAGATGGGAGATCCATGGGCAATATCCGAAAAACTGTATATCACATCAAACTGTACATCTGATACAGGGTTTGTCGATCACGCCGCAAGCAGGATGCATCGTGAGTCATGAGATTTGTGTCGAGATATCAATTAAGATTCGAACGACGCTTTTTCCCAACTTTTCCCGACCCTCGCCCGCAACACGTTGCCAGAATCTAAACAACTATAATAGAAGTCATCGTATCAATATAGTCGAATCTATCTACTCCAGTCTCACCAATCTACAGCCAAAAATAAAACATGCCAGCCCAACCAGCCATTCAATTTGGCCTGCCTCGGGCTGTCTTCGGGCGCCCTAAATGTCGCACAGTTTACTGCAATGCCAACAATGGCTCCGAGAGCCGCATCAGGTTCCAAAATAGCCGCGATGCGACCGCACAGCGACTTACAAAGGGAGGCACTGAATCATTCACGCTCTTTAATAACGCCAACCTCTCTCAGGCAAGGAGGCAGAGCGCTCAGGTAAGGCTAGGTAGTTTTATTAGTCTTCTGGGTAGCAATCAGCGTAGGGGCCAGACCCTCTCCTCTCCTCATCTTCTTCGTTGAACCGAGTGAAAATAGTCTCTGGCTCCAAACTAAGCTATACCACAGCTTCTAAACCCTCTAATCGCTCTTCTCGCCTCTGCAGATCACTGAGCCTACCCAACCTTTGGATACTATGCCCGATTACATCTTTGAAGAGTAAGTTTTCCATGGATCATTTTTCATGGAAAATCAAGCGATCGCTGGCAAGCACTCGCTCGATCTCTTTACTGGCTTTATCAGAGGAGCTTCTGCGGTGCCCTGTCACCTCTCTATCATCAACATATATTGTTATTTGCTCTCTTATAATACCTGCTATCGTAACCTACCTACTCACAGCTACTCACCATCATTTCCCGCTTTTTTTTTCTCAGAGCTCTGGCTCCTTTAGACAAGAGAAACATGGCCCGCAGCGTCCGTGCCGTCATTCTCGCTGGTGGAGAAACTAGAAACCCTCTCACTCGCTACCGGGCTATGCCTGCTGTGCCCATTGGGTCAGCTTTACGTCTCGTTGACATTCCAATCAACAATTGCATGAAAGCTGGCGTCAATAAAATCTACGTTCTCACTCAGTTCCAATCCCACGCACTCAACTCCCACATCAGCACTAGCTACCCTCCTGTGAAATTCGCCGGTCCTGAGGGTGCTGGATGGGTCGATGTTCTCGCTGCGCAGCAAACTGTCACTGAAAAGGAGTGGTATCGTGGCTCTGCAGACGCCATCCGCAAAAATATCAATGAGCTTAAAGACGAAGCCCGTGGCATCGCTCCCGCCACAGATTACATCATCTTATCTGGATCTGCTGTTTATACCTTAGATATGGGTAGAGTATTAGCGTATCATCGTGCTCGCAATGCCGATATCACCATTGTCACTCACCTCGTTGATGAACAAACGGCACCGAAGAAGGGAATTGCTCGAGTCCATCAATCAAGTGGAAGAGTACTCAAGTTTGAAGAGAAACCTTCTGCAGCGAGTCTAAAAGGCATGCGTAGCGAAATCAACGATGTAGATACTAGTGAAATTGGAGGCAACCCCCAGCCCGAGTATCTCGCCAATATGGGCATCTACATTTTCAAGCGTGAAGCTCTGTTCGAACTCCTGGCCCCTTCGAAAAGTTCAGCTATTACTCACATGGGACATCACGTCATCCCCAATGCGCTTGCACAAGGTATGAAGGTCCATGGCTACCATTATCAAGGGTATTGGCACGATGTTTCAACGTTGAGAGATTACTACGAAGCTAATTTAGATTTAGCTAAAGACGATGCTGGAATAAAACAATTTGAAGTTGAGCAGGGAGTTTCCCAAAAGAAAGGCCGCATGCTCCCTCCTGCACTCATGCAAGGTGAAGTTTCCGTTAAATCAAGTCTCATTGACGACGGTGCAGTTTTGGTAGATTGCAACGTTAAAAATTCAGTTATTGGCGAGAAAATGTTCATCGGGCCTGGTAGCGTAGTAGAAAATTCTCTTCTTTTGGGTAGTCCCAACTGGACAAACCAATCTCTCCGTGCAAAAGCTCAAGCGAAAGGCGCAAGGGTCTACGGCGTCGGTTCTAATTGTGTTATCCGAGATGCAATCCTAGATAAAAATGTGACCATTGAAGATAATGTTCAAATCATCAATGCTGAGAATATTCAGGAGTGTGATAGAGCGGACTCTCATGGATATATGATCCAGGATGGGATTGTGGTGATCATGAAAGACGTGACTATTCCCTCAGGCACCGTCATTTAGAAAACACTCTGGAATCATTTTGAATCTAGAAAAGTAACATTTTCAAGGGATAGAAATCAGCAATCCAAGCGAACCTACATACTACCGGTAGTCAGTGGCATCTGACTGACTATCTCAATCTTCAAGAACCCATAATATATGTCGTACAACTCTGTTGTGAAATCTAATCAAAATCTTAATGAATGACTTTTTTTGCCACCTTTTTTTATTAGGCGTTCTTTTTCTTTCTTTCTTCCTTCCTCTTTCCTCGCTCTGCGCTTCTTTTTATGTGCACAGAACTCAATTAAATCTCTCTCCCTGTTTGTATATTAATTTTTGGAGGCAGCTTGTCGAGGAAGTAGTCGGTTCTTCTGTGTCGGTTTACCTAAAGATAGAGTATACTTCACAATGATTTGCTTTTTAGTTTCATAAAGCAATCCTAGCGATGCAAAACGCATGCCCCTTTTTTCCAGCATTGTATCCATTTTTCTATTCTGCTTGATACGATTCCTTCCTTCCTCTCATTTTGATGATTAAATTTCCCCCCCTTTTTCATTTCATTTCATTTCTGCAAAGCTCTTCCTCTAATTCATCTTTCTCTTTTTTCTTTCATTCTCAATTTTTGAAGTAAAAAAGTTTTGCAAAGTTTCTCTCAACTCCTCTTTTTTGTTTTTTCTCTCGGTTTCTAAAGAAGATTTTGATCCCTTCTTACGAACAATTTTTCTCTTCCCCTTTATGATTTCACCCTTATTTCTGCTGTACCATGAATCTAGTTTGTCCAAACAATTTTCTCGTCTATCTATCTGTCGGTGCTTGAACTTTGCGCTCTTTTTATATTTTGAGGCGGGAAAATAGATAACTGGACACAACGAGAAAACTTTTTGTTTGGCGCTGTCCATTGTCAATTAATCATTAGTAAAACGATTCGTAGTTCATCCACATTTTGTGTAAAGGCAAAATTTTGCAAGCAACTAGAAAGTATAGTAATAGCAGAAGAAATAAGAAAGGTAGAGGGTGACTCTAAATACAATCTGTTGAAGGAAGAGAAATGACGACCTACGTACAAAAGAAAGTAGATATAGATATACTTTATTAATCTAATCATTTTTAAACCCTCCAGCATCAAACCCACCCATCAACGGCGTTGTAGGCGCTGATAACAACCCAGAAAATGCGCACAAATGCACGTCATTAGCAATCAATTCGGCCAATAAGGACCATACTCTCGGTTGATCGGCTGCAAACGCTTCAACAGCAACGGTATCCCCAAGCATCAATGCCAATGCCATGGCGTGATTTACACACCCAGCAGCAGCGCACGTCATTTCCAACGATTCTGCTGCTGCTGCAGCGTCCACATCGCTCTCTGCAGCTGTTGCAAACTCGTTACTCGCAACAAAAAGGGCTGAAGCGATCGCCGCAGCAGATGGAGTGGTATGTGCCAAAGATAAAGGCACTTCGCCTGCTGCTGTAGAGAGTAATGCAGGGAGGCCACCGTGGAGGTTTGACATGGCCGCACCAAAAGAAGCGAGCTCGCGTAAGGCGCCTGAGTCCAACAACTTCCAGGCATGACGGCCCATGACCTTCCAGGCACTGACCGCTGCACCGAGTTCAGCGACATTGCCATCACTGTCGCTGCCATCAGCAAGAGAACCCGCTGATGCTGCACGATGTAATCGTCTGGTGATGCTATCTTCCTGCGAAGGCGCAGGGCCATTTTCAGTGCCAGTGGTTGCTGCTGGTGTCGGCCCACCGGCAGCACTCGCAGTATTACCAGCAGGTACTTTGTCGGCTCCTGTAAAGTAAGACCACAGCCACGATACAGAGCCTCCACTATTATTTTGCTCCTGTTGCTGTTGTACATTTTCTCCTTTCTGATGCTGTTGTTTTGTACTAGGAGCACCAGTATTATTAACTAAACCACTCTGCCCCGGGCTCGTCAGCTCAGCCAGTTCGTTTTCACCCGGCGGCATCAAAAATTTAAGTAAATCCGCGGCAAGGCCATAACTAGAGGCAGTAAGCGCCGACCGCACAAGCCTTAATGCCAATCCGTGTGCCTTGCTTGCCCCTTCAACTCGATCTACAATAAGCAAACAACACGCCGCAGTTTGCAGTGCTCCATTGGAGAGCAACCCCTCGGACAAAGCCGCGGGAGATCCTGCAGCAGCAAACAATGCTGGCCAGAGCTGGGCATCAGTTTTACGAGCCACAGAAACGACAATTTCAGAAGACTGTGGAAATTGCTGTACTAGTCTGGCTGCAGAAATGAGCAAAGGTCCTGCAACTCCCCGCATAGCAGCTTTCTTTCTTTTTTCTGGGACCCCCATCCTATCGGCAGGCAATGCACAAGGTGCAGCAGCTGCTGGTGGTTCAAACACACGCGTTCTTTCTTCCGCAGTAACAGCTTTGGGAGAAGCAAACCTCACTCTTCGAGCAACGACATCCTTGGGTGCATCTGCATCAGCTTCAAGCGTCGTAAATAACAGCCATTCCAGCGAGCGGGCAAAATGGGGTCCTCGAGAATGCCTTGTTGCCAATTCTAAAGCATCCGCTGCACGCCCTTGCTCCAATAATCTCCGTAGAAGACACGGAAGCACCGGTTGACTTTCAGGGTGGGGGTGTAGAGAGAATGCAGGGGGTGAATTTGTAGGGAACCTACCACTCCGGGCAGTACGTTGCATCATTCCAACAATGGAAACTTCCGCAAGAGAAATCCCCAAGGGGTACACTTCTTTATCGAACTCGAGTTCTGGGTCTGTGGCATTGGCTCCACCACGTGCGGAAGCTGCAAAAGAAGCTGCTGCACTATTGTTAACAAGGCTGTGGTGACTGCCGCTGGTGCTCCCACTAAAATTGCTTCGCCCCCATGAAGGATCAAATAACGAAGAAGGGAACCATAATTGCATTCCCCGAGCGCCGTAGGTCCACCATGGCATCTCCACAGGCGGGGGTTCTTCATCTACCACCCCTCCACTACCAAAAAGGAGTGAAGTTGAACCATACGAGCCTCCGAGTCCACCACTACCAGCCCTGCCGATGCCTATAGAGGCCGCTGCAGCTGCCATCGCCGCCAGCTCATCACTGCTCATGGCAGCTGCAGCTGCAGCGGCATCGCTGGTTCTTCTCTCTAACCACGCTGCCCCCTTTGCAGCAGGGGAATTCACTTCATCAATTGGCATCGCTGCAGCAGAATCCCGACGTCCTACCGCCGACAGAAGCGGTGAGAAAGCAGCAGGTGTCGTCGTTGTCGTCGGTGCTGGTAGTACAGGTTTACTACCTGAAGATTGTGGCACCCAATATGACTCTATCTGGTCAGATAGTACAGATTCCGTACCGTTTTGTAAATCCAATACAGAAAGGATACCTCCACCACGTAATAGGACACAATGACTAGGACCTTCTTCAAATTTTATTTGGGAGACAGCATTGCTGCTAATACTTTTGTTTAGCCAGCCGTCGACTTTAGCACCAGTACCAGTGCCGTTATTCTGCTCTTCCTCTTGTTCATTTTCTTCCTCAGTGGCGGGAAGGAGTGAAGGCGGGAGCAACGTGAGCTCTTGTAAAGGCCCACCAAGGCCTAAAATATTGAGTTCTCGGATGGAAGTGAGCGTGGCCTTTGGTGCACTCGTCGCCCCAGCTTTAGTCGCACCAGCTCCAGTGCTCTTTTGTTGTTGATCTAGAAAGTCAACTCGTAGAAGACAAATTTCTAATGGGGCATAGGCGAGAGCTAAAAACGGCCCAACAGCATCTACAGCAGCAGGAAGTTGAGGGAGAGGGTATCGCGCTACAAGAGATGAAAAGTCCAGATGATCACGAGGGAAAAGTAAAAGCGTAGGGGTAGCAGATAATGAAGGGGACAATGCACCCCCGCTGGTGGCAAGAGAGACGCCCGAAGAAGAAGAAGAAGAAAAGGCAAGCTTTCCACCCCTACTAATAACAGAAGAGGTAGGTTTAGACGTGGTCGTTTCATCTACAGATGCTATGGCAGCGACAATACCACGTGGAAGCCACGTTAGTGCATGTGTCTTCACTCTTCTTTCTTGCATGGCGTCACCAAATAGCCGCCATTTTCTCGTCTTACAATTGAGCACAGCCAACCCCCGGGTCCCTGCAACTGCAATATCTCTACTCCCTGGAGATACTGCCACGTGTAATATCGGAAACGCAGAATCGAGGTATTCTTGAGGTAGTCGCACGTGCTGTAGTGTTAAATCTGGTTGCCAGTGAAGTACCGCTTCCGCTTCAGAAGCATCTAGTAGCCCAGCATGCACAGCAGCAACGCTTGAAGGCATGGTTTCTAAGACGAGTAATAATCTATCAGCACCTTGAAGGACAAATGCCCCTTCTGGACTCGCAGATTGCTGCTGATGTAGACCGCCGCTCGTAGAGGGATACGCTCCCCCCCCTTGTTGCTGCTCATTTGCAGCCCCTCCGGCAGGACCCAAGGGCCTCGCTTCAGCAACACGGTGCCCACTATGAACCGCTCGAGCAAAACAAATCTCCAACAACTGCTGTTGCTGTTGTTGTAGCTGCTGTGGTTGTGGTTGTTCAGTCAGCACTGCCACAGGTGACGGAGACCCAATCAATGGGGGTGCTTCAACGACCATGAGAGAATATCCATGCTGAGACCAAGCTAACGCAGCTACACCACCTTCTAATATCCCTGTCGCTGCACCAGTAGAAGTACTAGCAGCACCGCCACTAGCAGAAGTTGTGGTTGTAGGTGCAGGTGTAGTAGTGGCAGCTCCATAGTGAGGGTTCAGCCCACTAGGAGACCCGATTTCAGTTTCTAGACTTTCAAAATCACTAGCCTTGTTACTTTCCAGTCTGCTGCCATCTTCTTCTACACCACGCATACCTCGCAATATCCCCCCCGCTCCAGTAGACACACACCCACCATTGCCTACAGCCATGCCCTGAGCAGCTTGCCGTAAAGTGCACATGACCCGACAGCCTGAAGGAGTCCAGACAGCAAGGCCTCTATACCCATACCCTGCAGCAACAACCTTCCCATCAGGAGACCATCGTAGTACATTTGCTGGACCGAGCAAACTTGAGCTATAGCCCCATTCGGTTAATGAAAGAATGTGATCTGGCTCAGGTTGGCCAGCACTGCCGTAGCCCACCCCATGACCCCCGCTGCTGCTTTCTTGCACGCACGTGATACGGGAAGAGTCCATACTACTTCTATGATGGAGATTCTGTTGTGAAGTAGTAGTAATTGTACTAGTAGGTCGGCTGTTTTGTTGGTACTTTCCGCCTGGAGCGTTGACCGGAGTCAAAATCCTCGTCATTGAATAGATAGCCACCCGTCCATGTGCCACTCCTACGGCAATATAGTGGCCAGAAGGTTGTACCGCAGCAGTCACAGCACGCACAGCATGGGACGTGGGTTTATAAATCCAACGAAGACAGCGTGCGTGCTCTATTTCAGATAGACCACCTATAGGGAGGCTGAGGACAGCGACACGTCCATCTTGAAGTACAATTGTCATGAGTTGGGCAGCAGGGGCGTAACTAACACCGCGTACTGCGATAGGGACATCTTGGGTATCTATTGGGGTTGGGAGAGGTAAGCTATCATCTTGGTTGTATGCATCTGCAAGCCATGGTGGTGCTGATGCTGTAGTAGCAGCAGTAGACAACGAAGTGCCAGTACCATTAATAGCGGCATCGTTTTCTTCTTCTTCATCATCAGTTGGTGAAGAAAACCCCCGCCGAAGACGGTTTCTGCTGCTACGCCCATTAGAGTTTTGGGATGAGTTGAGCAAAGGAGATGCAGAGCATCGTAACTGTTTTCAGAGAAGAACACCAGAAAAGTAGAAATTAGTACCATTGAAAAGAAAGAAAGAAAGAAAGAAAATTAAAATGACAGCTGAACACTAAATGCAAATACAAATTAAATTCCCTTCAAAAAGTAACTGCTCACCTTTGCTGCCCATGAAAATGAAAGTATGGTCCCGTTTTCAAGAATCACTCCTAATGATTTCGCATCACCACATAGATCAGCAACTCTATCTACAACACCAAGGCTGCTATCTTTGCTGTTAATATTGCCCCCGCTTTCCACATTGAATTGCCGCTCCTCCCCTTGTTTTTCTCCAATTTCCGCTAAAAACATGTTAATCTCAGGTAAATATGTGCTGTTCTGAAGGTATATGACGACTTTACGTGCTTCAACGCCATTAGGGCTTTTCCAGAGAATCTCTTTTGTGGAGTGGAGACCAAAAAATAGAATATGGCCGAGACGGGTCTGCAAAGAAAAGAAAGATAATATTTAATTTTTTGCGTAAAGATATTAAGGTCTTCATTGCGACTGTAATACTCTAGAGATATAACGCAGGCCTATTTCAACTCCTTTAAAAGATCCGTATTCAAGGTCTTTGTAGAATTGGCAACGAGGGGTAAGCAGTCGGGAATTTTTTAATCTTGAAAATTCATACTTACCGCCACTGCTATAACTCTGCGGGAAGGGCACCACCACGCTCTAATACTGACACCTTCTTCTTCTATAGAATCTTCATCACGGACGAGTTCTCCGAGCTTTATCTTTTGCTGTCCTCCATTCCAAAGTTGTATAGTTGTTGACGTCACAATAACTAAATTGTCGCTGCCATTGAAAGAGGCATATACAACCTCATCGTTAAAATTAACGCCCGCAAGGATGCGGTACGATTTTGGGAATCCGTAGGCAAAATACATGAGTAGGTATTCGTGAAAATTGAAACGTGTAATGTAAAAAAGCTGCAAACCACAGTTTGAAAATCAATCAAGTGGTAATTAAAGAAGCATAGGAAGGCTCGCCATTCTTCACTGTAAATATTACTCAAGGAATCATGGGGATGACGGGAAAATGTTATGTATATCTGCGAAGGAGCGAGGAAGGCAAAGTAAATAGAGGAAGCTGCAACAACTGCTCCAAAGAAAAACAAGGTCAGGCGTACGTATATTCTTGTAAAATTCCTGGTCTAAAGGCTCATTAATACTGTTGATCAAGACATTATTCATTAATAGCACAGGGAGATAGGCGCAGACTGACTTGCTGCTGCACATATTTATCATCTTGCCAGAATTATAATTTTACTCCAAACTAATAAAATATGAAGGTCTGGTTTATAAACGTCGACTGGCTTTTGTTTTTATTCCAAAACATTTCTCCATATTTTTGGAGTAGCCTAGGCATCTTCCTTTGTGTGGGTCTTTCCGTTATTGGAGCTGCATGGTGAGGAAGGGTTTGATTGACGCCGACGCTCTTCTTTAATTTTTGCCTTTCTATAAAGCTTTTGGGACCCATTTAGATATAATGACACTGAATGTACACAATTGCAGGGGGATTTTCATTACCGGAAGTAGTTTAGTAGGAGGAGCAATTAGAGAGCCTAGGATCACATCAAAGAATTTAATCAGGTAAGAGAGGCGGTAGCTTTTATGAAGAGGTTATTAATTTTCTATCACTTTACTATCTGCTTACTGATTCTAACGATGGAGAATACCTTCATTTATGTTTCTACAGTGTGATTTTCTGCGAGGCTGTAGCTATTTATGGAGTTATTGTTTCCATCATCTTACAAACTAAGGTGGACGCCGTGAAGCCAAACGAAGACGGTTCTTACTCCCTTGCAGCAGCTAACGCAGGCTTTGCCATCCTCGGTGCAGGCTCTGTCACAGGGTGGGCCAATTTAGCGTGCGGATTGAGTGTAGGTGTCGTTGGTAGTGCAGCAGCTCTAGCAGATGCAGCAAACTCCACGTTGTTTGTGAAAATTTTAGTCATTGAAATTTTCGCTAGTGCTTTGGGTCTATTTGGTGTTATTATTGGCATTATTATGGCTGGAAATGCAAATTTTAAGGGAGAATAGCCGACTTGACGTAGCAATGATTATTAGATAGAATTGAGGAACACGTAAATATGTTTTGCTTCGACAGTTGGTGACGGCAACATTTTTTGAATAGAAAATTGATTTGCTTGTTTTACTTGTAAATTAGAAATATTTTTGGTAGCTGGACTCGCTGTGTCATTTTACTCAAAGGAATGGCGTGAGCTCCCAGTTAAATAAGGCTGTCAAAAGCAGGAGGACCTGGAGTAGCCCTACTAGTAGTGAAACCCCAGCGTGGCAGTGGCAGCAGTTGAGCAAAAACAGTCTCTTAAGCTAAGCTAAAGCAAGTTTGGCTACCAAAACCAGATTCATACTATCCATATGGATTCGTAATAGCTAAAATGGGGAAGGTTATTCTTGCGCGGCGGCATGTCCGTGGAGCAAACTCTCCATTCAAAGTAATCAGCTTCCTATTAATGGGATTAGCCTTTGGAGGATGTTTAGGCTACGGAGTAATGAGTAAGTCATCTCTAATCGCGCACATTTAGCAATACCCTCTCTTGCATGTCAAATCTTTTAAACTCAAAGTGATCTTGTTTAAATCTTCCCAATCTATATCCAGGTACTGCGCACGCTATTATGGAAATAAATGGAGGAAATAATAACCAGCCAGATAAAATTACATCAACACATACCAATCAGCAGCTTAAACAAACTACGAAAGCCAAACAAAAGGCAACTTCAAAGTCAGTCAACGGCGGCGGTAAGGGTGCAGGTGGCAGCAGCAGCAGTAATAACATAGTTCCTCTAGCTGAAGGTACACTACATGTGCTGACGACCTCAAATGGGTCACCATATCAAAGTAAGTTGTATACCAATCAGAATCGTGCCTGAACTGCACTCTTTCGACGCTTGATCACAAAAAGTTTGGCCCATGCCCTCCTTATCTTGCAGATTATCAAATGCGTATTGCCTACGCCACCTATAACCTCGTCCTCTCCATGCCAGGTGGCGACCGTTTCACAGGATTCACGCGTATCCTCCATCGTACTAAACCAGATGAACTAATGGACGAGATTCCTACTTTTAGAGCCAACCCTCTTCAACCGGAATGTGACAACTGGTGCGAATACCCCGTTTCTGACCGTGCAGATGCAGTCCAACAGTTCTTCGATGCATCCAAGAAAGACCCTTCCATGATAAAGGCGCCCTGGCTGTACATGATTGAGTCAGATTATGTCTTTATGAAGCCGGTCGAGGTACCGCCAGTTAAAACAAAGACCACAGCAGGCAAAGCATGGGCCTTTCCTTTTGATTATATAAATCCAGCATTGTTCCCAAATGAGATGAAACAACTCTGGCCTGATGGGGAACCAGGCGATATCCCCAATGCAGGTCCTGCTCCGCTGATAATGTCGGTCGAGGACTGGAAACTTGTAATACCCGACTGGGTGCGATTAGCAGCAGCCATAGAAGCTGACGAAAAGATAAAAAGGCGACTAGGATGGGTTCGTGAGATGTATGGATTTTCTATTGCATTAGCTAAAAATGGATTAGATGTAGATCTAACTCCACCAGGATCTAATCAATTAATTTCTCAGTTGCCGATTGATAAGGGATTAGAACACGCTCATGCTTTTCATTATACGCAGTGTACGATATACAAATCAATAGCAGGGGATGAAGATGTATGGAAATATGATAAACGGTTCTATACATCAGCAGAAGTGGCGTTGAACGTGCCATTAATTGAAGAACCACCTGAGAAATTCGAGGCTGGAAAGTGGAAATTTATTGAAGGAAATCCGGTGACGGAGGAGAAGCATGAAGCGATTAGAGCAATGGTGAAGCAAATGAATAAAGGAATTGCCACACTGAAACCGATTACGGCTGCTGTTGCCTAGAAAAGAAATATTTATTATATTTGACTGTTTCATATTGTTTCAAATGAACCCTGTAAGATTCAAGAAAGGCCGTCCATGGTGAGCAGGAGGGTATCGCAAAGCAGATCTCGGCATGTAGGAGCTCAGCAGGTCCGGCTCGTTTATTGCCGTAAAGTTGGTGTTTGCTTATGTTTCTTTATGCATTCACTTATTGGCATTAAAGCTGCACACTCATCTGGGTTTTACAGCGACTGTCTGCTGTGCCCTGCCCATGCTCGGCCGGCCAGGGCGCAAGCAATATGTTTTTCAAGCACTGTTTGAAAAGTTAATTAATATTCCAACCAAAGACAGTTTAATTGATGTGAAATGAGTGACGATAAACCTCCAACGCAACGCCTCGGAAGACTAACATCTGGAGTAGGCAAGAGTAAAGATGGATTGAGACTTGGTAAGTTATGTTCGTGACAATAAACGCATGGAAATGCGGGAATATTGAATCCCATATATAAGGAAATAGTCTCCTAATGCCTGGATATTTTATTTGCTCAAAAATTGTACACTAATGCTCGTCATGCATACATTACATTTTAAAACTTGCAGGGAGTTTAAAAGGAGACGGCGCTGAAGCTGGGACATCTGCAGGAGCTGGAGGTAGCGGTTTAGCATCAAGAGTAAGTAGCGAATCATTTTGGTCAAGGATCTCTTCCATGCCTAGAACTATTTACTCGACTTTCATTTATTGCCGGTTTCATTCCCCGCTTCACATTTTTTTTTTCTCCCCCTCTTTTATTTTCTTTGCAGTTCAAACCTAAGAACTTCAACAAGGCCGAACAAGGCCCTGTTCCAGAAACAAAATTGGCTGAACCATTACCAGACGCAAATGCACGCCGATCACATAGAAATAATAGATCTGATCGAGGCGGGGGCCATGGTCGTGGCGGTGGTACTAGTCGAGCTAATTACGAATCTGAAGTGGTTTTTGGTGGAATGGTAGGTGCTGGAGCTTCTGTGAAAATCGATATTACTAGTAAAACAGAACTAGGATACAAGCCAGAGCCAGAGCCTCTTTCAGGCTCCCCCACTGCCAAACCTACAAAGCGTCTTGTCAAGGCAAGCGGGGCTTTTGCTGGCGAGGGAGGTGCTTCTGGCAGTAAACAAAAGAAGAAGGACAGAGATGGTAGAAGCGATAGTGAGAGCGGATTCTCAAGTTGTAGCAGCTCCGATAAAGACGATGACGATGACGGTCTTTTGGGTGAAGAAGATGAGTATCTACCAACATTGTTGTCATCCCTTGGAAAAAGTAATGGCGTTGGTAATGGCAAGAAAAGTGGGAGGACTGCTGCTGCAGCAGCATCAGTAACTGCAATCCCAGAAGAACTGATGGCACGTCCTCCAGAAAGTGAAACTGAATTGAATCGTCAGTTGGCGTGGTTGACTGAACAGAATGTAGAAAGTGCGGGATTAGTACTATTTCAGCTACCGTCTGTACTGCCAATTCCAGTACCGCATCAGAGTAATGGAGGAGGTGCTATAAATGGAAATTTTGGAGCAGATGGTGCAGGACCCTCAACTTCCACTGCAGCTGCTGCCGCCGCCGCAAAGGCAGCGGAAGGTCGCCCTGCCTCTTTAGCTGAGCTTCCTCCTGGAAAAATAGGAAAATTGCTAGTGTTACGCAATGGATCTGTGAAGATGCAGATAGGGGAGGTGTTGTTTGATGTCTCTCCAGGTATTCCGTGTCAAATGCTTCAAGAATTTGCAGCCGTGGATCCAATCAGCAAAACGTTGACCATGCTCGGTGAGATAGAAAAAAGGATAGTTGTTACCCCGAATATTGATTCATTGCTCTCAGATGACCCGTTACCTGAGTGGAAATATGCAAACAAAAACGCTCGTGGTGAAGCTGCAAATGGCGCTGTTGGGGGGAAAGGCGGGGCTGCTGCTGCTGCTGCATTAAAGAAGAAAAAAGGCGGTGCTCATGCTGTGGTCATACTCACTGATTCAAGCAGCTCTAGTGATGACGATGAAGAGATGGTAGATGCCGGTCAGGATAAAGATAGAGGGAAAAACAGTGGAGTGTTAGAGATGATTGAAGATGACGATGGTGAGGCAACACAAGATGAAGAGGAAGCGAAAAGGAAAAACCGACCAGCTCCAAAAGCACGGAGAACAGCTCGCAAGTAAGCTTTAGAGAGTATATATATCATCTCCCTCGTTAAACGATAAGCCTTGTTTTTTATTAGCCTTATTAATTAATATATATATATATGTGTGTGAATAGGTGGTTGTTACCTGAGTTAAAAGTACTGTAATTAACAAAAGCATGCAATTGTAACAGATAGACGTGTATCGTTGTATCGTTCCCCAATTAGTTATTTCAAGACTACAAATTTATTACCCTGTGAATCTTCCGGCAACAACTTGACCACTTTCTTCACCAGTTTTGAGAAATTCTGTCTTTCTTCCTTTGTTTTTAACCTCCCCATAAACGCAGAAGAAAGATCTTTGAGTAACATACGACCTCGAGATGTAAGCAATCCGATAATTTCAGCTTCGGTGGGTGGTCCAGTGGCAGCTGAGGGGCTGACTGGTGGTGACGGTATTGCCGCTTCGAATCTTGCCTTTTTAGCAGCAGTAGCCGCAACTGCAGCGTCTTCTACAGCTTGACTCACAGGAGTAATCCCAGTAAGGGTAGGAGGCCCAGCTGGCTTTTCTAAAGCTGATCGGGGAGGAGACTTTCTTTTCCTTCCCCCAGCCTCGCCACCGCCACCAGCTAAAGCAGCAGCAGCAGCAGCAGCACTAGGCAAAACTTCGGATGCCATTCGATCTAGATCCTCTACATCCTCCTCCTCCTCTTCTTCTTCATCCTCTTCCTCATCTCTATCTTCTTGACTGGACATTTCAGAGCCCTCACTTTCTTCCAATCCAGTCTCCTTCATCATCCTTTTTATTGCTTTTTTAACTTTTGATGCATCCATATCGCCCTCCCCGTCGCTATCACTAAAGGCCGGTGCCCGTGCAGGACTGACATCGACTTCCGCGTCACTGCCACCACCCATGTCAAGGTCGTCATCAGCAGCTTCGCCTTCATGCTCCCAGTCTTCGGCGTCGCGAGGTTTAGGGACGTAGACAGCAGAGTCAATGCCGAGGGCTTCAGCATCATCACCACCGTCATCGTCTTGATTATTGTTTTTATTGTTGCCTCCTGCTGCAAGTTTGTTTCCGTTATTAACAGCTTTAGCACGCATTGCTGCGAGGGATGCTGCGCGTGCTTTGATATCTTTCCATTCATCGTCAGAATCGACCTCATCGGCATCACCGCCACCGCCAGCCGCCGCCGCTGCGGCAGCTGCCGCTGCAGCTGAACCTGCTTCTACATCGTCATCTCCAATTGCTTGAGCAATACGTGGGTTAGCACGTTCAGCTTGCAGTCTTCTAAATTTCATTTGTGCTTCTGCATCTTCTAAACTCAATTGAGATCGGCGTTGAATGGCTTTAAATGTCGCCCACTCGCTGACTGGAATGGCTAGAAAGTCATCAGAACCTTTATCTTTTATAAGGATAAAATAGTTGGAAGGGGCAGAAGCGCCAGTGATACCTGCATCAGGAACGCCACGGAATCTTGCTGCTGTGCTAGTATCATCATTTTCTTCTTCTCCCCCTTGCAACAACCACTCTTTGGCGTTGTCTTCTTCACTGCGGGATAAACGCCAGGGTCCTGGGCCGCGTAAATCAGGTACACTTCCAGGAAATTTACCAAGGATGAATTTTTGGAAGCTGCGGTCTGCGCCAGCAGCTCGGACAGTGTGCTCGCGAGCCATCAATTAAATGATTTATATTTTATGATCACTCTTAATCAACGACACCAGACCGAGAGCTTTGGTGGTCAAATAAGCTGTGTGACTCCTATTTTAAAATGTCTAGGGTATTGTTTCAATTACGGAATGCAAATAGACTCTGCTAACAGTGTTTATAACTTTTCCAAAACAACTAAAGGCGCTGGCACCGATGGCCCACTGGCAGCCCTGTTGCTGCCTCGCCTATTTCCCCATGACTCTTTATCTACGAGCTGTTTCTATGAATCTTAAATAACTAATCAGATTTCAATGCAGACAACACAATAATACAGACGAACAAATGCATGCCCAACGTTGAAAATAATCAGTTGATCTTATTCACTCAGTCACTTGGGGGGCTATCACCATAAACCAACTTATCAAGCCACTCAGGCCTTTTCTGCACCCCATTCTTAGTAGCACCGGGGATCAACTGTAACCCAGCACAATCACCAACACCCATCTCAGCTTGACGCATGCAGTACTTGTCTCTCAGCTCCCTACCTCGCTCCTCACGTTTTGCATCAGACCTCTCTTTCAACTGTTTGAGAAGGTCACTTTCTTGAAATTTAGACTCTGCTGCATCGAGTGTTGCCTGATTGCGCTGTTTCCACTGAATGGCCAGGTCGTTGACCGAGTCAGAGACTGGGGAGGACATGTCGGGGAGAGGAATGGACTCCAGGCCAGTAGCAATAGCAGGACGAGACGCAGTGGTGGTGAAAAAAAGTCCTGCTGCTAATGAAAAGGCTGCCTGCCTGCGAGTGCTCAAATTTACTGGTAGGGGGTTTGTCGAATGGCTAGCATGAACATGTGGTTGGCGATTAACGAAAGTTCTGGTGAGTTGAGGCTGCATTATGCGCTGCTCCATTGAACTTTTATAAATTTGGAGATCAGAATTAAAAGTGCCAATTTGGGAGCTTCCGACGCAAGATCCGAGTTATAATTCTGGCTAGTATCAAGAATAAATGCTTTGATTCTAAAAATCCCTAGGATTTGTGCGAAGATCGAGGTTGCAAAATTGTGCTGGAACGTGAATTTGCGCTTTGTTCGAGGTTTTTTTTGGCTTAAAATGCCAATTAAAACGTCTTTGGTGCGTATTAGCAATTCGAAGCAAACTTTCGGACGGAGAAAATATGGCTTCGCTACTCCGAGCTGGCCAATTGCCAGTTCCAAGATCAATTCCGTTTACAACAAGGAGGCCTTCTCTCCTCTGTAGAGCAAATTCTCAGCTTCCCTCTGATGGATCAATCCAAGATATCAGCAAGGAAAAGATGATGGCTCGCATGGCTGCAGCACGAGAGTACAAAAAGAAGAGTCAATCACCACGAACCGCAACAAGTGGTCATCCCGCTCCGCCTCTCCCTACTGCCCAAACAAAAGAACCAAAAGAACAAGACACAGTACTTGCAGCCTTGGACGCATATGCTACTCGTCAAGCACAAGACGAGGCTGCAGATTTCCTACAAGCCCAGCAGCAAATCGAAGCATCCAGGCCTCCGCCACCATCATCACCAGAAAATTCAAAAAATGAAGGTATTGGTAATAGCGACAACCGAGGCTTTAGACGAGGGGCTGGCGGTACTGCAAATCAAGCTGCGACCTGGCTACAAACCGCCTCCTCCTCATCTTCTCAAGTAGATAGTACTTTAAGTGCCGAACAATTTACTTTAAGAAAGGAGGAGCTACAGAGGGAACGAGGAGCAGACATAGAAAGAGCGAAAGGAACAATTGTAGGCACTCGTAGACGATTTGATACCCCTTCTGATGGTGAATACGGCCTAGCACAGCAGCAGGATGAAGCAGAAGCAGCCATGGCGAAGGAACGAGCGGAAATCGCAGCGGCAAAAGCAGCCAAAGCCGCGGCAGAGATTGCCACACTAGAACAGAAAAACGCCAGCGACGTTGAAGTAAAAGATGGTAAGGAAGATGATGAGCATAAACCGGCAGTGGCTACCTGGGGAGTCTTCCCACGTCCTAAGAATATTAGTGAGGCCTACGGCGGCGGCAGGAATCTAAATCCAGGGCAGGCACTAGAAACAGAAGATCAAGCCGCAGAACGCCAAAAACGCGTTTCAGCAGCTTTGTCGGAATATAAAAAGAGCATGGGACTTGAGATAGACCCTGCGGTTGAAGCACAAGCGGTGAAACTGTACGAGCAGGGTGAAATTCTTTTCAAAGACGGGAGAATAACAGAGGCCTTAAAGATCTTTAGTGAAGCTGCAGCTATGGTGCCACTAAAAACCAAGATTGGAGGGCAAGCGTACCTACAAAAGGCGATTTGTCTTGATTCTCTTGGTATGAATGATGAAGCCTATCAGATATATAATAGCTTAAAGGGGCATAATGGGCCCGGTGTCGCAAAAGCCGCACGGCGTTTTCTTTTTGGTTGGAAAGCTGCAAAAGAACTCAAAGTGGAAATGCGGTACGATACCGGAGGCAGTCAAGCATGGAGCACTTATTTTGAGAAATTCAATTCTGGTAACTGGGCCGAATATAGAGCCAAGCAAGAAGAAAGTGTTGAAGATGAAGAAAGCGCAAAATACGCTGCAAGAGTGGCGACAGCGGTGATGTTGATACCTCTAGCGCTCATAGCGTCAGCTATTTATCTTAGATAATAAGAGAATGGTACGGATGTATTATTACTTCCAAACGTGTATAAGTTGAAATGAATTTTCTAAACTGTTAAGATTATTTCTTTCCAAATATATGAATTCACGTTTAGAAAATCAGCAACTAGTTACTTCCAAAATTAAATGTTCTCGGTGGCAGTGGCAGACAGTTTCAAGTATTGAGTGCAGCACGGTGGGATGAAGGCGTTTAAGCAGCCACTTTCGAGTTGCCAGGAGACCTTATCACCCCTGCAGGAAGCGCCTTTTGCTCCTGTTGCTGTTGCTGTAGTTCCCCCTCAACATTCTCCTTTGGCGCTGCCTCTTCCTCCAAGATTCTTTCTTCCAAGGCATCCTTCTTTGAAACATTCTCTTCTGCTGCTTCCTTCTTATCACCCAGTAATTGACCTACAATACGGGCTGCAATACGATGTGACCAGGCATGCCATCTTCTCGTCATCTCTGGTATCTCCTCGCTCGTTAATAAAAAATTCAACAAGGTTGCTGCATTTTCATCACTTTCTACCACCCAACGTTTCATAGAAGCAATCCCACTGTGTTTCTGACCACCTAATGCAGTGGTACGCGCTAAAATCATGGCAGTTTTCTCTCCTACACCTTCTAAAACTTCGATTTCTTTAGCTGCCTGCTCCTCGGGGGAGAGCTCCTCCGCCTCAACCACCTCCCCTGCTAACGCTGCAGCGAGCTCTCTTTCATTGTAAAGACACTTTGCGATAGCCTGTTGTGTCAAAGGGTCGGAAAAGCCGAAAAATAAGGGTCCAGAGATACGCTGACCTGTTTTTTGTGCTATACAAACGTCCGTCCAGGGTTTCGTCGGGGAAGTGCCACTGAAACGACGGCCAGTAGAGAGATCTCGCACAGAGAAGACTGGGCCAGTAGCTCCAGCGTCAATACACATTTCATAGGTACGTCCAAACATTTCTTTTGTAGCTCGGTAGCCTACAGGGTAGGCATGATGGTGCAAACAACCTCGATTGGACCAGTAGAGCTGCGCCCATTCACCTCTGTGAACTGCGCCAAGCTCTAGGATTGTGGTACCGATGGATCTGAGGGTGAATGGAGCTGCAAAAACAGTGTTTTTGGGTAATGTAATAGCTTTACGAGGTTTTCCTTTGGTCGTAGTGCCTAGAGGGCCAGCTGCTTCAACTGCTGTTGCTGCTTCGGCGGCGGCCTCGAGGAGTGCACCGGCTGCGGCATCAGCTGGAGCTGGGGCAGTGTACCCACGAAGGCGCTTTGATTCTCGCAATGAAGCGGGTCGTGTTTGTCGTTCTGATGATGATCTTCTCTTGCCAGATGGTTTGCGGGTCTTTGTGCGAGGACGGTCTGCAAATGAGGTTGCAATCATTGATTGGATATCTGCAGCTTTGGCGACAGCTGCTGAAGCATCAGCGAGACCAAGCTGTGCCATCTTGGCTTTATTTTCAGCTATGCGTCGAGCACGCTCGGCTTCATATTCATTTTCCATTGTTGTTGAAACTTAAATAATTTTAAAAAGCGATCACTTTAACGTGTTCAAAGCATAAGAGGCGCCGCTCCTCCTCTTGACGGATTGAGGATGTTATCTGAAGTGTTGCTTAAACTGAGTTTACTCAAAGGCCAGATTATTGTGCACCTGTTCTTGTGTGTTTTTGAACTCGTCTTTGCGCTCCAAACATCACGATGTTTCCGAAGCTTCGACTCGATTTTTTCAATTGTGGCCTTATTAGAGCAGCTATGCAGGCACTGGGTGTATGTAAAATATTGTTGCAGCGCAAATGGAGTCCGAGAATGCCTAAAAACTTCTAATTGTCAGCTTGAACTCGCATTTAGAGTATCTATAAGACTTCTCTTCTTACCTAGTATTTCTTACTCCTGAGGCTAGAGTGAGACCTTACACGCCCACGACAGAACTAAATAAGGCAAAACGCGCATAGCTTTGTTCAATACATACAGGAGAGGAAAACTGTTGTCTAGAACCTGCTGTTTCAACCTTGATCACCTTTCCCTTGAGAACTTTTTGAAATCCTCTTCATCATGGGTCGTGACTATTACGGTATCTTGGGTGTTGCGAAAACAGCTGATGAAACTGAGTTAAAGAAAGGTTAGTCTTCTATAGAAGAGATTCGCTGATCTCATTAATCTGCCCCGCCTTCTCTTCTTTCTAAAAAAGTTAGAAGTTTTCCCTGACAAACAGCAGAAACACAGCTGTCTGACCCTTGTACATCCCTTAAATTCTTTTCACAACGCAGCCTATCGCAAATTAGCTATGAAATGGCATCCAGATAAGCACTTGGACACCAATCAAGAGGAAGCGACGAGAAAATTCAAAGAAATTTCAGAAGCATATGAAGTCCTTACAGACCCACAAAAGCGCCAAATCTACGACACCTATGGCGAAGAAGGCCTTAAAGACGGATTCTTCCCTGGTGGCGGCGGTGGGGGTGGCGGTGCAGGTGGCTATCATCCAGGTAACGCTGAAGATATTTTTGCAGAGTTCCTCCGGCATATGGGCGGTGGTGGCGGCGGTTTTGGAGGAGGTCGCCGCGGCAGTGGCATGGGCGGTGATGACTTTGGTGATATGTTTGGAATGGGGGGAATGCCCTTTGGAAGTGGCTTTGGAGGCATGAATGGCCATGGCCATCACCGTGCACCCAGAAAAGATGCTGCCCATCAAATGTCCCTTCCTTGCACCTTAGAAGAGCTCTACACTGGTCGCACCCGCCGTATGAAGATATCCCGTAAACGTATGGACGCCACTGGAGGCAGACGTGAAGAATCAGAGACTTTGACTATAGATATTAAGCCAGGCTGGAAGAAAGGCACCAAAATAACTTTTCAGGAAAAAGGGGACGAGCATCCCGGCAGAGTTGCTGCAGATATTGTGTTTGTTTTAGACGAGAAACCACATGCTACGTTTACTAGGGATAATAATGATTTAGTTTATGTGCACAAGGTGCCATTACGAGATGCTTTAACGGGGACGGTAGTTGAAATTCAGACGCTCGACGGGAGACTGCTTCGATTGCCTATCAGTGATATAGTTAGTCCCGGAATGCAGAAAGTGGTTCCGAATGAGGGAATGCCTGTGACAAAGTACCCTGGCACGAAAGGGAATCTGAGAATTAAGTTTGAGGTGCTGTTCCCAAAGCAGTTGAGTGATTCGCAGAGAGAAGTGCTCAGGCAAGCATTGCCGGCTATTTGATAATGCAAACAAATACGACCGGCTGGTACAGGATAATAGTAGGATACTGATTAGCTAAAGGAAAGAGAGAGGAATCTATTTGAAGCGGTAGCGGGTTATTTATGAAATCCCCCGTTTCAGTTATCTTCTCTTTCTTTTTAATGAAAGCAGCACCAGCAGCAGTCAGTTCCCTCTTTCCAATTTACTTATTTGAAGGCGTCTCTTTATTTGAACCTGCTCTTCCCTTAAAAAACCCTAAACCCTAAGCAACCAAAAATGGTGGTGTACAATTTTTCTTTCTATTATGCACGACGCTTTAACAAACCCCAAATAACAGACAAACGACGCCTGCGTATGTTTACAGTCGTTAGAAATACAAAATGAAAAGTAAAAGTTGAACGGATCACATGAAAGTAAAAAAAATTACAAAATAAAGGATATATATATCAATCAACTAACAACTACGAAGCTGCTATGAACGGCACGGTAGCCATCAAATACGGTAACACTACCCCTGAAAGCAACCACATCCCAGCAGCTATCCACATCACTTTTTTAGTACCACCTTCACTTGCACCACCGCCAATGCCGATGCCAATGCCGACATTCAGGCCGCCAGTATGCAATCGATAAATTTTCTCAGCAGAAACAGCGGAACCCTCTGCTCCAATCTGGTGTAGCGCCACAGTAACATCACGTTGGCACATACGAAAGGCTGTTGTGGACATAATCACGTGCAACAACGTCCAGAATTGCCATAAAACAAACCACGTCCGTCCATCCCCGCCCACTTTACTAATCGCCACATGCCCAGCTGTGCCACAAACAAGCCCTAAACCTATAAATAGTTTGGCTATAGGCATCCTGTGATAATCATGCAGCAATCCAGTACGATAAACTACATATGGTACTGCTGCAAGTACGAATATGCCTAAGAGTGTGTCGCTCAGACTACTTGCATAACACACAGCTACTTCTGCACTCTTGTACGCGCCCAAGAGACCAAATGGACCCCCCCATGAAGATGCACGGGTTAAGCTACCGCAGCGGTGGAATAAGGGCGTGAAGACACCACGCTGCCATGCTTGATATCCACCAACCACCGCCATGAAGACGATGCCCGTCATCATACTATCAGAGCACGTTTTCTTTAACTCTTCAGTCCGTTCCCTAGCTAAAGTAACCGCATCTTTCGCTAATACATGCGCTGCAGTATGTTTTGCCACATCAAGTCGGTCACTTTGGATTTTATTTGCTTCGGTGCCGAGACGCTTTGCATGCTGTGTGTGATCGACTCGCAGCATGAGTTCTAAAGCGAGGAGTTGTTCTTGAATACTCATTTGATTGAAGTCCAGAGAAGATAATTTACGGGCTACAGCCATGACTATTGCATTGGAGCACGTGGCTTCACCACCAGTTATTTCTAATTCAATGTTTTCAGATGTTCCTAAAACACCGAGGCCGCTGAAAACGGTTACAGAGCTGGTGGCTGTAGTAGCTGTAGGTTTTGCAGTAGCAGCAGCTACATTATTCTTTAATTTGTCATCAGTACAACTAGTTTCTACGGTTTCAATTATTTCATAGGCCTCTTCTATTGGCGAGGCAGCAGCAGAAGCTGCAGGCGCAGTTTCTTTCTTTGGCAACAGTGCTGGCTCGGCTTGCTGTGGAGTTGGGGCTGCGGCTGTCATACCATTTTTATTCTCTATAAACTTTACTTCAAGCTGTTTCTCTGTAAATAATCTATTCCAAATGTATCCTACTAATAGGCCTAAACCAAATGCCACACCTCCAATAAGCCAGGTGGTGTAAGGGCCGAACCAAAAGAACATTGGCGGGGAAGACGGGCAAGATGATTGCAACATCACATTGGCTGCACAACCACCCTGGGAAGGTTTGTCCCCGCCTAGGCCACCTTCGGCCTCCATTGCAGCTCTCCATCCTCGCGGATTAGTTTTCATTCGCTCTTCTGCAGCAATTTGCTGCACTGCAATAGAGCTGATTCGCGGATTAGTTTTCATTCGTTCTTCTGCAGCAATTTGTTGCACTGCAAGAGCGCTGATTCGCGGATTGATTTTCATTCGCTCTTCTGCAGCACTCTTGCAGTGCAGCAAATTGCTGCAGAAGAGAATCAAGATTGGAATCACAGCAGACATCCTCATAGGGTTGCAGGATTCATTGCCTGAACATGCCCAGAGTAATTATAGATTGCATTGGCCTACGGAAGTTTGCAAATAGAGCACTCGACAAGGTTCTGCTACTTTTGCAAACACAAGTTTCAAAAATTCAGCGCCCATTTTCCCCTCTAATTTCTTCGCCTCTTACTCCTTGACGTTTAACTAATTCACAACAACATGTCTGTAGCACTAGGTTGGGCGGCAGCAGTAGCCATTGCAGCTGCTGTTGGCTCCATACTTTCAGGTGTGTGATCAGATCTTTATTTTTGCCGGCAGCACAAAATATAAATATCCTGAGCTAGTTCTCACTCAAATCGCCTTTCTCAAACTTCTGCAGGAACATCGCAATTTGTACCAAACGCATGCGACCATCTAGATACTTATTTAACCTCTAGAATTGTAGGACAGGACCTCGCCCTTCGGCAGATCAGCGACGCCATTTGTGATCACCTCGCACAACCAAACCCTCGCAAACCTCTCGTCCTATCAATACACGGTCCACCTGGTGTTGGAAAATCTCTCTTTCACCAAGAAGCTGCCCGTGCTCTGTATAACACAAACCCTAATCCAGATCTCCGCTGCCCCGGCCCAGACTGTGGCGGGTACAAAGTTCTCTTTGGCCTAGATTTTTCTGCAGACGATAGAGAAGCGCAGCATGCAGCATTGCGTAGTGCACTTGATGACCATATGCGCTATTCACCAGAATCTTTTCTGATTCTAGAAGAGTATGATAAGCTTGATTGTACTATGAGAGGTTTTTTCAGACATATTCTAGAAGGCGGTACCATCGGTAATTATTCACTCGCCAAATCGATTGTAGTACTGGAAAGCAATACAGGATATACATCTCTGCACAGGATGTTGGAACAAGCCGGATCTCGGGAGAGAATTTCACCTGAAGTAGCGCAAAAGGAGCTTAAAGATTTAGTTTTTGAGCGGTGGCAGCAACAAGGCTGTGAAGAAAGGTCAGACACGATGAAAATGGTGGGACTCGTAGATTTTTTTCTACCTTTCTTCCCTTTAGAACGTAAACATGTACACGAGCTATTTGAACTACGGTTAAAAGAGAAAGTAGCGGCAGTAGAAACACAACTAAGGCGAAGTAGCAGGAGAGGTGGTCTGCCGATAATTTGGGACCCAGCGGTGGTGGAATTTTTAACCTGTAAAGTTGATTTTGAGGGACCTTATCCGATAGAAGGTGGCAAAGAAGTTGGTACGTTGATGAGTAGGTATGTCTCCCGCCCCGTGAGGGAGTGGACTGCAGCGCAGGAAATGGCGAAATTGGAAGAAAAGAAGAAGAAGAAGAAGAAGAAGAAAGATGATGGTGTGGCGGCGTTGGCCCCGATGACCCCGGCAGTTGGTCGGTTGAAGCTTTCTTCGTCTCGCGATCGACTAGAAATCGTTGCTGACTCTTGATTCTTCTATTTTATAATTACCTGTTTGACGTAATGTATGTTATAAAGAAACTAATAATACATTGGAAATTGTGAAAATTATAGGCGCAACAACCAAAGACAGAGACAGGAAGAAAAAAGACATAAAAGAAAGAACAAGGGGTCATATCATTTCATTTCATTTTTTTTTTAGAATATTCTCTATTAAAGGAAGAGAATGCGAGGAATATAGACTATCTTTTCTAACACACAAAGGAAAGAAATAGCTTTTTAAAATTTATTTTAACTAAATTCCATTAGGCTTTACAACCAGAGCGTCCCGTCCAGGCCCAACCCCAATCCACTTGCAATGCACACCCAGAGCATCCTCACAGAACTGGCAGTACTTCTTCGCAGCCTCAGGCATATCTTCCCAACTCCTCACTTTAGAAATATCTTCCTTCCAGCCAGGCAAGGTCACATATTCTACCTCACATTTCTCAAGCAAATCAAGATCAGATGGGAATGCAGGTAATCGCGAACCATCAGGTGCGATGTACGCCATACCAATTTTAATTTCATCGAGATCGGATAATACATCAAGTTTAGTGATATTTATATGGGTCAATCCATTAATAGCGGTGGCATACTTCAATGCAACCATATCCAACCACCCAATGCGACGAGGGCGCCCGGTGGTAGTTCCATATTCAGCTCCGATTTCACGCAATTCCTCAGCCAATTCCCCGAATAACTCAGTAGGGTAAGGTCCTGCACCAACACGGGTAGTATAGGCTTTTGCTACACCGATAACGGCACCAAGACGGTTGGGAGCAATACCAAGACCCGTAAGAACACCGCCAATGGAAGGGTTTGAGGAGGTAACGAATGGATACGTACCGAAATCCATATCAAGCATGGTTGCGTTGGCACCTTCAATCAAAATACGACGGCCAGAAACAGCCCATTCGTTAATTAAATGGACCGTATCTTTAACAAATGGCGCGACAGTTCCAGCAATTTCTTTATACATTTTGATGTCGTCTTCAACATTATATTCAAAGTCTTTAAAACGACGTTCACCATCGAGAGACAATTTACGCAATTTATCAGCGAAAGAATCAAGATCTTTCAAATCACCAACACGGACACCGTTGCGGATTGCTTTAGAAGAGTAGGCAGGGCCAATACCTCTCTTCGTTGTACCTATTTGTTTGCCGGTGCCAGCGAGCTCTGCTTCACGAGCGCCATCAATTTCCTTGTGGAGCTCAAATAAGAGATGTGCACGATCACTAATGATCAGACGACCATCTACTTTGATACCACGTGCTTTTAAACCTTTGATTTCTTCGAAAAGACCAGGTAAATGAACGACGACGCCATTACCGATAACACAGGTGGCGTCAGGGTTTAAGATACCGGAAGGGATTAAATGAAGCTTGTACTTGTTACCGTCGTTATCATAAATAGTATGTCCAGCGTTGGCACCCCCCTGAGCGCGAGCAACGATTTCATACTGCTGGGCGAGGATATCAACGAGCTTGCCTTTACCTTCGTCGCCCCATTGGGTTCCCAAGACAACGCAGACCTGGGGATCGAAAGCTTCTTGTGAGGCGCGGACGATAGTCATAGAACGACGAGAGGCTGGCATGCGGCTGGGTTGAGCAGAGGGGCGCAAAAGTCCAGAGCATTTAAACTGGTGATGGCCCATGATTGAGGAGCTCAAGGGTGCCAGAGCCATGCGAGGCTGAGACAGGCGCACAATCGCGCCCTGTTCTGCTCTAATTTGCTGGGTGAGCTGCATAATTGATAAGGTCCTGATGGAAAAAGTTGTTGATTATTAAATTGATGGATAGAAATAGACCAACAGGTCCCTCCTCTAAAGGCAAGGAGAACGGGAGCTGGGTCCGTGGAGGGCTAGGCCCGTTACGTAAGGATTGATGATGTATGCATCGGGTGGCTACAGAGACCGGATTTTAAGCTGCAGACAGAGGAGGCTGCCGCAGTGCGAAGAAAGGCTCGAGCCTCGGCGAGGGTCCCCAGTGATTCACTGAGTGAATGAATTTTTATACCCGAGACGAAACGCTAAATAGCGCGGGGAAATGGCACTAGGCGACCTCGCTGTTTCCCAAGATTCACAAGCTGCTAGCGCGGGGGCTATAGGGCTATAGAAAGGGTGAAATAGGGCAGTTCTAGGGATATGTAGGGCTCTCGGGCTATTTTGCCCTATTAATTCAGCCCTAGAGCATCTTGGAAGAAAGTGCACTTTACACAGAGTAAAATAGGGCGTATATAGTGCTAGATAGAGCTGGAATAGGGTTGCTGATTCAAATCTCGGGCTCAGGGCTTCCTTCAATGGATTGACCTGGCAACATTTTAACAGATCAGATCGAGTAGGCGAAAACGTAGATTTGGCTTAGAGCCAGCTGCTATTGGTAGATAGTTGTAAATGTGTTTTACACCCTGAATGGTTGATGGTAAAGCAAGCAAATTTGAATTTAAATTGAGTTGCTAGAAACTTTCTAATTTTCCAGCTTTTCTCACAGCCTGCCTCTGGGTTTTGGGAAAGGTGGAAATTGGTGCAGGAGCAGAAAGGCGCAGGAAAAGCAGCCATGCCCCCTTATGCACATGTGCTTATTTGCTGAGTTACAGATTACAGCAGAAAAGCGCCACAGCAACTTGCGCAGATTTGCATTTTTGCGTTTCGTCCTGTGCTATTTTGCGGCGGTGCAAAAAAGAGCAAAAAAGTGCCGCCCTGCACCGCCGCAAATTTGCACCAGTGCCGAAAAGCGCAGTCTGTCTCTGCGCAAAATTACACAGAATTCAATTAACAGCAATAAAATGGCTATAATTCAAATTCTATTGAGAATGTCAGCAAACTAATGGCATATTCGGCCGTTTCAGGCAAAAGTAGGGGGGTAGAAATATTAGCTCTAAACGGCGCTCTTCCTACCTTCTCTTTTCTTTCTATCTTTTCTTTCTTTCTTCCAAGTTGTACGAAAACAGTACGAAAAGAAAGGGGGAATTGTACTACACACAGGCGCTTTTTTGTATCTTTTTGCACTGGCGCAGTTCTGCACCGCCGCCGACAGGTACAATTTTGCACCAGTGCATCTCGCCCTGTGATTTTCTGCACTGCTGCTTATCTGCAGCAATGCAGAAAATCACAGAAAAGAACGAGCGTGTATTACAACAAAAAAGCACAAGTGCATTCGGTTATACAGATCCGTGATCCAACAAAAAGCCGCAGAATCATACATCTCCAAAACCCAGATGCTGTCACAGTGTCCTGAGGAGTCATCTGGGTTTTGCATTTGTGAAGTTGAATTAATGGTGTCACCACTGTCCCAGCTCCTCTCTAGGGACTAGCAACCCTATACGCCCTAGTGCCCTAGCGGGCTTCAAAATAGGGCAGTTTACGCACAGTAGGGTAGTTCTAGCCTATCTAGGGCTCTAGCCTACAACTGCCCTATTCCCTACGGCCCCAGCGCTACAAGCTGCTGATCATGAGTCGTGATCATAAAGACAAAAGGCGGGCTGCTCCTCCCCGCAGGCCCTCACGGTCCCCTTAGATAATTTGTACGCGCAGTGGCTCCAGAGGGCCTGCCATAGTCCATGAAAGCGCGAAAATTTACCTGCAGCAGGGGCAGCTGCCGACGATCACAGCATGGCTATTTGGAACCAGTGAGAAACGCACTAGGAAACGAGGGGGAGAACTCCTTTAAAACTTCTGGAAAGCACAGCAGACCCTTGACAAACGGGCGATGCTCGCTCTCAGACCAACTTTTGGCCGTAATCTTTGGCAGCAGCGGTGGCAGTAGCACACACCACTCGTCACCATCACCAACTCACGTCCCCCTATGGACGTGAGTGCCCCCGAGAAGCCTCACATCCATCGCCAACTCACGTCCCTATCATAATATATAAGGGACGTGAGTCTGTGTATATTGTGTATTCTGTCCCTATAGCCTGTCTATTCTATCAATTGTAATTTTACTATTTTTTTCGTCCAGGAATCTATGTCAGAAACCAGAAGGGCATTTAACTGCAAAAGAAAGACCGAAAAATTAGAAAAGTAAAAAGCAACAATAAAGAAGATGCAATAAATAGTGCAGCACTCACCAAACCCTTCCAGCCTTTCTCCTGATAGTAAAATTTGTCATCATCAGTGAAATGCTTGCCGCAGAGCGTAAAGAACTCATTCCTGAAGAAGTACATCCCAGGTGCCATTTTCCGCTCCGTTGTGGAGGAATTTTCAAAATCTAAAAGGTCATCTTCAAGTACATGAAGACGAGAAAGCTCAATTTCGTCGCCAAGGTAGCCTTTGCCCCGCACACGATCAATATGGCTCTTTTGACCACTAGCGGTAACAGCCTCAACAGGCAAAGAAGGCTCTTGCTGCGCTTCTTCGACTGCTTCCTCCGTAGATAGAGGAGAATTAAGCTCAGGCGCAGTAATCATCGGGATATCTATGCCACCATCCATAGCCAATATCCCTTCTAAATACTCTCGTGCAATCTTATGAGATCTGATGACGTTCTCAACTGCACTAAAGTAAATTGGGGCCTGCTGTTCCATTTTAGATTTCATCGCACTCAACAGATTCTTTTCATTTGCAGCAACGTGTAGCTGGTGCTTTAAAGCAAGAACTAGCTCATTCATAACGTCAGGTTGGTTCTGAATTTGATTTATAACCTGCTCAAAGTTTGGAAACATTGACGGAATATCTGTTCCACCAGAATTGTATAGATCAGCCAAAGTGAAACGAGTAGACTGCGTCTGTGCGCGGTATTCTCGAATAGCCGCAGTAGACGGGTTGATGGTGTCTTGAAGTCTAATAGGGGACTGAAGAGGGCGAGGACCCAAGTCTTGATTAGCGGGAGCAGCACTGCCATTTAGGACCTGGCCCTGGCCTTCAACAAGGTTCAAGCGCCTCTTAGAGGCCCTTATGCTGAATAGAGGGGAGTCTTTAAATTGAAAGTGGTCATTTAATTCAACAAACCGCTTCTTGATGGCCTTTATCAACCCTTGCTCCCCATCAAGGAAGCCAACCGACAAATCAAAATTTGATTCAATTGTGTTCAACAGCTTGCTATACACGGCTTTCTCGTTTCGAGTCTCCTGCAAGCCATATAAAGGGTTAATAAGCTTCCTAATTTATCCAAAAAGATTTGAATCCAAATAAGTCGTACCTGGCCAGTGCATCCAACGACAACAGCATTCAAAATCAGAGTTGCAGCGGTGCAGGTGAACTTGGGAACCTCATCTACAGTAAACAAAAACGGATCCAAAGTCTGCAGCCTCATATACACTTCTGCAATCGTATAAAAAAAGAGGCGTTAAGTCTAGGAAAATGTATGATAAAAATCTCACACCTGAACAAACGATTACCTTCACTCAGAGGGTCGCTGGGGCTTTCAAGCGCATCCTTTGCTTTGATGTTGAACTCGTATGCTCTATCTGCATTACAGACCACGGTAGGAATGAGTACGAGGCTTCAATTAAAGACTTGAAAATTTGAAAATGCGTACCAAGCTCCTTGGCCATGTTCAAAGGCTTCAGGTTCCAAGCAGTCTTAATGATCCCCTCATTATTAAGTCCAACCACTCTGTAAGAAATTTCCTCGAGAACCTTCCTGGCTGCCTCCAGTTCTTTTTCATGATCATCGCTCATTTAAAAATTCAAACCAATAGGACCTAAAAGGACCTGAGACCTCTGAATAATCTTTTAAAATTACAATTGATACAATAGACAGGTTATAGGGACAGAATACACAATATACACAGACTCACGTCCCTTATATATTATGATAGGGACGTGAGTTGGCGATGGATGTGAGGCTTCTTTAGTAGCAGTGGTGCAATTTTTTTCTTTTTAATTATCACACTGCTTATAACCATAATTGACTAATGCAAGTGATATTTTACATTCTTTTATATGTACACATGCAGAATTTAAAAACATTACAACTGGAAATAGAAAATTATTTTACAAAATGCATAAAGCGGTAAAAAGCTGAGCTTTCCAGCCTTCCCAAAACTATTTTAGCTGTGTTAGCAGAAGAATGCAGTGCAAACTAACGGCGCCGTAAATTCAGGTGTTTGCTTGACTATTGCCCTCTGCAGCCGATGCACGTTTACCTTCCGCTTCATCCTGTTTCTGGAACTTCGTCTCTAGGAGAAGAACAGCGGCAAGGTGTGCTGGCGAGGGCATAGTCACCACATTGTCCTGTTCTTCTACACCCCACTCCTCCTTGAAAAACGCCTCTCTGGGTATATCTTCAGCCATCTCGGAGTAGGAGCGCAGAGATACAACATTAAATTCCACCATGGACTCCAGCACTTTAGCAGCTGTGACGCTTTTAGGAATACCACCCACATCCTGCAGCGCAGCCTCTGCGTCTTCTTGACGAACAGCATGGTAAGGGTTGGCAGCAATGAGGCGCAGCACCGCTCTGTAGTGTTTTGCTTCCCAAATACGAGGGCCATCGCTGCCAACTGGAGGACGAATTAATTCTGGACGTTTTAAAGCTTTAGTGACAGCCTTTTGAGGCCTTGACAAAATCTTAGCCACGCCTGTCAGCAATCAATAAGAAGAAAACAAATGCTAAGATTAATCAATTAACAGGAAACAAGAAGAAGTAAAAACACTAGAAGCAATTTCTTACCTTGCTCCCAGCTATTGCACTCCTCGGCGTAGCCAACACAAACTTTGAGAAGATGGATGTTGCCACCACATACTGACCAGACTTTCTTCCAGTCTTCCCTAGTCATGCCAAGAGCTAAAGTCTCTTTAGATTGAGTGATCAAGCCTGGCCAGTCTTCCTCAACACCCTCCTTGTTGAGCACTTTACCTCCACAAAGATACAAAAACGCCTCGGCGCTCGTCAGATCACCCAAGACTTGGTCATCACGCACAGTTTCATCGTATCCCTCTGCAACCATTAGTAAACAAATATTAATTAGCAATACGATAAAAACAGTCTTCTTTGAAATTCATGATAAAGAAATGGGAACACTTACGTGAATCCAGCCACGAGAGCATAAAAAACTCCGACGAGGCGAGGATTACATGTGCCGTGTGGTACTGCTTGCAACTGGCCTTTAAAAACTCCAGAAACTGTTTTAAAGCAACCGAATCTTCAACTTTCCATAACTGCAAGGCATTGGCCTCATCTGCAGGGAAAAAAGAGGGAAAGAAAAAGGAAGAATGAGTTTGCATCACCAAGGGGACGTGTTCTAATTGATCAAGAGGGGGACGTGTTCTAATTATTTTTAAAGCAGCGCACCGATAACAATAACAGGCTTCCTCTGCCCTGGTGGAAGGTTATCCAAGGTCGTGTTGTATGCATCAATGATAGCTGTCAAGTTGGTTGCGGTGTACGGGGGGAAAACGTCTGCCATAAATGCATCCACTAGTTGTTCCCCTGGAACAGCTGCTTCAAGGATAGCGGTATTGTCGAACTTTGAGTTGAACAGGGCATAAAGCTTGGAAACCGGCCCTAGCTGAGAAGCAAGTGCCCTAAGACACTGCATACCCAGTACATTAGGAAGCTTGCGTGCCTGCTTGTGTAGTTGCTGTGCCATCAGTGCTGGGCTGGAGGTATCGTGCATACGGAGGTCTATGTGCAACATGCGTGGGCCTTCTTTCTCTTTGAGTATTTTAATTAATTCCTGCAGGGAGATAAGGTTTGGAAATATTAGGTTGCAATGGATGAGTAATGTACAATGTGTCAAAACGATGAATGTGCTGATGCTCAACTTTCAGTTGAGGCATGACTTACCGACTTTCCGCTGTTCTTAGGACCAAGAAGCAGAAGAGATAGGGTGGGTTGTCGCTTCAAGTGACCCCTGATCATTTCATACCCTTTTTTACGGTTGAAGAACTTTACTACACTATCTGGATCTACCTTCATCTTCGAAAAATCGGGCCACACTTCAGGCATAAATGCTTCAGCCGCCGACGCAAGTTGAGCCTCAGCAATAGCATCATCATCTTTTGCGGCACGTGGAATGTGTGATGCTGTAGGAATAATATTCCGCCGAAGGTTCCTTGGAGAGATGGAGGGCAGCTTGGGATAACTAGACTGGGAGCGCCAGCCATAAAATCTTGTTGAACAAGGGCGTTGCTGACGACGACCAAAGTGTGGCGTCGCCACCACTGCCGTTGCCGCTCGAGGAGCTGCTGCCTTGACGGAGAGAGGTTGCACGAAATGCATGCTCCTTATAATACTGAACCAAGGTGAGGAAGCAAGATAAACATTAAGTAAAAAATCACACTACACTGAAAGTGGAGATTCAAGCAACAGGGGTAGTGCAGCGTTCACCTTACTGGCCGCAAAGCTTCGTATATAAAGTTCAAACCTACATAGCAGCAAAGTTATTGCTGGTTGCTAGAGGTGTAGCGCAGCATTCTTTTTGATCGCAAAAACAAAGGATTCCGATGCTTTGACGTGCACTTTAAAAGCGCGTGATGCTATTCTATTACCGAATGGAAATTTTACATAAAAATGCTGTGCAGCACAATTTGTGGCAGTTCAAGATTTGCTTGGCAAATGAAAAAATCCTCCAATCGCCGCCGAGCACAGCATGGCTGTTTGAAACCTGGCACAGCGGGCTTCTCCGCCCCACAGCGGGCCTTGAGAAACGTCCGCTGAACAATATTATGCTAATTTATGGGTGGGTTGGAACCGACGGAAGCTGCAACCGTTGGTTCCAGTGGCCGGGGCAGGTTCGGGCTGGAGTGGAAAGGCACATAAAGAGATGACGAGTCTATAGGGGTAAGACGCAATGTCAACTCAGTTTATCCGAGGAGAGCGGTCTCGTCACGTCACGTCAGGGTTGGGTCAGGCCCTCTGAACAGGAGAAGCCGCTGCTGAGCAGGAGGAGCGGCGGGCTGGGCAGCACTTTTTGGATAAAGTCCGAAATGCCCCGATACCCGATCCTAGGGCTGTCAAGGTAAATCATAAATGTATTTGGTGCAGGGAGGGGGCGGAGAGGCTGTAGAGGTGCCAACTGCTTTCCGAGCAAAGCTGGGGCCGCGATCGATCTGTGGATTGTGATCACCCCGCATGCCTCTCCCTTTTGGGAAACAAAAGTTTGATTTACTTTAGCAGCTTTGGCGAGGTTCAGGCGAGACAAGGTTTCCCACCCGTTTCTCGCCCACCTCTTTTGTTTTTCTGAGGGCGTTTCCGCGAAGAAAGTCAGTTCAAAAAACCGAAAGTCTCTTCTCTTGTGTAGTGCGCTTATGGCATTCCTATTACAACAAAACAAACCCAGCACAATGCATAATTAGGAAACGGGCCCCAACCGCTGTTTTATTAACTTAGCTTAGTTTACGGATGAATTGTATAACATGGGCAACCTAAAAACTCAATCAAAAAATTAAAAACGGCTTCATTCTTGACGTTACAAATATATTAGCTTATTTTGATAGTTGAGGAGAGAGTATCTGTCCTTCAAAATGCACAGATCACTACCAAAGTTTGGATTACCGGTCCCCATAGCTGTGCTTCTCTTCACAGCCAGTTGTCTCGCAGATCCAGACCAAGGCCCTTCCTGTGATGACCTCCCTACCCTTCCACCCACAGAAGACCGCTGTGCTTTTGTCCGAGCCCATTGCAACGATGAAGGTCTCCTCCCATTACTCAGCCTGTATTTCTGCCATCTCCGACCTCATGGCAAAATAATAGGAGCCCTCTTTCTCACCTGTTCTGCTGCAATTTTGATAGTGCTCTTCAAATGCATGGGACATGCCGCAGATGAGTATTTCTCCAGTATTTTGTCCCAAATCTCACAAGACATGGGGCTCCCACCACGACTAGGCGGTGTTACTTTGCTGGCACTCGGCAACGGGGCGCCAGATCTTTCTTCTGCTATAGCCGCTGTACGATCTGGAAATTATCCTTTAGCACTAGGGGCTTTGACCGGTGGTACCCTATTTGTAGGTTGTGTGGTTGCTGGTCGGATCGTGACGGTGAGTGGTGGCGTGAGATCACGAGGAGCTCAGATTCGAGACGTGTTGACACAATTCATCGCCATTGCAGTTGTTACAATAACAAGTAAGTTTTTTAGGGTTTTAGGGTTTTAATTCATATATTCTCTCCTTCACTTCTTTCCAAGTTATTCTGCATATCTATATGATCTCTATATATATGTTTACTCCTATTTCCCTCTTTCTTTCTTATTAACTTTCCAGTTGCCACTGGCAAAGTAACCTACGGGGCCATTGCTGGTTTACTATCTCTCTACGTTATTTACGTCATCGTAGTCGCTGTTGCTGATTTTACAAAACGCGCTGGTGTAGAATGGGGGGATATAGGTGTAAGATTAAGTAAACACGTGTCGATGAGAATACGGCAAAATGGATTGATAGCCCCTCTGCTGCATCGAAGCGGCAGCGGCGGCGGCGGAGGTGAAAACTTTGATGGGGCTTCAGTGGAACGTCCCTTTACTAATGAAGATGGGCTCGGCTACTACTATGGCTCCAGTAATGGTAGGTATTTAGATACACAAGAAACTATGGGATTGGGTGAGGTAGAAAGTGAAGTATCAGAAGATGTATTGCCTACAGTCACACTCGTCCCTCCTGCAACAGCAACACCATCAGTGGAAAATACTTCAAGAAATGAAAATCATAAACTAGGTTTAGGGGATTCTCTGTCGAATGGATTGAGGAAATCACATGCCAGTGAAGTAGAATTAATGGTATCTCCACCGATTTCAAGGCAACGATCTCCTGTACGAGGTGCGCAGAGCTTCCCTGCCCCCTTTGATGCACCTGCTAACAGCGCCACACGAGGTGGTGCCACACGAGGTGGCAGTGGTGGTGGTGGTGGTGGAGGAGATGCTGCTGGCAGCCACCCTACTCGCCGTTCACAGACTTTGGGCTACGGTGAATTACTGCACATGCCTGCAAAGGAATATAGGCAACGCGCTTTAGCTGATATGGCAGCGGCAGTTAGTTTTTATAAAGATAGAGGAGCTGCTGCTGAGGCGGTGGCTGAGCTAGAGGCACTTGATGAGAGCGAAGAAGAGGATGAGGAAGGTGGGGTAATGAGAGATGAAGAACGAGGGGAATATACACCTCCAGAAATACCGCCACTAGATTCTAATGATGACACACAACAAAATGTGTCATCACCACCAGCTCCACTGCCGGCAGAAGCAAGTGCTCCAGACGGAAGTCGAGCTGCCTCAGCACCAGCTGCACTTTCCCTCCCACCTGCGCCTTCTCTTCCCCATTCGATAAAGTCTAGTGGCGGCCAATATGGTAGTGCATCTCCCCCGTGGATGATAATAGAAGAAGGAGAAGAAACCACAAAGTTTGACCAGCGCCTTGCCTCTTTAGGCCAAGCCCTCGAATCAGCTGCAACACCAGTGATGTTTTTATTAAAATCCACTATTCCTATAGTAGAAATGACATCATATAATAAGTTTTGGTTTCTAATAGCTATGGCAGCGTCTCCGCTGTTCATTTGTATCTACTTTGGAGCTTTACCTTCTTCTTTCCGCATCCTTGTGATTGCCGTTCTTGTTGGCGCCTCGAGCTCATCTTTCTGCGCTCTCTGCACTAGAAGTCTCAACGAAAATGAAGCTCCACTCTGGGATTTCGGTACTGGATATCCTCTCGGTGCGGGTCTTATAGCTTTCTACGGGTTTGCTGTAGCAGCCATGTGGATTGACATTTTTGCTAGCGAGATTGTCGGCTTTTTACATTTTTTTGGATTACTCGCTGGAGTCCATCCTGCCGTTCTAGGTGTTACTGTACTCGCTTGGGGCAATAGCTTAACCGATTTTGTAGCGAATACCTCCATGGCAGGGCGATCAGCAGGGGGTACCTCAATGGCGATGACAGCCTGCTTCGCCGGACCGCTGTTCAATATGCTGGTAGGCCTGGGGATTGGCTTTTGGGCATACTTAGCCGACACAAAGCAGAAATCTACGCCTGTAAAGTTTGATTCTGTTGTTTTAGTAGGATGTGTGTTTTCTATGTTGAACTGTGCTGGTGTTATCGCCACCGCAGTGAGAAACAAACATCGGTTGCCGGGTCAATTTGGATGGGTCATGTGTGGATGGTACCTTTTATACATGCTTGTTGTACTAATGATGTCTATACATTGAAAATAGTGTTTCTTTCTCAGGTAAAATGTAACATAAATACGATAGGCTCGGTTCTAGAGGAGGGAAACAATAGGCTTAAAGAAAGGTTGTGGTGACTAGGCTAGGTTCCTGGCAGAGTCCAGCCAGCCTCGGACTTGAAGTATGAAGCTCTCCAGCCACCCAATATTGATTGATACTAATTAAAACCTTTAACTGATACCTCTAATTAATTAATATAATCGTAATAATGATTGTATCAACGGTATTGCGCTCGTCTCCTGTCTGTGCCAGCGGTGTTGGCTCCACCTCCACCTCCAGCTCTTCTCACAGAGCCAGGGTTGCTGTTCGTGCTTCAGCCAGAGGAGGAGGCCGAGAGAAATCTGAAACGATCACTGGTCTTGTGTTTGAACCCATGAAAGAGGTGCAGATGCAACTGAAAGACCAAGCAGAGAGGGGAGGTTTAAATGACCCGACCCACTCGCTTGTGAGAATGCACTACTCTCCCAAAGCTGAATCTGCTGTCAACGAGCAAATCAACATTGAATACAACATTTCTTACGTCTATCATTCCATGTCTGCCTACTTTGACCGCGATAACGTCTCTCTCCCAGGCTTTGCTAAATATTTCCGCGACCAGTCTCTCGAAGAGCGGGGCCACGCACAGAAGCTTATCGATTTCCAAAACACTCGTGGAGGTAGAGTCCGGTTATTGGCTTTAGTTCCTCCTGAAACTGAGTTTACAGAGGACTCACGTGGTGATGCTCTCTATGCGATGGAGCTGTCTTTATCTTTAGAGCGCCTCAACTACGATAAGCTCCTGCACCTTTGGGATGTGATGGAGGAAGAGGCTGATGCCCAGGCGTCCCATTTTATTGAATATATGCTGGAAGAACAGGCAGCAGATATCAAAGAGACTGCTGATTACGTGAGCCAGTTGAGGAGAGTGGGTAAAGGGCATGGCGTTTGGCACTTTGACCACGAGTTGTATGAAAAGGAGGTGCGCTACATGGCCTATGCTGGAAGTGATGCTGGAAGTAATGGAGCATAATGCCTGGCTACGCGTGTTTAAACAACCTACTTCATACGAAGCATCAAAAAGGAAGAAAATTAAGGAGCTGCATGTGGTTTAAGAATTAAGCTTTAGTTTTCTTCCCAAGAAAGTCTTTGGCGTTGGGTGGTGTCTAAAAATTATGGATCGTTTAGAGGCTTAGTTTTTCGCTTTGATAAAATATAATGCATAATAACTCTTGTCTTGTAAATGTATGAGTTGTCTGTAAAAACAAAACAAAACAAATTAACCCCAACAGGGTGACTTAAGGGATCGTGAGAAGCCGCCAGCGCGACTTCAGGCCACCCCTATTTAAATGGAAAAGCAACAATCAATGAATTTTAAGCAGATAATAAGTATATTCAAGCAGTTATATTCGCCAACACAGGACTCAAGCCGCAGCCATCGCCAGTTTCACGCCTATTCCTCTCTCCATACACTTGGCCCCGAACACCGACCGTTGCAGATCCTCTGCAAGTATTTTAACAGCTTCGAGCGCCCTGCGCCCACACTCTATAATGTCATTTGTGCAGTGACATCCGTCCAGTTAGATCAGGCTGGCGGGTCGTTGGCGCCCCATGGACCATACTCCAACAATTTTAGATCTAAAATCTGACAAGTTTTTCGGCCAGATTCGAGCCAATCGGCCCCACGGTGTTTCTAGTCTCCGTGAAGACGCCAGAAATTAAGCGAGATAAACTCGAACTTTAAATATTTTAATCCTGTAATTATAGATCGTTAATCAATTACTTGGGGGTAGCTGAGGGTGAAGCCTGAGCTGTCCACATCATGTTGAAGCCTGCTTAGCAGGAGTGCTATGAGTGAGAGACAGCTTGGCAAGAGTAAAAAAAGGTGCTCAAAGACCTAAAATTTTGTAAATACATTATTTGTAGTAGGTGTTTGAGTATTGGGCATGCCCCAGTAGGAGCGGAAGGCTCATCTTTAGAGTAGATCTGCTAAATTCGAGCTGATGCTTGTCCGATTAGCTCGCCAGCAGGAGCTGGGGCTTGGCCAGAAACTGGAAAAGGTAAGCATAATTTAGAACACACTTCAATACCCATTTCGGAACAGTTCAGAGGGCTGTTGCTTTCAGCACTTCCCACAGACTCGCAACTGCCTCGATCGAGGCAAAATTGCGTGTTGTGCACCCAATGCGACTACTATGTCTTTGCTGGCATCCCTTCTGACACGTGTATTTAATGAATTCGCAAATATGTCCAATTCCAGAGCATCTGTTCAGGTTTCAATTTCCCCGCAATCTTTTGCTCATGTGCCCGTTCTTCTTCCTGCAGGAATCCCACGGCCGTAAACTCCTCTTAGTGCGGCATCCTAAAAGCGGCACAGTTTCAGTCATGGATGCGCACTGTTTTCATATGGGAACCCCTCTCGTCGGTGGAGATATCGAAGATTTAGATGGTCATGCGTGCGTGGTCTGCCCTGCTCACCGCTATCGTATTGACATTGCCACAGGGCACAAAGTAGACACAGACCTCTGCGGCAAAACATGCTCTAGTGAAGATCAAAAACAAAGATTATACTCTGTCCACTGTGATGAAGAATTTATTTGGGTCGATCTTCCTACGGATCAAAATCACAACAATCTTGCCCCGTTGCCTAGTGATTACTATAATCAAGTAGCTCAGCAGCAGCCTATCTTCCACCAGCAGATGCAACAAGGAATCAAAGAAATGCCTTCTCATGGTAATTATGGATTATTCGGAGCTGCTTCAGATATGGCTCCTCCTCCTTCGCCATTGCAACCCTATGCTGGCGTCACTGCCTGGCCAGTTGTGCCTCCACCTTCAGGACTGGGAACCCCTTCTAAAATGGCAGCTGATGATCCTCAACTCATCTTGAGTCAGCAATCCATGCATTCAAGTCCTGCGCCATCTGCTGCACCTCCAGCTAATTTGATGAATTACTTCCCTTCCGCGAAGCCTGATCCTCCTCATGTCGCTCGTAGGAAAGCAGCAACAGCAGCAATCCTGGCAAGATCGTATCGTCCTCCTACAGCAGATAACACGCCCATGCAGTCCCCTCAAAAACCTGTGGTACAGCAACAGACGCCTCGGCAGCAGGTTATTGCTCCTGTGGTGTCTGCACCTGTCGCACCAGCTCCTGCTGCTGCTGCTGCTGGAGGTGTCCGGCAAGCAACATTGTTCGAAGCTTGGGCTCGTCGTCCAGTCTCTACTGGCGTAGAAAGTATGGACACTAACTAGTGAATTATGAAAAAGAATATGTAGGTAGAAGAAAGCATGAGCAGATTTGCGATGGCCTTGTGCTTTATTTTATATGATAGAACTTGGAAATTTTGACTGCCATCGGCCTGAACTTGGAAAAATACTATTTTAATTTTGCTATCTTGACTTTCAGCTTTACCATGTTGATTACACCACCTTTCTTGATACTTATTACACATTCAACTGACGAACAGAACAACGTTACAGTATTTAAATGTAAGAAAAAACTCATTTTCTTTAGAAGACGAAGTAAGAGCTCCCCAACAACCTTGCGTTGACTTTTTTCACTTTTTAGATAACCTATTACTGGTCCCAGGCGTGAGTTTACTAGTTCCTTCACCTCTTGAGAACATCTATTACCGCTAACAGGATGTTTATCCTTTACTTGTAGCTTGAAACAGCGTGAGGAGCATCCGCAATGGGAACGAAATCATCACGCGAAAGGGATACACCAGAAGGCGTTGTCTTCGAACGCTTCAAAGGGGGGGGAGGCACGGGAAGAGGGAATGAAGGAGGCCCCAGAAGAAGAAGCTGTGGCTGTAGTTAGAGACACCGGCTTGCAAAGAGCTAGAGAGTAAAAACAAAACAAATTAACCCCGACAGGGTGACTAATGGGATCGTGAGAAGCCGCCAGCGCGACTTCAGGCCACCCCTATTTAGATGCACTTACCCTCACTTGCCCACAATTGCTGGATTATGCAGCAAGTTTCTGTGTGTAGGTGTCTAGAGACACTGGTTGAATTGCCTATTTAAATGGAAAAGCAACAATCAATGATTTTTAAGCAGAGTAAAGAAGGTTATTGAGCACATTTTCTTCCTGTCGCAACTCTGAAACAATGAAGAGCATTACTGGAAGGCGGTACAGTGCACTGCAAAAACCGTTCAGAGTTTGGGAACGCGCATATTAACTGACAGTTTTCTAAAGCAGCTGGTAGAGTCGCTGCAACTGAGCAGCAAGTGTCATCAGCGGTGCTGGCAGAACATCATTTTCAAAATGATCCCCGCCAGTTTAGTGCGCCATCCTCGTCGCTTGAGCTTGGGCATTTGTCTTATATCCAACTCAGCAGCCTTTAGATTAGTCAGTATGACAAAACCCTAGAAGGTGGGGTACATGCATCAGTGGAGGAGGTCTCCATCTCACTGGGGGTTTAGGATCTGGGGTCAGGGCAGGTATCAGCAAGGAGGAGCTCTCCATCCCAGCGTTCTTCGTGATAGTCGGTATCACCTTGCCATGTAGCCTCTCTTATTGCTGAAGTGGAGCAACAGCAGGCGAGAAAGTCTTAGGAACTAGCCATTACAAAAACCAAGTGAGAGTGTTGCACCAGGTGGGCATTGAGGCGCCAAAAGTTGGGGAGCAGGTTTTATGGAATTGAAGCAACAGCCCAGCTATTCACTGTTTTAGAACCAAAATTTACAAATTCTTTTAAAGATAAAGATAAAACATATACTCTTTAATTATGGAGGCTATTCAAGAGAAGCTAGCAGCATGGCTGCCACAAAACCTGCTGGAAGAGCTGCGTTCGCAAAAAACTGCAACTGCTCCAAATGCTCAGCCTTGGGTCTTAGAAGTAAGCAGAGCTTGTTTTTTAAATTTTGTGTACAGAGAATCATACTTATAGATATTCTTCCCACCATTCTGCAGTTAAAGCTCCCTACTATGGCAGCGGCAGGCCATCTTGAGCTGGTTCGCGAAGTTTTAGCGAATCCTCGCAGTGTCTGCGTAGCCCTGTGGCAGTATTTAGCTTCGAAAGATGAGTTCTCTAGAGGATCGCGCGTTTGGCTGCGCACCAGCATGCCTTGGGAAAGCAGTGAGTGTGTTCCTCTCTCCCATTCTCTCCGCCTAGCGGCTGCAGCACCCTCTTCCTTGCGCTCTTTCTCTGGCGTAGTAGCTGCTATTAGCAGTGAAAAAGACTTTATAGTAGAGATGACGTACGGGTGCGGAGTTTGTGATTCAGAAAAACGCATTTTTCTTTCTGGCAGCAGCTCCTCTCATGTTTGCTGTGGTTTCCCCATGAAGCATGATTTGCGGCGGGGCCTTGTCCTTGCTTCAGTAAGTTTCAATTGAGGATCTTCTCTTCCTCTCTTCTTCTCCATCACTAATACATGCTTTATCGAAAGTAGAAAAACTAATCAATTGATTTTATTTCAGGCTAGCACTATTCTACTGGCTTCTGCTACTTCCACGCCTTCAAGCGCCCACCCAGCAAGCACCGTGGCCGTTCCCGTGGTGGTGCGCTTGCTCGACGATCTTGCTGGCTCTTGCAAGCCTGGAGACTTGGTAACTTGCACAGGTATTACTGAATGTATTGTTGAAAGCAGAGCTTGCTCTCAAGGCAGGCCTGTCCTTTCTGAAGTGCGCGTGGAGGCGATTCATGTTCTCCACCACCCCACTGCCTTGCGAACTTACGAGCTTCCTGAACAATCACCGTCTAAAACTTCATTTACGAAACAAGCGTTTGGATGTTTCAAAGCATTGCTTGGAGCTCTAAATGATTGGCTTCATCCGCCTTGCTGTTCCTTGGCGTTGGCTGCTCTGCTCGTCAGTGCCTGCTCGGCCGACTGTGGCGGTGCTGCTCTTCCTCCATCTTCAGTGCTCTCTACTCAAGAACAAATACAACTATCCAATGATTTTGAATGCGACACTTTAAATCTTTCAAATTCTAGAGACACTTTTTGTGGAGATCATCGTATTAATATTTTACTTTTGACTGGTGGTGGCCACGACACCTTTGAAAATTCTCTCCGCTTGGTCGCTCAAGCTTTATGCGCTCACGTTACAGACGGTAGTCTTCCTGGCAGCAATCTTTTACCTACCGTTCTTGAATTTCCAGGAGTTCCGTCGTTAGTTTCTGCTGGCCAGCTTGCCCAAGCCAACTCTGGCATTTGTCTTCTTACCCAGACGCTCACCGTCAAACAAGGCAGGGCTGTAGGAGAAGCTTTGCGAGCTGGCCACGCTACCGTCGCTTTACCAGTTGGCGAAACGTGCACTATAGACATTCATCCTACAGTGTGGTGCATCTCAGCAGCTCAAGATATTTCACCTAAACAGCAACCCCAACCTGCTGGCAAGAAATCTGGCAAAGGGAGTAGCAACAGCGTAGTGGCACCATTGGCTGTTCTCTTTGCAGAAAAATCCAGCCCTCAGCTGGCTGCGCAGTTTGATATTACTATAGATTGTTTTAGCATTGAAGATAATGCAGCTGAAGCTTGGGCAGATGAATATTTAACTTCGATAGTATATGGAGAAAGAAGGTGGCAAGAAGAAGAAGAAGAGCGTTCCTGCAATACTAGCAAAAGAGTAGCAGCCCCCCTTGCTTTGGAGAACCACATCGCAGCATGCCATCAGCTTCCACAGCCTAGAATGACTGCATCTGCAATGGGACTTTTGAAAAGCTACTGGACTGCGACGCGTGCAGCTGGTACCGGTGTTGGTGGCGGTACCATTGGGATTTCAGGTATCTCTCTAGAGACGGCAGCTAAGCTGGCAGCGGCATCTGCTCGTCTTTTCCACCGCGCTGAAATCCTTGCTTTTCCAGATGCTACTCTGGCAGTGGCGTTTTGTGAAGAGGGGTTAATCGCTCGCGGGTGGAATTCTGAGCTGTGGGGATCGTTGAGGGAACACATGGCTCGTGGAAGAGATTTAGACGAGTGTTTGAACGAGTTATTTAAACAGCTTCTGCAAGTCTCGAAAGAACATGGCTGGGAATGGGGCGCATACGAAGAATAGGGGGAGGGAATGGGGGAAAAGAAAGCGTGTGCAAAAAATTGAGGAAAAAAACATCAGAATAGAGGTATTACATTTTGGTCAACAGTCACATATAAGTCCAAGTTTATAATTAATGCAATGTACAAGAAAGAAGTCTAGAAATCATGGTACTGTATATTGCAGAAAAGTACACAATTTTTGTAAGAAATGATAAACTACGTTTTTTTTTTTTTTTTTTTCCCTCTCTCATTGTTTTTTTTCAAGTCACCGCTACAGGGTGAGAGAGAAGCGGGGCTCCTTGCTCCACATCTTCTCTGTCTCCTCTCCGCCTATTCCTGCGAGCTTCACGTCCTTCTCCTTGATCTTCTTTCTCTTGCCAATGCCACAATGCAGAGAGTTCTCCACGTATCCAGCCCAGCAGGCACAGCATACCCAGCGTACATGGGACAAGATAGAGCAAAGCAGGCTGGCCTTGATCACCTCCCCAACCAAATGCTAGTGCAGCAAACGTCGTTAGTAATCCAAAACTATAAGCAACAACCATAGGAAAGAAATAAAAGCCACTTCGTCTTGCAGATGTAGTCGTAGAAGAATGAATAGTAGTAGTAGGTGCATCGGCTGCTGCGTTTGCCGCTGAGCTTTCTGTTACGTCAAGTCTGTCAATTTCTTCTTGTTTTCCAGCTGCCACATCCCACCTTCTGGCCATAGCTACCAACAATCCAGGTAAAACAACATCTCCTAGACCCAACATTGCTAAAGAAGGGTTTGTTCCAAGAGCGCTATATCGCGGAATTGCAAAAGCTATCGGAAGCCGAAAACCGCCACCCCCACCAGTGGCAACCTCTACCATGACGCTTGGCCCTCCTACCACGATTGGCTGTAAAAATACCCACCACACATCGTACACCATCGCACTGACTAATAAAATCGCAGATACTTTCAAGTTTGGTAGTTGCAGTGTTTTAAAAATGAGGAGCACTAAAGAAAAGCACAAAACGTTTTGCAGCGTCCAAGACGTATGGTTGTGGAAATAAAAAACAAGAATAAGCCAGGCAGTGGTGATTAATGTAGATGTACATAGTGCAACTAGGTCTAATAGAAGTATAGATCCTGTACATGGAGTATGGGTCTTATACCTCCCCCAAGTAGCAGGACAGAAAGAACAAAGCAGAGAAGCGGTGGTGATGGTGGATGCTTGCCAGGCAATGATTGAAAATAGTCCAGTAATAACGAAAGCAAGCCATTTACTTAGTAAGAAAAACATGGCTACAAGTACTGCAGATGCTAGAAATATAAAAGATGCTGCTGCACGGACGGAGATGACCTCAATGCCTTCAGACTCTCGGCTGCCCTCTTGGCCACCAGAGGCGGTGGTGGTGTCGGAAATTCCTTCTTTCCCAGCCCAAATGCTGCCTCCTGCTACGGCACTGACGGCAATCAGAAACAAAGCAACTTCAGATAAATCAAATACAGATTGCTCAGGCTGTGCAAAAGTAACAGTGCTGTCAATGTTGTCGATCAATTTTTTGGCAGCGGTGGCAGTGATGCTGGCAGCAAGTAATGTCACATCCTTTTCTTCTTCTTGAGTTTCATCGCTTGCCATAAAGATGCAGTCGTCACTCATAGGGTCGTACATAAGCATAGCTTCGTAGCCAGCAGCTTGTGCATTTCGTGCTTTGGCTAGAAAGCTGCAATTACCGCCTCTTTGAACGAGGACAGCTTGACCGCTCCTGCTCTTTTTATCTATCATAATAGAATCTTCTAGTTTATGACACGCATGTTCAGGGTTTGCTATCTTCAATGTATATTCTTTCGAGGGAGTTGGGCTTATAGCGGTCCCGAAAGACGCAGGGTAGCCATAGACAACAGGGTAGACAGCAGAAGTGATCTCGTCCCCCCTCTTGAAACTTGATCTTGAAACTTTTATCTCAACCTGTAGATGGAAGAAATAAAATTGAAATGCACGTTCGAATATTTGATAGGAACATATCAGTATGCTGAAAGAGCAAATAGCAGGTGTCCTCCTTTAAAAGCATATACTCTAGTCAACTGAATCTGAAACTAAAATTAACTCACTGCTGCACCGTAGCAATCTTGCTCTTTTGCTGACGCTCCTATCAACAGGACGACAGTTAACCATATCGACATCATTTTTGAATTAGACATGGTATAATTAACAACAAAATGGTGGGTTCAATGGCATTTAAAATTAAACTCAGAGTTGATTGTCCCCGGAAAGAACACTGCCAGTGGCAACACATTCATCCTTCGATCAAATTTTCAGGCAAAAATACAATTCTAGGATTTTAATTATAGCACATTCTACAATGGCTACCGCGTTGCATGCTGCACAGTGTGTGCAGACCCGAACTGTGAGGGTAGCAGCAAACACATCTAAGCCATGGCAACCTCTGCGTGCCCAGACAATGGCGTTCGCCATGGGAATGCCTTTAGTTAGTCAGCGCAGCGCCGAGATGAGCGCACAGCGCGCCAATATATCCACCAAAGCCTACCAAGGAGGCCCAAAAGGGGGTGACAATCAGAATGAGGAGGAACAGTATGAAGAGGATGACTCCTTCCAAGAGCGTGTTGTTCAGGTCAGACGTGTGACCAAGGTCGTAAAGGGTGGAAAGCAGCTCCGATTCCGTGCAACTGTAAGTTTTATCCCCAATTCATTTGTGGTAGAATGCAAATGCGACATGTGGCATTAAAAAACTTCACTTATATCCGAATTCATTCATGCTCGGCGGTATAGATTCTTTATAATCATTAGTTTCCGATCTATTACTCAAATTAACCAACGCTAGAAAAAATCTCATTCAAATCACTTGACTTCAACTAATTTCTCATCGCTCTCTCGCTCTGCAGGTCATTGTCGGTGACGAAAATGGCACAGTCGGTGTTGGCTGCGCATCTGCCAAAGAAGTTATGCAAGCTGTGAAGAAAGCTGTCACTGATGCTAAGCGCAACCTTATCTCTGTCCCTCTTACCAAGTCTAATTCCTTCCCTCATCGTTTTGACGGTGTTTTTGGGGCTGCAAAAGTGATGCTTCGCCCAGCTGCTGAGGGTACCGGTGTCATTGCTGGTGGTGCTGTCCGTGTTGTGCTCGAATTGGCTGGAATTAAAAACGCTTTCGGTAAGCAGTTGGGTACTGATAATCCTCTTAACAACGCCAGGGCCACAATTGAGGGGCTTCGTAGCATGAGAACTTTTGAGGAGGTTGCCAGGATGCGTGGCTTATCTTTGGAGCAGGTTATGCCTGCCCCGAAGCAATCATAAGTATATGGCTCCATTCATTCTGATTATTTCAAATTATATGATAAAATATACTAGTTATAGGTAACATTACTAAACTTTGCCACCCATTTAGATTTTACAATTTTCCGCCTTTGTTGTCATCACATAAGATTCTAGATTAGAAATATTTTTTCGATTGCTGCTGGTTTCCTTGATAAGACCTAGCTAGATAATGGGGGCATGAAGATGTAAAAGATCTTTCGCCTCAGCAGACTGTCCTAATAAATAGAATTATTCAAAAAAATGTTACAGCAGGAAGGCTTCCACCGGAAAATAAAAACAAAAAATTACTTTACGAGTACAAAGGAGCAAACAGAGGTTAACTAAAAGGGCAGTAGTACAAAGCAAGGGATTTATTTTAGTGTATTATTCAAGTGCTGACATTCTGGACTTGTTTGAGCATCATCTGAATAACATCTTCCTTCTTATTATTAATACTTTCTTTAATCGCTGCCACAGCCCGATCGCTCTCAGCGTTTAGATGAGCCATATGTTCTTGGCTGCTAGTGGAATTATCAACCATCTTTTGCTTAAATTCTGCTTCTCTTTCAGCCTTATATGCTGCGACTTCACGTTCTGCTTCCTCTTTAGCTTGCTTCAAGCGAGCTGCTTTAGCTGCAAAGAAAAAATATAAAAAAAGTCGGGAGAGAAATTTTAGTAAATGAAAATCTAGGTCAAGTAAACACGCCTAGCACAGATCGTTGCGATATAAGAGCTATTTCACATTATGAGGATGCTGCATTCTTTTTTATTTACGACTACCACGGTATATTCTCACCTTTCCTAGCTTTTGCTACGATTGCCTGGGCTTCCTGTTCAGCAAGAAGAAGCTGTTGGATACCATCTTGGCCAGCAGGCACCTCCATATTTATTGATCTCGGTTTTATGAGAAAATTCAACCTATGATCGGTGAGTTTTGAGGGTGAGTGCTCCTTGAGGTAGCAATCGTGATGTTTAAAATAGACAAAGTTAAAGTCACAAGCAATGCTGTGCTAGTAGTGCGTGGTTTTCCTAACCGGTTTGATCACTAGGTGTCAAATAGGAATACGAATAAGCCATCAGTATGCAGCAAGGTGCCTATTATCAGCCTTAGGGGGCAAGGGCTAAGCTTCTGCAAGAAACGGAGAATTATGCGGCCTGCCGACCCAAAAGGGAGTTTCAAGCCTGGCTCTGTCCTTTTCATCTGACTTTTCAGGCACTATGTCTCATAGGAAGGTAAGATAGCTGCATAGAGCGCTGGGGAAGAGGTGCAGGAGCCGGCGGCCGACAAAATTGGAGGAGACTGCATGTTTTGGCTGCTGACTCCTGCAGGCTTGAACACAGTTCGGATAACCAAAACTGGATATAAATTATTACAATTAATTGCCCGCGGGGTTTGTCTGAGCGTTGCCTACTGAGCTTTTCGATTCATCATCTAAAATTTTACAAATTTTTGTATTTTCTCTTTGCAGTTCGAGGCTCCCCGCCACGGTAACTTGGGCTTCTTGCCCAAGAAGCGCTGCAAGCGCGGTAAGGGTAAGGTAAAGTCTTTCCCTCGTGATGATGCCTCTAAGGCTCCTCACTTGACTGCCTTCATGGGCTACAAGGCTGGCATGACCCACATCATGCGTGATGTCGAGAAGCCTGGCTCCAAGGCTCACAAGAAGGAAGTCGCTGAAGCCGTTACCGTCATTGAGACCCCTCCCATGGTCGTTGTTGGTGTTGTTGGCTACGTCAAGACTGTCCGGGGCATGCGCTCCCTCACCACCGTCTGGGCTGAGCATTTGTCCGAAGAAATCAGACGTCGCTTCTACAAGAACTGGTTCAAGTCCAAGAAAAAGGCTTTCACCAAGTACGCCAAGAAGCACGCTGATGGCGGCAAAGAAATCCAGGCTGAGCTTGAGCAGATGAAGAAGCACTGTGCTGCTATTCGTGTTATCGCCCACACTCAGGTTTCCAAGGTCCCTATTCCCCAGAAGAAGGCCCACATCATGGAAATCCAGGTTAACGGTGGTTCCATCGCTGACAAGGTCGATTTCGCTGCCAATTTGCTCGAAAAGCAAGTTGGTGTCAACTCCGTCTTCACTCAATCCGAGATGATTGATGCTATTGCCATCACTCGTGGTCACGGAACTGAGGGTGTTATCACCCGTTGGGGTGTTACCCGTCTTCCTCGCAAGACCCATCGTGGTCTCCGTAAGGTTGCGTGCATTGGTGCTTGGCATCCTGCCCGTGTCGGCTGGACTGTTGCCCGCTCCGGTGCTATGGGTATGAATCATCGCACTGAAATGAACAAGAAGGTGTACCGTGTTGGTCTTAAGGGTGATGCCAGTCACACTGCCACCACTGAATTTGATGTCACTGAGAAGGACATTACCCCTATGGGTGGTTTCCCTCATTATGGTGAGGTCAAGGAAGACTATGTCATGATCAAGGGATGCTGCCCCGGTACCAAGAAGCGTGTCATTACCCTTCGTAAGTCTTTGTTCCCCCAGACTTCTCGTACCGCTTTGGAAGATGTCAAGCTCAAGTTTATCGATACCTCTTCCAAATTCGGCCATGGTCGTTTCCAGACTTCCGACGAGAAAGCAAAGGTCCTTGGCCGCATCAAGGCGTAAACTGTCGATGGAAGAAAATAAAAATAAAGCATTTATTTTTAGGGTTTTTTGCAAGCTGCTTATTGTTAAAAAGCTTTAAATGAGTACGATGTAAAAGTATATACTCAATTTATGGGGAAATACAAGTTTAAAGAGGGGATTTAGGGCAATAATTAAGGGTTAACAAAGTGGCCGAGGAAACTGGCCGGGGGGGAAACCGGTGAAAGCCGCAGCAGGCAGGAAAATTTGGTGTCTTTAATCTATTCAAGGGTGCAGATCATAGGGAATTGGTTGAAAAGCACTCCAGTGGGAACTCGTGTTAGGATATACCGATTTTAGGATATACCGATTTAGGAAGGAGATATGCAACAGGCTGACCCAAGCCTTTTCTGGCCGTTCATCAGCTTCAGCGCCCTGTGCAGCGAGGTGCAGGTGGCGCTAGGCCTAAAAGTCTCGGTTCCGAGCAGAATCATCCTCTTTTTATTTTTTGACCACAGCTCAACAAGTGAGCTGCGTGTTTAAGGAGTTCGGCACTCCCCCCCATCCTTTACCTGTCTTCATTTATTTGAAGATTGTTTCGCAATCCCTTCCGCATCTTCGCCGGCTCCCGTTTTAACGTTTTAAACGTCCCACCACGCCATAATATCCACCAACGACAACATGTGTGTCCGTCCCGTCCAGCCCTCACAGGGCGAGTCCAGAGCCCAAGAATCCAAGCTCCTCAAGGAGAAAATCGAAGCTGGAACCACTGAGGAGAAGATAGCCGGACTCGCTGGAGTTCAGGCTCTCGCTGAGGCTCTTAAACAAGCCTCTGAGCCCTTCACGGTCCCGTTGGTCCCTGCTATTTTGAATGCTTTGGCCCACAAGGTAAGGATTCAGCATGGCGGCTGAAGCAGCTTCCCGCTGCCCTGTGTGCAACTAGGTCGCTTGCCGCCCCCGTTCTAGCTTTATAAATTTGTTGTACGGCCATTCCTATCGATTGGCCGCGGTGCATTTTCGTTCGTTGACTGATTTTGCGTTCCCTCTCTAATTCAATTCTTGCTCCCTTTATATTTTTGCAGGACGCTGGTGTCCGCGATGCTGCCGATGCCGCTGGCTGTGCTATCTTTGATAAGCTCAACCCGGCTGCTATCAAGGTCGCTCTCCCCGCCCTCCTTGAGGTCATGGCCCCTCAAGTGAAGCCCCAGACCAAAATGGGCGCTCTCAAATTCCTTGACATCCTCGCCAACAACTCCGAGGATGAGGTCGCTCTCTGCCTCCCTGAAATTGTTCCCGCTGTCACTGAGTGCATGACCGACATCAAGAAGGAACTCCGTGACCTTGCCACCAATGTCCTCATCAAGTGCTCTGCCCGCGTCAACAACAAGGATATTGAGCCCTTTATCCCCAACTTGGTCCGCTGCATTGCCCAGCCCCAAGAAGTTCAGGACTGCGTCCACGCTCTCGGTGCCACCACTTTCGTCCAGGCTGTCGATGCCCCTGTCTTGGCTCTCCTCGTCCCCTTGTTGCTCCGCGGTATGGCCGAGCGCTCTACCCCTATCCGTCGTAAGGCATGCTTGATCGTGTTCAACATGGCCCAGCTTGTCGACTCTCCCGTTCACGCTATGGAATTCGGTGAGCAGATGGCTGCCCCTATCTCCAAGGTCATCAAGGAGATGTCTAACCCCGAAGCTCGTGGTGTTGCCGAGAAGGCCCTCAAGCTTGTCGAGCAGGTCATTGGCGATGCCCAGGCTGCTGGTGCTGCTGGCCAGGCTGAAGCCAAGGCTGACCGCCCTGCCATGCTTGAACAGCTCAAGAAGGCTGTTAAAGATGCTTCTGGCGCTGAGCTCGGCGCTGATGCCGAGGCTACTCTTGCCTACTCCAACGATATGTGCGCCACTTTGGTCGATGTCAAGAACTTCGAAGAACCTTCATGGAAGAAGTGCATTGTCCCTTACCTCGGTTCTTACATCACTGAAGCTACTGCTGGTAAGGCCGCCACCGCTTTCCTCCAAATCTGCTACAAGGAGGCCGAGGCCAAGGGTAACGTTGAGGAAGAAGAGGAAGGTGAGGATCTTTGCAACTGCGAATTCTCTCTTGCTTATGGTGCCAAGGTACTTCTCATGAATGCCAACCTCCATCTCAAGCGTGGTCAGCGTTACGGTCTCTGCGGACCCAATGGTGCTGGTAAGTCTACTCTGATGAGAGCTATTTCCAATGGACAGCTTGATGGATTCCCTCCTAAAGAGGAACTCCGTACCATCTATGTTGAGCACGATATCGATGCTTCCCAGGCTGACACTGCTGTCGTCGAGTTTGTTCACATGGATCCCATTGTGCAAGAAGCTTCCCACCCTACTCACGAGAAAATTAAGGAAGTTCTTAGCTCTGTCGGTTTCACTGATGAGCTTATCAACGGTTCCGTTGCTTCCCTCTCTGGAGGCTGGAAAATGAAGCTTGCTCTTGCTCGTGCCATGTTGATGGATGCCGATATATTGTTACTCGATGAGCCCACTAATCATTTGGATGTTACCAACGTCCAGTGGCTTGTTGACTACCTCAACTCTCTCACTGACCGTACCTCCATCATTGTCTCTCACGACTCCTCTTTCTTGGACAAGGTCTGCTCCGGAATTATTCACTACGAAGGTCGTAAATTGAAAAAATATCGTGGTAACTTATCCGAGCTTGTCAAGCACCGCCCTGAGGCCAAATCTTACTACAACCTCCAGGATTCTCAGACTAAATGGGTCCTCCCTGAGCCTGGTTTCCTTGAGGGTATCAACTCCAAGGATCGTGCCATCTTAAAGATGCGTGATGTCAGCTTCGCCTACCCTGGTGCTGCCAAGAATGTATTGGAAAATGTCATGCTCCAAGTGTCTTTGAACTCTCGTGTTCAGGTTGTCGGCCCCAACGGTGCTGGTAAATCTACCATGATTAAGCTGTTGACTGGTGAGATGGAACCCAACGCTGGTTTCGTTTGGAAGCATCCCAATTTACGTGTCGCCTACGTCGCACAACACGCTTTCCATCATATCGAAAACCATTTGGAAAAGACTCCTAACCAGTACATCCAGTGGCGTTATGCTACCGGTGAGGATCGTGAAGCCCAGCAAAAGGTTGATCGCTTAACTGAGGAGGAAGAGAAAAAACTTCAGGAACAAAAGGTCGCTATTGAAGGCGAGAAGGTCAAGCGTACCGTTGAGAAGTTACTCAACCGTCGTAAACTCAAGAAAGGATATGAATATGAGGTTCAATGGCAAAATATGTCTGCTGATATGACTTCCTGGATGACTCGTGCTCAGCTCGAAGACATGGGGTACGAGAAGATGGTTAACGAGATCGATGCTCGTGAAGCTGCTGCTGCTGGTCTTATGGGACGTCCCCTCACTGCTGCCAATGTTGAGAAAATGCTTGGAGATCTTGGTCTTGAGGCTGAGTTTGCTACTCACTCCCACATCAAGGGATTGTCTGGTGGTCAAAAGGTCAAATTGGTGCTTGGTGCCGCCATGTGGCAGCAGCCCCATATCATCGTGCTTGATGAACCTACCAATTATCTGGATCGTGAGTCCCTCGGTGCCCTTGCTGGTGCTCTTAAAGAGTTTGGCGGTGGTGTCGTTGTTGTTTCTCACTCTCAGGAGTTCTTGGACCAGGTCTGCGGAGAGAAGTGGACTGTTGGCGGTGGAAAGCTCGAGATTACCGGCCAATCTGCTGCTGCTTTGGCTGCTGCTAAATTGGAGTGGAAGCGCCAGGAAGAGACTACTGATGCTTTGGGTAACACCATCAAGGTCAAGGGACCCAAGCGTGAGCTTTCTCGTAAAGAGAAGAAGGCGAGGGATAAATTGAACAAGGCTCGTCGTGAGAGAGGAGAAGAAGTTAGTGATGATGAAGACTGGGAGTAAAGAAACGATCTTAAAGGTTAATTATACGGTGTTGGAATACTATAGCTGCCTGTGTAAGTGTATGATAATGTAGCCGGGTCAGCTATATCCAATTACTATGTTATTCTTGTCGTTTTTAATCCAAATTTTGGAGTACTACCAGCTTTACTTTATATCTTTGCTTTCTGTTGTGTTTAATTAAAAAATAAAATTTTTTAATTGCTGATTCTTCCCCTTTATTATTCATTCTGATGATTCTTTGTTAAGTTTACGCGTTTCGCCTCTCTTTCCTTTTCTTTTTTCCCTTTTTCCCCCGGTTCTTGCCACCATTGTTCACCCGCCCGCCCCATGCCTTTGTTTTCGGGCCACGGCGCTTTATTAATAAATCGCCTTACATTTTTCTTAAATTTCACCTCGTGCTGTCGGTAATAGCATGGTGCCATCTATGAGGTTGGAGCATCGTCGTTCGCTCTTTGTGTTGTGTTGATTGGGCCAGCAAAAAGTAAATACTAATACTTCAAACAACTTTGTCTTGCAAAAATTTCAGACTGCAATTTCCCCGGAAATATTAATTCGAAATACTGCTTTTCTATTTGCACATTTTTGGGGATTGATTCGTTGTCCTGGTAGCATTTTCCATTGTTATCCCTGGAACGGAACTACTTCCTCTGTGTTTTGAATGCATGTTTTGATTATCTCGCTCTGTTTAATTTGCATTTTATATATCGATAGTTTAGTTTTGTCGATGAGTAGTTTGTCTTTTGTGTCGTGTCTTTTGATCTAGATACTATCGATTGATTCTGTTTTTGCCTCGGCATCCATGTAATGATTACAAGGTGAACTATCTGCAAAAGGTATAGGACTAGAGAACCGGCTTGAAAGCGATGGGGGTTAAAAATTCAAGTTGGCCGCGAGCATGAGCGCTGGTCAAAAGAGGGGGAAGGGAGAAAGCCTGGCTTAAATAGGGCTACGATCATCACAATTAGCATATTGTATAATTTGTAGCATGCTTAACTTTATCCTCTTGAGAATATATGCACCCTGGCGCTAAATTACTAAAACATTGTCATAAATTATATCTCCTACACATTGGTATTTCTCACTGCTTAGGTAGCAGGATAACTAATAGTTCAGTACCACGTATGGACACAGGCCATCAACAGTTTGGCTTCCATTAGGCGGGCTTGGGCATCGATTAAAAGACTTTAGTTTTGATTGACGTTGTATATCTCCCCTCCGCCGTGTTAAAATGGCGCTTGATCAAACCCCACCACGAGCTCAATATGCCAACGCAGTTAGCAATCAGGAAAACGAATCGCTTCTCCCAGTCCCATTAGGACGTAGCCGTAGTTCAGAACCCCACACGTTCACTGTAGGAGACCTTCCCTGGTATCGTCGTCCTCTTGCAATCACCGCTGCTAAAAATCTAGGCCTTATTCTTCTTTGGTACTTTTTCGGCACATTTCTTAGTCTATGGAATAAACTGTTAGTAGGAAAAGAACATGGATTATCTGGTAAAGGTGCTTTCCCAGCTCCATTTTTCATGTCGAGCGTCCAGTTCGGTTTTCAACATCTCATTGCTCGGACGTTGCTCAGTACTGGACTAGTCAAAAGAAAAGGAGAAGAACTAACTTGGGAAAAGTATCTCCGCTCTGTAGTGCCCAACGGTATCGCCACGGGGCTAGATATTGGATTTTCGAATTATTCTTTAGTGTTTATCACCCTCTCATTCTACGTCATGTGCAAAAGCACCACCCCCCTATTTTTACTCACCTTTGCCATTATATGGGGCATTGAAAAGCCAAGTTGGAGCTTAGCTGCCGTTGTGAGTGTCATTTCATGCGGTCTGTTACTTCTCGTAGCTGGGGAAACGAAGTTTGATCTTCTCGGGTTCATTCTTGTGATGAGTGCCGCTGCTTTGGCGGGGCTGCGATGGACCATCACTCAAATACTGTTACAAGGCCATAAACACGAAGCATCAAGTGGTGGACCTGTGGAAGTGATTTACCACTTGACTCCTATCATGGGTGTCACTTTAGCCATCATTAGCGTATCTTTTGAGAAACTTTGGGTGGTTTTACCCGACTCTCCTTATTTTTCTTCATTCGGACATTGTTTGTTTACCACATTAATCCTAGCTGTAGGCGGGGTGATTGCCTTTTCAATGGTATGGGCTGAATTTATGCTTATTGCCAATACCTCGGCATTAACATTCCTTGTAGCCGGTACTTTTAAAGAGATTGTCACTGTTGGAGCGGCGGTATTATTTTTACACGAGAGTTTCACTCTAGTTAATGCGATGGGTCTGGTCGTACTTATAGCTGGTGTTGTGTTATTTAATTGGCTGAAGTATAATAAATTAAAACAAGGGGCCATTATTCCTATTGTTGTGGACGGTTCTAGGAACCACCAACGACCGAGTAGCGGTAGTGGAGATAGCGGTACTTTCAGTGGTGAGAAAAGACGGCCAGCAAGTGTTGCTGGAGTTCTTCATTACCATGCAGAAAATGGCAGTAACGGTGTTGGAATAGGTGGTGCATTAGGTGGTGCCACGAGTAGTGGTACAGTTGTACTAGAGCATACTGGAGAAAGAGCAGGGTTACTGCCGAGACCTCATAGCAGTGGCGGTGGTTTAGACAATGGCGGTGGTGGGAGCACTGTGTCCATGCTTCATGGCTCCACCGCTGTTAATGCAAAGAGTAGTTTGAGTAGCTCAATAGAGATGGCAATGAAAACACCATGGCCTTCGTCGCCGCATACGTATGCCTCTGAAGCAAATAATCGCTTAAGAAGGGTGTTTGTATTAGAAGAGAGTGAAGACGGCACGGTTTTGGGCGGCGGCGGCGGAAAGAGTAGTGCGGGGGTAACCCCGACGGAAGCCAAGTCTCTGCCTCGACAAAGCTCTATTTAGTTTAAAGTTAAATAAAAACCAGAGAATATTTTGTTTTGACATTTGTTACCTACAACTCTAGACTTTTGTTAATTGGATTTATAGCATCAGCTACTTTTTTTTAGGTTTTTTAGATGCAGGGTGGCCTATGGAGGGGTTAAGTATTTCTAAAACGTTTCCTGTCACCATTCAAATTGTTAATAGCATGATAGTTAATCAACTCAACTAGTAAAACATAGTACACTAATCGTGGAAATTCTTCTAAAAATGCCCTCAAAATCATATAGATTTAGCTGCAAGATATAAATTGAATATATTCACAGCAAATCTCCTCCCACCTTGAGCAGGGTCTTGCAAAGTAGAAAGATCCAAAATCGGTCCAGTAAACGCCTCTTCATGCACGTCATACCATCGAGACATGTATTCCATGTACTGTTTCACTATACCTGGGTTTGCGACGTTCACCTCAGTCATCAAAAACTCAGGATGAACAACATCTAAAAATTTCTTAGCGCCCTCAAACACTAAAGGTTCAAAGCCTTCGACATCAATTTTCAGCACAGCAACACGCGCCTTCAAGCTATCCATGACGGAGCTGCCCAGCAAATCATCTAACCTGCGTACGATTAGATCTTGCCGCTTGGATATGTTTCTTTTTGCGTGTACTTCGGCGTCGATTCTGAAACTTGGGTCGCAGTTCACGAACCCATCTCCTACGTTTGCATCTCCGCTATACAAGCCACACGTTTGAAATTCATTCCCAAGGCCCGTTTCAATTAGTGCTACATTGTTAAGAAACTGTTTATTTGCACAAATACTGTGCCTAATTGCAGCAATGTTCGTTTCCATAGGCTCGAAGGCATACACTTTGAAGCCAGCAGCAGCAGCAGCCATCGTAAACGTACCTAAATTCGCTCCTATATCAATAAATACGACCTCTGAACGAGAGACGCCTTTCCTATCGGCTACAGTGATAAGCTGTTCAACTACAGCAGCGACTTCACGCTTCTCCCAATGATTTGTTTCTCGGAATGCCCTACTGACAACATCATCACCTTCCATAACATATATAGAATGGGACCCACCTTGAACGTTATCTAAACGAATTAAAGCTTTTTGATCATCGAGCTGTACCTTTGATGGCACACTGTCTCCGTGAAGGCTCTCCAGCTGGGTGCAAAATTGCTGCTGGCGGGTGATAGCGTCTTGCCAAAGCGAGATCTCAAGAACATAAGGGCAGCGCAAACCACTGTAAACAGAAAAGGTATTGGAAATAATGTAGTGTTCAGACCGTAATAGATGTTAATTATGGACTAGCTAGGCCCCAGAAGGTGAGCTGTTGCTTACCTTGCAGGCTGAGCAACTTCAACACCGGAAAGCACTGCCGCTGGTGAAGCAGTCTCAATAAGAAAGTCCCTGCTCTGCTTTCCAATGAACATGCCAACCACAAAAGCAGTTGCTACAACACATATGGCGGTAAAGACCTCAGGCAGCATACCCTTGGTTGGAAAGGACCTTGTCGCTTTCATCATACTAGGTTCAACCTTGCCACCAAAAGTCTACCGAGTAGGAGAGGTAGCTTTGCAATGCTTTAAGCAAGAGACCAGACGACTCAATTCTCTCAATTTCTTTATTAGGAAAGGCATATTAGAATAATGTGAGTGTCGCTGTGCGAGATAACGCGATGGGGTGGTTAAGGTTGTGGGACTCGCACAACCTTAATTTGTTCTAGGATGCCTCCGCCGGACGGGAGGACATGCTGTGATATGGCTTTTCGAGAAAACCTTGGCGAGGCAATGACTTAGGGTCCCCACTGCATCTTCTAAAGCGCTAAATTGCTGTTCCGATTTTTAACGGTTAAAGCTAATTACTTGCTAGCGATTGAGCAATGCTAGCCGGCAGTTTCAAGAACTCAATATTTAATCCTGCTCGAATCACAACTTTTAATTTCGTTAGTCAGTTGAAAGGAAAACAATGAGCCAAACAGGAGTAGTCACTAGACCCTTGGCACATAGTTGCAAGTCTAATCAAATTCATGCTCACATTGCTTACCGCTTCGTTCATCCAACTTCGACCTCATCACTGCCACCAAAAGACAACAACAAAGATAATAAGAGTAACACCACTCTTCTCTATCTCCCTGGCCTACAATCTACATGGAGCGGTCTCAAAGGGCAAACCTTAGAAACCACAGCCTCAGAACTAGGTCTCAACTATCTCTCACTGAACTACCAAGGCCACGGCACGTCCAGTGGCATTATTAAAGAAATATTGAGCCTTGAAGAATGGCTACTAGATATCGAGGCTGTACTACTGAAAACGCTATCTACAGCGAAGGTACCTAGTAGTAGCAATTTAATAATAGTAGGGAGCAGTCTCGGTGGTTGGTTGGCATTATTATTATCTTTGTTCTTAACAAAACCACAACTACCGCAGATTAGAGGGCTTATTCTGATTGCTCCAGCTGTCAATGCCTCCCACCGGTGGAGCAATACTGCAGACCACATGAATAATGCTGCTTCTGTAGTTTCCATTCCGTCAGAGTATGCAGATCAAGGATGTATTCAATTGAATCGGCATTTGATAAAAGATGCCAACGAGCGGTGGTGTATTTTAATGCAGCCGCAGCAGCAGCAGCAGCATTTTCCTGCTGCTCCTTCTCCTTCTTGTGGTGAAGGTAATAGCCTCGCATACCTTTTGAAACATAAATTAATTGATACTACTCTCATAATTGATATACTTGCTGGGGCATTGGATTCTGTGGTGCCATTTGCGACGGCGGAGGCGTTGGCAGGGACTTTGCCAGGATCTAATCTACATATTGTGGAGAATGGAGATCATAGATTGTCAAGCTCAAGTGATCTTGAATTGCTTGTGGATATAGTAGAGAGACAAGTAGAGTCAATTCTGTAAGAAGTATCCTTCTTTTTCAATTCTTGAGAACCCATCTTCGTCGAATAGCAGTGAAACATTGGTAGCCAGAGAGTTTCAGAGGAGAATTAAAATTAAAAAAAAATATCGCGGCTCATTGTAGATCATATCTCTTCATATAGCAAAATGATAGGGCTTCAGAGAGTGCTATCTTTGCATCGTTGCCGATCAATTTTAAATCGATAATCTCTGCCTGCAGCAAGGAGAATCACGACACTACGTCCTTGTTGCTCTTTTAAACAAATCTCTGATGCTCAAAATAGTTCGGTACCGGTGCCTGAGGGACAGGCAACCACCTTTGATGGACTTATCAAACAAAAATTCCTAGCGGCAGCGTCGGAGATTACATACCACATCGAAGAGAGAAGCCCCGACCCAACAGAAAGTCAGCTAGTAGATTTAGAAACCAAATTAGATTACACTTTCAAAGAGCGAGACTTATTGCGATTAGCATTAACACATAAAAGCGCAGCAGCACCTAGCAGCACCACGTTCTCTTGGCTCGGTGACTCCATACTACAACTAATAATCAGCTCGCAGCTCGCAGCATCCGAAGGGTATGCCTCTTCTGGGCGGCTCACTGAGCTAAGAAGCTTGTTGGCATCTAGAGAACACTTTGCAGAATGTTGTGTTCAAATAGGGCTTGATAAAATGCTTATAGCAGGCAAAGGAATGACAGTCGAGAATGAGAAGCTAGATAGAAAGTTGTCGGTTGGTGTTCTAGGAGAATTATTTGAGGCTGTGCTAGGTGCTGTGTTTGTAGATGGAGGGATGGTAGCTGCACGGCATGCGTATGTGAAGAATTTTCCATTAGAGCAAGAACTAAAACGTATGAAAAAAGAACAAATTTAATTTAACCTTTTTTTTTAATCGATTTTTACATTGCCGGCAAAATGAAACCTTGCCATCTTTTCTGGCTTTAATTTGTTATTTTATTGAATAATCCACTGTCTCTCTTACCTATTTACTTTAATTACACTCACGCGTTCTACCAACGACTCTTTACAACATACACGTATCCCATTAAAAGTAAAAATAAGATTATTTTCACCGCCAACGACAACAACCTAATAATAATAGAGCAAAAGAATTGTAATTCTAAAGCCCCAATCGACAAATTCCATTCTTTTTCACCATATTTAAACTCACTTTATGTCCAAACAGATCTCTAATGTTATCGATTCCATATAGAATCATTGTAGGTCGCTCTAATGACAACCCCCACGCAATGACATTGACTCCCTCGGGCATGCCCATTGGTCGCAACATCTCAGGTCTAAACATCCCGCTATTACCCACTTCCATCCATTTCCCCAATTCTTTTGAATAAGAGAAAATCTCCATAGAAGGCTCAGTATAGGGATTGTATGCAGGTTTAAAACGGAGTTGTGATCCCATGCCTAATCGATCAAAGAATTCTTGCAACGTCCCTATGAGATCTCCGAGAGTAAGTCCATAATCGCAGACAACGCCTTCTACTTGATGAAATTCAGCTAAATGTGTACGATCTACAGCTTCATTTCTAAATACACGGTCAATGGAGAAGTATTTCGCTGGTTTGAAGCCGTCTTGAGCCAAGCGGTACAGCATTCTGGACGAGACGGCCGTCGTGTGAGTTCTTAAAAGGTTCTTTTCTGCTTCAGCAACGGCCCAATCGTAGCCGTAGCCGATGCTACCAAAACCACCCTTTTCGTGGGTTTCCTTGACGCGTTGGAGGTAGTCAGCCGGGACTGTAGAGGCAGGGGTCGCAGCAGGTTCTGCAAGAAGAAAGAAAGCAAGAAATGTAGTAAAAAAGGACGGTTGAAATCACGAAGTACAATATGCTGATAATAGTTAAGAGGCTGGTATTTTGAGAGTGAAACAGGGAAACAGAGGACTAGAGTAGGGTTCCTACAATTCAAAACGTACTAGTAAGGAAGAAAGTATCATGTGCATCACGTGCAGGATGCTGTTGCGGCTGGAACAAGGCATCAAAATTCCAAAACGAACTCTCTACATAGTTATTTGTCGGCATCTCTTGAAATCCCATATTTGTGAAAATCTTACGGAATTGGGTACGTACTTTCAATAGAGGATGTAAATATCCCCCAGAAGGTTTAATACCTAGAGCGTTAAAGTTATATTCCTTGAAATCTTCATTTTTCCAAGTTCCCTTTGAAAGCATTCCAACTGTCAAGTCGGTGGCCGCTTTCTTTCTTCCCAAGGCAAATTTGGGTCCCTTGGTGATTTTAAAAGTTTTCCATTTTTCAACACTGACCATGCGACGTTTTGAAAGAGCTTGCATTTCCTTTTGATCGTAGTTATTGCCATCAGAACCAGAGGCAAGGTCTTCCAGGACCGGGAGTACTCTATCAACAATAGATTCGACTTTACGGACAACTAAAGGCTCTCCACCGCTCTTATCAATTGCCACCCATTTGAGTTGCATACCTTGCCTGAACCCTAGATCTCCAGCGAGACCAAGCTGGTCTTTCAAAGCGGCCATGGAGATGCCTGAGGAGCCGACGGCGTTGAAAACTTGGGCTTCAGGGGTGCCTATACCTAAGTAGCCACGTGCTTCATCGGTTAGATTCCATCGAGAATGTGCAATGTCCTATGGAGAAATGTAAAGCCATGGTGAGATAATGAGAAAACTGGGAAATAAAAACATGTCAAGATGTTCTTGTTATAGATGGCACATACCTCTGTGAGGATCATATCGTAAGATTCTAAGCTCTTGATCACTCCTACAACCACATTGTGATCGGCGATCCCAATGGATTTGCCAAAGTCATCGGAATCGGCAATTGAGCCTTGAGCGTGAACAGCTTGAAGCAATTTTGCCTCAATGTCTGCAGGAGACAGGGCAGTCATCCTTCCGCTGCGCTCTTCTGAGAATTATTATATCCAGAGAATAAGGAATGTGCATTCTGATGGTCATATCAAGCCTTGTTTGGTGAACTGCCGCCAAGTTTGTACCTTGAAAATGTACCTCGAGTTTTGGCCTTGTTTTGTAGAGTTGAATACAAGAATTGAGACGATACAGGCGCTGATCACAAGTTAAGATAATAAGAAATCCATCCAGGATAGGCGTGGATCGCAGGTGAGGCACCTGAATTCTTCATCCAAATTTTTATTAATTCATTGTTGTAATTTTGCTGCGGATTTGAAACTGCCGTTTACAAAATTTACGTCGCCTTTCTCATGATATATGCCCTTCTCTCTGCAGATATGAGCTGGAGGCGTTTCCCCACATTTTTGCCCAACTTCCCTCTTAAACTCATCCCACTTTCCGAGGCTCAGCAAACTCTCTACGAAAAGACAGGTTTCCTAAAAGATTTAGCATTCAAAACATTACCTCAAGTAAACAAGGTACGTGGGGAATTTCAAGCAAAATGACCCCATTTGCTATGCACTTGCTGATCAATCACATCCAAGTTTGGCGGTGCAAGGTTTCAACCATATTTAATTTCTCAATTTCCCCGCAGGCTGAGGTCAAGCAATTCTTAGAAAAAGCGCACGGTCTTAAAGTAGAATCAGTACGCACACTCAACGTAGAAGGCAAGAAGAAACGCAGCAAAACAGGATTTTATCGTCGTGTCGATTACAAGAAAGTTTTTGTTTCTCTGAAAGAACCAACTCCTACTGGAGGAGCAACTGCACAGCAATAGCAAGAACCCTCCTAAGAACAATCTTAACATCTATAATCCATCTTAAATCCTAAAATTAGCGAGACTCTGTCTTATAACGAGCTAAAATACTAGATAATACAATGAACAACTCTACAGGTGACGAGCTCGCACAGGTTGCAGAGGACATGGCCCAAGACGCTGCTGCTGCTGGACCTGGAGCTGCTGCCCCTCCTCTCACTGTTACTGGTCTTCATCCTTCAGGAGCAGGAGTAAATATCGATATGGAAGATGCTGACATCATTCCAGTCATCTTCACTCTAGGAGAAGAAGAAGAAGGAGGAGATGGACAACAATATTTAAACGGCGGCGGTCTTACAACTGCCGGTACAGCGTTTACTAGTGACACTGCCACCAGAACCGGTCCAATTGAAGAACCTGTATTCGTCCAACTCGTTGAAGCTAGATTCCAAACCAGTAATCGGCCCCAAAAGTCGCATAGGGGAGGCAACCATGCACACACGTATGGCATCAGATTTTTCCTCGTTGACTCTAAAGGCAATCAACATCTCGCCGCAACCGGTGTAGATAACGGCGATTCTCACTACGAGTACACCAATCAACCTGGATTTCCCACTCTCCAATGCCACAATAAAGGGGACGTCAAAATGTGGGGAGACTCTATTATAGCAAAAAGTCAAGATCGAGGCGGTTTCCACACGGATGTGGTGAGTGATGAAATACCTCCAGCAGGCGTAGCGGTGACGCTACCTAAATTCATTTCCTACTCTGAATCAAAGGAAGAACTACCAGATGGTAGACACTTGCTTCGATGGTATTTAATGGATGACCAAGGCCATAATCATCTAGCGGTTACGGGAGAAGAAAAAGAAACTCGAGATGGTCATTATACGTATAGCACTGAAGCTTATTTCACAAACGCCGCACCTTTGGAAGCGAAAAATCAAGATGAAGTGAAGAAATGGATTGATTCGATGTTGGTGAAGCCGCAACAAGGCACGCCGGTGATATTGCCAGCGGTACCACCAATGGCTTTACGGACAGCGGCACAACGAGGACCAAAACTTGCACACCCAAAATCTGGCCTTGGCTCTGGCTCTGGTGGTGTTAGTGGTGGTCGCATTGGTGGTACTAGTCCTGGAGGTATTAATGTGCATATGATGAGTACTGGTCTTCGTAGCGGTACAGGAGGTAGATTTACCACCCCAGGCTCTGTTGGTGGTGGTAGCGGACGAGGCAGGGGTAGAGGTCGTGGTCGTGGTCCAGGTCGCCCTCCTCGTCCCAGCATTACAGGTCTTGGCAGTGCTGGAGGCGGCTTTGGCAGCGGTACTGGAGGTCTTGCCGGCATTGGTGGCTTTGGTTCTGGTGGGACTCGGTACGGAAGTGACTCTTTATTACGTCAAGCTACGGGAAATATGGTACGGAGGGGTCGTGGTGGATGGAAATTAATCGATCCTGATAGAGATGCCAGAGACTTAATTGCCGCAGAGCTCCGTCGGTGGGCGCAAGAAGAAGCCATTCGTAGAGAAACTGTGAAAAATGAAGCCTTAGCGTATACCATTGATACTCTCAGTGATGGAGATGCTGCAGTCGTAAAAAGAGTGTTGCCAGTATTGCAAGGAGTAGCTTCCGGGCAGGTGTCTTTACCGGCTGCCGGTGCCGTCGGCACGATGCCTCAAAGGAAAGCTTTAGTTGCGGTATTAGGTGCGCTTCGTGAGATTTCGCATTTACGCGCTTCTTTAGAATTGGTCGCGTACCCAGGTTTAAAGAAAGCATTAGCTGAACTAGCAGAACATTCGCAGGCAGAGGTGAAAAAATTAGCCGCCTCTACTTTGGAAAGTTGGTTGCGGAATTTTCTCGCTCAGGTAACTGTACTTTCCGAACCACGATATGTTGAAGATCCTCGGCCTGTATTGGAAAACTTAATATCTGATACGAATCGATTTGACCCCGTGGTGACTGCGATTACTCATAGACACTTAAAGGCACCAGATGCACCTGGTAGTATTGGATTTTTAACGCCCGGTACGACTGGAGGGCTGACGCCTGCGGGGCAAGCAACCCCTTCTACAAGTACAATGCCTGGGGGAGCTGCTGCTGGTTTAGGGTTGGTAGGAGCAGGAGCAGGAGACGGCTTTGGGGGGTCAAGAGCACAGCACCAACTGCAACAGCAAGCAGGAGGAACTCCATTTAACCAACCTCAGCAACAGCAGCAGCAACAGCAGGGGCAGCAGGGGGAGGGGGTGGATGGCGGTAACGCGGTGAAGCTTGAAAATGAGCCTTCTGCTGAGATGTTGGAAGGGCCGGTTGCTATACGAGATGATGGAGCCGAGATATTGCCTCCTTTTGAACAGCAACTAGCTCAAGAAGGGTGTGAATTTTAAGGTCAGAAAGTAGCAACTTGCTTCTTGAAGATAGTAAATTTAAAATGTTTATTGCTCCAAAAGGTCTTCTTCAAAAGAACAATTTCCAAGTTTTATAATGTAACACGATTTTTGAGTTCATAAATTATCTAGTATGCTATCTTAGCTAACTTTTTGCCTGACCTTCGAGCGTGATCATGTTCTAATTTGCTGCAGATGGTGATCTGCCGCCAGCCTCTTCCTCATGGCACCAGTGTGGCTCAAAAGTCTGCAAGAGAAACAGTGGTTACTTTTACAAGCAGAAAGACACAGTCTGGCCTTTACGAGTTTTCCCCAAAGATGCACAGCAAAAACTGTTGCATTGCACTGGCGCAGCTGGGAAAAATTGCCAGTGGTGTCATCAAACTTGCTCCGCTGGCCACTTCGATTTCATGTCCAGGTCGCCGTACCGGCAAGGTAGTTTGTCTATGCAAACATGGAAAGAAAGCAGCTGATGGTTCGCATCTGGCTTGTGCCTTCACCAAATCGACTGCTGGCTGTTACCATGTTTGCAAGTGCACCAAGAACTCCCCTGCTGGGGAGTGTGCTTTACACTCTCCTGCGACTGGAAGAGCTTTGCCCAATAGCCCCACTCGTGTGCGTGGTAATTTTTCTACCCCTGGAGGCCTTGGGCCAGCTGGGCATGGTAAAAACAGTGCTACGCCTTACTCCGGGGTAAAATTAGCAGAACCTGCTATGATTGGTGGTTTGATTACCGTGAATATGTGGTCTGGTCTGGTCTCTAGTGTGGATATGGCTTCCAGATTAGCTAATGCTGAATTTTCCGTCCACCCTAACAACTCCCGCTTCAAGGCTAGAGCAGACCAGTAACCACTGTTTCTCTTGCAGACTTTTGAGCCACACTGGTGCCAGGCGGAAGAGGCTGGCGGGAGATCACCATCTGCAGCAAATTAGAACATGATCACGCTCGAAGGTCAGGCAAAAAGTTAGCTAAGATAGTATATTCCTGCACACCATTTGTACCTTGCATATGTTCTTCAGTGTCCAAGTTGTAGCCGGTATCATCCGAGGGGGGGTCATGGTCGCTGTCGTTGGGTTTCCCTCCACCCTGCAAAATTGGCAACATTGGTAACTCGGCACCTGCACATAGTTAAATGATTCCTACAAGGCACACGCAACTAAGGCAATACTGTACAATTCAAATGAAATCACGTTGGCCATCCTGGGGAGAGCCACCGACGCCAAGAACTGTGTCACTATTTCAGAAGCAATTCCAATTTTTTAAAGCTAGCTGCCTTTTTCTGACGCCTCTACGACTGAAATTAGATCATTTATGAACTCAAAAATCGTGTTACATAATAAAACTTGCAAATTATCGTTAGCAAGACCTTTTTGAGCAATATTCTACAAAAACGCTCGTGCGCATTCTGTTTCCTCAACAGCAGCAACAGCTGCTTCATCCCATTCATTATCCTCAGCGTCACCCCACAATACCTCTCCAGGACTCTTCCTATTTCCTGCTTGATCCTCAACAGGATTCTCTTCTTTCCTTCGTTCTTCAACCTGCCGTCCCTCATTGCCGACATCAACATCTTTCTCTTCTCCCTCCTCGTCCTCACTAAAACCACCAGGATGCACCGTCACCAATTCTTCTGGCAACGCAGTCACAGGTGATCTATATATCCTACACTCAGGATCATAACACTTCTGATACCATACCCCTTGCTGTAGATCCACCACATAGAACACACCGTTGCTTCTATGATGCCGTCCGATATTGCCACAATATCTACTCCCTTTTATATTATACAGGATAATACCGCAATTGGTGTCCAGAGCAACCCAGGATCGGATGAATCCACGAGGACCGGTTGGATCTGCGCTGCTGGAAACAGATTCGATAAAAGAATCGATGTCTGGGTAAGGGGAAGGGCCGGTATGGGGGAGCACAGGCGTGGACGTGTTATTTATAGTACTATCTTGGCCATTTCCATTGCTGTTATTATGGTTACCAAATAGTTTTTTGGCTGCTGCACGGGCAGCAGCTGCAGAAATAGGTGCGTTATTTTCATCAAAGCATCGAAGAAGTCGAGTTTCTGGAGCGACGTTGCAAACGAGAGAATCAAAAAATAACTTTTCTGTGCGAAGACCGGCTGTTCCATACCTTCCCGTTGGTAATAACGTTGCTGTTTTGCCTGCTTTTGAAGATAAATGTAGTCTAAAAGCTCGATTTCGTGTGTATACCCCAGTATCAATAAAGAAAGCGTCTTCATCGGCGCCTTTTTTCACAAATAATAACTGAGCGCAAGAAGGATCAGAATCTCGTTTTTCCGTGGCCAGTTTGCAGATATTTTGTATTAATACTCCTGCATGGATATTACTAGCAAATGCAGCACCGGGTAATCGTACAATTAGATGACGAGAAAATTTCTTTTCCGTACTTGAATCGAGCTCGAGTATACCTTGATCCTCAAGCTGAACGTTAAGACGTTGTTGCAAGACTTGTCGTAGCATGCACAGCACGGCATCCACTGCAGCTTGACCATCTCTATCAGGGTTATCTTCTACATTAAATTCTAGGTCTAAATACAAGTTGCATGGCCACCCTTGTCTAATAATTTCGTAGTAATGGCGGTGGTGCGGGATCATGGTGTGATACCGCTTCCAAAATTCTATATAACTAGTCACAAGGAAACGACGGGTACCAGTAGACGCTAGTTCTACAGAAAAGATACGGAGACGTTCTCCTGAAGGGTCTTCTCGGTCAGCAAAGTCAAAGGCAGCTTGTTGAGTAGGAAACTGCCGCCAGGTTTGGCCGATGGCACCGCCAGCAACTGCTCGATCTCGAATCTGAGCTAAAAAACGGAGAACACGCTCTTCGACGTGTTCTAAACGTAAAGCATTTGATTTGTAGAAGGATTTTGAAGCCATAGATTTGAGTTTCTTAGCAGGTTGCTCAGTAGTGGGGTCACTCTGAGGCTGAGGCAGAGGAGCAGCGGGAGCAGTTGCTGCACTCTTGGTGTTTTTGGTATTAATATCGACAGAACGGCCTGATATTGCATCCCTATTAGTATCTAATGGTGGCAATTGTCTTGTTGCTTCGGCTGTAGCCGTTGATTCGCGTGGTTTTGGAGGCAGATCATGTTTCAATTTCTTGGGGGCAGATCGAATGCTCTGCAGCAAGCTAGGACCGGGCGCCATGCCTCTCCTATTGTGTTATGTCTAATATACTACAATTGAAAATGCTTGCGAATATATTTTGAGATGGCCTTGAAATCCCTAGTAAATATTACTAATATTTTCCCTAAGTTAGGGATATTTCAATTTTTGCTCTCAAAGCAGATGGGCAGATTTTTGTAGTCACTTCACAATGATGTTTACTATGAACATAAAGATGCTTCGACATGACAGGTTGGCTGCATTTTCGATTTAAAATTTTGAATCTGCAAGGAAGAGGAATCTCGAAAAGCCATGAACAGAACGAGCTTTCGAGGCCTTATCACCTTGGCCATTGGATTATCATGCATGCATCTATGCTCTGGACTGTCACAAGATTCTACCGAGATGCCTTCACACCTGGGTTTTGAGCATTCTAAGATGCAGGAGCTCGTCGAGATCGCTGGCTACCCCTTAGAGGAACATTTTGTAACTACAGGGGATGGCTATGTCCTCGGACTATATCGCATACCACATGGAAGAGACGTAGTGAAATTGAGAGCGAAAAATTCCTTTAAAAAAGAAAACGATGATCATAAAACAAATACCGCACCACCGATGCCACCTCCCAAGGCTGGACCACCAGTGCTGCTCCAACACGGGCTTCTCGACAGCTCTGCCACGTTTGTGGTTAATTTTCCACACCAAAGCCTCGGATTTATTTTAGCAGATCATGGATATGACGTCTGGCTGGGCAATTCTAGGGGAAATGCATTTTCTCGTAACCACACTGGGTTCCAACCCACTGGGCCAACTTCTTCTTTCTTTTGGGACTTCTCTTTCGATGACATGGCTGATTACGACATCCCTGCTGTTGTACAGTACATTCTATCCAACACCGATGCAAAATATACCAAGTTAGCCTACGTTGGGCATTCTCAAGGAGCTACACAAGCCTTTGCCGCCCTGTCAGCAAAGCCAGCGTTGCAACAGAAAATTGCCGCCCTCATAGCGCTAGCCCCAGCGATTTTTCTACGATATACCTCTTCAATTCCATTTCTCCTTTTAGCCCAGCTTCATACTGACCAGATGTTTGATATGTTGGGTCAGCATGAGTTCTTACCTGCTAGGAAAGCAACGGCAGATATATTTAGTGCGGTGTGCAAAACATCACCGTTGGCATGCACCTCTATTCTGACCGCTATTTGCGGTTTCAATCCCCACAACTTAAACGTTACACGCCTCCCAACCTACGTAGCCTATGCTCCTAGTGGTACTTCAGTTAAAAATATGGCCCATTGGGCGCAACTTATTCGTCAAAGTGGGGAAGAAAGAACATCTTTGTTTCGCCGCTACGACTATGGAAATACCTGTTTCACTACTGCCCGTACCAGTCCCTTGGAAAATGGTCTTGGTAGCCCTCGTAATTGCAATAAACGGATATATAATACAGATATACCACCTTCATTCAACTTATCTGCGCTTACAGACGTGCCGATAGCGATCTTTTCCGGAATTCAAGACATATTAGCAGATCCTGTTGACGTCGAAGCTTTAGTTGAGTCACTCCCACCAGGTGCCCTTGTTTATTTTCAAAGCGAATTAAGTTTTGAGCATATAGATTTTACATGGGGGTTGTCTTCTGCGGAAAAGATATATCCTGCTGTAGTGAGGTTACTAGATCAATATCTAATGGAAAAGTAGTACGAGGTTGAAGAATAGTACCAAATTTTATATTTTAAACTCAAAATTTATATTTCCCACCTTTTATTACCCTTGGTACCATTTTTCTCTATCTGTCTTTATTCTGCTTTGCACACTGTTTAATAAAACCTTAAACAACTAGATGTTCTCTTCCTACATAAACTTAGCATCACTGAAATCCATTTCTGGATGCGCTTCCATAAAAGTTTTATAAGCCTCTTGTTTCGCAATTTCTTCACTAGTAGGCAACCCTAGAGCCTTTTGTCGTTGATCAAACATCATTTTCTCAACTGTAGCACGCATTTCGCCATCTAAATCTGATAATTTTGAGGCTTCTGGCTCCACTTTTGAGGCGTCAATCTCCGGCTCTCCTACCGCCACGGCTTTCCACCATTGCATGGCGTCCACCTTAGCTAGCGTAATCTCTAGTGATGTACCGTCAACTAGATTCCAAAAACTTTCGTCTGTTTTGATAGGGAAGGGGAGATCGCCGTTCAAAATTGGAGTTTCAGCGCCTTTAATCCCCACTTTGAGATGGTTGCGGGAAATCTCAACATCACAAAACTTGCCCTTGGTCCCAGGCGGGACAGGGATGGTGACGATTGCCTCATTGAGAGATTGAGTCCAGCTATAGGTAGGAAAATCAGCACCGTTGCCTTCATTTACAGCTGTATACAGGGAAAAAAATAAAATGAGGGAGTTAATCAAGTTTAGTTAGGAACCATGTTGTTGTTCCTCACTCGGGGGAAGGGAAAAATGCATTCAGTCAGTCTTCTATTAGGTATTGATTAGGTTATACTTACGATATCCTTTGCTTTCTGCTTCTTCATCTACATCTCTATCGCCATCATTATTATTGTGAGGAATAAGGGGTGGTTCATCTGCTTCTGCCATCTCAGCAGAAGCAGCAGGCATAGCAGGACTTGAGATGTCAGCGGTGACAGAGTCGGTGACAGCCTCCCTCGGAGCATGCGCTGGAACAACCGGCGGTGGCGCTGTCTCTGGGGATGATACTGGAGAACCATCATTTGCACCACGTCGAGTTATTTCTTGAGCTAAACGGGTCAAGGACTCCAAGGACCCTGGCTGGCTGAGGAGCCCATCTTGCCGTTCAACAAATTCCAAAGCAGCACGTAAAAATGATTCGGGGCTGTGTTCTAACTCAGTATACACCTTTTCAAAATAATGCTGGACGAATTGGGGGGTATCAATTTCCTCAATCATGGTAGCAAGTGTCTAAAGTGGGCCTAGATCAAAAAGTAAATCGATAAACGTGACATGGGAAGGCTGAGTAGCTCGTGAGGGTCAATTTGTCCGTAGCTGAGATTTATCGTTTATCTACACATGTCAAAAACACCAGGATGGGCCTGTAAAGAGCTGAGATGCTATTTCTCAGGAGTTCTATTCTGTGTTTCCTCCGAGGCTCCAAAACAGGCATCTCTCTCATATATTCACTCCGAACCCGTAGTGAACCATCTAATTTTTGTTTTACTCTTTCACTTTCCGAGCTAAGGCTCTCTTGTTTATATAGCGAGCAGCCCACACAGGGTTGGCCTCTGCGCCCCATTAATTCCTTCCGAAATCTGTGCAATTAACCATACTACTTTCGTTTTATTTCCTTCTACGCGTTATATATAACATCCTTGGCTTTGCGCCAGCTATATCTGCTGGTTATAAAGATTTGCGACACGTTTTGCGGGTCGTTTAGTTTTGCTGGCAAACATTCTGCAAAGCAATCGTTTAGTGCTGTGAAGCACCAGTGGCATTCGCAGAGCATTTTTCTGCAATAACACCCTTGTATACCATTTTGTGAGGTAAGAACTGGGAGAGCAAGCGCTAGGAACACTGAACACGAGGAACTTCTAGGGCTTCCAGCTTGGAATCCTTGCCTGCAAGCTCTTGAACCTTTTACGTCACTTTTTCGTTTCGTATTTATGGTATAACAACCTAATCTGAGGTATTCCAGGGCGTATCGGTAGAGATCGGAACCGAATGTTGTGAATTTTCGCAACTTTCTGGTGTGGACACGTTTCCAGAATAATCGACTTGGCCGAGGTTTCACCCCTCTGTCTTGCCTTTTGTCTCTACACGACTGCCCTTGAATTTTCTCAAAGATCTTGGGTCTGCCGTATCTTTAGGATTCCTTTTATCAATAGTTGGTTCCCAAACTAACCAAAATTATCCTTCGATTTTTATCAACTACAGAAGCGTATGCTTGGAGCGAGCCACAGAGCCCTGACCTTGCGGCGTAACCTCACTTCCACCCAAAACCAGTAGTCCTACTCACTCCGAGAGCAGCAGCAAAGAACATGGCAGCTACCGCAACAGCAGATGCCGTAATAACGGTCAAGCAACATGGCTTTGTGGTTAAAGAAGGCCCCCCTTCCTTCTCAACCCGTCGATCCACTGACTACGCCAGCACCCGTGAAGATGCAGGGGGTAGTGGCCTTAATCGTTCCATTCTTGGTTTGCTTAATTCCCGGACTGCAACACCCCCTCCCCCTACTGCTGCCACCTTGGAAACTACGTATGGCGTCTCTCCAGGTCTCCCTCGAGCTGGTGATGTCCGCCCTGCTGAGTATACCCACCTCACCCCTGGTGTCAAAAAGATAATGCGTGGCGTCATGCGTGGCCTTAAAGCCCACCAAGACCCAGAGGCAGCAACAGAAGGTCTCGGGGGAACGTATTTCTTCCGAAATGAAGCGGGCGTCAAGATTGCCATTATGAAGCCTTGTGATGAAGAACCCATGGCACCGAATAATCCCAAAGGTTTTGTAGGTCGCCAGTTGGGAGAGCCGGGTCTAAAGCCCACTGTTCGTGTGGGAGAAGCTGCTTCCCGTGAGGTAGCAGCGTACTTGCTCGATCATGATCACTTTGCAAGCGTACCTCATACTGTGATGGTTCGGATGTCTCACCCTGTATTCCATATAGCATCTGAAAACAACACTGATATTGATACTACCAATAGTAATGGGTTATCTCAGCAGCAGCAGCAGCAATCTGGTGAGAGTACAGAGAGGTGTGAGTCTTCCGACCCTGCCTCTTATATCGATGAAGAGAACGAGTTACCTCTCAAATTGGGCTCTTTACAAGAATACGCTCCACACGAGTGTGACACCTCCGAACTCGGCGCTTCTCGGTTTAATAAACGGGATGTACAGCGTATTGGAATCTTAGATATTCGTTTATTTAATACCGACCGCCATGCAGGAAATATCCTCGTTAGACGAGTGCGTCCCCATAGCAGCCTTGCTCGTATGGATACTGCTGCCTTGGCTGACCTGCATTTAAAGGAACCATATGAGCTAATCCCTATTGATCATGGGTTTGCTTTGCCCGAGGCATTGGAGCCACCTTATTTCGAGTGGCAGCACTGGCCGCAAGCCTTGATGCCGTTTGGCCAAGAAGAGCTCGAGTATATCTCTAAATTAGATCCTCGTGCTGACTCGGATATGCTGCGCAGAGAGCTTCCTGGTCTTAGAGAAGAAAGTCTTAGGTTGTTGGAGGTGTCGACTACATTATTGAAGCGCTGTGCAGCTGCTGGTTTAAGTTTGTCAGACATTGCAGGTGTCGTTACCCGTCCTTTGATTGGTTTGGATGATGATCCTTCAGAGCTGGAGAAGCTCTGTGCTTCTGTCCGCGATGAAATTGACGCTGAAGCTGCGGCGGCGTTGGTGAGTGACTATGGAGAGGAGGAAGAAGGAGAAGAAGAAGAAGAAGTCAGCGACACTGAAAGCGAAGATGAAGATGTAGGTGTAGGAGTTGGGGGTACAGTTGGTGTTGGTCAATTTGGCGGTCTTGGAGGGGGTGTATTATCTCCTTTGAAAGAAGGTGATGACGAGGCAGAAGCTATGCTGAGTGTAGAAGGTGGATCAATTGTTCTTGAAGATGGGGACACCTCTCCTGGAGGTGAATCTGCCACGACACACTTCCAATTTGATCGAGAAGATGGCGATGCCTCTGTAAGTGTTAGAACCCCTGCTGCAATTGCCACGGTCGGTACTACTGGTGGTAAAATTAAGATTGTTGGTGCTGTTACGATGGGCAGCAACAACGTAGACGATGCTTTGTTTTCTATGGATGAAGACGGTAATGGTCATCGTACCCCTCTACCTGCATCCCCAGATGCCTTTGTTTTGTTGCGTCGGTTGACCAATGCACCATCCCTTGTAGTCCGCCGCACAGGCGAACTCGCCACCCCTGGTGCAGTTGTCGGCGTCTCCTTTGGCTCTGCATTAGCCTCTTCAGATTCATTACCTACCAGTTATGATAGCGACTCACCTACTGGAGCCGAGCAAAAGATGCATGCTTTACGAATGCATTCTGTGGATTCTTCCAGTGGGGATATGGGATCATCTCTAGGCCTTCTTGCTGGCCGTAGCAAATCTTCTGCGTTTCCCATGGCTACTTCTTTACTTCCCAATGGGTTTGCTACAGCAGGAAAACCTGCTGCGAGACGAGCAGCAGCGGCAAACAATAACAAGACGCACCACCGTCGTCAACGTGGTGGTGGTGGTCGTCGGGGTAAAGCAGCTCGTGCGCAAGCATACCCTCCTCTTGTTCAGCAGCATTCTGCGAATGCATCTTCTGCTTCTCAAGGCGTATTTTCTGGTCTCACTGCTCAAGAATGGGATGAGTTCATGCGTTTGTTTGAATTGAAGGTGAAGGATGCCTTGCTCAATGGTGAGTGGGTTCAGAATACATTGGGGGGCCTTAATGGCCCTGCCCCTCTGATGTCTTGCCCCAAGTTCTAAGATCTTTGTTGCTTATTCGATCTGCAATAAAAGGATTTCATTTACTAGTTTAAAATGATTTCCAACCGGCTGTGTACTATACTAAGACTATAGATATCGACGTCAAGAAAAAAGAAAGCCGAAAGGTTTTTCTTTTAATAAGAAGTCTTGTTTGAGTAGTTTGAATAGCAGACGAATAAATAAATGTTTTTGTGCATATTATAAAACACTTGTGGGCCTTTAGTTTTTCTTTTATCATTGTGATAACAACAGGGGGTGTGCCCTACTTCTTCGCTTTTCCCATTCCTTGCCCAGAGATGTTTTCTTTCCCGTCTTCCCTTTCTTCTCTTGTTTTTTCCTTTTTATTTGCACTTTCTCGTTCCTTCTTTGCCACGTGTTTATTTCTGATGAAGCCCTCATGCCTCAGAAAGAAAAAGAAAAGAACATGCATCTTGGCATTTCGACGTATCCCTCCCAACCATGTTTCAAAAAAAAAAAAGACCCCTTTTGAAGCGACGATGATGATTTTCTAGAAGCACTTTCTTTTTTATTAAATGTTTTCCCGGTCACAGAATAATGATAATTACCTTTCTTGAATTTAATTTTCGTATTTTCACTCGCCCTTTCCTCTTCCCTTCTGATCAACGACCTCGCGTTCAAATGATACAAGATACTAGTTATGCAGCGCTGTAGCGGCCTATAAGAAATTTTCTTTCTTCTTAGAGTGATAGCGAGTTTTCTCGATTTGTTGACGTGTTTATTTTTCACGCCCTCCTCTCCCCAGACTTCCTTCTAATTTTCTTGTGTATTATAAACAATAATTATGCGTGGCAAAGCGAAGTTGATTGATACCTTAGGCACCCCCCATAATTGTTATTCTGCCTCCTATCTTTCTGTTCTGCATTTATATTTGAAAAGAAACTATTTGCATCACATTGTAACATAAACCGTATGAAATTGCAAAGAATCTGTAAATAAATTAAGAGCGAGTTCAAATGTGAGTCCAAAAAATCAGAAACAGGCGTTGCGTTTTTCCACCAAAAGTTTTGGAATCTGTTTTTTTTTTCCTTTCCCCCTTTCCGGCCCCTCTGCAATCTAAAACAAATTACACCAGCTTAAAAGCAAAGGTTTTAAGCAATACCATCTCCTCTATCCACTCATTAATATTTGCGATAGTAGTACAATATTCCATAAACTATGCAACGCAACAGCTGGCAACAAATTTGAAGTTTTCAAATAAGCAGTACCAAAGACACATCCTAATAACAAAAGCGGTACAAATCCTTCTTTCGTAAAATGCACAGTGGCAAAGACAAGCGAACTTGCAGCGACAGCCCACCCTGGTGCGAGATATTTCACCAGAGAAGGCAAAAGAAAGCCACGAAACATTATTTCTTCCCACAGAGGGGCGCATACCGCTAGAACTAAAAACCAGGTTGCACGGACATGCCACGTGGCACTCCCAGCGACGAATGCAGCATTACTCACTGGAGAAACAGCGACTCCGTTCGAGGTAGAAAGCAGAGAGACCATTGCTTTGTGAATACAATCGACAATGGGAAAGGCAGCGACTCCAAGAACTACAGCAGGTACCCATAATTTTAGTGGAGAAAATTTGAAAGCGAAAAGCCCGAGTTTTCGTGCTTGGTATGGTGCTAAAGCACGGCGTAGGAGTATTAATGTTATGCTAAGTTGTGTTGTGTCGAGTAAGAGGTGGCGAAGAGCTTGGACACCTGGTTGTGCTGCTGCTGCGGGGCCACCGTAGCCCAGCATTCTAAGCATGAATGGTACTATATCGTACGCTGCTATGTAGAAACAGACGAGCCAACATACCATAACGAAAATTGTGGTGCTGATTCCCCAGGGAGCTGCTGGTAGGGTTAAAGGTAGAGAGGCTTCTGGTGTGGCTGCTGGTACAGACGCGCCGTTGCTATTGCTAGTCTTGCTGCTGTTGTTTTCACTATTTTCATTGCTGTTGCCTGAGTCCGTTTGTGGCTGATCCGTGCTGCTGGTAGTTTGCACACTAGCCTCAAGTGGCGCCTCTCCTCCTGCACTGCCGTCGCTCTTTGCCACAACGCCATGCTGAAGGTGATGGAGTCGTTCTAATCTGTTTGTGCGTATAGGGTCTGTAAAATAGCATGTAAATTATAGTTAGATTTTGTAATACGTCTTATGATGAAGCGTGTATGGCATTAAGTGGCAATTTCAAAAGCAATATAAAAATACTGATAGTGTACCTTGAAGACGATTTCTAGCAGCAAGTATGCGATCACCATCTCTACGAGTCGCGAGAATGCTAGGCTGTATTCTCAGCATCTTGATCACATTAGAATTCGCCTCCATCATGGCTGCACCACCAAAATAATTGAAATGTCTTGCTGTCATTTATCCTTGAATTATTCGGAATAAACGCTGCAAACTGTATATATATATCCTAATTAGCCGATGGAATGCATATAAGTAATTATCAGTGATTACAGAACACCCTTGATTTCCTTTCTTTTGTTATTTATTGGCCAAAAAATTGAATATTCTTCTTTTGCACGGCGTCGGCAGCGTGCTTGCCACACAGCTAAGCACCACAAAGGCTTCTAGTCAGATTTACAATTACATCAAATGAAAAAAATGAGTGTACAATTACAGAAATTACTCAATTAATTGGTTGAAAGCCAGCAAGTAGGGAAAAGCCTCGACCTATCATCTGCTTTCTTGGCTGTCCCCGCCAACACTGATGCTGGGAGCTAATATTCTTGCTGCTGTTTGGAAAGCTAAACCCATATCTTGCTTTTGCTGATACAGCGCATGCATGACCCATGGATGAGAATTTGGCGGTACAATAACATCCAACTGGAGATTTGACATCGTAGACGCAGCTTCAACAGCAGCAGCAGCTGCTGCTGTATCTGCCGCTGCATTCTCCGGCACGCTAGGCTCACCTCCTCCTCCACCTGCTGCTGCTTGTTCTTTTTGCTGTTTCTTTAACTTTTCTGCTGCCGCCTTGGCAACAGCTATAGCTTCAGCTTGCATCTTTTTCTGCTTTCTATCTTCAGCCTTCGCTAATTCTACTAATATATTGCCAATGTCTAGTTTTCTTTCGTAAGGAGGGTCCCACAGTCGACCCCACCTGCCCTGTTCCGCTGCCTCAATCAAAGCCAGGCCATCTCCTGCCCTGACCATAACCGATGGAATTCCTGGTACTGGTGCTGTAGATTCACCACTATCTAGGCCCATGGACATTAAAGAACGGCCATCAACCCCTTCTCCGTCGGCATTGATGACGACAGCGCCAACAGCCCCTGCTGTTTCTGCGGCAAGTACTTTACTCTGGAAAGAGCAGTTCCCTCTTTCGATAATCGCTATGTTACCGCGCATAGCATCGATATTTTCAATGGGACTGCATGCATTGTAAGGGGAGGTAGGGATAAGGCGTCCTAAAGCTTGACAGACTGCTTGGTCACCGCCTGTGGTGTCACCTGTTGATCTGGCAGTATTGGCTTCTGCAGCGGCTGCCGCAGCTTCTGCCGCGTGAAATCTTTCGAGAAATTCAACTGAGATGCCTTGCATTTCAGCGGATAGATGGGGCGGAGCTTCTTCATCTTTTTCTAGATTTTGACTGCAACTTTCAGGATCAACACCGGAGGCAGCATGACTCCTTTCTTCTAAATGCCTTTTCTTTTCTAATTCAGCAGCTTCCAGCTCATCTGGATCTACATAGGGATCGTCATCTTCCTCCTCTTCATCATCATCTATTTCTTCTCCTACTCTACTACTAGTGGAACTATCACCGCCACCGTCCCCACACGAGGCGTCATCCTTGCCCCCGCTCGTGCCACCACCACCACCACCACCACCAGCATTCTCAACAGCAGCAATTCTCCTTAAAATAGCTTCCTCTGTCTCGCCTTCATCCGTTGGTTCTTCATCATCTACCGACGCAAAAGATTTCTGCTCGGTTAGAAGCGCCTCCCATTGCGAGCGGGAGGCGGCAATCAATTCTGGATTGGTGCTGTTGCAGCCAGGTAGAAAGTCAGGACCAAACTCTGCTAGCATTGCTGGAACAGTTTTGTCAACAATAAAGACACTGTCGCCGTGTGAAGTAATATCTTTACAGATATTGTTGTTCTCTCCATTAGCAGAATACGCCATCTCCTTGTTGTCAATGGTGCACGTCCCCGCAGCCACATGAAGAATTTGCACTTCTGAGAGAGCTGGAGCCAGCACCTCTGCTGTAACACCTCCTTGATGTCCACCTATTTGAAAAAATACCGCATTTTGTACTACAGATTGTACTGCTTGACTGGTCAGATCGGAGGAAAGTACCTCTTTTGCAATAGTACATTGTAATTTGCCCGGGCCAGCTTCACCGAGCACGCATAACACGAGTTTCTGAGGACGAGAATTTGCAGCAACTCGACTACGTGCCCATTGTGGAGGAGCGACGTGTGTACGGCCAGCTCGGTGTTGACTATCAGCGTTTATTCGCCACAAGTCATCTGCTTTCTTTTTAGCTCTTGTGACTGCACTGGTAACAGTTTTGCATGCTGTGCATCGACGTTGACGTAGAATTGATGGGGTAGTAGCAGACGCTGGGATGCGGGGAAGAGCTGCACGTAAAGCTGCTGCTGAAATTTCTCCTCTCCTTGAAACAGAGGTGTCCATGTCACCGCTGCCATTTCCATCGTTTTGTTCCTCATCTAGCAGTTCTACAGAATACTCTATGAGATTATCACATACTTCAGAGCATGTGGTGTCTTCACTTTCAGCAGGCGAGGGTGGCTTTGCACCTCTCATCAGCCGGCCAAACCAACTATCACTACTTTTTTCCGGCTCTTGTTGCTCTTGCTGCGGCATTGTTGCCGCTCGTTTCTCTTTCCCTCCAGCAGCAGCAGCCATACCAACTTCCCCTCCAGGTTCTTCAGAAGCAGAAGGTGGAACACTAAAAGGTGGAAACAGATGCCCTTCCGTGGACAGTACATAATGGTCTATCAACGTCGTCGCATTCGCAAACGTCAGGTACAAATATTTTGAAGTTTCTGATAAAAAGAAAGATTCCATCGTATCTTCTAATCGACTCGTACCAATATCCCCGACACTTGCATGGCCACATTTGACCCGGGTGTGATCCCGTAATTTCTCTAGTACACGTACAGTGCTATGAAGCAAATCATTTTTCTCAGTGGTCGCATGTAAAAGAAAAGTAGACTCTATCAACTCTGGTCTGAGCGGGTAACTGGTCATCGTAGGGTGGCTATGTTGTAAATTCATTGAAAATGATTCAGGCAACCAGCCAAACCGATCCCATGCACTCGTCCAGTTGGAATGAAGCGCCAACCCGTCGTGTATTTGCCCTGTAAGAGCCTGCATTCCTGGCCAAAATGCGGCCAAGGAAGAGACATAATGATTCATGAGTCGGCCTGTGGCCATGTGTACCGTCACCAACCATTCGACCCCGTTGATTGAGGAAGAAAGAGCGAGATGCGCTTGTGCTTCAGCATACAACTCAGCAAACATATCTAGGTAGATGGTGTCTCCAAACGCCAAGTAAGATTTGAGGAGGTATTCATAATATGAATCAACTCCAGCTCCAACACCAGCATCTCGTCTCAACCACCGACCAGAATCGACATCAATCGTGTTGCCTAGTAGACCTCTTGCACTCCGTTTACTCCACAAATACTGCACAGCATGTCTGGCTTTGGATTCATACGTTTCATTGCCTGTTAATCGAGATAAAACGCCGAATTCTAATAGCAAAGTGCCAGCGCAGGCTGTGCACGTCACTCTCGTGTCTCCGGCAACTTGCCCTCTTTTCAGATTGACCCAGGAGAGAGGTAATCCAGTAGGTGTATCAAACGCAGGCATAAGCCTCTCAGTCAAATCTACAGCTGCATCGAGTAAAGAATGCCCATCGTATGCAGGAGCGAGCTTAGGGTCCAGTTGAAGTAAAGAGTGAGCTGAGAGAAGACCCCCGAGGGCTCGTATTGTCACTTCAAAAACATGCACCCTAGCGTCCACATTAAATAAATTTGGACGCTGGTCTGTCACCCATTGAACTGCGCTCTGAAATGCTGGTATATTATCGAATATAACAAGCGCATCCAGAGAATCCAGTAAGCTAAGAGCGATGCCCCCTTGAGAATTGCTTCCTCTGCAGCTGATAGGACGGAGGTCGTCTCGAGGGAAGGCATGGTGCATGTAGTTTTGGAAACTGAAATGGAACATCTCAGCAGAGTCATTACGGTAGCGGTCCATTTGTTCAGGGCTGAGAGCTGTGAGCGTCCAAGCGTCGGCTGTGGTGGTATTAAGAGATTCTCCTGGGGGGAGGGTTGCTCCTTTGACTTTACGGCCACCCCCTCCAACTCCATTGCTGCTGTAGGGACTGGCGTTGCTGTGTGGCTGTTCCGAATAGGATTGTAACCATACATGCGCAATGAAAGCCACCAAAGATGCCTGAAAATTAAAAAGGGAAAAAGAATGAGAACCGGAGGGATGTCTGCAACGACGGCGGGCAAAGGGGATGTGATGGTAAAATGAATACACTATTTATCTCACCACTGCCACCCAGTGCCGCCTGTTGCTTCCAGGATCGGTGTCCATGCAGTTGTTGCTTTCCGCTGACGCTGGCTATCCTTTCATCTATGCATTTGCTAGGGAAAGTTTGACTTGTCAAAGTAAAGTTGATTAATTCGAAATGAAAGAGGTGAAACAGGAAAACACAGGTACTCTCCAGGTATCTAGAGATGTATCATCATGAATACAAGTATTCAATGTTTTGTTCTCTTCTTCAAGATAGCTCAGAGCACGTTTAATTCATTGATTTCTCTCTGTCTTTGCGCTCCCTTTTAAAGCTTTAAAACTTGCTCTTCTCGCAAACGCGCGTCATAAAAATAATTTAAACACGATGAGCAAACTAATAGCCATTGTCATATTAGCTGCAGTCTGGCCTAGCGTCTCTGCTAATGCTGCATCAGGCAATTCCAGATCGGTTGCAGGTAATCTCATCCTGCCAGGTAAGACAACCCGAATACTTTTCGACTCTTCTAAACAGTATATCAGAATTTTACGCAACGCTGACCCCATATAAATTTTGCCATGCACGTTCGCAGAGGGGATGCACCTTCCAGCAGATGTCGTTGTGGCGTTGAGAGGCATCGACGGCAATAGGGTCACAACGTTTGCCCGTCCGGATGGGACCTTTAACTTCCACACCGTAGCAGATGGCATATATTATGTCGAAGTCGAAGCATTAGGCTATCAATTTCTATCGGTGCGTCTTTATTAAACCTTTATTGCTAATAGCAATTTCGCATTAAAACCTCCACCACCTTTTACGTGTCTCTAAATTTAATCTCATTTTCTCATCTCATCCCCCTCTTCTAATCCTTTTTGACTCCCCACCCTGCAGATGAAGGTCGTAGTCAAGGGAACTGATATCCAAATATCTAGCCCTGATGTCCCCAACGCAGGCAAAGATTTACCCTACCCTCTTCGAATCCCGGTTCTATCGATGGTCCAATATTTTGAACAACGCCAAGGTTTCAATGTAATGAGCTTTATAAAGACTCCCTACGGTATGATGATAGCCTTTATGGTATTTAGTCTACTCATTATGCCGATGCTTAAGGTAGATCCAGAGGAATATCAGGAGATGATGGAGGAAAAAAAGAAATTAACATCTGCACTCACGGGTGGCGGTACTAGGAAAGAAAAATAAAAGTAAAACAACGGTTGCATTACTATAGGATAGTACTTTTTCTGTATAATTTTGGTATTAACTAGTTGATTACTGTACCTATAGTTACCATGTATTTGCCTTATCTGTTTAAATGACGTAGAAAATGAGCAAACTTTACAGAATTCTGAGCCTAGGTCGTGTGTCGGTGAATGAAAAATTAGAGAGGCTGTGCATCATAGAGAGTAGTCAAGCAGTTGGTGTTAAGCTAATCAAGTATGGAGGTAAAGTGAAGCATATATATTAAATCAATAATTTTTATTTTTGCTAAATAAATAGCAATTTACCTTCTTAATATTGTATTGTCTCTTTTACTTTTCTTTCTTTCTTCCTTAAAGTAAAATTCCTTTGGATTTTGCCAGCACTATATGTGCCATGTTTTTTTCCACATCCGCATACCGTAACGCACACACATCTGCAAGTTCTTCAAACATCTCTAACGCAAAATCTAGATCCTCTCTAGAATGCGAGGCAGAGATGCAGACCCGCATCCGTGCGGTAAGCAACGGAGTCGCCGGAAAACCAACAACCACCACCGCAATACCCCGCCGGAGCATTTCTCTACTCGCAGCAGGCAGTTTCGCAGGGTTAAAAATCATGATAGGCATGACTGGGGAATCCCAATCACCTAGAACGTTATATCCTTGCTCTAATAACTTTGCCCTGAAGTAATTTGCATTGTCTTTCAAACCTCGAATTTTAGTTTTACCCCGATCGCTGCCATCCTGTCCACTAACCACATGCAACGCTGACAACACCATCTCCACTGCAGGAGGGGACATTGCCGTGGCATACAAGTTTGCAGGGCATTCAGCTCGTAAATAATCTATTAATTGTCTGCTTCCGGCGATATACCCTCCACATGAACCAAAAGATTTTGTGAATGTTCCCATCATGATATCCACGTCAGCAGTATCGACACCCGCAGCTTCACAGACACCACGACCTCCATCTCCAAGTGCACCGATACTATGCGCCTCGTCTAAATATAAATATGCTTTGTATTTCTTTTTAACTGATACAATGTCTTTTAATTTACACAACTCGCCTTCCATCGAGTAGATGCCTTCGATGATAATGATGATTTTCTTCCATGGACGGCCAGTACGTGGCTGTCCTTCAGCGATAGACACACGAAGAAGAGCTTCTAATGCTTTAGGGTCATTGTGGTCGAATACTTTCACTTTGGCGCCGGAGCCACGGACGCCATTGACAATCGACGAGTGGTTTAAAGCATCGGAAATAAGAAGGCATCCCTTTCTAGCAAGAACGGGAAGAAATGCGGAGTTTGTAGCGAATCCCATACCACATGTGATGGCTGCTTCTTTACCTAGGAAGGTGGCGATGGCGTTCTCAAGCTCAACATGGCGCGGTGTGGTTGCTGCATCAGCGCGAGCACCACATCCACCCCAGCCTAGAGTATCTAGCGCGTCCTCTACACGAGGGGTACAATATGGATCTTGTGCAGCAAATCCTAAGTAATTGTATGATCCTAAATTGAGACAGTGTTGGGTATGTCCAGTCAATTCTAATGGCTTTTCGCCATCGACAGGTGTCCTCTTCATTACGTCAATCCAAGCACCTGGTGCGCTGTTTATAGGACGATTCCAACAGTCGTGGATTCTATAGTACATTCTACGGGTGTAGAAATCTTCGTAGCTCATGCGTACAGGAGCGTAGCCCTGGAGAATGGATTGGAGAATAGGTGAGTGATATAAAATAGAGACAGTGAATGTTGTAATTAACAGAGGTAAAGTATTCTGAACAGGCTAGTGGCTTGGCGTTTTACTCCTGTTCCTACCTTCTTACTGCCCTTGAATGTTTTACGCCACGCATCGCGTAAATGCCCAAAGAGGAACAACATCATCCACCTGCAAAAGAAAAATTGAACGTTGAGTCATTGAACACAAAATTTTGGGTGCGCTGGTTAAAGGGAGTAATCTTGCGCATGTGATTAGTAGCATAACTTACGATGTATACGTGGCTAATGCCACTAAAAGTGTTGGTGTAAGAGTGCCTGTGCCTGCCATATTTTATAGATTAGTTTACAGCCTCTTCTTTCAAGGTAAGATGCTGAAGGTATTTCATTCGCTAGGTAAAAACTGCGTGATCAGGATTGAGTAGTATGTCGGCAGGAATCTGTAGTGAACCAATGCCTATTTCAGAGTGGGTTCCTTTAACTGCCAATGGTGATTCACCTGCTTGATAGTTAAAGCTTGTACACCTCGGCAGCTTCCAAGGCGATGAGAATAGCAAATGTGGCAATTGAGAGAATACCAGTGTTTTCATTTAAAATCGATAAGCGAAGTGATGAAATTATGTGTCGACTGCAAAAAGAAAAGGAGCGCAAGATAAAATATATCGTGATTAGAATCAGACCGGATCTATAATTAAACGATATAACCACAATTTCATGTATCTGAAGAGAAAGTTGAATGGGCAAGACCCAGCGTCGAGCTCAGACCAAGGGTGCTGGGTCTAGTAAAAATTCCAAAAACGATCAAGGCACTGTTGACAGCAAGAGAAGTCGGAAGGGGGGCACGGTACGTGACTCTGGTAGTTGGTCAGTCGGATAATCATGAGGGAACCAATGCACCAGAGACATTGCGTCCCCACTGTATTGAAATTCTAAAAACAAAACGTTTTTTCCGCCCACTTTTCCGCTTCCAGGCTGGCCGCAAAGGACGAGGTGGGTGGGAAACACAACTCGCCACAGAACTTTCGCAGCTGGGTTTACGTGTCCACGAGGTCGCTGCTGATGGATCATGCTTCTTCCGTTCGTTAGCAGATCAATTAGAAGGTCGTTCCGGACATCACTGCTACCTTCGAAAAACAATTGTCCAACACATTAAAACAAATAAAGATATATTCGAACCATTTATCGAAGATGACGAGCCATTTGACGAATACATAGAACGCATGGCAGACGAAGGCACTTGGGCTGGGAATTTAGAGCTTCAAGCTGCTTCAATACAGCTAAAAGCAAATTTAAAAATCTACCAGGCCGGGCAACCGCCGTGGATTGTGAAGAACTTTTCTACTGAAGAGGTACCTATGCTACATATTTCCTATCATGATGGAATGCATTATAATTCGGTGCGATTACTCGATGACTACGGGACAGGACCGCCAGAACCGATACCGATACACAGCAGTGTTTGTAGAAATTGTGTTGGTAATAGTGGTGGTGGTGCTAATGGTTGTAAATATACAGAAAGCGATCTACGGCGTGTTCAAGATGGAACTGGGTGTGATAATGATGCGCTACTTATAGCAGCGATGGAGAAAGTGGGAGGTAACGTTGATGCCGCGATAGAATTCCTTGTTGAAGAGCTTCATGGAGACAGGAGCAGCTGCCGTGGCGGGAATGGTGATTGCAGTGGTGGAACAGAGGAGGGAAGAAAGGAGGAAGAGAGAGCTAGACTTGAAAGTACACGTGGGATGCTCTTAACGGGAACTGACCTATATAAGAAAACCTGTGAAATTCCTGAAAATTTTGTCAACGTAGAGCTAGTGGTATCAAGAGGAGGCAAACGTGTTCGGCTTCACTTGCACATAAACAAAGAAGAAGAAAGTGAAGGAAGAAAGGAGGATGGAGAATCGAATAAAGAAAAGCAGGGTAGCAGTCTTTCTAAGGAAAGCATCGATGTTACCAAGAAGAAGAAGAAAAGTGAACTCAAGGGGAAGAAAGGGACTCGAAAGAAGGACGGGAGTCAACCACTTCCAGCTCGGAATTCCCGATGCCCATGTGGCTCAACAAAGAAATATAAAAACTGTTGTGGCGCAAGCAAAGCTGCCAGGGCACGAACACAGAATAATGATGGCAGTGATTGCCTTGAAGAAGAGGATACACGTGTCGCTCAAGTCGGTGCTGCGATGGAAACACTTTATATCTAAAAAAAATAAAAAAAAAATCATATCTTATGAAACTTCGAAACTTGATGTTCAACAGTACTTTGATGTTTAACAGTATTTGATGTAATACAGTATTCTTATTTAATATACCGCGTGTATTCTAGAAATATACCGCTCACTCACTCACTCGCTCATTGTCTAAATACGCAAAACTGATGCCACGTCAGATGTTATACACATAAATTGCATCAAATCTCCACCAAGGCGCTGAATATCTAGTGCATACTCCCCGTCACGTACTTTATACAACTGACACTCAAATTTAATTTCTATTTCGCCAGGAGCACGCATACCACCACCACCACCATTATTACCGTCACGAGGAGAATTCATAGGCGCATCGTCCACCATCATTGCAGCAGCGACAGCAGCAGCAACACCCTCGGCAACGATATTTGCCGAGACACCACTATTGCCCCGAGAGAGGGTTCCAGAATTGATGGTACCAGGGTCTCTTAATGCCACTATTGCTCTACATTTGACGTTATATGGTCCCCCTTTCTTCCAAGAGACTCCACAATATTGCAGTGCTCGGTAGAGCTCTTGCATGATTGACCCAGGGTGGGAGCGGGACCCAAAACCCAAACGCCACCTCCGCTCCACTACCAACCTGGGTGCAGGCTGTAAACTGCCAGTACTACGAGATGCACCTAATGCACTCGATCCTCTCGGCATCGCTGCAGCTTGGGGGGCACCTCCTTCCGTCATTTCTTCTTTTAAATAGGCAGACGATGGCATTCTTCTTCGATTATCGGCAAGTAAATGATATGCTACTGTAGCTTTATTCTGTTGTCTCATACGTAAACTCTCAATAACAAATTCACGTTGGAATCCTAGTTTTTCTACCTCACGGACAATCTCGCTATCGACCCTGGTAGCTACAGCTGCAGGGTCAGCTTGCATCACTGCTAGGTAGCGAGGCAAGTGAACAGTAAACCAAGGATGTTGTCTAATTTCAGGGATTGTAATCCGTTTTAACGGATCTACAAGTAACATCCTTGGAATCAAGTCACGGGCCCCAGGGGATAAATGACTGGGTAAGGTGTAGATACCTCCTTTAATCTTTTTGAATAAATTTGGGATGTTTTCATCATCAAATGGCAAAGATCCGCAGAGTAGCGCGTAGAGGATAACTCCACAAGACCAGACATCCACTTCAGGTCCTGCATACAACCTACCGGAGATAACCTCGGGTGCAGCATAGTTTGGGGACCCACATGACGTTTTCAAAAAGTGTCCATCTCTCATTACGTTGGACAATCCGAAATCAGCAATCTTCACATTCGCGCGAGAATCTAGAAGAAGATTCTCTGGTTTTAAATCACGATGGACAACCATATTACGATGGCAGTATTCTACACCGGATACTATTTGTTGGAAGAAATGTCGAGCTTCGTCTTCCATTAGACGTCCTTTTTCTACAATGTAATCGAATAGTTCCCCATTTTCTACATATTCCATGACGACATAGATGTCGTTGGGCGTCTCAATAACCTCATATAAGCGAATAATATGGGGATGCATGAAAAGACGGAGAATTTTGATCTCTCGGCGCACTTTAGGAAGGAAGGACACAAAGTCAGTCTTGGAACGGGGCTGGCAATTTGAAAATAAAAAATGATACTAAGTGGCTTACCTTTCTCTTCCATATCCATTTGCTTGATTTTCTTCCGATTGAGAATCTTGATAGCTACTTTATTTCCAGTCAAAATGTGCTCTGCAATCTTCACTTTACCGAAAGAACCAATTCCCAGCGTCTTGCCAAGTCGGTAATTTGATAAGAAAAATTCAGCAGATTGGGATGTGTAGCCTGGGCCACTTGGGCTTTGGGGATACCCAGGAGAGTTTGCTCCTGGGTTAATGGTGTTGGACATTTTTATTGATCAATGAAGGTAGTAGCTTGCCAAAAGAGAGTAAGAGCACAAAAGATTTATATTGATGCAGTTTCGGTAAGATAGTCTGCTTGGATCCCCCTGAATACAACAAGTTTCCAATGATGTGTCAATATTATTCTTGGCGTTCAGAAGGCAAATGCGGCATGCTGGACTGCCCACTAGAAATCTCGCGAAAAGTTAAATTAAACGCTTGCTTAAATGAGGAAAGAGGTATCGGCAAAGGTATTGAGCCTCGACGTAGCTTTATCGATGTCCGCAAAATCTATTAATACTACAATGCGGTACCCTGGTCTGTCGAATAAGGAGGACGAGGGCCGCTATCGCTCCGAAATAAGAGGAAAGCCCGATCGTTGTTCAGAACGTTGGTCCAGCAAAATCCAATGGCAATACAGACCTAACTCGAGCGATCAATAAATTGTATTAAAGTAAAGTAGGATAGCACGCCTGGGCGTCGATATGCAGCACAGCACTTTTACTCGCCAGAGCAAACTGCTCAATGGCAGCGTTCACTCCCTTGATAGAGCGCGTATGCCTTGTGCAAACAGGGTAAGAATGTGATCTAACGTGATGTTGATAATTAATGGATGAGTAATTGCGACAGCGCTCAGTTACCTTGATGGGTGGCTAGATCCCATTCAGAGGAAAAACCTACACCTTGCCAAGTTGTATATTAGCAAGTCACAATTTTTCAGAATGTATTCGTCGAGTGCTTAATGTACCATATAACATAAATTATCTGCAGGTTGCGGGGATGCCTAGAGCTGCACGCCACGTCGTCCGCACCTCTGCTGAATCTGCCACCCCCGTTGCCGCCCAATCCCAAGTGATTACTAAAAACACTAAAAAAATCGCTGACAGCATCACTGACCTTGTCGGTGACACCCCATTGGTCTATTTAACCAAAATTACTTCCGGATCAGGCGCCAAAATTGCTGCCAAGCTCGAATCTATGGAACCTTGCAGCAGCGTCAAAGACCGGATTGGTCGCAACATGATTGAAGACGCAGAGAGCAAAGGAATCATCCGTCCCGGTATAACCACCCTGGTTGAACCTACTTCTGGCAACACTGGTATCGGGCTTGCCTTTGTCGCTGCTGCCAAGGGCTATAAACTCATTTTAACTATGCCCGCCTCGATGTCATTGGAACGTCGTGTGATGTTACAAGCATTCGGCGCTACCCTGGTCCTCACCGATCCTGCTAAAGGAATGAAAGGTGCCGTTGCTAAAGCAGAGGAAATAGCGTCAAAAACGCCCAATTCTTTTATTTTACAACAATTTGAAAACAATGCCAATTCTAAAATCCATGAAGTGACTACCGGTCCAGAAATCTGGCAAGATACTGAAGGCAAGGTAGACATATTCGTTTCTGGTATTGGTACGGGAGGTACAATCACTGGCTGTGGTACCTACCTGAAGAAGAAAAATCCTGGTATCAAGGTCATTGCAGTAGAACCGACCGAGAGTCCGGTGTTGAGCGGTGGCGCTGCGGGACCTCATAAAATTCAAGGCATCGGTGCTGGATTTGTCCCTGGCATCCTTGATACAAAAATTTACGATGAAGTAGTCAAAATATCAAGTGATGATGCAGTCTCTATGGCAAAAAGAATGGCAAAAGAGGAAGGGTTACTGGTTGGAATCTCTTCAGGAGCAGCTGTCGCTGCTGCAATTGAGGTTGGCAAACGGCCAGAGAATGCTGGAAAGTTAATTGTTGTCATCATACCTTCGTTTGGAGAGAGGTATTTATCCACAGTATTGTTCTCTTCTATTGCAGATGAAGTGGGTAGGATGGGAATTAACGAGAGGGTGAAGATGAGTGATGAGGCTGGAAAAGAATTTTTTGTGCCACCGCTGTAGAAAAAAACGGGAGAAAATTCGATTAAAAGTAGAAAGTACACTCGGTCTCGTAGGGATATTCAGGGTCACGTTAAAATAATAGAACGGTAGAGTACAACCGTAAATGAAATGCATTATGTAAACACGTGCTGAATCAAATAAAACTTTGTAAGAGAATGAAAAACTGAATATATATTAAACAGGGGGGGAGAGAGAGAGAGAGAGAAATGAATTGCGAGTTTTATTATTTTTTTATTTTACCGTTTTCTTTTTGAATGTTTCTCTTTATAACGCATCGTTATCCGTAGCGGAACACCATCCAATCCAAACTCTTTTCTAATTAAATTGGATAAGAACCGCTGCGAAGCATCGCTAAAACGCGAACTGCCCGATACGAAAACCACAAAGGTCGGCGGGCGGGATTTTATCTGAGATATATATTTCACTCGGCCGAGTTCACTACCACCACCCCTTGGTAAAGCAGCAATAACCCCATCAAGCCATCGATTCAACCGTGAAGTAGGTACCCTACGATTCCACATATCATATGCTTCAAGTGCCGCAGGAAGAAGCGCGTTCGCACCATGGCCAGTCAGCGCGGATGCCGCCAATACAGAACCACCACGGAGCCCGGGTGCTGCTTGTACTACAGCCTCTTTCACCAATTCCAACGCATGCGTCGCTTTTGTGTTGGATAACGCATCTATCTTATTGGCGACAACGATAAGAGCACGTCCTTCAGCGGCAGCGGCAGCTGCGAGGGCAGCTTCCGCGTGAGTCAGACCTTCCCCTAATTCTGAAGCTCTGATAGCATCAACTACAAGCACCACTACGTGGACAAATCTTAATACACTACGACCTTCTTTCAGCGTTCTTTCCGCAAGGACACCTCCAACGTCATCATGCGCTGCTAAGCGTGCTCTACGGACCCAGCCTGCTGTGTCTACTAATTCCATTTCATGCCCAGCATGGTCTATTTTGACCGAAATGGCGTCTCTGGTAAGACCTGGTTCTGGACCAGTGAGGCATCTTTCTTCTTTTAGCAGCCAGTTGGTGAGGGTAGATTTCCCGACATTGACAAGGCCCATGATGGCTACTTTAATGGTGCCTTCTTTCTTTTTTAAAGCCTTTGTTTCTGCTGCTTCGCTAGTTATGGAAGCCATATCCGCGTTCAGCTGAGTTTTAATACCCTTTTTTTTATCGGCAGCACCAACGACTGGCTCCTTGTTTCCCAAATTATCTTCACCGCCCTTTATTTCTTCGACGAGAGCTTGTCGTGTTTCTATAATAGGATCTAATTTAGGTTGTAGAGCTTGATACAAATCAGCCATCCCCTCCCCCGTCTCTGCGGAAATTGCAATTGGCTGGCCATAACCCAACGCTGCAGCCTCCGCTAAAGCCCATTCTACACCCGATTCACCCTTTCTGCCTCTTCTTTCACATTTATTCGCTGCTAAAACCACTCTATCAGCAACGCCCCCAGATTCTCGCAACCATTTGGCCAACGCTTGATCTGGAGGGAGCACACCCGCTCTGCCGTCTATCAAAAATAAAGCTACATCCGCACGGCGAAGGACGGTACTCGTTAGCTTGGATGCACGTGATTGAATGGTTCCTGAGGGTAGGAAGGGTTCTAATCCGGAGGTGTCTACTGCTAGAAATCGAAGGTCACCAAGCTGCGCAGGGGATTCTTGGTAATCTCGAGTGACATGGCCAGTAGGGGTGTCATAGACTAAAGCCTTGCGTCCGCGTATTAGTCTATTAAATACTGCACTTTTGCCGACATTAGGGCGACCAATTATGGCAACCTGTAGTTTAAGTTCAAGGAGTAAATAGAAATTAAAGTGAGGGAAAAAGGCGGGTGGCGGTGGTGTGATTAAGTTGAATAATTTGAGAAGTGGGGATGTTAGAGGCAAATTGCAATATAGGGTTCTTACTATAGGTAGTAGATCGTCAGGTAAAGTGGTGATACAGCGCGCAACACGCTGAAAACTAGATGTGCAGGATTCAAATGCTTGACATTTGCTTGCCTGCAAGGCAGCAGAGGCAAGTGCCTTCAACATTAGTTATTGGCAGACTATATTTAGTGCAACCATTATTGAAGTTTACAAAATTATTGACTCTTCCCAATGAAAACATGAAATTTTGAAGACAGTGTTTTGTCTTCGGCTGCCTATTCGCGCCTTTTTTGGACCTTAGATGGATTCATCAGCATCTCCAGGCATCATTATCAAATAAAGTAAAGTCATGAGTGACGAGGAGAGACGGCGCAGCTTCTCTAGGGAGCGGTCACCCACAGGCGATCGAGAAAGACGTCCTGATGATGTTGCAACTGATCAGCCACCCGAAGAGCCACCAAAGGAGGAGTTTAAATGCTTCGTGGGAGGAATTCCTTGGCAGGTCAAAGACTCTAGCCTGCAAGAGAGTAAGCGAACCCACTGAAGCAGCCATAATTTTGTTACATGTCTGCTCTATGCCGTCACGGTGTTACTGATCTGTAATTTTCTTCCTCTTGCAGTCTTCGCTGAATTCAACCCCACCGATGCCAGCGTCATGTTAGAGAAACACTCCCATCGCAGTCGAGGTTTTGGATTCGTTTGGTTTGCAGACGAAGCTTCTCGTGAAGCAGCCATTGCCAAACATCACGGCACAGAGATTGAAGGCCGTAAAATCAGCGTTACAAAGGCCATCCCTCAATCCCAAACAGCCCCTGGAACCCCTGCTGATGCGCTTCGTAAAGGTCAAACTGTACCTAGAGATCAGGGACGTGTACATAGAAACGGCGGTAGTGGAGGGGATCGTGGAAGGGACCGCCGCTATGACAGGGGCGGCAGTTACAGAAGAGATTACAGCAGAGACAGAGACGATAGAGGACGTGATTCTTACCGAGATAGCTATGATAGAGATAGATCTTCTTACAGAAGTGGAGGAAGTGGATATGATCGTGGCTACGATCGAGGGTACGATCGAGGGTATAGTGGTGGCGGTGGCGGTGGGGGTTCTTACCGTCCTGGCTACGGCTACGACCGTGGTCCTTCTTCTGATACGTATGATCGTGGGTATGACCGAAGCTATGATGACCGTAGACCGTCTGATGTGTATGGAGGTAGTACTGATAGATATTACGAGCCTTATGTGCCCCGTGGTGATTCTTCGTATGCAGCTCGGCCACCGCCTTCTAGGTATGAGCCTGCTGCTCCTCCTTCCTATTACGGCGGCGGCGGTGGTGGTAGTGCACCAGCGTCACGAGATGGCTATGGAGCTGATAGACACGAGAGAACAGAAAGATCGTCTGGCCCGTACGACCGTCCTTCATATTAGAGTAGATAATTAATTAAATGTTATTGTTGTTGTTGCCGGCTGCCTGGTCTTCTTGGGGGATGAATGAATGCCAAAAGGACTGTATTTAAGGTTCAATTAAGAAAACTAATTCACTTTAAATAAATTTTAATAGTGTCTGTGCTGTGTAATCTTACGAGAGCTAGGTAGAAAGAAAGAAGAGAAATTAAATCAATAACAAATAGACGAAACACCGATGAAAGTCAAGTCAAGATATCAGTCATATCAATACAACACCCGATTGAGAATGCCCTGCTGAGATTAAATTATTGCTTTTCCTCCACTTCTTCTTTTTCTTCAACAAATAAGCTCGACCGTAGCTCTCTCCTAACGATATCTCTCTGCTGTTTTGCTAAAGCTACTGCATCCCTAAAGGTGGCAACGTCGGCGACAGGCCGTGATTCGAGACCTGCAAAATGCCACGCAGCCAGCGCTGCACCTCCCATTGCGGCACATAAAACAGTACTCACACCGAGTGCTCGTGCTGCTAGAGGTAAAGCTCGCAATCTAGCTGATGCTGGGATACCCTCTTCTGTCAATTTCTTGGCCGTGCTGGTGTAATGAGCGGCTCCCGAGGCGAATGCTCCAGCAGCGAGCACAGCTGCCCCTAGTAGTCCTGTTTCAAATGGCGTGACTTTACTTCCTAGTTTTGGACTTTCTGATTCTGTCATTGCTAGACTAGGAGATGTTGATGGATATATCTATCTTTGAGATGATCGATGTTTGCCCATGTCGCAACAAGTTTGCGTCGATTGCTTACAAAGAGAGTTTGGAAAATGAAGGTATTTCAGGTATTCTAAGCAAATATACAACTCCTATTGTAGAAACATTTCAATTGAGCGAAATTCGTGCGAGGCAGTGGCTTTATTTTTCACATCACCCAACTTGGCTCAACTTGAAGGGGTCTGTCGACGCTGCCTTCCAGTTCAAACTAATCTGCTTTAATTATAATTTACAACGCTTGAAGAGACACAAAAAGAATTCTAAACTTAAATTCAACCTTGAAATCCGATATTCCAACCCCAAAAAGTAACAGAAAAAATTCCAGCAAACAAGACAGAACCCCCCCCAAAAAACCCAAAACCCGACAGCAGTGTGTACACTGTGTAGCCTCTATCTCTATCTCCTACAGCTTATTCCCACTCAATTGTGCCAGGAGGCTTGGAGGTGACATCATACACCACTCTGTTCACACTACGCACGGTATTGCAGATCTTGGTGGATACGTATCTAAGGAAATCTGGTTTGAAAGGATACCAATCTGCCGTCATTCCATCAGATGATGTCACCGCTCGAAGAGCTACAACATGAGAATGAGTGCGCTGATCACCTTGGACACCTGCATAGTAGGTTAGAGGAAGTAGAAGTAGAAGAGAAGGGTTTCAGAGCATGTCGCTGTTTGAGGTAGGAACAGGGAAAATTCAAAATCAAAGGCGAAAGGGAGGGGGCACAGGGAGAAGAGGAGGAGGCTGCTTGTTAATTAATAGTCGCTCAGTTGGAGAAGGGTACTAGTTCTCCGCCATGGTGTAGTCGGATTGAACAGCAATTGTTATTTTGGGTATCATCCTCACGACTAACAAACGGCCATCTTCTCTCTTGTAGACTCTCCCCAGTCTAAACAGCACACATTGACCAAGCAGTGTTCCGTTCAATATATATTTGCTTTACTTACCAACAGATCGAACAGGGAGGAAGACTGCAAACGCTTGCCAAATTTCATCATACAATCCCCATTCTTTAATAGCATTCACATACACTTCATCTACTTCCCTTAGAGTATCCAAAGCATTGCCCAAGGTCACATCACCAAGAACACGCACCGCAAGCCCGGGACCTGGGAAAGGATGGCGAGCAATAAACTGCTCAGGAACACCCAAAAGACGACCTAAAGCACGCACTTCATCTTTAAATAGCTCACGAAGAGGCTCTATTAACTCAAATTGTAAATCTTCGGGCAAGCCGCCCACATTATGGTGAGATTTAATTGTGTGCGAGTGTTTTTGTCCTTTGCCGGGAGGAGGGCAAGACTCGATGACGTCAGGATAAAGCGTCCCTTGAACTAAGAAACGAGGTTTATGACCCAATGTTTTCTCCAATTTAGTAGCAAACTCACCAAAGACGTCAATAAATTCAGCTCCAATAGCTTTTCTTTTTGCTTCAGGGTCAGAAACGCCAGTAAGCCGTTTAATCATTCTTTCCGCGTCATCTACCTTGGTCACAGGCAAGTGGAGATGCTCATTGAAAGTATCCATAACACGCTTGCCTTCATCGTATCTGAGGAGGCCGTTATCGACAAAAACACAATGCAAACGATCACCGAGCACACGGTGGACAAGGGTAGCGGCAACAGTGGAGTCAACACCTCCAGACAAGGCGCATATAACGTGATCTGTAGGTCCAACTGAATTCTTAATCTTTTCCATCTCTTCTTCAAGTACATTTTCCATTTTCCAGTCACCAGTCATCTTGGCAATATCAAATAAGAAATGTTTCAAGGTTTCTGCGCCACGTTCAGAATGCATGACCTCTGGGTGGTACTGGAGGCCGAAAATTTTGCGTTCGGGGTTTTCAATGCCGACGACAGCACCTTGTTCACTACGAGCGACGCAGGTAAAGCCTTCTGGAAGCTTGGCTGCCTCGTCCCCATGACTCATCCACACAAGCTGAGACGGGGCAGTCTCACCAGCGTATAAAGTAGATTTAGCGACAGTGTTGATAGGCATACGGCCGTATTCACCACCAGCTTCAGCAGTATGTACAGTTCCGCCCAAAGTGTGGACGATGAGCTGCATTCCGTAGCAGATACCGAGGACAGGGATGCTGTTTTCTTCACAATAATCAAAGAAACCATCAGGAAGACGGGGAGCTCCCTCGACGTGTACAGAGTTGGGACCTCCGGAAAGGATAACGACCTTGGGGTTTGTTTCCTGGATGCGTACCTGTAGAGGTAATTCGAAATAGATGATTGGTTTGTTGGGCGGCGATTTTGAATTTTCACCTTTGAGGTAAACGCCCAAACAGGTAAAGCGTGCATATCAATTGTCTTTCTACTGTTACTTAGATTATAGAATTCCCTACTTACCATGGTTACATCCCCAGGAAGCAATACAGAGAGCACTCCATTATCACGCACGCGACGGGCAATAAGTTGAGTATACTGGGAGCCGTAGTCCAAAACCAGGCATACAGAGTGTCTACTGAACACACCATTGAGCTCTGTCTTGGCCTTTTTGGCTGGACTGGGGCCATTTGAACCTACCATCGTAACCACGGTTTAAAAACGAAAAGTTACCCTGGCCTTGAATAACAGGAATTTGGGCTTGATAATTGCTGCTAAAGTGTGTAATTGGTAGAATTTACAATCAATCGAATTGCATGCATTAGAGATGCTGCTACTCAAGGCAGTTTTAAACTTGAAGGCGGCCATGGTGGGCCCTGCCAAAGCGCTCGAATAGAGAACGATATCAAGGCCAAAATGTTTGCTGTTTTCAGCACATAATTTATCCATATATAACGTGCCAAGTGACCAAGTTGCAATGAAGAACATGGCGCGCCTTGGTGCTCCACCTTCTGCAACTGGCGAAGGTATAGTCCGAAACTATAATTCGAGTAAAGTGATCCAACTACACAAGCTCACTCGTCCAGGCCTTCCAACAAGAAATATAGCACCTAGGCACTGCACTATTGTCAAAGCAAAAGCGGATCACGATAACGCTGACTTTGAAACAAGTTCTCCTCGTTTATTGTTCCAACGCTGTGCTGCTGCCGCCACCGCAGTCACTATCTCTCTTCAAGCTGGCTTCGCACCGATGGCTCTGGCTGTCGCAACCCTGGATAGTTCAAATATTAATAATACTATTACTATCTCTAGTCAAACTACTATTGCGCCGCTTATCGTAAAACCGGATGTGTTGGACACCTTGCCACCATTGCCAAAGGATTTCCCGCCCCTGCCACCTTTAAAATTACCCAAAATGGACCGAATTACACTCAAAAACGGCCTTCGTGTCATTTTACTGGAAGATCGAGAAGCTCCCTTAGTCCGGGGGACCTTGTTTATGAGGGGAGGCCAACGAGCAAGCCCTCAGAATAAAACTGGCCTTGCTTCCATTGCTGCTGCGGTTCAGCGCTCCGGAGGTTCAATGCAGCACCCAGGCTCCTCCTTGGACAATGAAGTCGAAGAGCTTGCTGCTGCTATTGAAGGGGGTGCTGGATCAGATTCTGTGAGCATGGGATTCTCTTGCCTAGCAGAAGATGCTCCATATCTTTTGAAATTATTTACAGAAGTCATAACTAGTCCAGCTATTCCTCAAAGTAAATTAGACTTATTCAAGGCGCAAGCGCTCAATTCTTTAGAACATAAGAATGATAACGCAGGTGGCATTCCTGCGAGGGAAGTTTCCAAGCTTATTTATGGAAAAGACTCTCCATATGCTAGAGAACCGACTATCACTCAAGTATCCTCAATTACCCCTGATGATGCTAAAAACTGGCTGGCTACTTGGGAACGTCCAGATACTGCTGTTTTGGGGCTTGTGGGCGATTTCGATCCTATAGATATGGCGAAATTAGTGGAGGATACTCTAGGAACATGGACACCTGCTGCTGGTGTTGGTTCTCCAAAGCCACAAGTTGAAGCACCACCATTGCCATCGCAAGAGAAAATTCAAGGGAAAATCTATTTGGTGGATAGACCAGGATCTTCTCAAGCGAGTATAGTTATGGCTGAACCAGGTATTCAAATGATGGATCCAGATGAAGTGGAGCTCGATGTCTTGGCAGGGGTTTTAAATTCTTTCGGGGGACGTCTTTTTGACGAAATTCGAAGCAAAGCAGGCTTAGCATATTCTGTCTCTGGTGGATGGGCGAGTGTTCCACCTGACCACCCGGGTTTATTCCTTGCTACTGCTGAGACGGCACAGCCTGCTCAGCTTCTTAGCGCATTGCGTAAAGCATTGACTGTTGCAGCAACCACTGCTCCAACGTTCCAAGAGGTTGACAGAGCAAGGGAAGAAAGTTTGAATTCTTTTATTTTCGGATTTGCGTCAACAGGAGCGCAGTTACGTCGATCCGTTGCCTTTGAATTGCTCGGGATTCCGCAGGATTACCCTTTTACGTATAGAAATAAACTTACAAAGGTGACAGCTGACGATATACAAGAAGCAGCAGTGCGACACCTTCACCCAGAAAAAATGGTAACCGTAGTGGTGGGAGATGCGAAAATAATAAAGCCACAGATTGAAAAGATGCTTGGAATTAGTGTAGACATGTTGAAATTGGAAAATGATACTGGCGTATAGTGGTCGGGCAGTTTCAGGCAGCTGCCTTGGAACGAAATATGGTCACATCTCCTATTCACAACAGAACTCTGTTGTTGTGAATGTAGTCGGGAAGAGAGGCTTCCAGAACAACCACCGCTACCAAGAACCCTCATCAAGACAAGTTGTATTCGGTAGACATCTCTCTCCAAGCCTCAACTCGGTGACTCACTGAGGCATCTTTTCTGAAGTTTCAATCCCCACAATCCGATTACAACTGGGAGTCCCTTTATTTGAATCGATTACAACTTTTAGTACCTACACTAACGCATGTTCTTTCGGACCTGTGACAACTTTGTTTATTTGTAACATATCTCAAGCTCAAGATAAAGATACCTCCAGATTTTTAGGAACGAGTATCTTCTGACTATCTTCTGATCACAATCATGGCAACAAGCAATGTGATCAACAGGGTTGTCCCAAAAGCGACACCACGGAAAAAGGCAGCGTGGCGTGGCGTTTCTCATCAATTTGCTGCAGTAGCCGCGGCAGCGGCAGGGTTTCTCTTAACGTTGGACGCACCTCCTGGAAAAGCACAGATTGGATGCCTGATTTATACCGTTTCGCTGACCCTTATGTTCACTGTTAGCGCAACCTATCACGTTCCTACCTGGGGCATCAAAGGAAGGAACATAATGAGAAAATTAGATCATGTTGGGATTTACTGTATTATTGCAGGTGCGTTCAAATAGTTTTTCAACGAGACGTCCTCTCAGCAGCTCTCTGCTCCTGTTTGTTTATATCATTTAAAGTTAACTTAATTCTTCTTTTATTCTCCTCTTTGAATTTAGGAACGTATACTCCATTATGCTTACTAGCTTTGGACGAGGTCACTGGCCGCCGTCTCCTCCTACAAGTTTGGACAGGAGCTGCAGCGGGAATCGCACATTCATTTATGAGCCGTGGTGGTGCCGGCAGCAAAGCGATGTCGGCGCTCTTGTACGTAGCATTAGGCTGGATCGTTCTTCCATATGCACGTCAGCTAAAGGTAGTATTGGGACCAGGAGCTACGTATATGGTTGTTGCTGGAGGGGTTATTTATAGCTTAGGGGCTGTAATTTATGCCGCAAAATGGCCTGATCCCTCTCCGGAAGTTTTTGGATATCATGAGTTGTTTCATGCTGCTGTTATAGTTGCATCTGCATTGCATTTTGGAGCTGTTAAGAGTGTTGTTTCTGGAGCGAAAGATGCATTATGTGCTGCGGAAAATTAAAGTATATGTTGATAGGAAATGGAAATTCTTTCTTTTAAATTGAATGCTCAATTTTTGTTTTCATCCCGTTGTCCCCCCCCCCCCGATTCTTTTCCTTTCATCTTTTTCTTAATTTACAGAGTACGCTGTGCTGTTTTTTCCTCTCTGAATACTTGCTAGCAGTTTGTTGAATTCAATCCTTTATTTCGGTTCTCTTTTAAATAAATAAATCACATTTACCGAATGAAAATAGTTAACAAATCACGGCGCTGGCTGCTGCTGCTGCTGCTGCTGTTGTTGTTGCTGCTGTTCTTGTTGCTGCTGTTGTTTTAGCGCAGATGCTTGGAGCTGTTGCTGAAAGATCGCCATTTGCAGAGCTTGAATCTGCTGTGCCTGCTGCGCTGCTGCTGCTGGTGTCATCCCCGCCAATCGTTGCTGTTGTAGCAACGCTGCATGTTGAGCAGCCGCAAGCATAGTTGCTGGACTCATTCCTACATTATTATGAGCAGCGCTGGTATTCATTGTTGTAACATGAGATGCTCCCCCTGCGTCCATTTCCTCGTCGTCTTCAGCTCCGTCTTCTGCACCAGCAGCGATTTCCGGACGAGAAGGCACCCTGGTACTTGGAATAATCGAATCAAAGGTAGGGAGACCTTCTAGAAGGTTTACAGAAGCCACAGAATCCGCTTCAATCCCTTTTAAAAACGCATCAATCAACCCAAAAATCTTTTCGGAAGTCTCTAAAGTCATTTCAGCTGTGTTCTCTGAGCCTCTAAAGTGAGCATCTAAATTTTCAAAAACTACAGCACGAGCATCGACACCTGCTGCTTGAAGTTGCGGTCCTATGGCCTTTAAATCGGACCCTGGGCAATTGTAATCCATTTCTCCACAAATGAAAAGTTGTGGTGCCTTTACGTTTTCCACTAATTTCATTAGAGGTCCGATAGAGTCTGCTGGAGGCTCCGCTCCCGCCTTCTGTTTTGGAGGTGGAGGTGCTGGCTCCATTAATGGGTAAGAAAGGAAAATAAACCCATGTTTTGGTCTACGCGTTTTATATCCCACTAAAGTAGCGATACGCGCTCCATTTTCGTGGCCAATAAAGACCCATTTCTTCACGCCACGGGCATATGGTGAGGCAACTACTGTATCCACACTGCGCTCAAATATACGTTGCCGTCTTTGTTCCTTTTGTTTGCAAAAATAGCGCATCACCACGTAGCCTTGCTTGGCTAAATGGGTTGCCAAGGAGCTAAGAAGAGGACCCCGCTGCAGCTCCGCATTGACGCCATGGGCTACCACGACACCCACGCTTTTTATGGACCCATCTTCAAGGTAATTTGATGGCACTGTAATCAACGCTGGGCATGTTTCGTTTTGACCAGAAAGCTGTGACGAGCAAAGTGATTGAAAGTGTTTCAGATCAGTTTGAGAAATTTTAATCATGTTGTTGAATAATTTTAAGTTAAAAATTCAATGACAAGGCCAACACGCAAAATACAATCTAGACGTCAATCAAATTCAACGTTTGCACGCTCACCTCCATCTCACAACTGACGTGGGTTACTCCATTCTGCTCGTCAATCTTTACCCCACTAGGCGGAACAAAGCTATTCTGCCCTCCATCGCATATCCAATGGAACCTTACCATTTTTAAGGATATTATAAAATGAAAACAAGAGCACTTGCTGATCATCCGCTCTTTTGAATTGCTCTCCGTCCACGTCACCCTGGTTTCGTTGAGCATTTGAGAGCGCTTCCTGCCATAATTTCCTCATTTTAATCTCTATAGATTCAGTAAACACATATCAACATTCGACCGAAACGATTAATCTAGATTGTGCGTAGCAAACCCTGCAGACGTCACAAAATATGAAGCAATTAGCATTGCAGATGTCCTACAGTCATCTGGCCCCTCGTGGCCTGAATACGCGTCCTGTCCGCCGTCATAAACGCATTTCTATAGTATACGCAGATGGAAAGAACGGAATACACGACCCCGCAGGCCCTACTGGAAGTTGGGGAGCTGGCGACGCTAACTCTCGTAAGGAAAGACTGGCCCAAGAAGAGAGCTTCCGCGTGGGCAAAGAGGATTTAACCAAAAAGGACATTCGCTCAGATCAGAAAAAAGGAAACCATGTACCTGGCCACGCTGCCGTCGACCGCCCTGCTGTTGTATCTAAAGAGCTCGAGGAGATGGCAGAGGAGAAGGCCGACGAAGAGTACGAGCACTTGAGTGAAGTGCAAAAGAAGTCGATGGAGTTGAAGAATGTTTTTTATAACTTTTTGAAAACTGGATACGAGCCTTTGTAAACAGAAGGGCGCTAACTTCACTCTTGCATTTTCCTCTTCATAAAGATAAAGATACAACTATCATATCCACTGCCGCCCTTTACAGCTGTTTAACAAAATGGATAATCCTTCTTGAAATGTACCTTTTGGCGCAGGGACAACAGTATAGCTATGCATTTATTTGCAATTGAAAACATAGATTGTAAAAGAGAATGACAAAAACACCAGTGAACAACAGAAAGAATTTTATTTTATTTATCCGGGGCTTTTATCTCACAAACACCGCTTTGCCAGTCCGTGTCATTTTAAATCTATCATCAATCACAGCACCAGAGGGTATAATCACATCTCTATAAAACGCACTGCATTGATATCCTACTCTTTGGCAAATATGCGATGCAAATAAGCCCCAGTTATCCCCAACACCCCACTCCCTCACCACTTCCATAAACTTATTATGTTCTTCTTGAGTCCATTCACCCTGTGCCTGACGCTGATGTGGTGCTACATGGCGATAAAAATATGCATTAGGGTTATACGACAGCGATGCAGAAGATTTTGCTTTCGCATCACTACCGCCGCTTCGGCCTCCTTTTTTTCTGCCTCGCTTGCTGCCTCCTCCTGTAGCAGTCGAGCTGGAAGGAGCAGCTGCAGCTCCCGCTGAGCGTATCCAATCATCTCCAGGGTATTCGAAGGGGAGTCCGTAGGTCTCAGCGACGTCTTTAGAGACCCAGCCGCGGTAATGCCCATCAACTTTTATAGCATTGCTCGTGTCGATATTGCTGACTTTGAAATAGTCTTCTAAATCTAATAAGAAATCCTCTGCATCGAGAGATTCTAAAGCATCATCACCATCATCCTGTACTAATCCATTCATGTCAGTCTTTTCTAAATATTCCCCGGCTTGGTGGCGGTTTCGAGCAGACGAACGACGAGGACCTGCCTGAGTGGCGGAAAATTTTGCTTTCTTAGGCCCTGCGCGTCTCCTAGGCTTGAAAATCTGATTGCTTCCCTCTGCACCTGTAGGATTAGGTACACGTGCAGCAAACGCTGCGGTCTCTACAGCAAGCTGGCGTAACCCCATTTGTTGCATTACTTCTTGGTTGCGTTTAATTCTCTCTAGACGTTCTCTTTCATATGCATTTTCTATTACGCCTTGGTCGTCATCATCATCGCCCTCTTCGTCATGCTGGTTGTGCATATCTATAAGCACACGCTCTCTGCGTTGCTTTTTTGCAGGTTCAGTTGCTGCAGCGCCAGGTGAAGTTGGGAAAGGAGACACCATCCCTGTCTCTGTCGGGGCAGTGGAATCCGTTGTTAGAGATTTGGAGATATCTGTCTGTTTATTTCGCTTCGCGCTGGTGCGTGGAGGAGCTTCATTTTGTTCAAAGAATTTACCAGGCACGGGTATTGGGATAGGACGAGCGACTTTAGTAGGTGGCTGTTGGTTTAAAATTGTTGGCATAGGATAGACTACATTGTGATCCAAGGCCTGCACTGGCGCTCTCATCATCGGAATTTCATTCATAATTATTTATACGATTATTGAAAAGTATCTAACGAGTCTAAAAGCAATTATTTTAGCGACAAATAGTCTGGCATTTAAACTTGACAATTGCCTCTCGAAAGAAAAATTCTTCGATCGACCCCGGACAGCGCCAGACGGCCAGCCTTTTCAGCTTAAATATAGAGCTCCATGCCTGCCCCTCCCTCTTCTAGCGGCGGATAGAGCGATCATAGAAAGGTGAGAGACCTATAAAATTAGGAAAACAGCCTAGCAGCGTGTTGTGATTGGCTCCAGCTTAAAGGATGCTGGTGATGGCAGAGTTTTAATTCGGCAAGGAACTCAGCCTTAGGAATAGCAATGCTTAAGTAGAATCTTTAGAAATAGATAACTGCTTGAACACTCAACGAAGGGTATTAAAGAGACTCTGCAGACTTAAAAAATCAGCATTGAAATTTTGAAGAGCGGCAAAGAGTGTGCGGCTGCGAGCTTACTGGGTCATCAGGGTCATTAACTATATAGAACATATCAACTGATATATTTTTGTCTTGCTTTTATTGCAGATGGGTCGCGTCATTCGCTCACAGCGTAAGGGCCGTGGGTCCGTCTTCAAATCCCACAATACCCACAGAAAGGGAGCTGCTAAGCTCCGCACTTTGGATGCCACTGAACGCCACGGATATATCCGCGGTGTGGTGACCGAAATTCTTCACGACTCTGGCCGTGGTGCTCCCCTTGCCAAGGTGGAATTCAGAAACACCATTCGTTACAAGAAGGACAAGCAGCTCTTCATTGCCCCCGAGGGTACCTACACTGGTCAGTATATTTACTGCGGAAAGAGTGCTGCACTGACCATCGGTAACGTCAAGCCTGTCGGTGAGATGCCTGAAGGTTCCATCATCTGCAACATTGAGGAGAAGGCTGGTGACCGTGGCTCCATGGCTCGCTGCTCTGGTGACTATGCCATCATTGTTGCCCATAACCCCGATGCTGGCATCACCCGTATCAAGCTCCCCTCTGGAAGCAAAAAGGTTATCAGCAGCGATTGCCGTGCTACCGTCGGCCAGGTCTCTGGTGGAGGTCGTACCGAAAAGCCCATGCTCAAGGCAGGCCGCAGTTACCACAAGTTCCGCGTAAAGCGCAACAGCTGGCCCAAGGTTCGTGGTGTTGCTATGAATCCCGTCGAGCATCCCCACGGTGGTGGTAATCATCAGCATATTGGTCACGCATCCACTGTTCGCCGTGATGCTCCCCCTGGCCAGAAGGTCGGTCTTATTGCTGCTCGTCGTACTGGTCGTATCCGTGGTACCTTACTCAAGGTCGACAAGGAGTAAACAAGCAATATACCTCAAAAATAAAAATAGATGTTTTAAAAATCTTTGCAAGCGCCCACGTGGAAATAATACAATGGTTATTTGTTGTTGTTGTTTATATGTGCTGCGAGCTGCGATATATTTAGATCAATTACCCCTACTTGCGCTGAACCAGTCCCTCTGCAGAATATATTGAGCTGTATCTAGGACAAAAATGTAAAACAGTTTAAATCTAAAGATATTTTACAGAAAATTTACAAATGCTCTTTGAGCAAGTTGTTCACAAACAGAAACAGCAAATTCTCTAATTTGTGCACACAAACGCACACAAGCACGGTGAGCTAATAAACTAATACGGAACGTTTCTAGGCAAGTTATCATTCACATTACGGCGAATAGACACTCCAATCCAATCTCTTTGAGCTCTCGCCACTGCCTTTTGTGCCCGCCTTTTCTCCATTGAGCCCTCAGTGCCATCACCCAGCAACGGCACGGAAAGCTTACGATACTGTGCCAACACACGTGCAGCAGCAGTACTCTCCCGAGAATCCCCAGCTTTGTGCCTCTGCCTGTAGTATCGAGCGAATTCTCTCGAGCCTAACACCTTCACCCCGCCCTTTGATTGCGGCAAAGCTAGTTCATAGCCACCACCAGCGGCAGCAGCATCTTCAGCATCTATTAGTAACAATTGCCGCCCATTTGCATTGCCATCAACATCCATCTCTTCTTGATCGTAATTGTAAAAATCCTCATACTCTTCCTCATTGTCCTCGTAAAGCACTTTACATTTCCCAACATCAACCATGTGGCGTTGGACGCCGTGTAAGGACGCCATCTGCTTGGCCTTTGGGTTGTTACCTGATTCGTACAGGGGAATATGACCGTATTGCAGCTTTGCGCCTAGGTATTTCAGCATTCCCTCAGGATCTTCCAAGAACTCCGAGTCGGGTAGATAAAATCCAAATTTGCGCCACATGTATTCGAGGTTTTCTTCCATGGACGGGCTGATATGGTTGTCAAATAAGGATCTGCAAACATCCCATTCTTCCCATTCGTTCTGGCTGCCCTCCATTTCCTCTTCACTTGCTGTTTCCCAGTCATCCCCTGAATTAGCGGCTGCAGAGTCTTCTTGGTCGTCAGCAGAGGTCTGCATGGCGTCATTTGCAGCTGCGGGACCGCCATAAACTGCAGGTTTGACGGTGAATCCAGTGGGGTTGGCTCCAACAGGAAGTGGAGCAGCAGCAGCAGCGGGGGGTTGTGCTGGTGCTTCCGCTGCTGGTGGTGCACCTTCATTTAGTCTACGGACGGTGACTACAGCTGCTGGGGCAGCTTTTCCGCTACGTTTGACAAGGTCTAGGTACTTTTTAGAGCGTGTGAATGCCTGGTAGGTATTTTCACTGTAGAATTTCTTCTTTGTTAAAGGGTCGAGCCAGATGCGTTGCAGTGGGCCAGAAGCTGAGGCAGCTAACTGTGCACGGCGAGCTTCATACCACTCTTTCGTAACTGGAGGCAATCCTGCTATCTTGCGCTTCAAGTTGTATCTGTAAATAAAGAGAGAGAGAGAGAGAGAGAGAGAGAGAGAGAGAGAGAGAGAATTCTAAATTTAGTGACGAGCGGCATGGTTTTGAAATGTTATTTAGATTGTTCTGCATGCTTCTCTACGCCCGCATGCATTAAGACCACGAATATGACTGTTAGACAAGGGAACCCAACGACAAATCAAATGTAATAACTTACCTATGGAACTCAGATTGGTAATGTTCTTGGAGTGAATCTCTCTCATTGAAGTATGTGCCAGCTGTGCTGCAATATACACCGTCCTCCATGACGATTGAATTATATGACATATAGTTTTGCAAGATTTCAACGCGTGTAGCTCGTTCTCTCTTAGCCTAGCAAGCCGAGTTTGAGTGTGCTCTGAAGGCGCCTTTCAAAGTTTGTTGCTCTAACAACTGCGAGCTCAAGTTTAAAGTAAATTAATATATGAATCTCCCTTGCACATCAAAGCTTCTAAACCACTTCCCACAGCCGTCCAGCTTCTGTGGTCGCAGGGTCAGTTTAAAATCAAAGATGACTTCGATGAAAACTGGCGGCCGTGCGTTGCACCCTTCAGTTGAAGAAATTTTGCTTTCTGGCGATGAAATTCGTGTAAAAGTTGAAGCGCTTGGCAGGTGCGGAACGGCTCGTTCAAGCTTTGTATAAGCATGCAAATTTAAAATCGAGTTGGTTTTTTTCCAGGCAAATTGCTGACGATTACGCAGATAAACGCCCAATTATTGTCACGGTATTGTTGATAGGGTTCATATTGACAATTTTGCCCCTTTTGGCGGTTTTGCTTGGTTTAAAGTTTTCAAAAAGTTGACGGCCGAACTGATCAGCTTTGTCTTTTCTCTTGCAGACGCTGAAAGGTGCCATAATTTTTGCCTCAGACCTTGTACGCGCCATTCATCCTGTCCCTGATGGCTTAGAGATGGGATTTGTGCGCGCTAGTAGTTATGGTGCCGGAACAAAAACTTCCGGTAAAGTTGTTCTCGGGATTTCAACTTTGAAAGACGAGGACATCCAAGGCCGCCACGTTTTACTGGTGAGTTACTTTGAGTTTTATACTGTGTGCATGCATACCTTGAACGGCAACACAAAAGCCTGTGACGATGGCCTCTTCATGCTATCGCCCGCTGCTTCCGTTGCCAACAAAGAGCGGCGTAGGGCGGGTACCTTTAATCGGGTGCCCGTTGGCTACGTCAGGATGACAACCGACCCCCTACCCACGGACGCATGTTGCTTTTCCACTGCAAGTGTTCACTTGTTAAAGGGTCACAACTCTTGAAATTCTGAAAAACAAACGCGGTCTTTATATTTTATCAAAGTTCGAGAATACTCTACTTACTAATTTCTTTTTGAGATATAGGTTGAAGATATTGTAGATAGTGGAAACACTGCACAGGCTCTAATATCCCATTACCAGTCCTGTGGAGCTGCGTCCGTTGCAATGGCATCGTTGCTTTCGAAGCCGGCACGGCGAGAGGTTGACTTTGACCCCCAATATCTTTGTTTTACTATTCCTGACAAGTTTGTAGTTGGATATGGCCTAGATTTTGCAGAACACTTGCGATCCTTGCCCTACGTAGGCGTTTTAAAACCTGAGGCGTACTCCTCGCCATCTGAACCTGAATAATTTTCCAGTTTTCTTTATCTAAAGATAGCTAAATTCTTCAAATTGAACGACGAACGACGAATGTGTAAATATTATTTATTGGGCGTGCTTCCTTGTTTTTCCGCCTTGTAATTGTAACTATGACTTGGAAAAAAATTAACAGGGGTGGAGTTTTGAAGTCACACTGGTGGCTTCCCTCGATCTCTTAAGTCACCCCTGTTGGGGATATTTTGTTTTGTTTTTCTGTTTTATGATGTTAGAAAAGACAAGACGTACATACAAAAAATGGTACCAAGACGTATTAAGGACAACAGACCTTTTATCCCAAAGTCTTTTCCACAAGTCCCGTCAGAAAGAAGCTCCGCCACGCCTGCCAAACACCCCCCGTCGTCTCTCCTTAAACTTAAAATTTAAAGACTAAAATACTATTATCATTCAATTCCTTTACTCTACCAGCTCCAAAATATTATTTTCAGCAGCAGTCAGAGATATCATACGATCAATTCTTCGGCTGTGCTTTATACGCCAGCACCCCTTTCAAAATATAAAACCAATTCAAAATATAAAACCGCAACCGCTTTAGTATTTATCAAATTCGTTTTCTATAGGATCTACAAGAATAGGGACTCTAAAATTATAATCCTCTTTAGTTCTTTTTGCTACTTCAATTCCTTATTCTTGGCTACGAGGCTGATTTATACTTCCTGGAGCTCCATCTAATGTGACCTATGGGAAAAGATGACCTTTATGGTTGCGCCATTGAGACTTCGTTCTTGCACGTTAGCCCTTATCTCTTAGCATGTACTATATACCTGTGTGTTCCAGCTATGCCCGGTGTATTGCTCAAACTCCGCTATGGGTGGCAGTGAGCAATACCTGCACATTTAGATCAGTTCCCGTCTGATCACTGAAATTAAGCATGGTAGGTAGTTAAGTTGAGTCAATCAACTCATTCATCGCTGCAAAATTGTTCATTATTTTACAAAGCGCATAATCTAATGTGTGTTAAAACATGCTGTGTGCACCAAAGTCCGATAATGTATACACCAACTTTGGCTTTAAAGCGTTAATCTCATCATCTTGCACACTGCGGCCACTGACATTTTTGATTGCTGTCAGCAACAATTCACGCTGCAATTCCGAACGAGAATCAAGAAACAGCCTCAAAACACTCAAATGCAGCATTTCATGAGGTTCACGAGAATTATATGTCACATTTTCTACTCTGTTGAAGTCTTCCAACGACAAGAGAAATTCCTCGAGTACTGGCTCCGCAATAATCACTGCGGGAGGGGGACCCTCCGCAGTCGTAGCCATCCTCTCAGGACCTTGATCGACTTTTAAATTATCTTTCAATGGTCTGGGATGTTTGTAAATTTCTGGCCTCCTGTCTAGACCTAAGAATTTTTTCACCGAAGCCGTCTCTATTTTAAAATCTGGACAATTCACAATAGCCCTCTGTAAAGCCAGCAGGAATTTACGATGCAGTTTTAAATCCACTTCAACAACTCCGCCACCTCGAGTTATGGCCAACATGTTTCTATCTTGCAAGTTTGACAAGTTGAGCACTTCTGCCCATCCAAGAGGGTTTGCATCACCGCAATGGCCTTGACTAACTAAGCGTTCAGATTGTGATAAATTAGCCCTAATGATGCCAGAGGAATCCAAAGAAATATTATTAAACCACCGGTTGTTTCGAGCCTCCTCCTCAGGATAAAACCTGGCATCAATACAATTAAACACTTCAGATGGAAAGCTTTTCACTTTAAACGCCGCGTACACAGAGCCAGGAACTTGCTTAAGCGCTGCATAATACAACAATAGATTCAATTCTCCATCTACACATGCTGCGTATATGCGTTTACCAAAGAAATCACACGTATTGCTTCTAGAATCTATTTTCAGCGCTTTGGTGGGGCTATTGATAGAAAGTGAAGCGTCTTTGACCAGATAGCCACCAATTGAGGGGTCTAGATTCACAGAATATGAAGCAATGCGACGTCCAGTTGCTATAACTGCAATTGCCCTGTACAAGTTCGTATTAGTATAATCCGAAAATTCCACAGCATAAACAGGGTCAGGAAAATAAAGCATTTCCAAAAGCTGCAAAGGTTCTCCTGCATGTAAAGGGCATGCAAAGAACAGTAGACGACCTTGTGCATCCCCTGGCTTATGGTGGCGTTGCGTGTTATCAAGAATAGACGATGCTAGAATAAAACACCGATATCTTTGATCTGCCCCAGCGTTTGTCGCCAAATTTTGATTTGCGTATTCAGGAACAGTCTGAATTAAAGATTCCCGGACTTTTTCCCAAAAATTAGAAGGTACTAATGCAAGTCCAGTGATTGTTTCACCCGGAATTAGTACAATATGATCAAAATTATTCAATCTTTGTCCAGTACAAGAGTCAAAGAGTTCCACGTAAGGCAGTGAGAACAGAGGTTCTTTTCGACCATCCTCAGAGGTATGATGATGCCACTTGCGCCCAGCAATTGCAACTACACCAGGTACTCCATCTCCGTGCAATCTTTCGTTATTAGCTATCAGGTCTGGGCGCCATGGTAAAGGTCTTGCAATCACTTTTGAACGCTGGTGAGCCTCTAGTGATGATAATGAAAGTGCGCCATCTGTAGAGGCAGAGAATAAAAACAATCTATCTCCACCATCAGGTACTTCAAGAACTAAAGGTGCTGCACAAGATACTCCAGGCGTGTGAAGTCTCAGCTCGTCGATTGCACCACGGTTTGGCGATGCCCGAAGCAGCGAGGCTCTATCAGAGACTGCTAGTACTTTAAAACTTGGACTCACGCGCTTCAATTCAGGTAGTAGAGCTAACGCAGGAGGCAAATCACCGTACGGTACCGAACAATTGGAAATATAAGCACCATTGTTTTGAAAAGCCACTCCCTCTTTGCCCAACGATATGAGACCACCTGTCTGCAGTCTGTGCACATCTCCATTGCGGCTAGAGACCCAAATCTCAATCCCATGCGTATTTAAATCATTAATTCCAGCTACAGGTGATACTACAATACTTGAAGGTACCGTCGTGCCAGTTGTCTTCCGATGTGGGTGAAATTCCCGGTGATCCCTCACCGCCTGTGCCAAGGGCGAGCCAGGCAACCACTCCATACTGGTAAGATCCCAGTCAGCCATTTGTAGAAACTCAGCATATTGAATGTCTTTTTCTGGCCGTACTCTTGCCAAATATGGATCAGAAAGAGGCGGAGGAGGAGAAGAAGCAGGCACATTTCCAGAAATGTCATCGTCATCAGAGATGGTACGGCCAGTCAAGCTCATTTCTCCAAGCACTCGCCAAGCTTGATCTGGTTTTTTATAATAAACAACGTTTATAATGGACAACTCTAAAATCATAATTGAAGGTCTATACGTGCCTATAGTCAGTACTGCGTGACTATTAGTTGATACTAGAATCAAATTGCCAATACACGATGCTTCTTGAGAAAGACGAAAGAATTCTCCAAGCTGCATAAACTCTACCGCTGTATCATTCCCTTGGAGACGTAATACCAGTAGACTGTGCTGCGCATTAGATAGACACTGTAAAATAATACAGCCATTTGATACAACGCTACTGGTGATGGTGGTGCCTGCAGGTGGGTGCCAATCTAGAAATGCAGCAAAGGTGGGATCAAGGCGGAAAGCTCGCACATGCGTGGGAGTTACTTGGGCTACCCAGTTGGATATATGCATGCTTCCAGCAGCCAAAGTCTCCTCGTCTAATACCATTTGTAGCGAATCAGTCACGTCAGAGAAGACGCCGCCACCTGGAGAATTGAAGAAGAGAGAAATTAAATTAATAAACGTCGAGAGAAAAGAAAACAAGTTGACCGGTGTAAAACTATATTTTTTAGTAAATGCAGATCTGAAACTCATTTCAATCTCACTATCTTACCATCGACAACAAGCACACGTGCATTTGTGGTGGATGCCAGTAGCACAGCAGCGTGGTGTTTGTCATCTGGACTGCGTTTTAATGGCCAGAGCCCTGTCGCTCCAAGAACTTCTCCGGCCTTACCCTCAAACATTTTTTCTAGTAAAGTGTCTGCATGAATAGTGACTAAAGCACCTGGTGCTCCATAGGTCGTTGCACCACCTACAGAAATATCTTCTCCAAGAGCAGCAGCAGCGTCTTCTTTTTTGTTGTAAATTTCTTCGTCTTTATGTTCTTCCGCTGTTGCTGCTTCCTCCTTGGTGATCTCCGGCATCTTTTCTTCTTCTCGATTTCCTTTCTTATCTTGATCAAAATCCATTGATACGTTATAGCCACCTTTTGGTTCTTCATCAGGCGCGTCCAGCGGCCTCCACGCTTCTGAGTACTCTTTCAAGCGCTCAAAAGATCCACCTCTGACCGCCATCACAACACCCCCAAGATGGTACTTTTCACAGGACACTAGAGAACCAGCGCCTTGGTAGCAGTGCACAAGCGAAAAATTAAATACATGACTGACATAAAGACCATCAGGAACATCATCAGCAAGAGGGGGTGTCAAAGCAGGGGTTGATTCATCTAAACGCAGCAGGACCACAGCGTGATCGTCGGTAATGCAAACCACCCTGCTACCAGGTAGGGAGGTCATCGCCACAATCTCTCCCTCCTGTAATTAACAAAGAAGGGGAAAACAAACAATATATATTACCCCGAAATATTGAGACAAGATAATTAATTGTATTCCAGAAACGCAGTCAAATATTAATGTTAAAAAATAAGTTCTATAAAAAAGTAAATTTGGAAAGAAAGAAAGAAAGAAAGAAGGGAAAGCGTTGCTTACCACAGTGCCGCAGGCATGGAGAAAAACTGGTAGACATGCATTAAGCTTTGTCGCATCACGATACATAAAATTATCTCGAGTAATTTGTGTATCATCTTCGCCCTTTGCCAATTCTTCTACATGATTGTACCTCAAGTACGCCAAGGAAACTCGATACAATCTGCCCGCCGTCGTGGCAATCACCAAAAAATAATCTTCACCAGGGAACTTATTCTCAAGCTCCCAATACCAGCTACTGATAATCTCTGAATCTTCCAGCCAAGATAAATGCAAGGGTCGTAGTGCATTGTGATCCACCGAATCATATGAAGGACCGATGATGCAATCTTTCTCCCGACATTCTGCGGCCGTACTATAACGATAAAAAAATCGGTCTTGTGAATGTTCCTCGGGGTATTTGGAAAAGTCCCCAGATTTAGCTACAGAAAAAAAAGCTGGACCGTGTGGTTGGGATGCAGGGGTGGGCCTAGATCGATTGGGGAGGTTGCCCTCATACCAGTGGAGCAGTAAAGCAGAAGGAAGAGCGGTACAAGGGTCGGTGTATGTGGGTAGATATGGATCAGGAAAAGAGACTGCAGCAACACGTGTCCAGCCTAGTAAACACGTGTATCCTTGTGTCGTATTGGCTATGCTACCGCTTACTATCTCTATGCCAACCCAAAGTGTGACTTGGAATTTTTTCCGTAGAGTGTTTTCAGTCGGTAGTGGCCAGTCAAGTGGTACAACAGCTAGGTCTAGACTGACGAGACGTTCACTCCCGCGAGGCATAATAGTATTACCCCGTTTATCCTTTTCTTGTAATAAATCGATGCATTGGGGGGCAGAATGTATTGAAGACGTCGGCAAGCTGTGTTGCCAAAGAATGGCGTCAACAGGAAAATGAAGAAAGCCTATTCTACCAAAGCGAGAGCCTACAGCTACAATCCCATTATCGAAAACTGATAGAAATAGAGCATAGTCTTCTGTAAGCTCTTGAAAAATTTGGATAGAATCCAGTACTTGGAGACTGCAAGTAATTTTAGGAAGATCGAGGTGGTGGCGGGCAGAATGTGAGTATGAGCAAGTAACTATCGAAAAAAATGAAGGGAAAGTAAACCGTCTTGTCCCCGTGGATTTTTGATACACAGAATCAACTCCTTCTTCTACCCCGCCTTCTTACCGTCCATTCTGGCATCTTAGAACCTTCAATTCCCCTGTTTTTAAAAGCACTAAAGCCAGATCAGCGTGGCTTTGCGTTAAACATGCTATTTGGGCGATATGCCCGTAAACGTCTAGCGAGGCTATAGGAACAATAAATTCTTCTACCCCCAAGGTTTCTATACCGAATAGATGAACTGAGCAGCTTGCTGCTGCTACAACACAGAGGGTTTCGGGGCAATCGAACAAAAAATTTCCGGATGCAAGGCATGTAAAGCCCTCTGAGGGATGCCTTTGCCGTAGAACCAAATTCATAGCACCGAAGTCTTTATGCGTAACTTTGTTTGCTAGATGTGCTATATCGGTGTGCGCAAGCTCCATTTATGCCTGTCCAGAGCGGCTTCCAGCAATAGTTTTTTGGCGCGATTTTTTCACGATTGGGGAGACGTTGTGGTCCCGCACTAAACCAATTAACGCAGCCCCAAGTTGTTCATTTTTAATTAGTGTAATGTTTAAGAAGCGCTAACATTCGATTGATGTCATCCACGATTAATAGATCACTGCTTTTAAAATAATTTAACTTCAATATTGTATGGCACTCTGAACCTTTATTAAAATAAAATGACATCCTCCATGAACATTATAATAGAAGGAAATATCAAACGCCAATCCCTAATTGCATCAGGCTTTGTCAATGAACGCCACTTTGTCTTGGAAGGAACCTCTTCCGATCCTGATAGCTTTAGACTCTGTAGCTATCGCTCTTCCGGCGATGAATTTCCCAGTAAAACATGGAAAATTACTCGGAACACAACTGTATCTGGGGTCAGTGGGACATCATGCAAGCTCCGTGGCGAGGAGCAAGTTTCTCCTCTGGGATTTTTGACCGCCCTCGTCGTGAAGCAAGATAGTTTTCAAAATATTCAATTGGTAAGTGTTTATAGAAATTCGTTAGAAAGACTCGTTATTCTCATACAAGACACAAACTTGCTACCTCTATATATCCTCACCCAACTTTCTAACAAGATCTCTAACCCATTCATCAATCTGTTACTTCATACAGCACGCTGTTGACATTATATTTTCTGAGGATTTTTCACTGCCATGGTCTAATGAAAAGCTAACTCTCTGCTTTGATGACGAGGCAACAGCCGAGAAATGGCGTTTAGCATTAACTGAAGCCATCATTTCCTGCCAAATGCATAGTAAAACACTCGATAAGGATCGCAGAGCAGCCTTGGCATCTGAAAGTTCAGATGCTGCGGCGGTGATGGCGGCCTTGCCGTCTGATCATTTTTTGGGGCCCACTTCTGATCTCCCAGGAAGAAAAACTAGCTCATCGGATACCTCAAGAAACACTTTACATAATTACAACGCCTCATCTAGTAATAACAACACTACTACGAATGACAGTGAAAGTAAAAGAAGTTGGCAGTCTATATACCACATCAACGGTGTGGCTGTGTATGCTGAAGACGAAGGAGCGCATGGAGAAGGCGGTGCAGTAATGGCATCAGTTGTCGTCCGCGCACCACCACGTGAGTGCTTCCAAGTTCTCATGCATACAAGCCCAGAAAACTCAGGCAGCGCTGGTGAGATACCTTTTTCAGATTCTGTTGCATTGCTGGAGACAATTGACGCTCATACTCAAGTTGTTCGTCATTCTTGGCTGCCTGAACGGGGGTTGGGCCGTTGGATCGCTGCTCCGCGTGATTTTGTCGGTCTCAGAACATGGCGTAAAGAACCTGATGGCACGTATATAGTCCTTTATCAATCGACTACACACAGAAAAGCTCGAGTGATGAAAAATGGGTTGTTGAATCCATGGAGTCCCGTCAGAGCTAAAGTAGAAGCTGCTGGCTTTACTATTTCCCCATTATTACCTCAATACGTCTCTGGAGGCGGCACTTCACAAGAATGTCTAATTACTCTAGTCATTAAAGCCGATCTAGCAGGGTCTTTGTCTCCTGTGGGGCTTTTATCGAAATTGGCGCCAGCTGTGGCGGAGGCAGCACGTTGGCGAGTCATGTCTCCTTTGTTATTATCGGTTGTTGCCTTGCGCGATAGGGTAGAGCAAAGACGGTTTGTAGTTATGCCGTATACTATGTCCTCTGAAGGAGACGATGTGATAATGCCTTCAGGAGCTGCCGATGAGAATATCTTTGCTTTTGGGGGCGGTGGTAATAGTAATGAGCCTAACAGTCCTCGAATGAAACTGTACCAACGTACGACAACTTCATTAACGGAAGAAGCGTATAATACAGCTGCACTTTCTGCTTCAAAAAGGGCTGCTGCTGCTGCTGCTGGCTCGCTGCCTCCGGTGATGGAAGACGGGAGCAGTGATGGTGGTACCATGACGACGCCTGGCGGACATTCACCTTCTGCTGCTACCGCTACTGTTATTCCTGATGGAAATGAGGGTGCTACCACAGGATCTGACGATGCATGGGCAGTTGGAGGGACAACCCCTTCCCGCTTCTGGTCTTACCCTGGCTCCTGTAATTTACAAATTCGTGGGCCTACGTATCTCGTAGACCGTGTTAAAATTCCAGCATTGGCACCCATGTTTGATCTCTACGCCTCGGACCTCGTAGATGGGGACGAGCCATTCTGGGATATTTCAAAAACGCTGCCGTCGGTGCAACACTGCTCGGCACCATTTGCCTTTGTTCTTAACTTGATCTATCCTGCAAATGGCATGCTGCAGAATTTAGTGAGTATCTGGACAGCGCCTGTAGATGTGGGAGCGTTAGATGAGGAAGCTTTGATCGCTGCATGGGGTGATGATGCTGACGGGACCGTTCGTTCTTTCTTCCATAATTTTAAACCCTGGATGGAAGGAGATGGACCTGAAGCTGATGCTCGGCGGAATATGAAGTTCAAACTCATTCCTAAAGTTGCACAAGGGTCCTGGGTGGTGCGCCAGAGCGTGGGAACGACTCCAGTGCTCCTCGGCCAAAAATTGAAGACGAGATATTTTAGAGGAAAAGGTGCACGAGGGTGTTCTTATTTCGAGTGTGATGTAGATATCACATCGAACACTGTTGCAAATAGTGTTACTAGACTGGTTGTGAACTCTATCACGTCGCTTGTGGTAGACTTGGCGCCGTTGGTAGAAGGGCAAGTCGATGAAGAGTTGCCAGAGAGACTCATAGGTAGCATTCGATATGACCATTTGGATTTGAGAACATCGTCGGTGTGGGATGAAGATAAAAGTTCCGTTGTAGCACGGCCAACATAGGAAGACCTTTTAGGTTTTTGATAATTGATGATGATCTTTCTTACACAGTAGGGTCAACAAACAAATCCTGGCGCTTGAAACCGAGCCCTGCAGATCCCAGGTATCCTAGGCTTGAATTGAAGGATGGCCGCTGCGTTGTTGCGCCCAGAGCTGCCTTTTTTAAACTAATAATGTTCCAAATAAGTTGAGCTTTCGCTAATCAGTATTCAAACCAAACTTGGTTCGTTGTAAATAATCTATTGCTGATCAAAATAGTTGGAATTTGCAGGTTTAAAATTTAAAAATATTTGAAAATGAGTAGTGATGGAACTTCTACTTCTAAGCTGCTTGCAGTCGCTGCAGCATCTGCCACAGCTTCATCACTTATTACCTACACTATTTTTAAATGGTATCAAAATAAAGAGAGCAATAGAGAGTTAGCACCGCTCGGAATTGCCACTCCTCGCCGTAATGGATTCTTGCAGTCTGCGGAAGACTCGTCATACCAGCCCACCCCGCAGCTTTCAAACGGACCTCGAACTGTCCCTAGAGACCCTTTTGACCCTCGCCCTCGCTCTGGGTAAGTAGACAGCAATAAACTTCCCATTTCTGCAACCGCCTGTCTGTCAACTTGAATATGCGTCGTTCTTATACATTTCTACACCCTTTCCCACCATGCAGATACCTTTCGTGGGATGATTATTTTATGGCCGTTGCCTTCTTATCCGCCCAGCGCAGTAAAGATCCAGCCAAACAAGTTGGCGCCTGCATCGTCAACCAAAATAAAGTCATCTGCGGTATCGGTTATAACGGGTTCCCCCGTGGCTGCCCTGATAGAGAACTCCCCTGGGCAAAAAGGTCGCGTAATGGTGATCCTTTAGAAACCAAATATCCGTATGTATGCCACGCTGAGATGAATGCAATCTTAAATAAAAATGGCGCATCTGTTGAGGGCGCCACGGTGTATGTCACGATGTTCCCTTGCAACGAGTGTGCTAAATTACTGATTCAAGCTGGTGTGGCAGAGATTGTGTTTCATGAGGATAAAGCGCAGCCTCGATCTGAGACCCCTGGAGCATTCAAGTAAGCAGAAAACCACTGAACTAAAGAAAAAGGCTGAAAAGGCGGTTCAAACGCCATTGCGGCAAAATAATGAAGACCTGTTTGTCGCTCCTAAAAACATTAATCGTATTTTTTCTTTTCTCGACATCTTGCAGGCTTGATCAGCAGTATGCAGCTTCAAAAAAACTCCTAACCCTCTCAGGAGTCCGTGTTCGGCAGCACTTATTCCAACGCCCAGTGACCCTCTGCCTTTCAAATCACCCTTCCTGCCCAATCATTGCAAACCCTGCGAACGGTGTCCCTGAAAGTCCTTTAATAGACAGTCAATACAGTACAGAAATGGTAGAATCTGAGCTAGAAAGCGTCGCCATGGTGTCAGCGATGGACAATGGAAGCGCCGCAAAAGGTGAAGCTGCAGCAGCAGCTGCGGCGGCGGCGGCAGCGGCAATGTCTGCAGGGGTCGCAAATGATGGTGCGAGTGAAGTAGATCCAGCCTTGGAGGCTGTGTTGAAGCTATGGAGAGAAAAAAGTGAAGATGCTGATGTTGACGATGCTGGTCAGCAGCAACAGTCTCCTTCCACAAAAACTCTTCGATTTGAAGAACTTTAAATCGTAAACGACGTGTAAGTTATGTAACTGAAACAACGATATCAATACACAAACTGTAAATTTTCATTTATCTGAATTGATTTCTATTAAAAAAAAACAAGTTAAGAGCTATATCAACATATGATATCAGTATGATACTTTCTTTAAACTTTAACTACTCCTTTGGAGTTAATTTCAAATCAACAGCTGCCATCTTTGCACAAATAGGATGATATAAACCCTTGTACTTTTCAAAGATCGTGAGTGCTTTTTCTTTCCCGCCTTTCAACCTCTGAGACTCAAACATGGCTCGATACAACGGCCTGACAAATTTCATTCTCCCCTGCTCCCGCAACATCGCTTCCACGTTTGGTAAGATTACGTCATCTCCAGCTTTCAAACACAACAAATACCATGAACAACGAATCTCAGAGTTATTCGTCTCCTCCAATAGTGGATATGCTTTGGCCATAGCACGGGTAGTACAAGGGTGCATCGGTGTTAGACTCCGTAATTCACCAAGTCGGTCTAAAAACGCAACTATTTGAGAAGAACTCCACCCTTCCATATCTTTAGGGCTCGCTGTACTAGCTATTTCCCCTACTGTTCCTGTTGCTGTTGCTGCACTGCCTTCTCCCACCAGAGTGCCTGATCCGGAAGGACCATCACTACCGACACCCAAAATATCGCTGGTGTGCCATTTCATAGCCAAACTGTACGCTCTTTTTGCCAAAGATTCGTCATATTCAAGCTTAACTGGCGGCATTCCTGATTTAAACAACCATGTATCCCAATCTATCTCTTTTAATTTACTTGATAGCCCTTCCTCTTGATTTTCTTGAGCGGTAAAATATTCCAGGAAGAAAGCTTTGAAATCGTCAGACGTTACGGGCTGTTCAGCAAACCTTTCAATGTATTTCTTGAAAAAGGGCACATATTTGTCTTTTCCGCCGACTAATCGCTCGAGATAGGTCAAAAATGCAGCGCCTTTTTCATATGGTATACTAGAGAAGGCGTCGTCTGGGTCACATCCATTGCTTAAATCTGGGACTAAACACGTGTAATTATGGCCTTCACCCCATTGTTGCACTGTTTTTGTTAATTTAATCCATCCCATTGAGGCTTCAAACTCGAATTCCGCTTCACCTTCGATGGCCCCTTTGATTCTTCGCTCAAGCCACACGGTGTTGCCTTCATTCAGCCAGAATGATTGCCAGCTTTTATTGGTCACTAAGTTTCCAGTCCAGGAATGGGCGGCTTCATGAGCAACGACATTCGCTAAACTACGGTCTCCGGCGAGGAGTGTTGGGGTCACAAAAGTCAGATTCACATTCTCCATCCCGCCATAAGGAAAACTCGGCGGCAGGAGTAATAAATCATATCTACCCCAACGATACGGTCCTGCAAGCGACTCTGCGGCTTCTAGAAATTTAGGAGTTTCAGCAAATTCGTAAGCGGCAGCGTCAATTGTGGCTGGTTCACTCCAAACTCGCGAGATAGGGGAGAGGTCCTTGCTGACGAGATCCCCGACTGCGAGAGCGAGTAGGTAGGAAGAAATAGGGAGAGGTTGTTTAAAACGATATACCCTTGTATCAGCGTTTTTTGTAGTGGTAGAAAGAGGGATATGCTGAAGAGAGCTGGCGACATCAGGTTTTTCATCATCATCAAGGTCAGCAGGGAGAGCCGACATTAGTGCACGGAGGTGAGCAGGCACACGAACAGCAGCAGTGTAGGTAAACTTAGCGCCTGGGGTATCTTGGCATGGGACCAGAGTACGAGCGTGTATTGCCTGACACTGGGTAAATAGAAAAGGTTGGATGCCACCAGCGGTTTGTTCAGGTGCGAGCCATTGCAAGGCAACTGCATTGGGGGACGTAGTCCACTTTATTTCCACATTGACGGTTGATCCAACTGGTAAATTAGCTGGTAAAGGGATATGTACAGCTGTACCAAGGGCTTTGGTTGATTTTCCGTTAGTAAAATTTGAATCTGGTGCTCCATTGACAGAGACGGCGGTAATGTTTAAATCTCTTGTATCTAAAATAAGCTTATCTGCGCCCTTTGTTTCAATTTTGACTTTGTGATTACACCACCATTCCATAATGTGGGTGTGGAAGTTAATGTCAATTTCAAAATCGCTGTGAATGATCCGAGCCGCGTCAGGGTTGGAAAACGATGAGGCGTCCATTGTAGCGGTAGTCGCAAGTGGTGCAGAGGTAGGATTGCTTGAATTAACGGCCTGTGGGTACATTGGCTTCCAAGTTCTGAAATTGTTGGAATGACTTGGAAGAGGTCCCCTAGCAGAATATGTTGATAATCCAGAAAAAGATTGCAGGAATGGATGTGATCTACGAAAACTGTAAGCGTTGAGCGCACTGGAGCGCAGAGACAATGAACTCATCTATATTTGGGTTATGTCAAGGACAGCAGAAAGGACATGTTTATTCAGATTTATTGGTGCTGCCATGATCAAACCTGCGCTCTGACTCTGAGTTCCGGAGTGACAAAAAAAAAATGGCCGCCGTCTCGCTTTTCATGCCTTTGCTCAACCTTCATAAACATCCTTCCTTTCGTAATAACTCATATGATATCGTCAAACCCACCCAAAATGCTGGGCGTCAAGCTCAGTTTACTTGCCTTGTTCTGCTTGCAGATTGCATCTCTGCAGTTGACATCTGGCCTAGTTCCAGACGAAGCTTGCAGTTTAGAGCCTCAAGCATGCACCGGCAACCCAGAAACTCCTGAATACTTTGCAACCTTTGACAAAATCAAGTACCAAGGCCCAGATTCTCGTGAGGCATTAGCTTTCAAATACTACGACGCCGATCATGTTATCCTCGGCAAGCCAATGAAAGACTGGCTGCGCTTCTCCATGGCTTTTTGGCACACTATGCGCGGTGATGGTAGCGATCCGTTTGGCTCTGGTACCAAGGCATGGCCATGGGAGAAGGAATCCTCAAATTTGGATGAAATCTCTAAAGCTAAACGCCGAATTGACGTCTTTTTTGAATTACTCTCAAAACTTGGAGTTGAACAATGGTGCTTCCACGATCGCGATATATCACCAGAGTTGACCACTTTAGAAGAAAGCAACGCTGCTTTGGATGTCATTGCAGAATATGCAAAAGCAAAACAAAAAGAATACGATGTCTCTTTGCTTTGGGGCACCGCTCAGTTGTTCAAACACCCTCGTTACATGCATGGCGCTGCCACCAGCCCCAATGCCACTGTCTTTGCCCATGCAGCAGCTCAAGTAAAGAAAGCCATGGAAGTGACGCACCATCTCGGTGGCCAGGGCTTTGTTTTCTGGGGTGGACGGGAAGGCTACTCCACTTTGTTGAACACGAATATGAAGTTAGAGACTGACAACGCCGCCAGATTTCTTCACATGGCGGCCATGTACGCTAGAAAAATCGGCTTTCTGGGTTCATTAATGTTGGAACCAAAGCCCAAAGAGCCTTCAAAGCATCAATACGACTATGATGCTGCTACAACCCACGCTTTCTTAATGGCCCACGGCTTGGACAAACTCAAACAATTTAGTTTAAACATCGAATGCAACCATGCTACTCTAGCGGGACACTCGTGTTTCCATGAATTAACCTACGCGAGTCAAAATGGCATTTTGGGGAGCTTGGATGCAAATACTGGCGATCCGCAGCTCGGTAAGAAGAAACTCATCGTATTCAAAGAAAAAAAAGGGGGGAAAATAGGGAGTCCTATAAATATCTATTTTCCTATTATGCTAACCCTGTATTTTCTAAAAGTTAATTTTATATTCCAAGATATTTCATCTTTTTTATAATTAATTTACAGGTTGGGACACTGATCAGTTCCTTACAGACCCAATGGAAGCTACTCTTGTTGCTTTAGCAATCATCCGTCAAGGCGGTTTATCACCCGGTGGCATTAATTTTGACGCCAAATTAAGGCGGGAAAGCACAGATCCTGAAGATTTGTTAATTGCACATATCGCTGGAATGGATGCTATGGCGAGAGGGTTGCGTAATGCTGCTAGAGTGATAGAAGATGGCATCTTGGATTCGATGTTGAATGCTCGTTATAGTAGTTGGAAAGAAAGTAAGCTGGGAAAAGATATTCAGAATGGCAAAGTTGGGTTTGCAGAGCTTGAGAAATATGCCTTGCAACATGGAGATCCAATGGAGCAGCAAAATGGAGGGGTGGGAAGTGGCAAACAAGAGTTGTTTGAGATGATTTTGAGCAACCATGTGCGATAAATATATTATAAAAATAGGAGTCGAATTAGCTGAATAAAAGACATCAATGATAATGCATTGATACAATAACTGCGCATATAATAGCAATAACAAATAAAGTACCATTTTCCACTATTCAATTTTTGTATAGATTGCATTTTGTTTCGCCATCACATAAAAGTTTTTCCTACTTTTGCAACTTGAGCACTTGTTGGAAGGGTGCTGACGCTTCTATCTCGTTGTAATCTACCAATTTCCAGCTCACACACAACTGACCATCCAATTCTTCTACTGTAGATGCCTCTAACCGACCAAAACAGGCATAATCATCTCGTTGGGGTCTCACAAATAGTAAAACAGTCGGCAAAGACAAAACAGCCTCCTCTTCTTCTTCTTTTTCACTCCCTTCTACATTTGCATTGTCCTCATCATTTGATACCGGGACAACAGATTCTTCGACGTGTTTGGTAGTTGTGCTAGGTTTCAAAAATTTACTTTTTGCATCCTTAGCAGCAACAGGCAATAATCTTTGAATCAATGGATGCGCCATCGTCTGACCTTTTCCCGGCCACCAGGTCATAAAACATTCCTTCTTATCTACCCCAAGCCCAACTTCATCTGTACTACTATCTACAATACTAAACACATTGGGGTATTTCTGACTGGGCACATTGACAAACAGCATATACGTACGATTTGAAAATTCCAATACACCGCTTCCACGTGGGAATCGAGGCACCCGTGACGGTTCAACGAGTACAGTTGCAGGAGCTTCGCCGTCGTCCCCATTGCCCGTTGTTACAGTTTCTGACGCGGCAAGTCTGATGATGGAAAGTTTACCGCCATCTGGGATTGGTTGACCTAGGTAACGCATTAACGCAGCTGTGTTGCATTGTACTTGATTTGTAGAACCATATCCTCTTGCCGTGACGTTTGCTCTCCATGGCAAGGCTGCGCCGGAGGCGCCGCCGGCACCTTCATCTCCCCCACGGCCTCTCCTCCGAGAATAGAACGTTTTAGGGCGTAAAGCAGCCAAATCCGTGAGATGTCCGGAGAATTGTGCCATCCAAAAAGCAGCTAGAAAGTCAGGTCTAGTTGCAATAATTTTGTTATAGATATCTACGAGGCAAGTGACGTCAGCTGCAGCGTAGTAGATTTGATCTTGGGTAAGTGGACGAGAACCCCAATCGCTTGTTTGTTCGGATTTATCGACGGCTTTGCCTAAAATTAAGCGGCATACTGCGGAGAGACCGAGTCGTTTATAGGAAGTTTGACCGTCCCCAGCAGAGCGGGCGAGGAGAAGGGCATCAACATGGGAACGGATAGGCACAGAACGAATAGGTGGTGGAGTATTATTTTTTGATACTCGAGTGTCTTCTATACTGTCTCTCTCTTCATTATACGTATCATCGTTGCTGGCTTCGCCGGCTTCTCCTTTTTCTTCTTTGCCGCTGTATTCTTCAGCACCACCGCCGAAACATGGCATCCATGGGTACGATTCAACTAGTCGTTTAAAATCATATTTTAAACCGAACCCTACTTTAATGATATCAGCATCACCTAGGATTGCTTCAAGAACATCACTTAAAGCCTTCTGCTCTATTGTTAAGGGAATTGGCGTTGGTGCACCGACACTGCTTAAACTATCTTTTCTGGGGTTGTGGCATAGTTCAAGCATATCTATAAGAAACACATGCGTTGTACTGCCTATCTGTAGAAGACTCACTGGAGAATTTCTTTCTTCCCTGCTAAAATTGGGCTGCCATTCAGCATCCAAGCCTAGAATTAATTTGGGGCGCCACGTACCTGGATCCAATGCAGCTTGACGACGTGCTGCTTTGACTCGTGATTTTGTGGAAAATACTGGTATAGAGGTAGATACAGTAGTAGCAGGAGTAGCATCTGCAGGTATAGATCTCTCAGCACTATCGTTATCTTCTTTTTCTTTTCGATGTACTCCCTCTCCCTCTGCTGCCTGCCCCTCGGTGCTCTTGTCATTACTATTTTGATGAGATAGGAGTATCTCCGCCATGTATTCGATACCTTGTAAATCATGCACAAGTTTCACATTCTCAGGGGGGGCAGGAAGTTTATAAAACGGTAACTCTGCGCCAAGCAAAGCTTGTTCAGCAGCTCCAAATGGCTTTGATTTCTTTTCTTTCCTCAACCGCTCACGCTCTTCTTCCTCATTTTCGTCGAGCATTTCATCTTCTTCCTCTTCATTGTCGACCAAACCAGGTGGGTATAACGAGGGAGCGACTGATCCAGTAATTTCTATATCGTGGACAACCATATCTATCACGTGAGAGCGAGCAGAAGAAGATTGCTGCTGTTGCTGCTGTCCAGCGCTGCCTTGTTTAGGCTGAATGTGTGGTTGAGGCTTCCCAGTAACCTTTACAATTTGCCCTATTTTTAGAGATTTAAAGAGCTCAGTAGCAGGAGAGCGGCCTAAACGCCGTTCCAGTGTTTTTCCTAGGATAAGCTGGACTTCGCAGGGTTCTGAAGTGTCTGGGTGGGTCCAAACTCGACGAACATAAGCAGACGTTGCCGGCTGCGGAAAAATGAGAAAATAACAAAGTCGGGAAAAGTTGATTACTTGGGGGGAACATTGCATATATCTCAGCGTGTTCTACTCTTTACTTTATTGCAAGGGCAAAAAGAGAAGATACGAAATACTGCGTTTAATGTGCTTTTCTCTGTCTACTCTTACCTTGCCTACAGGACTAGGGGATGGCGGCACAATATTAAGAAACAGTAATAAATTGGCAATCTTTCTTTTTTGTGCAATGATTCCAGTTAAGCTCACAGCTTGAGCACCGGATACCCACGGAAGAGGCAATGATGGACCCGATCCAACCCGAATTACCTCAGTAACTTCTTCACCTGTACCTTGTTGTCCAGCAGCGGCAGCAGCAGCAGCAGCAGCGGCAACGCTCACCGACACTACTTTTCCATTCGTTGCTCTGAGAAGCTCAGTAGTCGGTAACACATATTCTAGATTATTACCAAAGGCTACATGTGAATGGCTTGTTACACACTGGTCTACGAGGGTGTAGAGAGGCTCTCGATGGCCAAATGGAGGTACTTCTCCCACTGGAAAGCCAGTGAGCGGTACCAGTTGGTGAGTCTTTGCCATTTCTATACGGCTTTTTGCAACATTTAAAAAGACAGCAAGAGCTTGTTCAGAGACACGATCTTCTAATCTAAGAACGATAAGAATTGAAGTTCCTGAAGCGAGGAATAAAAGGCATTTCAAGGGACATGCATCTTCCAAAATTTCCGTCGCTCCTGCCGCCGCCCCATGTTCTCTCGGTAGAGTGATGACGCCGCGACTTTTGATGAATTCGTCAATGTGGGTAAAATTAAGCGCTACGCTGTCATCTACTGCAGCTGTCGAACGGGGAAGGAAAGCCCGTCGACTAAGAGAAAGACGCGAGAAAGATGATGTGATCACTCCACCTAAAAATGGAATTCGCATTGGCATCGCTGGCGCGATTGGCGGTAGATGAATGATCATAGCAATCTTAACATGCACATTACAAATAATTAACGCTTGGCGGTGCTGCACGAGACTTTCTCCTACAACTTCCTCCTAGGAGAGACCCTGGTTACAGCAAGAGACCTTGCGGAATGGATCCTACTCACGAGCACCTTCAAAGAATCTATTCTCGCTCAAGGATGCTTAAATTTTAATTTTGTATAATCTTAGCAAGCGCCCGTTGTCTTGGCTCCGTTATTGTTGGTTGGAGATTTCAAATTTAAATCACATAAACCGAAGTTGAACGTGGCAAAGCGGTGCTTCTGTTGCATTTTTTTCGAACTTCAGACCTTTTAAAGGTCAGCTGTGTGAGCCTATAAGAGATTCCACCATGGCAATCTTGTGCAAAACTGATCAACGATCAGGAACCATGTTGCTGGCAAGCTCCAAACCTCCAATAAGGGCCACCTCCAGACCCTCAATTGCATTTTACAATGTTAAACAAAGAGTCTCAACCCCTCTTCGCAAGCCAGCACTGCCTTTCCGGTCTATTCCTCGTCGTCCTTCAATCTTCCCCCGCCCCGCTGCAGCAACAGCAGACTTTGGAGCCATCCCTCCCTCCACCACTGCCACTTCTGTCAGCGCCTTCCCCATTTGGGCTCGATTAACGTCTCCTTATGATAAAGAGATTTTTAAACTTGCTATCCCTGCTCTTTTCAGCATGCTTTTGGACCCGCTGATGGGGATGGTTGACACTGCCATCGTTGGCCGACTGGGGACAGAGCCATTAGCTGCAGTGGGCCTTTCCACTGTCCTCTACAATTTCTCTAATTTCATTTGGAATTTTCTTTTATACACCACAACGCCACGTATCGCCGCTGCAGTCTCGAAAGATGACCGTGCGGGGGTCTCAAAAATCACCGCTCAAGGTCTCTGGGTCGCCTCTGCTATTGGCCTTGTAATGACAACAATACTCTGGACACAGTGCCCGCGTATGTTTACTGGAATGGGGGCGACTCCTGGTGTATTGGAACACGCTGTACCGTATTTACGAGGCAGGTGTATTGCCTCTCCGGCGATTCTAATGTTTTACGTTTTGGCGGGAACTTTCCGAGGTTTTAAGGATACGATGACTCCTTTGATGGCTGGTGTGATTAGTAACATTGTGCATTTAGGGTTGGATATAGCCTTGGTATTCTGGCTTGGAATGGGTGTCACTGGAGCTGCATTAGCTACCTCATTGTCCCACTGGGCAACGTTAATCGTCCTCGGGGCACTGGTAATGAGGAAGGGCTACTTAAAATTGCCAGATTTGTATACTCCTCCGAAATGGAGTGACGTCGCTCCTACGTTGAAAAACGGTGTGTTCCTTAGTACACGAAGCATACTTGCTATGTCAATGCTAATGTGGGCTACTAAGCTCATTGCTGGCTTTGGAGCTGTGTCCCTTGCCGCCCATGAAATTCTACGACAGATTTGGGTGTTTTCAAATCAAGCATTCACGTGCTTGGATATCGCCACACAAAGCTTAATTGCATTCTATCTGGGTAGAGATGATAAGCCTTCTGCAGCAGCTGTGTTTAGACGTACGTTGTCGCTCACTTTAGTGGCTGGGGTTGTTATCATGTGTGCTTTACTTTATTCCCAAAGCATGCTGCCGAGCATTTTTTCCCGGGATCCTGCTGTCATAAGTAAAGCAGCGATGGTGTTACCTTTGATTGCTGCATTTATGCCATTAGATGCGGCTGCATCTGTTATGGATGGAGTGCTTCTGGGCTCTCAGGAAGCTGCCTGGATGTCAAGAACGATGATTGTGACTGCCACGTGCTGTGCTGTGGGGTTGACGATGGGGCAGAGAGCTGGATGGGGTTTGTTAGCGACCTGGGTGGTGATTAAGTTCTTAACTGTGGGCAGGTTGATTGGTAATGCATGGAAGATCTGGTCGGCAGAGTCTCCCTTAGGAAAAGACTTTGCTAGTGGTCGTGATACAATAGTACCGGTAGCGTCAGCAGAGGCGGTGTCTGGCAACACTATAGAGCATGTGAATGGCCACTCTGCCACAACCTCTGCTGTAAATGGTGCGAGGAACGTCGATGAACAGCATGCTGAGAAGGTAAATGGCGTTGTAAATGGATCCAAGGCTGGAGAAGGCGAGGAAATTGATGCTTCTAGTGCTGCCCCGGCCTCGGCCTCCCCGAGTAGAGAAGGGTAAAAGGATAGAAATTGTTTGACTTGTTATTTCTTTGTTATTGTTTTTTGCACACCCGCACAATCGAATGGATCAAATTTTGTCAATGACGTTTTCTGAAACTAATGAAAAGCCCTGTGAATAGACTGGCACGCTGTCTGTAACCAGTCACCTAAGTTGAGAATGAGCTCTGAATGAGCTGTTCGTGAAGAAGCTGCATTCAACTCTTGGCCAGCTTCTTCTGTTCGCTTTGAGCTTAGCCTGGCGATGACTTCGAGGTATAATTCAGATATTTAACTAGTACTAATTATTCTATGATTAAAGGTAAATCTATTGAAGAAATAAAGTGAGTTTCAGAGAACACTTGAGGATCGAAGAAATCCCCTACAGCAATGCACCGCTTTGTTTACAGCACGGAGGATTGATTTGGATTGCCGACTGTTCTAGAAATATTCATGCTGTATGAACTCATCTACACGGCGTTGGATCACAGTTCTCGGCTTCTACACTGCCGTGTTTCTCGATCCTCCGCTTTGAATCGATTCTATGCCTTGGCCATTTATAATGCTTCTTTCCCCCAACTATGCAGGCCTATGAATTAATTGCCAACCAAACATTATTCGAGCAACAAAACCAGGGCTCTGAAAGGTGGTTTTTTAAATTAAAAGACAGCATAGAAACAATTGAAATTGTTATCGTTTAGGTGCTGGGAGACTCATTGCCAGCAATTACTTTTGTGAGAAGGCATTGAAGCCGGCCTGAAACGTCCATCGTGATCAGCTAAGGTACCTCTTGCTTCAAATACAGTTGGTGCATCTTGGTACTCGGAAAACATTCTCTAACGCTCACAAGGTTGGTTGCATGAGCTTTCCAAGCTGCATATTGGAAACAGTGTACATTGATTGTTGCTAGTGCCCTATGACGGGGCTCTAAATCTTCCACGACTCACATTTCCCTTGATCAAATTCCATTCTGCAGTTGTTTGGTGAGCAGTCAGCTTTAGAAGCTTAAAACTTGGGGCAAGCCCCGTTGGAACGAGAGGAATATACAAGTACCAATCGTAAAAATGGGTACGAGCAGCGCAATTGAAGCGCCGTTGGCACAAAAGCCAGCAGTGGCATCAGCACCGCCAAGCGTTCGTTCTGATCGTGATGGCACTGAACGGCCAGCAGATAGACGACCAAGAAACCCGCGGAAGTCGAGATCAATATCATCTGCAAATGAAATAGTAGGAGAACGGCCAGGTTCAGCTCCGCACGTAGCCCCTGCAGGTCTGCCAACGAGTTGGCCTCGCGACAGGCAGCAAGCTGCCTCAATGAATTATGGAATGCCTTATGCCTTCCATGTTATAGAAAATGGAGTAGAAGGTAAGCTTTTAAAATTATAATTATTACAGAGTATCCAGGTACACAGAAATTTTTAAAACCGTGTCTCAGATTAATAACTACATATCATCAACTTGTTTTCTCTTGCAGAGCATCCGACGACAACAGCAGTTGCTATGCCAAACGGAACGCACGAATACTTCTCGTTAGCCCCTGTCCTTATCCATCATAGTGGACACGGGATGGTTCCTTACCTAACATGGGATTTCAGTGGATATACAGCAGCAGCAACAGCCTCGTATCAAGCAAAACCTCCTCGACACAACAACAGTAACAACGACAACCGTCGTCAGCAACACTATAACAATAAAAGAAATAGCAGTAATTCTAGTAGACAGCATCGTAATGGACGAACGAATGGATATAGTGACAGTGTCATTCATGCTGGTAATGGAAACATGCGTCCTAGTGATAGCACAATCAGTTTAGCAGGTTACAATGGCTCTGAGATGGACCCTCTCCGAGGCGCCACGAGTGGTGCTCCCGCCTCTCTCGGCGGTGCTTCTTCAGATGTCGCCTCCATGCGAAGCGTGCCGTGCAGCCCACGTAGTGAACGACGACGTAATCAGCACCACCGGAAATTCTCTACAGCATCCATAGAAAGCTTACCTGCAGTCACCGATGGAGGCGGTGACGCCCCTGATTTGGAACGTTTTTTGAAAGCTTCCACTCCTTGTGTACGCCTTCCTAGTGGTGCAGCAGCTGTAGCAGAGCTTCGGTTATCAGATTTATGGAAATGTTTTGAACAATCGAGTCTGTTTGGACTTGAATGTGCCGCTTTAGGAGGGCCCCGTGGTCTTTCAAGTTGTTATTTTGTACCGTATCTGTCTGCCGTCCATCTATATACTCCCACTGTGGTTGGAGCTGATGGAGTAGAAGACGATACTGTTAGTACTAGTAGTAGAAATTCCATTAGAAGTGCATCTTCCCTTGCATTTAATGATAGTGGTAGTGGTGTTGAAGAAGAGGTGTTTTCCTTCCCCCAAGGTCTCGATAGTTGGCCAACAGGCATGAAACGAGGCTTCTCGTGGGCGGCAGCCGAGCATGTGGCAGATCGATTACCTCTGCATACTCGTGTGACTGAGCTTGCAACGAGAGATGGCACTGCATTAGAAGATCACCCTCTATGGTGTTCAAAAATGGTTGATTTACACCCGTATTCGTGGTTTGCTGTAGCTTGGTATCCTCTTTATAGAATTCCAGATGCCCCCCTTACCGCAAGGTTTTTAACCTTCCATTCAATGGCTCCTTTGTGGGAAGCAGCGACTGCAGCAGAACGGGAACTAAAAGAGACAGCAGCAGCTGCTGCTGCAGCTGTAGGTGGTGCATCTGCAGCTTCGTATAAGCTCATGCTCAAGGCTGGAGGTGCTCATGATCTTGGCAGTGTCGGCGGTGGCAATGGAAATGAAACACCTACTGGCTTAGCAAATGCTTACCCAGGCTCCCCCTTTGCTTCAGAAGGTACTCACTCAGCCGCATACGGTCCTGCTTCTACTGCTCCTAGTGCAACTACCCAGGGATGTGGTACCTCTTCTGATCCTTCACGATGTCATTCAGTTGCTTCAGGCTCGGACCCAGCTACAATCGGAAGTGATGCCGCCTCGTTAACTCGATCTTTCGGTAGTTTGACGCACTCCCCTGCGACATCTGATGCTGGAGACGATCTTCTTAGGTCATCGGACAGTGGTACTAGTACTCACCTGCCTAGTAAAAGTAGGACGGCCGGTTGTGGTTTTAAAGGACACACCTCGACGCTCTCCTGTCCCGCGGTCGGCCTGTGCTGGCATACAGCTGGCAGCGCTGCTGGTGAGAATTGGACAGATACTTTAGTCGCTGTAGATGTTCCTGAAGAGGTTTATGGCCGTGGCTTGAGGCTAGGCGATGTTCTGCCAGGTGCTGCCAATGCTAGTGTTGCAGGAGTATGGCCACGTACTGCTGTTATTCGAAAAGACTACCCGCTTGCCAAAGGAGGCCCTTTATCTTGGGAAATTCAATTAGAAGAGCTTGAAGAAGGTGCTCGTCGTCTTGCATTACGCCAAGGTCTTGTGAAAATCAACAAACCTGGTAATGGGAATGCTGTTGGAGAGGCCTGCGGTGAAGAAGAAGAAGAAGAAGAAGAAGAAGGGCTTTCGAGCTGTTGCCCGGATTATGAGTTCTTCTCTTCTCGTAGACGATAATGGTTGTGCAACCTTCCTTTTTGAGTAAGCTCCCTTTATTTCGTTTTGGAACCAAGTGAAACACACTGCCATCAAATCTTTCCATAGATCAGAATCAAACAACAACGAATTACCGCTTGGACGATCTTGAAAACAAAAAGTCAATGTACTTTCCCTACCACCCAAACCCCTTGCCCACCCATATTTCCATTTTTGAAATCAACATTTGACCCTTTTGTTTCTCTTTTCCATTTTTATTTTATTATCTCGACAGTTTCAGCAACAGCATCTATCCTTAATGACCGACCCATGGCGGAGAGATACAGAGAAAGAGGTCTCTGTCTCTCGGCATTTTTTTCTTTTCACTTTTTGCCTTATTAACCCCTCTCCCCCCCCCCCCCTTCCCCCCCTTCAGTACTATATTTTCGAATTACTTCTTTTCATTTTGCCCCTTTATTTCTTCTTCTTCTTTTGCATGTTAAGTAAGTAATACCTCGTTTAAATTTGGGATATGTATTTTGAGTGAAACGTATCTGTAAGAAGATTTCTTTTCAGATAAAGACAGGTGGACACGTCAGCAGCGACAAACGAGCCAAGATCGATATAAGGCCACAGCTCAATCAATTCCCTGCTAATTAAAATTAAACATCTATAAAAACACTCAGCAAACTCACGTAAAACCGCGATATAGCGCTAGACGTGCAACTACAGTTGGATCAAACAAGAGATTCAATTCTGAAAATTTAGTAATCAGTTCCAAAAGAGTCAAAAGCAATGGGAGACAACCTCGAACGCAGTGGACCCGCTCTGAATGCTGAAGCGGGATCGACAGCAGATGCTGCGAGGGTAGCCCACGGGTACGCAGACGACGAACTCCACGCAGGATTCATCTCAAAACAAACTCCATTGCCTGCTGCTGAGGCCACAAAGCCTCAAGTCAAAGCTCCAGGAAAGGTCGATACCCCTCATGAGGTAGTACAAGGTCTGGAACTCGAAGCGGCAGAGGATCGTGAACAATATTTAGGTGGAGAGGCTGGTTCAACAGCTCAGGCCGCAGAAGTGGCAGGTGGCTTTGTGGACAAAGATTTACATGCCGGGTTTATAAGCAAGCAAACGCCTCTTCAGTAGTCAATATAGTGAATTAAACTAGAGCGTTGCTTTATTGGATTTGCTAGGTAGAAAAAAACTCTTCTGCTCTTCTTCAGCAAAAAATTCAACATTTTACACTTGTTGCTTTTGAAAACAACACAAGGCATAAAAAAACAAAGAATCGCATTTCTATAACAAAGAAAAATGCATGCACATGATAATATACAACTCAAATAGAAAAGTAAACTTAGATAAAACAATCTGAATATGTAAATAGAAAACAAGGACGCGCGGAAAAGCAAAGTACCTCTGGTATAGAGACAACGCCATTAGAAAGAAAGAAAGAAAGAAAGAAGATGCAACTATCAGAAAGCAGGAATTAAAAAATAGACCCGGCGGTCTTACTACATATCTAGGTTATGTTTATCAAACAAAATAATAAAGAAGATCCGAAAAAGACAAGGGAAGAAAAATATAATTTTCTAATTTTTCTGGCGTGTAAACGTCAACAGATAAAAGCAACACACAAATTTAGAAGAACTAGTGGGGAAAAAAAAAAGAGAAATCAATAACTACCAATGCAAAGTGTGCATGTAGGTATACTACATATATCTAGGCATATCAAAGACTATAAACATTACTAATTAAGCCATTTCATGAGCAGCAAATGCATGTCCACATTCACCACCAGGACACGCCTCCAAGTGCAATTGTTGATCTGGAGATGAAGCAGGATCAAAATACACAGCTTGAATCGACCCGGTAACCCTATCTAAGCAGCAATAATAAAATCCAGCTATAGTTAATCTACATTCACCCCCAGTAACGAAATGCTGCTCTTTCCACCGCATGAATACTTTGGAACAGTCTCCAAGACCAGCCGCTCTCCCACCCCACGTCTCGACATCTTCTTTCAAGTCTCTTTTAAAGGCAGGAAATCTGCTCCAATGCCGCATATCTGTATCTGATAACGCTGCCCAGTCAGTGTGGGAAGTATAAAATGAAAAGTTTTTATTATCTATGATCTCTCCCTCGAAAAAAGTCACAACTGGGGCAGAGGCTTCAGGGACATCCTGTGCTGTCATAACACCACAAATTTGGCCTCTTTCCTGGTCTAATCCATGTAAAGTAACTGACACTTGCCACTGTTCCCCTTTTCCTGGACCCCAGTGGTGCGATACCCGTTGCCAGCCAGCGAAAGTTTGGCCAGGGCGGAGGAAAGAACATGGTGGCGGTGGTTGCAGCGGGATGCGAATTTCTGGGAGAGGTTGCCTTGTTGATGTATCAAATTTCTCGTCCTGGAACGCTCGGAGCTGTTGTAGGACTACTTGGAATTCGCTAGGAGAAAAGGATAATAACTCAGGGAGGGGTGGCGGGGATAGTGAGCCTGAATCGTTTAATCTGTGGAGCGGCAGATTTCTTCCAGTTTGGCCTTCGGCGGCCGCAAGGCTCTCCTATAAAAGAAAATGTAAGATGTATGAGTTTCTCAAAAGTACATAAAGTTAGAATAGAGGATCCAGGACGTTTTTGACCGGGAAATTGCCAATTGCCTTTGAACTTACGAGGAATGCTCTTCGCTCTCTAAGCATTTGCGAAGGACTCTGGCTCCTTTGTGTTTCCATCATGTCTACGGTCTCAGTAGGCATGTTAGCAAAGCCCTATATTTCAATTACTGGCAAACTCAAAAATGTAATTGAGAATGTCGCACAGGAACTCCCACGCCTTGAACTCAAACGCCCTTAAATCGTATTACACGATTAAAATGTATTAAAGAAAGCAATAAGTTGAATATATTGAACGAACGAAATGTATGGACTGCCGAATTTGGCCAACTAGCTCTCTTGAGTCGAGAGCCCCAGAAAAAAATATTCAAAATTGTTGGGTTTGGAATTCATCAACCGATTTCATATCTCTTAGCTAGCCTACTCCCTTCAATTACTTACATTCTATCCAAAATCCAAACCCATTCGGACAGTATGGCATCGAATGCCCTGCCTGTTTGATCCACACCGGCTTTCTAAACGGATTTATTTCAGATTCACTCAACGTCACCCCCCGACCTGTGCCCCTATTAATATGCCCCAACATCATATTGCAGTTCTGTTTTGCAATCCAGATGCTTTCACTTATATAATCAGTGAATAACATCAATTCAGGCATTCCTTTCGTTTGCATCAACTGCATAGCAAACCCTAAACTCGTCAACCAGGTTTGATACGCGCCCAAACCGGCATTTAATCCGACTATGATATTTGGGATTGAAGAGTGTTCAAGACGAGCATGTAAAACGTAATTCAAGACGTGTGCGTGAAAATGCATCTTTGTATGACAGCTAGAACCAACGTGAGGGACAGTTACGCTACAATTATCAGCCCACGAGGGAATTTCTGGGCCAACAAAGTGCAGAATAATATCATTTTCAGGCAACAGCGCCCCTATTTCTAAAAACACAGGCCATTGGTCAACCTCTTTTTCAGGGCCCGCAATGCAAATGGTGATTTTACGAGGAAGACTGCCACCACGTTGTTTCTTTAATTTTTGTACTGCCCAGTACACGGTGAGAGGCATATCAAGAAGGATAGGGAGAGGCGAAGTAAGGGGCACTTGTCTGTGGATACAATAGCTCTCCCATGAATCAATATTTATTTCTGGTTCACCGGCACCAATGCCTGATGCTGCGTCAATAGAACCAGAAGAAGAAGAACAGGATGTTGTACTCAGCGATGTTGTCAAAAGTTGCTTTCCTTCTGCTGCTGCCCCTGCCCACCACGAATAATCATCCAACCCCTGCAATAAAGTAGCTCGATCTAACTGCACATCAATACCTCTCGATGTATTCTTCCAAAGAGATCTTAATAAGGGAGCAGCGAGGCCAAATGCCTTGCCTTGAGTACAATGACACTCTTTCACCCACGCTCCCTTACGGTGGACGCCCAGTTCTTTCAAAAGAGTGCATCGAGAAGGGAGGCCTTGTTTCGGGTACCAAGTAAATGGTATATTTGAGTACAAAGTAGTGCTGGCTGCCATGGATGATTTCATTCGGCGGCAGGTTTCAGTGGAATGTCCTTGGTGTTGATCGCGGTCTATTTTTAGGTGCTGGCGAGAGCAGTAGTGGGCAACCTCACAATTGGGGCATTCTATTGGCTTACGGACTTGCTCATTGCACAGAAAACATCTTGGCGTGAAGACCTCCATCTTAGAGCTGAATTCGATCAGATGTTTCAAGTGATCAAAAGAAACTTATAATACTGCAAATTGATTGGTTTGACAAGAATAAACTGGTACATAAGTATTTCAACGAGTTGTTATTAACAATTAAGCTTAAAAATTAAAGCCAGAGCAGAAAAAATAGATAATAAACAATAAAGAGTAGTGTCTGCTCGATCCAAGCAGCCAAAAATGTTTTATAACTGAGTTACCACCACCGCCTTGACCTCATCTAAAAACTTCACCATCGCTTTCTTAAACTCTCCACTACACGTAGGTACCATATGCGCCCCCCCATGGCTATATACAGTTCTATATTTCTCCTCAAAGGACTTCCACAGCTCTTCACTACGTTCAGTTGGCACGAGTTCATCTTTCTCACCAGTAACGTGGAGCGACCGCTGCTGTAGTGGAGCTGTTTCCTTTATTACAGCTGCATAGCTACCATCTCGAGGCATAAATCCACCAATTAACACAGCCCATCGTGGTATATTGATATTATTTCCACCTCTAGAAGCATGAGATAGATATAAAGCTGCGGCCGTAGCGCCCTGCGAAAAGCCCAGTATCCCATCAACAGGCCAGTTCTGTTCTAAAGCGGCATGGATAGTTTCTTGCGAAGCGCTCCATCCTGTGTAGGATGCGGCACGTGATGGTCGCGTTCCAGGGTCAAGGTCAGTCCATTGCCACCAAGTGCGACCTTCAGAAGCAGTGGATCCACCGCTCTCTGCGACGTCCTGTTCAGTGGCACTTTCGGTGAGATATGGAGCGTCAACGAATACAAATTCAGCATGTGATTTAAGGGATTTGCGCATTGATCCTATTCTAGATCTAAAAATCTGTCAAAATATAGGGAGACGTGAGTAGATTAAATCTAAGATTTTAGGCGTGAAGAGCGGAGAAATGCTGTCAGCTGATGAAAGGCCTTTTTTAAGCGTGCTGGGGTCTCATCTCGATATTTAGTCCCGTTGATAGTTCTAAATTGAGTTCCCTACCTCTGCATTTTGAAGGTAGCCATGAAGACAGAGGATTTTTAGCTTGCGAGCTTCTGTCGGCACCGTCATTAATTGTCTAATCTTTTGAGTTTTTGGTGCTGCGCTGGGTGTTTTGGCACTGTCTGAAGCATTAATCTGCAACTTTCCTACTGCTAGCATTTGATGAAAACATTAAATACTGCATTTCTGAAGGGATGTGGAGATAAAAGCTCTCTGGAGCTGAAAATTTTGAAATCGAGGACAGGTCATGTTTCCATTTATTTCGCCCTGTTCAAATGCTTAGCACAGTATTACAAATAGTAAAGCACTTCCAATAATACATAAATTCAATGGCAGGGGCACCGCCAGATGGTTTGGTCGATGTTCTCAACTTTTTAGACTCTGCCAATCTCACGGTAACCATTATTTAAAACTCGCTGTTTCTCTGTTGGATAACAACGCAGACATAATAGAAATAATGTGCTGAGTCATTTCCCCAATTCCTAACCTACATGCAGGTCCCCGATGAGCTCACAAAAAATTTACTCAACAGATCTGGTGCTGCTTGTTCCGACGTTAGAACCGTGCGTCTAGTCTCCCTAGCAGCTCAGAAATTCATCGCTGATGTCATTGAAGACGCAAGAGAGAGTCAAAATAATCGTAGTCAGGCTCCTCTAGCTGTCCAGAAGAGTGAAGGGTTCGCTCGGCAGCAGGATAAAGAGAAGGATAGACGAGTGGCGTTGCTTACTGAAGACCTCACAAGAGCTTTGCAAAAGGTAAGGAGGAAAAAAAAAACGGGAAACGTTATTCATATGGTACTAATAGCAGCAAGAGAAACAATTTTATTTTCTTACGCAATTACCCAGTAATCTCAACCCAGTTCCCCTCTATTTGTGCACTGCAGTATGGATTAAAGGTGCAGCCGCCACCATATCATCTTGAGAAAAAGTAGTAACATTATTATTACTGCTCTACTATCTCTTGTTGTACTAGATTCTAGCTGATTTGTATTCTTATCTGTTTGACCTGAATTGACATACTTTTGACAAACAGCTTACATGCATCTGACAATTATTTTAAGTCAAAATTAGAATATTATTCCCCGCTTGGCTTGATGCCATTCTCTTTCAGCCAAGCTTTAATTTGTTTCTGCGTCTCTGCATTGATTCCAGAATTGTCCATATTACTTCCATCCATGAACTGGAAGTAATCTCCATAATTGCGGCGATAATAGTCATTTAATCTCGCTGCTTTTCTTTCGTCTTTTTTCTCGTCGGTTCGCCGCAAAAGTTCCTGGATGTAAGGGCTAGAGGCATTATCTACCTCTTTGTTCGTTACTAACGGTGCAGCAACTGCCGGAGATGGTTTCAATGTCAGCAGTGGCAGAAATACGGGCAAGGCTACTGCTCTTCGTCTGCTAATGCGTTGATCATCAAGTGATCGGGAATTTGTTGGTTGTGAAGAAACTGCCCTGACCAACATGACGAGGTATGCGAGCGCTATACTCTCAGTATTATAAATTTATAATAGATCCGATGATTGTTGGAGTGATTGTTAGATTTTGAAAATTGTGGTTGAACTTCAAAAATCCGTAAATTTGAAGAAATTCCGGAATATTTTTAGCACCAACATGATGTGATATTTGGCAAAAGAAACTAGTCTGTACGATTTTCTGTCCCCATGCCATTGATCAATCATCTGTTAACAAGAGATCGCAGCTTGCACCAAGCGCAGTGCATTAAAATTGGCGCTACACGCCCTTTCCCCACATTTCAATATCAAGAATCCGAACTTTGGAAGCCAATATGATATTGAATATCCAAAAAGAACTCGTAAAAAGTTTTCGTAATTTGCTGTGTTTCCCCTGCCAACCAGTTTTTACAAATTCCAAACCCAAAGGAACAAAGTACAGCGTCAAGAAGATTTCTCAGGGTATCCCTTTGTTGCATTATATTTCCTCGCTGCTCTGTCTGCAATGCCTCCAACCACTGTCGATGCTATTTGAACTACTGGAGAGATAACAACACCTATGAAACTCGGCAAAGATTTAGGTGCCAAGGAAGTCATACTGCTAATTAATATATTTGACCCTAGATCAGGGGTAGTAAGGTGGTAGGCCCCACGTTCTAGTTGTTTGACTAATTTTTTTGCGACTTTTTCTGCTGTATAAAGGTCGCTGCCAACTGCATTGTTGACTGCATTACACAGCCCTGGCTTGGTTAATTTCTCCGTAGCATAGCCAGGCGTGTCTGTATCTGGGGGATAGGCAACACTAATCTTCACTCCTGTCCCTTGCAACTGCAATTAATAAGAAAGGGAAGCAGCACTTGGAAATAAAAACAACCGTCATGGTGAAAAGAAAAAGAACAGAAGAAGATGGGAAGCAGCAAGATGTATTATCTCTTTCTCTCTCTCTCCCTCTTCTCTAAAACATTAATCAAAGAAATATTTACCTCATTATGTAAGCAATCAGCGAGTCCTCTCAACGCCCATTTTGTCGGAGCATACGAAGAATATCCAGCAAAACCTAAAACCGACAGCACAGATGTTGTAATAACAATATGCCCCTGTCGCCGAGCCAACATAGTAGGCAAAGCACATTTAATCGTGCGTACAGTACCCATATAATTAACCTCCATCTGACTCTCAAAATCTGTGATCTGTTGGTTGACAAAGAGGCCCGGAATAGAGAGGCCAGCATTGCAGACGAGGACTTCAATTGGCCCGGCAGCGTCAGCGGCGACAGACAAAGCCTTTGCAAGATCATCCATACTGGATGTATCAGCAGAGAGAGCTTGGATTTTGGGTGGAGTAGGTAAAGTTTTACCTAGGGCTACAAGATCTTGCAGTGCAGAAAGGAGATCAGACTGATTGCGAGCGACAACCGAGACATCACATCCCCTCTTGATAAATTCTCTTGCCAAGGCGAGACCTAGTCCCTTGCTCCCTCCTGTAATTAGAACATGCTTGCCTTGTAATCTGTCACGTCTGAAGAGGGGCATGAAGAGGGTACGCACAACAATGACAATCCCAAAGAAAATAATCGCTGCCCAGATAGCTTCCATAGATTAGCCCTTTTGATCTAGGAGGAGGTGTGTATCTGGGAGTGAGTGTTGATATATTCAAGAATTTTGTTTAGGAATGAATATTAAAAATTTAACCTATTTGAAATTCTCATTTTCTGTCTGTCCTTCAACCTGCCCCGCCAATAACGCTGCTGCCAACTGAGAAGGTAAATAAATATTTGTAATTGCAGGAAATTACACTCAGCATTTCTAAAATCGCATATCATTATTAATTCATTATCCTATTTCCAGTCGTCATCAACCAAGCTCAATGCTGAAAACTGTGCACAAGGCGCCTCTCCACTATTTCCCGCCTCTAGAACTCTAGGCCTCACAGCTTTCTTCCCTCCAATCACCGCCCATCCAGATGGCACAGATACATTGCTCGATTCTCCACCGCCATTTCCATCACCAGCTCTTCTTGTGCCACCATTCACACTGGAGGAAGCTTCGAAACCAGCGACCACTCGCCAAGTCCCTGGCCCAGCTCCCCCACGTCCTCCTGCAGCAGCTGAACTTCCTTCACCTGCCCACGGGGCTACATGAGTTTCTCGATTCGCTGCTTCAGTTGTAGATACTCCAGTACGTGGATGCCAACTACGATCAATTCTAAACAACCCCCTTATCCCACCACCAAAAGCATCCAACGCCTCTTTCATGTCTTCTTCCTTTTCAAAAGTAACAGTCGCTTGGGAACCCCCTTGCCACTCCACTTTAAACTTTGGTTCCCATCGTCGCAGGTAGTATTGTAGATCTGTGGTGGGCGATATCTCTAAAAATCGAATGGGAAAACCTGCTCCGGCTTTAAGCATCTCCGAGATTTCTTCTTCTGAAATTGTCAGAGCCATTTTAGAAAGGAGTTTACTTGGTAGCCCTGCAGAAGTGTGATCTCCAGTTTTGAATAATTCTATAAAGCGACGTGGTTCTACCCCCATTGCAGCAGAAGCGATGCCATATTGCTCCGCCATGCCATACACGATTGCCCGCTGTGCTCTCGGCATAGCAGGCAAAGCATGCCGTTTCAAATCTCTGTTTGCTATAAAATTTTGTAGCTCTTTTTCAATGGTTTCTATGAAACTAGGATTGCGCTTGGCTGCATCGAGGAGCAACCCACTCCACACAGCAGGTCTTCTTTCAAAACTGCTTATATGCCGGTCAGGGTCTTCAACGCCAAATGCATCAGCTAAAGTTTTCTTCCTTCCTTCTAGCCGACACACAGCATCACAGGAAACAGTGGGGACAGGTTGTCCATCTTCTATAACTGGGTAGGTAACACGACGGCCACATGGACAGCGAACTGTGTGCTTGACCAGAGGGGGAGGACGGCGACTGCTAGCATCAGCGGTTGTTGAATCAGCAAGAGCTTCTGCTGCTGCTGTCGCTAACGAAGGGAAGGCTTCGACCATATTATTTCTATTTCCATTGGGCATTATTCCTCCACTGTACCCTCCGAGACCAAGACTCGTTCTATACCCACTGTTACCTGTATTATTATTACCACGACCACCACCACCGCCAAATGGATAATTAGCTTCATACAGCATTCCTAAATCATCATCGATTATTCTAATCCCACCATCAGTTTCATGTTCAAACTCTACTTGCCGTTGTTGGAATCTATTTCTATTGCTATTACCTTCTTGTTGGTAAGGAGCAACAGCGGCAGCCATGCCCTCTGCACCACCGTCACCGCCTTGCCGTCCCCGTTGTCGACTCCCTCTACTATCACGACCACCTCTCCCCGCGTGTACATCACCACCTACAACATTTCCTCCAGCAGCAGAGGAAGAGCTACGAAATACTGCCGCCATCCCGCCTCCTGTAGGTCTTCTTACAAACTGAATATCTAATTGCATTGGTCTCGCAGCAGCAGAATTCCATCTCGGCATTCTTGCACTGTGCCTCTCTATATGATGCCGCCTCAGTTCCTCTGCTGTGCGAAACGCAACCAAACACGCAGCACAGTCACCATCGTCGCATGCAAAATGATCTGCTGCTAAGTGACTACGTAAACTTCCCGTATCAGCAAACCAGGAATCTGAGCCCCCAGGACCAGGGTCACATAAATGGCATCGATGGTGGCTTTCTACCATATGCTTCCATAATGAATCACTATCAAAGAAAGTACGACCACGACAAAAATCACAACGTGGGTGGACGGCCGCTGTGTGCTCTTTAACAGCTTTCTTGGAATCGTATAATGGCAAGTCGAGTGGGAAAGTACGACCTTCATGGAAGCATATTCGGCATAAATTCTTACCGTGTCGTTGAAACAAATGGCCAGCGAGTTCCTTGTAGTTGGGGAAAGGGCGGGTGCCAGCTTTATCGCAGACGCTGCATGCTATACCAGTTGATCGTTCTAAGTCGTGCAGAAGTTTGGAGCTTGGTTTACGGTTTTTAGGTTGCCATTTATCTGCTAAAATACAACCTGGACCGAGTTGGCCAGGTCGACTGCGAGCTACCGACTCTGGGTGGTCAAGGAAGAAAGCAAAATCAGGTAAATCTGGACGCCATGGCGCTATAACGACATCCGGAAGCTCAGATTTGCAGACGGAACAGTCTGTACGGTTGTAGCACATGCGCAAGCGGAGACAGCAAGGGCCGCAGGCTGTGAGATGTCCACAAGAACCAAACGAGGCAATGGCCATCGGAGAGCAGCATAGCAGACAGTGGGGGGCTTCACCTTCTAGATCTTCATCAACAATTCCTAGTAGTAAATTGCCTTTGTCATCTTTGTTATTATTATTATTAGAACCTTCGTCATTTTTAGCAAGTCCAGGAGGTGGTTTCTTCTTCTTCCGCTTGGGCTTCGGCTTGGCGCTGTTGTTCTTGCCACCGTCACCGGTTTCCAAGGATCCAAAGTTAGGCTGGAAATTAGCTGCTTCTGCATTGAGAAAGCTTTGCTGCTGCTGCCAGGTTGGATCTTGTGAGGCAATGGGCATGTGGTTGTCACTGCTACTGACAGGCGGGGATGCAGCATGCTCTCCATTAGTTGAAGCTTCTAGAACTTTCTTGGGCTTACGTGTGCGCTTCTTTTGTGTAATTTCAGGTTGTAATGAGCCATTTAAAGGTTGTTGAGGGGCAGAGCTGTTATCTACGTGAGATTTGTCCCGTGTTTCTGTAGAACATGTCCGATCCTTAGAAGTTTTTTCCCTCAGAGGTCGCCTTCTGCGGCCTTCTGCGGTTGCCGAACCTTCCTCCATAGCAGAGAAAATCAAATATCAACGAATGCGCTGATCAAGTTTACAGAAATATGTTATAAAGCGCATTTTCCGCGGGAATGCGTAATTTTGGCTTCAAGCAAGTTGCTCTATTTAGTTAGCTAAATGGCATTGATTGCGCCGATATGATAGATTCAATAAAATCAGAAAAATCCCCAAATATGGTTTGACAGCAAAACACGTTGCAAATTTTGTTGTTTACATTTATTTTCAACTTGCAAAATCAATTTTCAAGAACTTCAAACGTTGCCAAACAATACGTAAATATATATTTGGAGGCGTAAATCGCTACCTATATAATATGAAAATACGTATCATTAAAGCTTAAACCTCAATTACTCGCTATTTGTGTCTACCCAAGCCATGGAAGTGGATCTCATCACCGCTCCTGGCGACGGCCTCGGCCCAGCTGTCCTACTGTCTCTAGGTACCCGCATGAAAGCGCAATACCTCTTTAACGTCCCGGAAGGATTTTCCCGCTTTGCACTAGAGCACAAGCTACGCCCTGGCCTCGGTTTGCGGTCTGTTTTCTGTCCAGATTTACTCGCGTCGACTGGACTGCCAGGCCTACTCATGAGGCTACGAGGGGAAGGTCATGGCCAAGTCGAAATACTCGGCCCATCAGGAACACGACCATTTGTAGCTTCACTCCGTCATTTCGTACATTGGAAGCATCCAGCGGTACTTGTGAGCGAAGTGGATAATCTATTGCAACAGCAGCGGCAGCGGCGGCAGGAAGAGAAAGCACGGCAGACAAGAGAAGGTAAAGAAGAAGATGAAGAAGACGACGAGTTTAATGATGAGCATCTTGCAGTGAAATTTATATGGGCTGATAGTGGGTTTGTTGATAGTAGTAAAATAAGCTGGAAGCCACCAGACTGGTTATTTGAAAGCGGAGATGATCGCTCCCCTAGTAATAGCACAAGCACGAGCAGCAGCACTAGCAGCAGCGATTCTGATAGTAGCACTACCAGTAGTGATGGTAGTAGCGCGTCTGACGATGGCCAAAGTGACAGCAGTGATAATAGCAGCAGCAGCAGCGGTGATGATGAAGAAGAAGAAGAAAAGACCGAACCCGCCGCTAACGATACAGAAAACTCTGGTTCTATGTTTGCTTCACTTGACGCGGCATTTGTTAAAGGAGGCGGCGTTGCTGGGAGTAGTCGTCTGCGTAACCAAGCTCTAGGGCTATTGAAATCCTCCCCTAAAGCATCCGAGAAACTAACAGCAGGAAAAGCAAAAGCAAAAGATAAAGGCGGTGGTGGCGGCAGGTTACTTTCTGTGCTTGCTGCCTTGGAAAAGACCGCTGTTCCCAGTGATCCCAACACCCGTCAAGTTGGTCGAGATCGTGTGTACACACGTTGTGAAGCTGATGGAATTTCATTGTTTGTTAGACAAAACAGATCTGGTAGAAAAGAGACCGCAGTTTCCTCTAGCTTACTTGCATTTCTTTGTTTATTAAAGGCATCCAACCAAGTGCTGCTGGTTATAAACTGCAGAAATGAAGAGCAAATTCGACACATACATACTCATCCTGCTGTGCGTGCTATGACGAGTCTTCCAATAGAAAGGCATGCTGGTTGTATACTCATGTTGGGACCAGGGTTGTCTCACCAACAACTTTCTCAAGATCTTTCTTCTACTCTACAACAGTCACAACCACCGTCAATCTCATCGCCTTCATTATTTATTCTGGAGCATCCAGGGGTAGGCTCTCGTAGTTCAGATCTAGGGTATATATCCTCTGCTCGAATGGCAACACGGTTAAATATGGTGAATCAGCGCATGTTTCCCCTTCCTGTAGCCCTCAGAATGCAGCAACGACATGCTTCTGATCGTCCACCACCACCACCACCACCACCTCCGACAACTGCTCCACCACCTTCTCGAAAACAACAACAAGGAGGAACAGAAAATCGTTTCTATCTAAGTAAATTGACGAAGATTGTGTGGGTTGGTGGGAAGCCAGTAATTACCGGTACGCCCAAGATAGTTACAGGAACAGCAAAAGAAAGCCCAGGAGAAGTAAGAGCGGTATCACAGGCAGCAGAGGCAGATTATATAGATGTTGAAAAACTTCAAACCGCGGTGCACGAAGCCGATCCAGAATTGAAGTTAAAGCTTGATGACCTAACTGAAAGTCTTCCTCCAGCTTATAAAAACCAGTTATTTAATTCTACAGCAGCAGAAGCTGCAGGAGGCGCCAGCATGGGAGCCAAGAGGGCTCTAGAGACTAAAGTTGTGGAGAATGATGGTAATAAACGTGCAGCAGCTTCATTACAAGCAAAATTAAAACAGGGTAATGGTATTGCTGCAGACACCGTGCAATTCAAGCCACCACCTTCTAACCCTCCTCCTCCTCCACCACCACTTCCTCCTCCTCCACCACCACCTCCACCACCGCCTGCATCCGCATTTCTTCTTCGAGAGCCTGAAGTGATATTTCTGGGCACAGGCTCAGCTGAACCTTCCCAACACCGTGGCGCCAGTGCAATCTACCTCAATCCAGGCAATGGTCACGCTGGGTTTCTTCTTGATTGTGGGGAGGGGTGCTATGGTCAACTCGTTCGCTTTCACGGCCCTCAAGGCGCCAGCGCTTTAATTTCAAATTTAAGTGGAATCTGGATTTCTCATCGTCATGCAGACCACATGGCTGGAATTCTTCAAATTTTAGCTCACCATCCTTCTACATTGCCTCCTCTGTTCCTCATTGGGCCGCGCTCCTTGCAACACTGGCTCTCTGAAGCTGCCCCAGCAGTTGGTCTCACCCACCGATATACCTATGCCCACTGCAGCGAGGTGCAACAGCCCCACCACTGGGGATGCCACCGTATCTGCTCTTCCTTGGGTCTACTGGGACTAGCCACCGTACCTGTACGACACTGTTCCGATGCCTTTGGTATTGTATTACGGCATCGTACGGGATGGAGTCTAGTCTATTCAGGCGATACTGAACCCAGCGAAGCCCTTGTACGAGCAGGCGCAGGGGCTACACTCCTCATCCACGAAGCTACTTTCGAGCCATTATTAATAAACGAGGCGAGAAAAAAGAGGCATAGTACAAGTGTCGAAGCAATGGATGTGGCTAGAAGGATGGGGGCATATTCAACGGTACTTACCCATTTTAGTCAACGATACCCCAAGTTTCCTGAAGGTGTTTCTGAAGCTGTTGCAACAGGGATTGAACGTGGGGAAGGGAATATTTATGGGGTTGCGTTTGATGGAATGTGTTTGCCATTGGGATTGTTGGCGCATTTGCCAGCGGTGACGGTGGCGGTGGAGGCAGTGTTGGCTGCAGCAGCTGTTGCCAGCGAGAAGGAAAAAGAAAGTATTGAGGATAAATGAACATATGAATAAATAAAAAGAATAAAATAAATATATGAAGTTAATTAATTAATTACATATTGAAGATACTTGGTACTCATGTTGTCTACAAGACATCATATAAAAGAGAAAATCAATTTAGTAAGAGTATATATCATGCTTATTATAATATCTTTTCAACAGAGCAGCGTCGTTAGCTATTTAAACTGAATCAACGGTCTCGGATTATTTCTCGATGTTGCTGCTGCTGGTCTCCTGCCTCTTGTTGTTGTTGTTGTTAAGGTTTCGGCTTTGCTCTCGGTATGACATCATTTGTCGGCACGGCCCTTCCGGTAAGTAATTTCCATATTTCATCTTCCTCTTCTTTAATTCCAAAACCTAAATCTAGTTCGAAATCTTCTAAACCAGCTCGTAGGTCAGCTCCGCTGATAAAAAGCTTCCCAGGATTCTCCGGGGGAGTAGTAAAATTCAAAATACGTTTCCCTCCAAGTCCTTTGTTAAACAACAACTCAATCCCAGGCTTCAATTTTGACACGCCTTCAAGGCTATTTCGACCCCTCCCAGTAACAATCGTCACTTGCTCGCCATCAATCTTCCCAGAAGTTACCGCAGAGCTGCGACGGAGCGCCAACAACCACGCTCGCACAGCAGTAGACGCAGCAGCAACAGACAGCCCATGCAAATCAATATTAATTTTAGGTGGGTCTGTATCACACAGCTTCAATAACGACATGCGTTTGTAGATTGCCTCCAAAGTATGCTCACAGACCAGAATCGCACGTGCAGCGTCGCCCCACCGTCCAGCTCTCGCGAGCACTTCACACAATGTAGCATAGGCAATCGGGTCTGGATCAATCCCCCATTCGGCCTTCATTCTCCAAAAGACAGCTAACGCAGCTTCAGCATCATTTGCAGCAGCGCAAACAGCGAGTGCAGAATTTACTGCGATTATATTCGGCCGGACGCCATCCTCCACCATCCAATTTAAGACCATTAACGCGGCAGAAATATTGCCCTGTGGGGCTGCAGCGGAGATGGCAGCACCGTATGCGGCAGGATCAGGACGAATCCCTGCTATACGGGCACGGCGGAGGAGTTTCAGTGCTGCATCGAGGGCACCCGCAGCAGCGCAGCCGTCAAGGGCGGTTGAGAAAGCAATACTGTGAAGAGGTATATCCATTGAGGAAAGTTCATCTGCGAGCTGCAGTGCCTTGGCTTGATTCCCCAATTGTGCATACCCAGTAGTAGCAAAGGAGATGGACACTGAATCAGGTTCTGGAGGCTTTACCGGCGCTGGGGTTCGAACTGCCTCATCGGCAAGAGCAGACGCTTGTGCCCATCGCCCCCCTCGTGCAACCCCCCTAGCCCGGAGTTGATCTAAATTAATTGATCTCGGGTCTTCACCTTGCCCCTTTATCCATCTCTGAAGCTGCAAAGCTGTGCGAGATTGATCCCAGCGTCCTCCTTTCAATAAAGCAGTGCACACTTCCGAAAATGTCGGAGCTGCCGAGGTTGTGACACTCCCTCCGCCAGCAGCTGCAGCTCGGCCAGAGGTTAAATTGTCATGCCATCCCGGTGGTTTACGGTCTTTTCTCCATGATTCAAAAAATTCAATTGCTCTTTCGGCTTTCCCACCACATAAACAAGCCCACATATAGGAAGTACAGGCAATACAATCTGGTGCAATATTATCCTCCAACATGGCCTTCCACTGTTTCTGTGCCGCCTCCGCATCCCCCTGCGCAGCTGCACAGGAGAACAATGCAGAATGAGTTGCTGCATCCATAGAACACCCCATTTTACGCATTGCAACGCCAAAAGCAAAGCCTAAATCCGGTCTATTACATCTCATAGCAGCGGTTATAAAAGCGTTCCAAGTGATTGGCCGAGGTATTACTCCATCCTGAAGCATCAAGTTGTATAACGCCAGTAGTTCAGCTACCCATCCGTTTTTGCCTGCATTCACTACCATGGACGTCTGTACAGATGTATCATGGCTCGAAGGCACAGCCATATGCATTCGATGAGTTAGGAGCAACGCAGTGTCCCACCAATCATGTCCTTGAGGGCCTACCAGTAACGCAGCGATAATATGACCGTACATGAATCCATCCATAGGGATATTTAGTTCCCTGATGTACCCGTACAGTTGGAATGCGCCCGCTGGGTCGTTTGCGTACGGTAAGCATGCCGCCATTCTGGTCATAATTAGCCGATTGGGGAGCAACCCGTCTTCGTGGAGCCAAGTGTAGAGTTGTTTCATTGGTTCGTCTAAACGTGCCTTATGTGCACCTAAGATAAGGGAGGTGTACAAAGATTGGGCTGCGTCAGGGCTTGAAGGGCCTGCAGTACTACCTTTTCTACTGCGGAATCCACGGCTAGGAGTACCAGGCCTGTGAGTACCAGTCGTATTGCTATTACCAGTTTCTGGCAGTAGTTCTTCCTCTACCTCTTCACCATCAATTTCAGTGTCAGAATACCCAGACATAATATCTAGAGAATCTTCTGCATCTGAATCAGTATCGGTATCAGTAAGCGAGGTCATGGCAACATTGGCGGTAGAGGCAATAAATTTATTTTTAAAATCTTGGGTCTTATTGCCAGGGGAAGATCTTCTCTTAATAGGTTCCTCTACTATATTCCCATTAGGACTATCTAAAATAACTTGCTCGTACTCCATACCTGAGATATTCAACTCTCCCACCCGGCTACCACCAAGAGCACCGGCACTGCTATTACCACTAACAGCAACAGGGATGCCAGATATTAGACCCTTTGACCGTAGTTTACTAAACACATCAATTGCACCGACAATTTGACCAGATTCAGCGGCACCGACAACAACTTTATCGATAACGTCGCAGGGGAGGTGCCTTGCTTGTTTCTCTAAACGGCCGAGAAGCTTAGACCTCTGCAGGGGAATGACGAGGAAGAAGAAGGGGAGGTAAGATATAGGGTACCCTTTAAATTAACTATGAGGCTATAAAAGACGATCAAATAAATAAAACACAATTGGATAATAATAATAATCCCTAATAATAATAAAACATAATAAAATCTATCTTACCAACCCAGCGGTAGCTTTTTCATTTTCATTCTCATTGCAACTCATCATTAACAGTTCCCTCCACACAGACGTTAACTTCAAACTTGGATTATCTTTCGCATCTTCCTCAGCCCAATATAGAACTTTCATGGCAAGCTGAATATCCCCACCATCAGCGGCGGCTTTGGCCAGCGATGCAAAAACAGACGAGGATCTTTCAATACCTTGTTTCCTCATTTCCTCAAAACAAGCTATTGCAGCAGGTGTATCTCTTGCAAGAGCATGGACACGGATAGAGCATACGTAGGCGTCTGTATCTGCTGGAATTCCTGCTCGTTCGAGGTCTTTAATCAGACCTTGAACGATTTCTGGACGACCCGAGCGGGAGAGTGATGCCCACGCATCACTGAACTTTCCGATTCCAGAGCCATTATAATTACCGCTAGTTAAACTACCACCACGATATGTTGACACATGGGATGTGGGAGGACAGATAGAGGAGGAGGAAGAAGAGCCTGCTGTTGCGGTTGTTTCTGCCCTTTTTTCTGCAAGGACCGCCTCCCGAAGCAGAGCAGCAGCAGCTTCAGGACAGTTTTTCTTCACAAGTAAGCCCACCATACTGCTTAAAAACCGTGGTGTTCTGGTGGGATATGCCGCAGCATCTAATATTCTGTAGAGTTGGAGTGCAGCTTGCGGGGTGGAGGAATCTGCTATAAGACGAACAAGGAGCATCAGAGACCCCTCGCCAATTTTTGGGCGCCAATTGGAGTTGGGGGAAGAAGAAAAAGAAGAAAGATGTTGTTCTGTATTGATAGAAAGATCTACATGACCTTCTTTTTCCTTCTGATGTATGGCTTGCGAAGTAGTATTTGCTGTAATCGCCTCCACCTCTGTTTTGTTACCAGCATCATTCTGCTCTACAAGCGCTTTGCTTGTTTGGTAATGCGACAGGATGGCTGCAAGCTCAGCGTCATACACTGTAGGAACTGTTTCTATTTCAACTTCTTCATCTACTTCTACTTCTCTCTCTTCTTTACTGTCAGAGACAGTATCTATTGCGGTTTCTGCCTCCTCTATAACCAAGACCACTTCTTCGTCATTACCGCTCACACTATTCAAATCGGCACTACCGCTCGTATCAACGATTTTTCTCTCTTTATTGATAACACTACTACCGTAACCTCTATAACTGCTATCTCGTAAACCTCTGCCTTTTGTTCTTAACATTACAGCTTCTTGTCTATCAGCCACCGACGTCGCTTCAGGCATCAATGATAAAATTTTCTTTGAAATCTCCGGACTGACTTCATTGCCAGATGTATAGTCGTAATCATTTTGTAATACCTCTCGTAATTGCTTAGCTAGGTCACTCATCCAACGTCGTACAGGAGGGGCACGGTAGCTTCCATTCGAGGTATTCATATTGTTATTGTTGGGCCGTCTTGGTGCATTGCTGTGGCCGCTGCCGCCGGACTGTCTACTATTAGCAGTGCTGTTATTTTGAATCGAGTTGCGATACCTGTTCGAGGTCGAAAAAGTGGGTGTGAACGAAGGTCTGCGTTCTAGATTATTTGGGGTATACGGAGGTCGTGGAGCAGCAGCAATCGGGGGAGTAGATGGAGATGACGGTCTAAAAGGTGTTTTGGGGGTACCTTCTTCTGCTGTTGGGCTGCTCGGTCGTCGGTATCTGGGTTTGTTTAATGCAGATTGTGATGTCGATGAATCGCATCGATCGTCATTACTAGTGTCCTTTTGGTGGCAGCGAGGTGTCAAAGAACAAACGTTGATAGCGGGCGGGGCAATGTAAATGCTGCGAGGTGGCTGTAGACCAGCCCCGCAGCCAAAAAAAATGCTCGGACGCATTATAATCGCGATTGAGTCATCTTAGTTACTTGAAAGACGACAATGGGCGCAGATAAGATAAAAGAATTCTTATTCTCATAAATGTCGAAATGCCAAAATAATATAGCAATGTTAACTAAGTGCCTACAGGGATGACGCTGCAATGACTTGAACACAATTCAAACTGTAATGTCGAAATCGAATTAGATGAAATGAATCAATTGCAGAGCATTCTCTGATCGGCAGCCTAGTTTAACTTGCAGAGGCTGGCCAAGCAAAACTTTAGGGTGAAAAATGCAGAAAGAAAAATAGCAGGTTCTAAGCAGTCAGAACATTTTTATATTACGTATACACAAGACTCAAGAGAACGTGAAAGTAGACAGCACAGCTTCACAAACAAAAAATAAGACTTCGATCACTTTAACTGAGTTTGAATAGGTGTTGCACAATATCTAGGAACCGATGTCTCAACTAGGGATGCCTAAGCTACTACTATTAGTTGCAGTAGCTGTGCATTTGTCAGTGTATACCCGCGCAGCTCAAGTTACATCGGGAGACCTAAAATCGTTGAATGCTATTTCTAACGAAAAGGTAGACCGCATAGCACTGCACACGCCATACGGGCGTATTGTAGTAAAACTTCTTAGTGACAATGCACCTCGTGCTGCTGCAGCGGTACGCCAGCATGCCATATCAAAAGGCTGCAAAGACTGCAATTTTTACCGAGCAGAGGCCAGGCCATCTCAAGAGAAACACCAGCCCAAAGAAGGACCACCCTACGCCCTGCTGCAAGGTTCAATGAACCTTCGTGAGATCCCTGGAAGCGAGGGTGATATTGAAGTCAAGTAAGTAGCACTACTAATAATAGAAATATGTCATTTTAAAATTTTACCGCTCCCCCAACTTTTCAAAATTAGAATTTAATTATTTTCTACTTTTTCATTAATTCTGCCTTCTTCAGAGCTGGGCATGTTGCATTCATTCCCAACACTTCAGATTTCTTCATCGCTCTTGGAGATCACCCAGAATGGGGTAAAGCACATACCGTCTTCGGAGTGATTGAGGATTGGGTGAGTACAGACTTGATAGCGATTCAGCCATATCATGAACATAAACATGAAGAGTACGGTACTGTGATGCGAATGATGGACGATCCTGTGTCATTTAGTGTGAGTACTGATGTATATAGCTTTTAGAATGTAAATTGAAAACCAGTAGGAATTTAACTTCAAACTTTTGAATTTTCACGGCGCCTTGGTTTTTGAATTGGAAGTTATGAAGAAGGAGAAATTATACAGTGCAGTTAGGTGCTTACGCACACGTTAGCAAGCACAAAACCAAAATACAATACGATAACTTAGGATGGTAAATGCTAGACGAAAGAGCTCTGTGAGGGCAGTGCGGTCTCCTCGAAGGCAAATTCCAACATTGACAACAAGGTACCTAGTACTCACTGCACCGTTGTGTTTAACTACTTCTGTTACTCCAGAAAATAACGTATCTTTGCATAATACTGCAGGACATATGCTGCATCCATTGTTGCGCTCATTGGAGTCTCAAGTATATTCATAATGACATTGATCGCTCCTGCTTACAGCACAGAAAGCCCTGTTAACGACCTTGGAACAAGGTATAGACACTCTCTGGTATCAGATGAGCAAACGAATATTGCTCAAGACGCAGAGAAACAGCTGGCTGTGCGCACCGGAGGTTTTTCTCTCAACCGCCTTTTTGTTCACCGACACCTGCCTCTTCTTCGAATAGCTGGAGGAACAGAAAATGACTTGTTAAAGAGACCTGAAAATACTGCGCTGGCGCTTTATCTGCTAGTACCTGCTGCATTTTCATGCTTTATATTCTCCTCTGTCATCTACACTTGTTTTCAGCGAGGAAAATACAGCGGCTGCACTGCATGCTTCTTCTTCCAACGCTCAAAAACTTTCCAGCCAGGAAATTTTCCTTCATGACAACGCACTCTTCTCCCAAAAAGGGATTTCGTCTTCATCCCCTCCCACAACGCCTATTTTGGAGGAAAGATCTGGAGCAACAAAAGTGGAAGCAGAAGACGCAATCACGTTATTAACACCCCCTCAATTACCGGAATCTCAACAACCAATACTCGATGCCACTCCTACCTCCACTGCTGCCACTGTCGATGGAGAAGAAGGGTTGCTATCTACTGCTCTTGAAACCCAGTTTGATAGTACACACGATGATCATATCACTGGTGACACCTTCTCGTTAGGGCCTCGTGCTTCTTTGAAACTGCCCTCGTCACATTCACCATCAGCTCGGGCGCCAGCCCACAAAACTAGTGATAAAGATAAAATTACTTTTCAGAACGATGCGTTTGTACACAGAGAAGATAGGGATATATATAAGACAATAGATAATACTGGTATCTGGGAGACAGCTCCTCTGCGAATAGAGCCGACCACGGCAACGGTCCATGCTGTTGCTGGAGTAGATGCCCAAGCAACCAATAATAAAGCAGCTAGTGTATCAAAGAAGGCACAGGAGAAAGCTCGATGGGTAGTGGAGGATCTGAAAAAGGAGTTGAAAGCGACGCAAGAGATGGTGGCAGCGTTGAAAACAGAGCTTTCGAAATGAAATACGAGGTAATAGAAAAAGAGTAGTGATGATTTCGAATTCATAATGTTTTCTTTTCTCCATTCCATCGGTATGCCTTACCAATAGTGAAAAGTGTACACGATACAGTCTAGAGGACAGAATAAAAGCGCATATTTCATGAAAAGCAAGAGTCTTAGAAAGTTGAGATGACAGTAAGATTTTTTTTTCAAAAACATCTGGGGTAAAAAAAGTCGAAACATGGAGATAAGAAATCACGGTAATAAGAAGGAATACTTCGTAATCTTAAACTTTTAACCACACGTATAGGTTCCCCAGTCGTAAGCTGCAAACTGAGGGTTCAACAAGTTTGACACCACAGGAGCGGCTTGGTTGTTCAAAAGATTGTTAATTGGAATGGCCATAGCCTGAGCAGCATCTTGGATCCATGCACTGCCGAAAATGGAAGTCCATGGAGATAACTCATCAGCAATATCTTGCCAAGGTACCCAGTTTGTGTTGAGCTGGAATTCAGTCATAGTAACACTTAATTTGCCAGTGGGTTTATAGTTGTTGCCAGCGTTTGCAATGCAATCTTGGGTCGTGACAAAGGTCGATTTCAACACATTGTAAGTAGATTGAGAGATAGTAGTGGTAATGTAAGTCCACGGGATGATAGGAGCTCCATAGCTGGGGGTGGCGGTGGCGGAAAAGCCCACCCTGACTTGCAAAGAATCCCAACTCAAGTTGCCGCCAAACTGGGCAGAAGGGTTGGTCGTGTTGGGAGTGTAGGTGGAAACTGTTTCAGAGCTGGAAATTCCAGTCATATTCAACGCGCCCATGCCGACAATAAAGTTAGCGGAGTAGCTGTACTCCATACCGACAGAGCCAAGGCCAGATTCACAACTGTCTTGGCAATCGAGATCACAGTTGGGGCACACCACGTTACAGGTGCTGGCGCACGCGGCGGAGCAGTTGCACGTGGATCCACATACACTGCCTGTGCTGCTACAAGAGCACGTAGGGTTGCATACACTTTGATCGCAGGGGCCGCCACCGGATGATGAGCAAGTACACCACTGGGCGTTCACACAACTTGAAGGTACTCCCGGGGTGCAAACGTCAGGGGTAGCAGGAGAGCAAATCTTGCAACAGCAACTACCCATAATACACGTCTTGCAGCAGCAACCTTCGGGACTGCCGCAGCAGCAACTTTCAGGGACAGCCGGAGTGCAAGTTTGGCAACCGTAACAGCAGCCGACTTGACATGTTGAGCATGAAGCTGTCACCCCCGATTGACATGTTGAGCACGCAGCATTGCACCCACTTGTACATGAACTACAAGCAGCGCTACAGCCACTCTGACAAGATTGACAAGAAGCTTCAACTGCACTTCCGCAGCCATAATCACAGGTAAAAGAAGAAATGTCACTCCAAGCGCCGCCAGCACAGAGTCCAGTGCATGTGTCAGACACAATGCCAGTATCGCTCATGTCTGCAATACAAAAACATGGTTTTAATCGAAATTAATGAGAAATTTGAAACAAAACGTACTTACCGTATGTCCCACTTCCACTAAAGCCGTCGCAGAACTGCATATTGTCTAAAGTGCTTCCAGGGCAAGCGAATGTAGAGTTCTCGTATGCAGTGTAAAGAGCATCTTGCGCTGCAGTAGAGCTCAGAATAGCGTTGGTGCCATTGACGAGACCAGAGCCGACGGTGCTGAGTGTGGAGTTTAAATTTCTGGTGCTCTGAGGAGGCGGGGGAGGAGGTGAAGCAGCCTGAAGAGGCACAGCAGTTGCTGTATCAGTCCCTTCAGTTACAGCATACTCAGCCAAAGACCTTCTCGTAGGATCGTACTCGACAAAAGGCAAATAGGGGGCCACGGTGTGCACAGCTGACACCATCCAGCCAGCAGCATTCTCAGGTCCAGCAACAGCTGCAGAACCGCATTTTTCCATCAATTTACGACCAGCTTGTTGCACGGCTTTGCTAATTGTAACTTTAGCTACCCTGGGAAAGGTCACAATATAGGATTGAACTTGATTGGCGGTGAGTTCCTTGGGTAAGTACAAACTCTCAATTACATTAGAGCAAGGAGAAAAGGTGGCAAAAGCCCAGTAGTTGCCCAGTTTGTGGGATACACCCTTGATATCCCTCACTTGAAGGCCGTAGCTAACAAGCATGGATCTGCCAGTGGATTCAGTACTGCCTCTCTTGACAGAGGCTTTAAGAAGGTTTGCATTCTTTAGAACGAGCTTTGGTTTGATGGCGCGACCTAAGATGCCCAAGGGCTTGTTGTACACGAGACCTTTGCCGACAGCAATAGCACCTGTGCCAGAAACAAGAGCTTTGATCTGGCTCGCTGCGTTTTTATCAGTGACGTTAAAAGACGCAGGGAACGTAATCATCTTAATTAAGGAAGTGAGGGCATTAGCACTGCACAGGAGAAACGGGAAAAGTAAGTTAAAACGGCGGGCGATAGAAGTATTGATGTTAGACTTAATATGAAAAAGGAAGAAATAAATATACAAAATGTAAGGTTTTTGAAGTGGTGGACGACGGGGCGACTTGCCGAGAGATTTTGTATTTAGTGGAGCACGTAGCATCTTCAGTTGGAGGCGAGACCCTGTTGCAAATGCTGGATCCACCTGCAGGGAGATTTTCGCAATTAGGTCCGCTGTATACAGTGCCAAGGTTGCACGTAGACTGGGAAAGTTGGGTGGGTGTCAATGGCTCAGCTCCGTCCACAGGAATTGATCTCATAAAACTGGGGAATTTCCCAGTTGCGCAGCCACATCCAGCGCTATTCCAACCACATGCTGCAGCACAGCATGCTCTGGCATTGGTGCAATTCTGATTGCAAAAGCTGCTGGCGAGCACAGTCAAGTATCCACAATTGGAGCGGAATGCGGTGGGTACGTAATCAAGCGTATTAGTCGCATTGGCCCAACCAACAGTAGAGGCAGGTGCTACTGCAAGACATGTAGGACTGGGAGCAGCTGAGACGGCGTGCACGACCACCGCCAACACTAGCAGGTAGCAGCCAATCTTCATCTTTCTCGGCAGAGATGCGCTAGGATAGAGAGCAAACCCAACTGGGAAGCAACACAAATATTTGTTTTTATTATTTTGTCGCAATTTACGAAACACAGAGACTCCTAAAAAGAATCCAGCTTAAGATTACGTGGCCTTTAGTTGCAAAACCATTTTGAATTGAATTGAATTTTCCCCTGGATCGCCCATATGCTTGTCACCGTGTCCCCTGGATCCCCTATATGCTCGTCACTGTGTCCTAGCGTGCTGATTCTTGCAGTTAGAGGCAGACCATATACAGGTTTCGGTGTAGAAAGTTAGCTCTAGGATGGGGGAGTCTTTCCCATTGCATCTGCTGCCCTGGATCACTTCTCCAAGCCCTTCCTTTTTACTAAATCTTCCCTCCCTAACCTTCTTTCCGTGGCCTGCCACACTAACTCTTCTCGCCAAACTCTTTTCTGCAGGTGTTTGCGCAGCTGCACTCGGGGCGCAGCCCTTAACGGCAGCACCGACTGGCTGGGCACCGCCACTGGAGACCGGTGGCAATCTGCTGCTCCAGCTGGCTATGTTTTTCCTTTTGGTGTCCCTCTCTTAGGGACAGTTTCCTCTTCTACTATTCCTCTTCAATCCCTTCATGCTTATTCTCGAGATGCTCTAGCCACTGGAGTGCATGGCCGCAGGTCTGTGCTTCTGCCAGCTCGTGCTACACCTCAACAGCTTTTGCTGGGCAGTTACAATAGTGCAGCAATTCGTACTTTGGCTGTCTCTACTGACCAACACAGGCGTAGAACTGAGGCTTTACAAGAATTCTCTGCTTGGTACTGCTTAAACATGCCCATGCTGGGCGTGCTGCGCCCTCCTCAACATGCCTTACCTGAGGAAATTCTTGTTTACTACCAGCTGCACTGGCTCCCCAGGCATGGTGAGACTCTGTTGCAAGGCCAGCTGTGGGCTGTCCCTTCTACTTTGGAGAACAATTGTAGTCTCAGCATTGCATTCGTTTATGCTGGTCGTACAGGCTTGTATAGCAGCGAAGCCTGTACTGGAAACCCCATGCACAGTAGGGCGTTGACTGAATTCAAGAAGGGCTATGCTCGCCGCCTCCCTGATTATGGCTGTGCTCCTATCCTGCCTCTGCCAAACATCCGGACGTTGCATCGGGATGTACCTAATACCCTAACATTACATTTGTATCCCTCATACAATACTAGAAATCTGCTGGCATATTTCTAACTGCCATCAACTACTTTTGCAATTTTTTCTTTTGGCACTGTCTCGCTGTAACTGAAGCTACTATTTCTTTACTCTACTTGTTATTGCTTGGTGCTGCGCACCAGTCTCTTCACTACGAGGCGCATCACTTGTCCCCTACTCTACTACTAGCTTTTTCACTCTTTCTTTAGCTTTCTCCCAGAAGTGGGCCTTGCTGCAGCATCCTTCTCTGTCTTTTATCTCTGGTTCTACTCTGTCCAAACTACTAGGTATGCTTTCAGCTGCACTCTGGGACACCTGTTTCTGAATCTTCTTGGAGCTGTGGGCCCAGGGTGGAAAGTACCGCTCGTAAATGGTACCTCCAGTGTGGCCACCACAAGCAGCCTCTGCAGCATGCCACTTCAATAAATGTGTGGTCCTACTGGGCAGCAGCAGGATTGCAACACTACGTTCTTCTCTAGCCTTTCTGATGGCTTTAGCTGCCCATTCGATCCTGGTGCTCCATAGTCACTATGACAGTGGTTCTTCCCATTCCATCGGTATGCCTTACAAATAGTAAAAAGTGTACACGATACAGTCTAAAAGACAGAATGAAAGCGCATATTTAATAAAAAGAGAGCGTCTTAGGAACAGAAAAGTTCAGCTACTAACAGTCAAAAAGGATTCACCAAATTAATTTTGCATGGCAGTCCACCGCCGGTTGAGTGAAGTCGCTGCAGCAACTAAATTGGTATCGAATAGCTCACTTTTAATAACTTGATCTGTCTCATGGAATGGATTCTTCTGCACATAATCGCAAAATAAGTCATATACCCTGCAAGTAAATGTTCTAAAATGTAAAAAAAAAATGATCAGGTTTCTTTCAGGGCGGTAAACCAGAAATAAAGTTTTTAATTTTAAGCAGCGCTGCTTTTTCTTACGTTGTTCTAAGGATTTCTGTGCTTTCTGTGGTACTAGGCTCTGTCACCATCATAAATGTGACGCCTGTCAACGTGTGGAAGCTATGGAGATCAAAACCATCTGCCTGTAACAGTTGGATGCCACCACCACCTGGAACAGGAGAGAGCTGTGCCGAGATACCACACATTCCAAACCAACTACTGGCAAGACGTAGCTTGTCATTAAAATCTACCGGAGGCATTTGGACAAAGTCCTGCAAATTAGAGGAGCAAAGAGAGCAGAAAAGTGATCAAGGAGTTAATCATTTCAAAAAAAGTAAATCAGCAACAGGTTTCAAGGAAACATCTGACAGCACGTTAATCATCTCAAAGGCATAATTGCTCACCCTGTTGTAAAGGAGTCCTCCATTTCTCCCTACAATCCACAAAGAATAAATTTTAGACATAGTGATCGATCGCAATTTTTATCAAAGCAAATATGCACCCTTTGGACCTATAATTACTAAAGAATATTTTTTCTCTATGTTGCTGCATAAAAGCATGCGTCGACAGGGACCTTTGTATTTGAGCTTCTGGGAAGCGCTTGTTTGTACTCAGTATAAGGCTTGTTTTGTACTACACCGTTTCTTTCTGAACATTTTCCCATAAAATCTACAATTACATGCATGATAATGGTTGGCGCAATTGAATGAATGATCCCCGCTTATCATCGCAGATAAAGTCGCTCACCTCTTCACTGCTATTTTTGGCCTTCGTTGGCGATGAGGCCACTCCTACCAAATTGGTGTCCAACGGTGCTCTTAGCAACGCCACGAGGCAGCTGAAGGCTGGAACCGCTTCAGACAAAGTACTTTTGTACGTCATTTCCCTCAGAGCCATGGATCTCTCCGTTTTGAAGGAAACTCTTGCCCACTATATAGGATATATCAACCAGGCGGCAAACGCACTTCAAATCGATCTCCAAGTATGGAAAGCCTTTGCTGTCAAGCAGTTCCCCTACTTATGGGTGTGTTGACCATGATGGTGTCTCTCTCGGGCTACCAAATTGCCTGCATGGATTGATGCCGTGAATGAATATATCATTCCAGGTGCAGACGGCTCCCTTCTTAATGTCGACAACAACATTGATTGGGGTGTGACACTCGGTGGCTGTCCCAGAATTTCGAGACCGAGGCTCCCATCATCATAACTTTTTTCTTCAATTGGCGTTGAGCATCACAATGCACGCATTTTCTTTCTTTCAAAATAATCAGACTTTCAGTATATTGCAATAAAGCAATAAAGTTGTCAGCATATTTAGCAATCAATCATCTGCATGCAGATAGGCAGATGTCAGTCCAACCACTTATGGCTTCACGAACGAGTTCGGGGCGAATCATAGGATTTGGCGACCCTGTCCTCGATCTAGTAAGCTCCGTATCCTTCGAAGCACTCGACAGTTTAGACATGCAAGCGGGAGGCTGCACCGCCATCCCCCGCTCCGAGCTTGAGCGCTTACTCTCTTTACCTGAAATCAATAATGGCGATTTGTTAACAGTCCCTGGGGGTTCTGCGTGTAATGTATGTAAATGTCTTGCTGGTCTCCGTGCTAATCGACCGAAAGGTCTAGATGATGAGATTTTGTTTATTGGCATGATCGGCATGGATTCTGCTGGTGCTGATTTTCATTCGATGCTGGAAGCCTCTGGTGTCAAGCCTTTGTTACCACAATGTGATACGGAAGATACGTCAACTGCATCATGTCTGTGCCTCGTCAGTCCTGATGGGCAACGTACTATGAGAACATATCTCGGCGCGGCACAGAAATTAACCTCAGCCGAGCAACTGCCAATTGGAACTTCAGACCTAGAAAATGTAGGCTTGGTGCATTTCGAAGGCTATTCTCTATACAAAATAGATGTAGCAGAAGCTACTATGCGTTCAGCACGTGAAGCGGGGTCTAAGATCTCTTTAGATTTGGCTAGCTTCGAAATTGTTAACAACTGTTGGGAGGCCTTGACTGAGAAAATATTAAAAGAAAAATTAGTTGACATTCTCTTTTGCAATGAAGACGAAGCACGCGCCGCATGTGAAGCTGGAAAATTACTAGAAGACGTAGCTAATTCATCTGCTGATGATGTAGTAGAATCAGCGCTACGCTATTTATTGCAATCGGTAGAGGTGGTGGTGATCTCCAGAGGCGCAGACGGGTGCCTTGTTGGCACTGCTGATGGACAACGCGCTACTGCGGCAGCTGAAAATGTTACTGTAATTGATACTATTGGGGCTGGGGATTATTTTAGTGCCGGATTCTTGCATGCGTGGGTTTCTGGCGCGCCGTTGGTGGCCTGTGCTGCGTGCGGATGCGCAGCAGGAGGGGCGGCGGTGCAGGCGGCCGGGGCAGAGTTGGGAGCTGTAGAGATGAAGGCACTCAGAAATAAAATCCAAAGTATACTTGATTCTTCTAGTAGTGTTGATGAGAGAAATCAGTCTTACATGCAATTAAAGTAGGGAAATGATGAGATAAGATGGCAGGCACGAGTAGTCTCATTTCTTGAATTATAGCAAAGGCCATCTCTCTTGAGATGACGGTAAGATTTTTTTTTCAAAAACATCTGGGGTAAAAAACGTCGAAACATGGAGATAAGAAATCACGGTAATAAGATGGAGACAAGAAATCACGGTAATAAGAAGGAATACTTCGTAATCTTAAACTTTTAACCACACGTATAGGTTCCCCAGTCGTAAGCTGCAAACTGAGGGTTCAACAAGTTGGACACCACAGGAGCGGCTTGGTTGTTCAAAAGATTGTTAATTGGAATGGCCATAGCCTGAGCAGCATCTTGGATCCATGCACTGCCGAAAATGGAAGTCCATGGAGATAACTCATCAGCAATATCTTGCCAAGGTACCCAGTTTGTGTTGAGCTGGAATTCAGTCATAGTAACACTTAATTTGCCAGTGGGTTTATAGTTGTTGCCAGCGTTTGCAATGCAATCTTGGGTCGTGACAAAGGTCGATTTCAACACATTGTAAGTAGATTGAGAGATAGTAGTGGTAATGTAAGTCCACGGGATGATAGGAGCTCCATAGCTGGGGGTGGCGGTGGCGGAAAAGCCCACCCTGACTTGCAAAGAATCCCAACTCAAGTTGCCGCCAAACTGGGCAGAAGGGTTGGTCGTGTTGGGAGTGTAGGTGGAAACTGTTTCAGAGCTGGAAATTCCAGTCATATTCAACGCGCCCATGCCGACAATAAAGTTAGCGGAGTAGCTGTACTCCATACCGACAGAGCCAAGGCCAGATTCACAACTGTCTTGGCAATCGAGATCACAGTTGGGGCACACCACGTTACAGGTGCTGGCGCACGCGGCGGAGCAGTTGCACGTGGATCCACATACACTGCCTGTGCTGCTGCAAGAGCACGTAGGGTTGCATACACTTTGATCGCAGGGGCCGCCACCGGATGATGAGCAAGTACACCACTGGGCGTTCACACAACTTGAAGGTACTGCCGGGGTGCAAATGTCAGGGGTACCAGGATAGCAAACCTGACAACAGCAACTACCCATAATACACGTCTTGCAGCAGCAACTTTCGGAAGTGCCGCAGCAGCAACTTTCAGGGACAGCCGGAGTGCAAGTTTGGCAACCGTAACAGCAGCCGACTTGACATGTTGAGCATGAAGCTGTCACCCCCGATTGACATGTTGAGCACGCAGCATTGCACCCACTTGTACATGAACTACAAGCAGCGCTACAGCCACTCTGACAAGATTGACAAGAAGCTTCAACTGCACTTCCGCAGCCATAATCACAGGTAAAAGAAGAAATGTCACTCCAAGCGCCGCCAGCACAGAGTCCAGTGCATGTGTCAGACACAATGCCAGTATCGCTCATGTCTGCAATACAAAAACATGGTTTTAATCGAAATTAATGAGAAATTTGAAACAAAACGTACTTACCGTATGTCCCACTTCCACTAAAGCCGTCGCAGAACTGCATATTGTCTAAAGTGCTTCCAGGGCAAGCGAATGTAGAGTTCTCGTATGCAGTGTAAAGAGCATCTTGCGCTGCAGTAGAGCTCAGAATAGCGTTGGTGCCATTGACGAGACCAGAGCCGACGGTGCTGAGTGTGGAGTTTAAATTTCTGGTGCTCTGAGGAGGCGGGGGAGGAGGTGAAGCAGCCTGAAGAGGCACAGCAGTTGCTGTATCAGTCCCTTCAGTTACAGCATACTCAGCCAAAGACCTTCTCGTAGGATCGTACTCGACAAAAGGCAAATAGGGGGCCACGGTGTGCACAGCTGACACCATCCAGCCAGCAGCATTCTCAGGTCCAGCAACAGCTGCAGAACCGCATTTTTCCATCAATTTACGACCAGCTTGTTGCACGGCTTTGCTAATTGTAACTTTAGCTACCCTGGGAAAGGTCACAATATAGGATTGAACTTGATTGGCGGTGAGTTCCTTGGGTAAGTACAAACTCTCAATTACATTAGAGCAAGGAGAAAAGGTGGCAAAAGCCCAGTAGTTGCCCAGTTTGTGGGATACACCCTTGATATCCCTCACTTGAAGGCCGAAGCTAACAAGCATGGATCTGCCAGTGGATTCAGTACTGCCTCTCTTGACAGAGGCTTTAAGAAGGTTTGCATTCTTTAGAACGAGCTTTGGTTTGATGGCGCGACCTAAGATGCCCAAGGGCTTGTTGTACACGAGACCTTTGCCGACAGCAATAGCACCTGTGCCAGAAACAAGAGCTTTGATCTGGCTCGCTGCGTTTTTATCAGTGACGTTAAAAGACGCAGGGAACGTAATCATCTTAATTAAGGAAGTGAGGGCATTAGCACTGCACAGGAGAAACGGGAAAAGTAAGTTAAAACGGCGGGCGATAGAAGTATTGATGTTAGACTTAATATGAAAAAGGAAGAAATAAATATACAAAATGTAAGGTTTTTGAAGTGGTGGACGACGGGGCGACTTGCCGAGAGATTTTGTATTTAGTGGAGCACGTAGCATCTTCAGTTGGAGGCGAGACCCTGTTGCAAATGCTGGATCCACCTGCAGGGAGATTTTCGCAATTAGGTCCGCTGTATACAGTGCCAAGGTTGCACGTAGACTGGGAAAGTTGGGTGGGTGTCAATGGCTCAGCTCCGTCCACAGGAATTGATCTCATAAAACTGGGGAATTTCCCAGTTGCGCAGCCACATCCAGCGCTATTCCAACCACATGCTGCAGCACAGCATGCTCTGGCATTGGTGCAATTCTGATTGCAAAAGCTGCTGGCGAGCAAAGTCAAGTATCCACAATTGGAGCGGAATGCGGTGGGTACGTAATCAAGCGTATTAGTCGCATTGGCCCAACCAACAGTAGAGGCAGGTGCTACTGCAAGACATGTAGGACTGGGAGCAGCTGAGACGGCGTGCACGACCACCGCCAACACTAGCAGGTAGCAGCCAATCTTCATCTTTCTCGGCAGAGATGCGCTAGGATAGAGAGCAAACCCAACCGGGAAGCAACACAAATATTTGTTTTTATTATTTTGTCGCAATTTATGAAACACGGACTCCTAAAAAAAATTCAAGCTGAAGATTACGTGGCCTTCAGTTGCAAAGTTTTGAGTCGTCAAAGCGGCACGATCGAATCCGAGATCCGCCATTTTCCTTTCGTGCGGCATTCTGCCCCCGATATTTTAGTAGTATTCTCTTTACGAAGTCCGTTGTAAATTTTTTTAATAAACAACGTGCCTACAGGCTGCTGAAAGACGAGGAGGGTAAAGGCAAGGCGCCGGCAGGTGAAAAAAGAATAAAACTTTCCAATTTCCCAGAATACCAGTAAAACTTTCCACACACACACACAATTACAGCCAATTACAGTCTCTGGCGCAGGAAATGTGCCCTACTGCCAGTAATATTAGACATCTAATGACGACAGTTATGTAAGAAAAATAAACAGAGAATCGATAACTCAGAAAGAGTGTTAGAAAACTAACAAGGAGAAATCTCAAAACCTGACGATATCGCCGCTCAAGCTAAAACTTTCCAATTTCTTTACTGATTGCACTGCTTGGAGCCAAGTTCTATTCATATGTCTTTTCTTCACGAACTTGTTCTACTGGCATACACTGCAAACTTGGGTTACTGCAATTATTTTTGCCAATCTCCACTACAAGATTCACACATCAGATTTTATTCTTGAACACATCAACAAACTCGCTCCATAATGCAGATCGGCGGCTACTATCAAAGGTAGGTATTATTGAAGAATCCGACTGGAAGAACCTTCGTGTATATTTGATGCAATACCATACAGCAGTTTGTAGTGCTGGGAATTGATCTCAACCAAATCCAATCTCGCCTCTTTCCCCTCTACAGCTGGTCCATGCCCTGGATAGGCAATGGCAATGAATCTGAATTGGCAAATGTCAATGGCTACAACACTGTCCTTCTCAGCTTTATCCAGCCCGATACCACTTATACCGGCGGCCTCACCTTTGAAGGCACTGGCCTCCAATTTTCCTCTGAACCCCAGGTGATCAAGGATGCTATCGCTGCTCTCCGTAGCAAGGGTGTTAAGGTATTACTTGCTGTTGGAGGTGCCACCTACCACAATTGGGCTGGTCTCAATCCAGCTGGTGTTGCCGCCTTTGTCAACGAGTTCAGCCTCGATGGAATTGATATCGATTTTGAGCCTTCAGACCCAGCCTGTGCCCCTAATGGCGATGGATCCATCGTGTGTGGTAGTGATGAGCTCTACATCTCTGTTACCAGACAGCTACGTGATGCTATACCCCGCCCTGCTATGGTCACGTCGGCAACTTGGAGCGTTGGCGCCTATGGAGAAGGTGCCTTTGCTGAGGCTGCTCCTCAAGGAAGCCCTTATACTGGGGTTGCTATTCGTATGCTTCGTGAAGTTGGTGACTTGTTGGATCAAGTGCAGGTTATGGCCTATGACGCTGGCGATAGCTACGATGCTAAGGTTGCATATGATGCCTACAGGGCTGTGTATTCAGGTAAGAAAATAGTTAGCTTTGTAGTTATCCTTCATGCATTAGATAATATGAAAATGGACCAGCACATCATTATGCTTTCAAACCCTAATTTGAGAAAACTGGGATGCACTCAAAAAAAATACAACTTTACAATAATTTTGCTTTTTTCCTATTTGTTTTTCGAATTTTCTAATCTCGCAGGGCCTATTTTAATGGGTGTCGAAATTCCTCCTGACGCGGTGGGTGGCCATTCTACCAATTTGGATGAAGTTCGAGCTCTGTGTGAGCACCTCAAGGCGAATGGCGGCGCAGGCATTTTTGTTTGGAGTATTCAAAAGGAAGCTACTCAAGGCATTGGCGCTGCTGATATCGTGGCTTTGGCTTCTGAAGTTCTTGGATAAATAATAGATCTGAACTGGTGCGAGAAGAGCGTAATCACTGAACTCATACCTTTTTTTTGAAGGCAGCCCAAGTGGAGGCGCAGGGAAGCAAGCTAAATGACAAGATTGGACCTTATATTACTGCTGTTTCTTTGTCCTAATTGTGTAATGATAATAGTGTTCCATGGGATAGCTTTCAAATAACCCTGCCAAGGGTGCGGTTACATTTTGACTCTATTGCATCTGTGATTAACTCCAGATCATATTGTTTTTTTGAAGTATACACGATTTGCCTAGAATGAAGTGCATGCAAGCTTTTATATTTCTATATATTTTTACTGCTGTGGTTGGACTCAATGCACCTCCTTTCCCAGGCCCTGCAGCACGCCATGACGCTTGGATAAAAATTCTCAGAAGGCTTTACAAGCGGAGTGAAGCTTCAATTGGTTTCTGTTTTGGCTCAGACCCACAAAAGCTACTCAAGCTTGTCGGCCTTAGCTTTCCATGGCCATTGCCTGTAATGGAACCCAGCGAGCGCGACCCCATATGTTCAAAAAGAACAAGTATCTCTACCCACCTCTGTAGGCCCAATGATATAGAAACTTACTATCGATTTATGCTGCTCACAGAAGATCCAGAAAAGGTGCCTGCTACACGACACTGCCCTGCTGGCGGTTCAATGGTTGCTGGCTGTGCCCCTGGATTTTTTGCTGCACGTAAAGAAGAAGAAAGCCGACGGCATCACAACCGCAACCATAGAGTTGCTCATGCATGTTGTCCGGGGTATTTCTGCCCGGCTAACCTAATATGCATGATGCCATGTCCTCTTGGTGCACATTGTCCTAGGTCAAAGGCAGAATTGCCCCCAAAACCTTTTCAAAATAATCATCAAACAGGCAGTCAGGGTCTTTGGTGTAGCCCTTATGCGTATCAAGAACGCCCTCAACTAGGCTGTGGCGGGGCTGATAAGTGGACAATTATCCCTCAAGATGCTTTTCCAGGAACTCCTTGGAAATCAGGAACAGGAAATCTCTACTGTAAACCTAGGTATTACTGCCCTAATACCACAGCTGCTCCAGTTCCTTGTCCTCGAGGCAAGTTTTGTCGCCAAGGCAGCACTGAACCTGCTCGATGCCCCCCTGGGGCCTTCTGCCCTGCCCTCACCGAGGTCCCAATTAGTAATTTTGGCGGTGTTACCGCAGATGCGTTGCTGCTGGGCCTGCTGAGCCTGCTTTGGTGGGCTTCGTCGTTGAGAAGAAGAATGTTGGTGAGGCTAGGCCCGAGGGAAAGATTGAAAGTGACCTGGCATCCCTATGGCCCTCGGTATACAGTAGTTGAAGCAAATAATGGCAATACCTGTGCAGGTTATAGTAATGGACGTGATAATATTATGTCTCTGCCTGCTTCACTTTCTTCCTCTTTATTACCGTCACCATTGATGCCGCCGCCACCACCGCCACGTTTTTCCTCTCCACCCGAATCTACCCCCAACACCACCATCACAGCAACAACATCACACGAAATATCAACAGAAATGATTCCGCTAGAAATTGAGTTTAGAAATCTCAGTTTACGTCTCAAGGCTTGTGGCAGACTCGTATTATCAAATGTGTCTGCAAAACTGAAAGCGGCAAAATTAACAGCAATCATGGGCGCCAGTGGTGCTGGGAAATCGTCCTTACTAAGCGCCTTGGCAGGACGAGCACCATATGGAGACGTTTCAGGCACAGTATACATTAATGGCAAATGTACAAGGCTAGAATTGTACCGCAGAGTGACTGGATTTGTACCTCAGGATGATATTTTATATGCGGCTCTGTCAGTGGAAGAAAATTTAATTTTCGCTGCTCGATTCAGATTGGCAGCTGGCACTTCTGAGGCTCAAAGAAGAGCTCATGTTGATAATGCGCTTAGCTCTTTAGGTTTAGAAAATGTCAGAAGAGATATTGTAGGGGATGAAGCACAGAGAGGCCTTTCAGGCGGCCAAAGAAAGAGGGTTAGTATCGGGGTTGAGCTGGTCGCTGCACCTCGTCTCTTACTTCTTGATGAGCCGACGAGTGGGCTTGATGCAGCTGGCGCTAGAGCCTTAGTCAGCACACTGCTCTCTATTGTAGCGCGTGATAAAGTTACTGCTGCAGCGGTGGTGCACCAGCCACGGCATGAAGCATTCCTTTTGTTTGATGATGTCTTGCTTTTGGGAAGAGGCGGGAGAGCTGCCTATTATGGGCCTGTGACCCAAGTTGAGGAGCATTTTCTTTCTTTAGGCCATAGATTTCCAGATAAAACAAATCCTGCTGATGCATTGTTGGATATTCTTGCTGCTGAGCCTGATCCGCTGTGCGAGGCTTGGGCAGTCCATCAGTATGAAGAGCAGCAAGGACAACGCCTCTCTCCCTCTTCGTCTTCAATATCTGGAGATTCTATCAGTTCTGTCGTTGTCCTAGGCAGTTTACATGAAGAGACCTCTGCTAGTTTACTTCAGCGAGCCAAAGAAACAACAATCTTGGCATCAGCGTCTCTCCTTAAACTTATCATGCGTATACAAGATCGGCTATCTTGCTTCTTGTCACAAATTTTAGAAAAACTCTTATTTTGGAAAGATAAAAAGCAATCTGAACAACGCGCTGAATACTCTTCACTTTCTTCCTCGCCATCAACACCAGCGCCTCTGGCACCACCGCCAGAGTTGCCGCCATCACCAGGTTTTAATCAACAATTTATCTGGTGTCTCTCCCGTGCTGCCATTTTGAGGTCTCGAGAACCAGTGCAGACTTTCACCGACATAGCTATAATAGCAGCCACTGGTACCACGATTGGTTTGTTATCAGATCGAGGGCGTGCTACGATACTAACCTATGCTAGTCAAGTTAGCTACTCGTGTGTAGCGCTGGGCTTGATGGCGACTGTAGGTAGCATTCCTACTTTTACAGAAAATGAAGCTGCGTTCCGAAGAGAAGCTGCTTCTGGGGGGTTTCATAGCGGTGCTTACTTTGCAGCATTGAGTTTCTTTGACTTCATTGGGAGCTGTATTCGCGCGGCTGCGTATTTAGCGACCTGGGCGAGCTTTGCGAACCCAAAAACGGTGTTGTGGCAATTTTATTTAGTATCTTTAGGACTTTTTTGGTTCTGTTCAGGCATAGGGTACGTGCTAGCTCTTGGCCTCGGCTCGGGTACCGCTCAGTTGGCGGCAGCAGTGCTTACTTTAATTGCAACGTTGGTCGCCCGACAGCCAGAAGCACGTGGGCTCCTATCAATTATTCAGCAATTTAGTTTTGCGCGGTGGTCACTAGAAGGTTTTGTTATAGCTGAGAGTAATAGGCTCAGTGGGGTGTGGTTGCTTGCGCGGTGCGCGGACTTACTTGCGCTTCGCTACGATGTCCGGCGTTTCAAGTTGTGTTTAGTGGCCCTGACTGTGTTGGGTGTTGCAGCTCGGGGTTTGGCGTTGGGTATGCTCGTCGTAATGACGACTTAATACCACGGGTAAAGGAGAAGCTACAAGGAAGCTGGTGAAGAGTTTTTTGTTTTCTCCGAGTCTGGCACAGAGATTCGAAGGATTCGAGGGTTAACCAACGTTGGGGCCACAAAAGAGAGAATATGTATGATTTATGCTGCCAGGACGGAGTACTATCAGACGAATTAATGTTGCGCATTTGATAGCTTTAAGTACTCAGAAACAGAACAAACAACCAGGCTCCAGCAGATAGCGCTTCCAGACCCTAAATCTAAAAATTGCAATGTTGTAATCAGTGCACGTTCATAGACGGCTGCACAATTGAGTCTTTTTCCCTCCACAACTTAGAATAAGCATGGACTGTCCAATAGCAAGTCATTCCGCGAAGGAAGAACGAGGAAGCTGGGGCACAAACATTCATTTCCCGGATTCTCCTCACCAGGAGCTTTCAGACAACGACGACCCAGATTTCACCGACCAACCAAACAAAAAGAAGAAATACGCGTATCGCAAGGAGGTTCAAAGAAGCTATAGACAACGCGTCAAGAATAAAAAAGCCGACGTCGAGACCGCTCTCGAGGAAACGAAGCGCCAGTGGGACGCTGTAGCCGCAAGCAACCGTTACTTGCAGGAAAACGAGCATGCATTAGAGCTCTTAAACATTGAAGGTGCCCATCTTTTAAACACTCTGACCAATGTGCAGGCTCAAAGGGCCCTCGCTAAAAATATCACCGCCTTGCCTGCCGATGATCCCATCCAGGTTGTAGACTCTTTGCTAGATACCTGTTTTAGCGGGGGTAAAATGTTAATAGAAGACCAAATAAACTTATATGCTAGCTTACCCAGGACAGTGTTGATGAAAATCGAAGCTGATTTTATTAACAGGGTCGATTCACTCATGGCAGAGGTAAGAGGATCATCGCACTAGCAATTTAATATTTAACCCTTTTTATCAGAGTCATCATGAGCTCATCCACCCTATTCTTTCCCTTTCTGCAGTGGAATGTATGCTATTCTTCTCGAGAGAAGATTGAACGCCGTTTACTTAATGCTTTACAAACTCGAATCAGAGTAGCTTTAGCCTTCCCGCTCCTAAACCCCGAGGCACACTTGAATCTTCTGAATGACAGAGTACAGCCAGTTTCAGGAACCGCATCAAGTGGCGCTGCAAAGAAACTATTACTGTCCGTCATAGAAGGGTTACAGCTGGAATCAAAGCATAAGGCAGTAATGATTAATGCTTTGAAAGACTATCAGGGAGGCGTTGCCTGCCTACGAGCCGAAATGGCCATGGCGCAACTAGCTTTATGTGTCGGTCCTGGCGCAATGGGCCCATTCCCTGACCCTGAGAAAGGCATAGTACCGGGACAGATGGCTACCAGGGCTGAAAGGTCGATTTCCACTTCCAAAAGCGCCTCAATATTAAAACAAATGCCATACAGGATGGTATACCAGTACGTGCAGCTTGCTGCTGCAGTAATAGAGCCACTCAGTGGTGTTCAATACGCGAAACTCTTGTTAGGGTGTAGACCTCACTTACCTGACTATATACAACTTGTTGAACTTATCTCTACGTCTGAATAGAAAACTTATAGCGTTAACTAATAAAGTTTTGACAAGTTATTCTTATTTTGAATCAATCCGGTTAAGGCGGGCCCTTTATCTGCCCTATTTTTTCTATATGATTTTAGTTCGTGTACTTGCGGCTTCCGCTTCATGTTTACTTTATTTATCTTGTTTTCAGATGTCAGTATTAGCGGGTCGTTAAATTATTTTGGACTGCGCTAGAGCTGTATTGCATTTTTAAGTTGATACGACATTTTACTAAATTTTTCAGCGGAACAGAAATGGAAATTAAAAAATCAGAATGGATTGGATTCGGCCGAACACAGTCTCTTTTCATTCCATTATTACTTAATAAATAATACGTACAACTTCACCCACATACCAAGAACACACTGTAAATGTGAAATCTGTGCAAACCAAATAAAAACAGGAACCCCCACTGGGAATGGAAGCGGGTCCTGAGAAACAAACCCGCAGCTTCAGGCCACGCCTGTTTAGGAAAGTAGATAGAATCTTTCAATCACTCCTTTATCTATAATCAAGTTGCAAAGTTGTACTTGATTAGGAAAATACGGGCGGCACCCACGAAATAACTTTGATACTTGAATAACTTCCAGGAAGAAACCAACCGGATGTATGCAATTGACCTTTTACCAGATGATTGAGTTAAAAAGTTGCAATGCTATTTGATAAGCTAAGGAACTTTTGTTCTTGTTGTTGTTGAGGTCCCGCATGTTTTATGTTTTGAGTGGTGGGTGCTATTGGAGTTGCAGCCGCCTGTGGTGGAGCAGCATTCCCATTATCGCTGCCTTTGCAAAGCATTTGGTATTTTCTGTCTTTCTGCCAAGTAGTCTCTCTGTTATCTATCTCTCTTTCTATACTACTGCTCTCGCCTTTTTAAAATTTAAAGCGCATTAAATGATGGTTAAGCTGTCAAAGAAAAAGTCAGTGGCGGGTTTTTTCTATCATTCGGTAAGAAAAGTCGACAATTAAATTACCCATAAGACCATAAACCCTGCCATTTGTCTACCACTCATCTTCATCGCTATCCACTTGAACAGCAGCCGTGTATTTGGGCTTGGAGGGCCCAGCACCGCCACGTCCTCTTCTTCCGCCAGCAACAATCAAGTTAGGATCTACCTCATCTCCAGAGAGTCCTTCTATAATCTGTGCATTAGGTTCCTCATCGGATACCTTACGTTTGCGTTTGCTGCCGCTAGAAGGACCTGCTTCTCCAGCCTCTGCTGCAAGATCGTCCAATTCATCTTCATCACCGCCCTCCTCCTCCTCCTCGTCATCCTCGCTGCTACTGCTACCATCAGAGTCGCCATCTGAATCTTCATAATCAGCTTCGAAATCTTCTTCTCCTTCTTCATCCGAATCGTCCGCGTTTTCTACCTTAGGAGCCTTTCCTTTAGCTTTCTCCTCCAGAGCCTTGGCCTCTGCTTCGGCTGTAGCAGCGGCAGAGGCATCCTGTCCCTCATTGGCTGCAACGGGCGCAGCTGCGCAATATAATTATAACGTTTGAGTTTTGGGTGTTTGGAAATCGGTGGGGATTGTTGTTAGATTGTACAAAAATAAGTGATCAAATTTTCAAAAATTCTCTCAGAAATTTATTTACCTGTCGTATCTCGTTGCTCTTCTCCTTCTGCCATCGTGTTGTGGATAAACCCAGAATATTAGAATGCTCGGAAATCCAGCGAGCATCCGAACAATAACTGTGGAATTTTAGAGTTTGAACTTCGAAAGATGTGCAGTTTCAGTTTTGAAAAACCAACCTTATTTCCTGTCAGTGGCAATGTAATATTTGCTACTTCACCTTCACATTATCTTAAACTTTACCTCTGCTCTGGGGACTGATGGTTTTAGATTCTTAATCAAAAGTTGAAACACTTCAATCTACCATCTTAATACAATACACTATCTATAAACTAGCATATTATACTCTACAAAACCTCATGAAAATCTGCTAAAGTAAAGATGGACAGAGAAGACGAAGTCTTTGAACTTGTCGACGAGAATGACCAAGTCATTGGCCGTGAGCATCGCGGTGTTGTCCACCGCCAAGGCCTCCTTCACCGTGCCGTCTACGCTTGGGTCTTCAACCCTGCTGGGGAGCTACTCATTCAACGGAGATCACCACTGAAGAAAATTGGCGCCAACCAATGGGATTTATCTGCAGCAGAGCACCTACAACCAGGGGAAGACTACCTCTCTGCTGTCGTTCGAGGACTGAGTGAAGAGCTTGGCATTCAAACCGAAGCTGTAGAGGTAGCAGGCCCATTGCAACCGACGCACAAACGCGAATTACATCAAGGGGGGTTTCATGATGTAGAGCTGGTGCGAAGTTACAGGCTAGATGGGTTCAAAGCCGAGGTGAAACTAGTTGACGGTGAGGTGTTGGAAATTCGATGGATAGCACTAGATAAACTGAGGAAAGAAATAGCAAATGAGCCTGAAAGATTTACACAATGGATGCGGGAAGAGATTAGTGGGTTGAAGTGGTTTGAGACCAGTAATAGTCTAGAAATAGAAACTATTGACCAGAATACAGCGACGACTCTTGTTTGAGTTTGTTTACTCTTTACTTCAAAGTATTTTTGTAATATATTCGTCGCAACATTCGTTTGGCAATATGTTTGAGATTGAAGCCCCCGATAACGGCTTTCTGCGGAAAAGTAGAGTTCAGAATAAAGTGGCATAGCCCCCTTCGAAATGACCACAATAAAAGCTGCCACTGGCAACCTATCCTGCAAGATTTCGAGCAAACTTAGGGCGATTGAACTTGATATCAACTTCATAACGTCACCCACCATTAATACTACATACCCATCTGCACCATTCCTTTGGATTGCACAGAATATATTGATAGAGCTCCAAATCGAGAAGCGATCGCACCATGGCTAGTTTCACTACCAAGCTCTTCTCTGTAAGGAATGGAGTAGCCACCCGTATGGCAGGTGCCATGATCCAAGCAAAGATGATCTCCGGCAAGGGCGTCGCAACAGCTTTGACTGCAATGGGCTCCAAAAAAGGGATAATCAGTCTTCGAGGTGCAGTAGTTGCTCCTGCACCTGCTGCACTTCTGCGCACTTCTATGCCTTGCTGTGCTGCAAGTGACGACTCTGATGTCGTTGAGCTCCAATTAAAGGTAAGTATCTCTCCAAAGCTGTACCTAAATCCCCCCATCCGCTGCTCCACCACCGTTGCCCAACGTTTAACTAATTATTTCACTTTTTTTAATATTCCTATTATTGTATTGCAGATTGACGGTATGGTCTGTGATGGCTGCAGTTCCCGTGTTTTAGAAGCTCTCCAGAAGCTGCCTGGTGTTAAGAACGTTGCAGTAGATCTTGACAAAGGTGTTGCCACTGTAGAACTGGCGGCCGCCAGTCAACTAGATGCCTTTAATGAAATTCCAAAGTTGATTGCTACAGTAATTGAATTAGGTTTTGAAGCTGAACCTCATTTTGAATAAAGAGTATACTATGAACACGATTTGATAAAAAATGAAGTATGGCCTTTTCTCTTATATTTTCCTTTTTTCTTAATTTTCCCTGTTGTTTTTATCGATGATTCTAAAATTTTAAAATTACCTGCTTGCCTGCCTGCCTGCCCCTTTTAGAAATATAATAGATTGCAGTAGTATTCGTTTGTTACTAGGTAGTAAGTAGGTAGATTCATTAGAGTTGAATGATATTTGTAAATGCAGTGGCATCCTTTCTATACAAAAATTAATTGGATGCCATTTTTAGTTTCAATCTGTTAATTTCCGCTCCACTTACTTCCGCTGTTGCTGACGATTAGAGGTCAGTAAAGGTGCACTCGCGGCCTTCCACGCTGCGATATTCTCTGCACTTTTCCTCTGCACCTCATCACGCAAATCTTTCCTGTATCCTAGCAAAAACAAAAGCTCAAACCAAACAAAGAGTGGGGCCAAGACAAGACTCTGAAAAAAAGAATCAAGCAATGCTGGGCGCCTTTTTTCTGCTACTGTATGACCAAAATGAACTTGGACAACCCAAGAAAGGATGTGAAGACCAAGTGCCCAGGCCCAGGCGTTCGGAAAAGCGTGTTGAAACGCTTCAGCAGTTGCCCAGAGTGGCACAGCCATGGCTATTGCCCAGGTGGCCCCGGCAAAGGGCTCGAGGAGGAGGTAGTAGAGAGAATACAGAGCAAGAAGGACAAATGCACCATCGAAGATCATAAACCTGGGTAGCAATCAGAGATTGATTAGATTTACGAATGTGTTTGTGTTCAATTTAATGACCTTTTTCTCTTACTTACTTGGAAAGGCATGCGACGAGGGGTGGCGGGAGAAAGGCGAGGTGTGCAGCTATATCAAAGTCAAAGAACGCTGGGGTGTATGCAAGCCAGACAGCAACCGTCCATAAAAGCAAAGGTACGAATATGAAGTGGATGGCTTGATTAATTGGGTTGGAATGATAACTTCCGTAAAAGATTAATTGATCTCGAAGATTAAAGTTAAAACCCAGCACTCCCATGGCTTGCGTTTCTTTTTCAAGCCCACTCTGAGATATATGAATAGAATTTAGAGATGCGGCAAGCCTAGATCGGCTTATCAAGGTTGGGTTTTGAAAAGAGAATCAAGTTCCGAGGTTGGATAATCTGCAGGTGTTGTTCCTTGAGTAGACGACGTAGGCAGGATTTTTAAGACGAAAATCTTGCATGTAAATATTTGTTTGTTGCATTCAAGCTGCTAGGGCCACAACGAGGTCTAGAAAACCTCATTCCATCAATTTAAAAATCATCTGCACCGTCCCTGGAAATTTTGAATGCTGCCCAACTCTCTTGACTTCTAAATTTTTTATTGATTCTCAAACGCCAAGTTATAAAGGAACGAACTAAGAATTTAAGAAATCACATATTAAGATAAGGTTGTGGACCAGAAATAAAATAAACAATATTGTATTTTAGCCATCAAGCGGGGGCGACTGTTTTCAAGCCCAGCACTCTGCCCCTTTTCCAGCACATTGTTTAAACATATTAAGCACAATCTGCGTTGCTGCATCATATACTTGAGGCTGAGAATGTATCCCATCTACGCTACACCCAATCCCGCAGCCATACGTAATAGAAAACATATCCAACATGCCAAACGGCCCTAGAGGCGCTAAAATTTCCGCCTTTTGCAATGCTTTATTATAGCTATCTACTGCCTCTGGGGTCATTGCAACCCTCTTTTCAGCGCTTAATAGCCTTTCTGCATGTACTTCCGTGCCTACTGCAAGCACAGCTACTGGTTTAGGCACTTCGGGAAGCTTTGGCATCATGTCGGAAGTAATCGCTGCGAGCGACGTCATGTCGCTGCCAAATAATTTTTGATCTCTAATGTGGAGCATATGCCACAAAGTGGAAGAAGTGATGATTAATGCTGGTTTCTTATCGTGCTTCCATTCTAAAAGTGCATTACTGGCGTTTTGTGGGAATGGTTGCCAGTGGAAGGTCACTCGTACTTGTCCACTTTCATCACCGCGGCTACTTTTAGTTTCTCCCGCTGCTGGTATTGTTGTAGATATATTTCGTTCAAAGTCGCTGTGTCTTTCAAAGACGAATGCACTTGGTGGTGCACCTATTAACTTCATAATGCTTGCACAAATATTTCTTGCGATAGAATCTCCGACACAGGCCACCCAACGGCTTGCTAGTAATTTTTTGGCGGCATCGGGGTTGAACAGTTGAACCCCGCATTTTTGAGCTAGTTCTCCCCACTTCCATCGTCTAATTGCTTCTATATTGCATGAAGCGTATGGAGTTTTCTCATCACATTCATCCCTGCAAGCAGAGGTAAATTAAAAGAGAAGGTTGAGAAAAAAGAATTTGAGGAAAGCTACTTGGAGGGTAACCGACTGCAACCGACACTTGAGAGGCAACATTTCACTTCAAACCTGGGAAAACTTACACTAATGGGACTGGTTGATCAGTCCAGTTGCCGCTATTTAGTAGTGTTCCACATTGCGGGTGGTCTGGATATGGGATAAAGTATGCATTTGATCGTCTGCAAGGTCAAGGAAGGGCAAGGTGTTTCGGTTGAGATGCAAGAAATCAAGACCAAAAAACGTCTTCTACACACAAAAAAAATGCATGATATACCTTGTGACGGGTGGATTCGCTATCATGATTGGCATTGAAGTCGCTTTAGAGTAAAGCAGTAGCGAACACACTACAATTATTGCAAAGATTCGCAGCAATTTCTGCTTTGCAGCCTCCATTGCCCTATACTATTAATTTATTTTCATTTGTGCAGCAATGTAAGTAGTGGAATTTCAATTAATTTAATTAATGTTAACGCAGGAAGCAGGGGTACCAAAACCCCCTGGGTCGTTTCTGGGTTTCCACCGCGAATTTCCTGGTGCTCCCCAGGATAAGACCTACTTTCGCTCTATATTTTCCTGGTGAGCTATTTACATAGGTTCAGGGTACCAAATAGCATCAGAATTAATGTCAATCATCTTATACTCGCCGTCTGCTCTCCAAAATACTATTGCTTCTTCCACCAACTTAATCAAATCTGGGTGCCACCACGGCCGCCCCCTGGCGCCGGTCTTGCACTCAGGCAAAATTGTATATTTAAAGCAAGGAGGGCCATTAACTAATACTCTCATTTGTTTATCAGTTGTATCTACAGTCAATTTGTTCCTCATCTTGATTTTAACCAAGGCATTCCTGATAGAAAAGCCCCTCTCCACTTGCTTGGTTGCTGGCATTGACATTTGAAGCAGGAGTGATCTCTTCTGGTGGGCTTTCTGTGAGATCAATTTGCTGTAAACCATCTTCAGTTACATCATTAAAGTCTAGCTGTCTGCTGCGCTTGTTGCTTTGCGAAGGTTCGCCACTACCGGAGCTCTTTGAAGGAGATCCATTCGATTTTGATGGCGAGATCACTCGCTTGGCAGCGTTTGCTTTCTCAATTAGCCAATTTCCGAGGTCTCCTCGCATGTTGTAAGATGAATAAATGTTTACAAATGCAAAATTAAAGCAAATAAGCAGAAAAAAATGGCTGGAAAGACAGAAATAGAGCTGCCGCTTATCCTGGGTTGCAGCACAACATTTCCTGGGCCAAACCCCAGAATAAGACCTCCGCGTTCTCTGGGACAGCTAATATTTTCCTGGTTTTTACAGTGGACACCAGGATAAGCTCCTGGTTTTGGTACCCCTGGCAGGAAGTGCTCTTTTCACACTTTTCTTTAAACTCTTCAATTTTTTCGTGCTTTCCTTTTGTCCTCTTGAGCTAGCGCTAGGCCCGCCTAAATAGCGTATTTCGCAGATTCGACAGTATTCCTATTATCTAATAGAATATATAAAATGCTGTATGAAACCTTGGAGAATTTTTATCTCCAAGGGATCGACCTCCTAAGAAATCTTAAAAACTTTAGGCAAAGACGTTCTGCTCTGTTACTTGCGGCGCAAAAGTAGGTGGTAATATTAGATTATGTGAGTTTCTCCCCTGAGACGAGTATGGGAACGCTCCGCGTTATTATTCTCTTTCATGGGCAGGCCAGAGGCAGCTGCGAGACTCCTGTCTAACTAACTTTATTTTTTGTGTTTCTTTCCATTCAGCAGGGTTCAATATGTTCAAACGTTCGTATAGTCTTGGGCAGACTCTACTGAACCGCGCTACTGCTACTGCTGCTAGCAACCCGCACATGTATCCCGCGACAATGGCGGCGACATTGGCGAGGGCGGTGACGGATATGATGACTTTAAATATGCAAGAGCGGGCCCGAGTAGATGATAAGTATCAAGAGACCCACAGACGTATGGATGAGAATCAGAGGCATATGGATGGTAGGCTTGATGCTAACGTCAAGCATGTCGATGGTGAGCTTGGTGCTAATGTCAAGCATGTCGATGATAAGCTTGAATCTGCAATGGAAAGATTCTTGAAGTCGAATGAAAGCTTGAAAACTAGCTTGAATAATTCGAACGAAAGCTTGAAAACTAGCTTGAATAAACTCAACGAAGAAATCAAGCTCCTCAAAGAAGATACGAGTAAGAACGCCATGCTTCTCAAAGAGGAATTTCACCGTTTAGACCAGAGCATCATGCTCGTCAAGGAAGGCCTTACCAAGTACTATCATAGTTTAGACAAGAGCGTCACTCTCATGACTAGAGTTGCTGCTGTCTTCGGCTCTTCAGTTTTTCTTGGGATTCTTTACAAGTCGGGGGCATTTAGTTTATCTATATGAGCTCCTGAGTAGTGTCCGATTAGAAATGTACCTGTTTGATTTGTTTTCTTTCATTTCTGGGTTACCAAGTGTCCGTTCGTTACAAAAGGCCCTAACCCGGGTCCCAGGAAGCTGAGCTGTTTTCTCTCTCTTCAAATTTTCAATTTTAGGTATTAACATTTTGTTTTAAATCAGCAAATAAATTAAACTTTATTTCGATAAGATATCTACTGTTTCTCACTACTCTTTCATTCCATTTATTAAAGTGCCTTTCTCTCTTTTATGTAGAAGGTTTCCCTATGCAGCTACCTCTGTCATAAAATAAACGATTTCATTTGAATTTTCAGCAGACGGTGGCGGAGCTCAAGCTCAAAATGAATGGGAGTCACAGTGCCTGTCGCATCACAATTCCGCCACGACATGATACGAAAATAGCGTTTGCATTCATACATATACAGCTACAGGCATTGACCCTGGCAGAATCATTTCTACTTTTGCCCGCACGCACAAGTAAGCAAGTCGGGGCACACCGCCGGGGGTTCCGCCGCGGACGGCTGATTAGACTGAGAGGAAGACGGCAAGTAGTCTGCAGCAGGGCCCTGATGCCCAAGCTGAAACATATGGCTTGCTGCTTGTCCGCTGACAAGAGCTGGGGGCCAGTTTTAATCACCGATTAAAAATGATCGCTGTTTTCATAAAAAGATCAGTTGAAAAAAATCGGTGCTATGCGCACAACAGGGGGGCGCAGGGGTATTAATACAGACCTGCGGAGGTCTCTCTGGGACTAAATCGCAAAAGTCTCTCCATGTCTCTGAGATCCTAAATCCACTCTCGAGCGCTTGTGAGCTGAAAACTTTAGGGTGCTCAAATTTAGTTCTCAGCTTTCAAGTTGCCTTCAAAAGCTCATTTCGACTCAAAGCAAAAGTACTTGCATCACAATGAAGCTATCCGGCTTCAAATGCAACCCTGCATTTGCACCTCATTGTAGCTATGCACACTCTAATTTTAGTGCGATTCCATCTTGCTGCAGAAGATCAAAAATAGTATGGTGTTCTCAAAGTGAACCTAGTAGGAGTAGCAAATGTTTACAACAGACCGATACCAGTTCAAGTTCCGGGCTACATACCAGAAATGTATCAGCTTTGTTATTGTCCTTTTTGTGGTCAACATCTTCGGCTGCCGCTGCTACTGCTGCTACGGAGCTTGCAGCTTCAGCCTCATCTGTAGCGACTACGCCATGTACCCCTTCCCCGATAGAACCAGGCTGGGAGATTTACGCAGGTTTTGTAGCTGGTGTGGTGCCATTTATCATCGCTAGTTATGAATTTGGAAAAAGAATAATAATCCAAAGACGATGCCCAGAGTGTTTGGGAAAAGGACTCGTTCAAAGAGGAAAAGTACTGCGAAAGTGTACGCAATGTGGCGGAATGCTTCCTTGGTTAGGGTGGAAGATGTTTTTATTTTCTACAATTAGAGATCCTGGAAACGGAGGGCCTTTGAATCAACCAAAAGGGCAGAAGAGCATTTTTTATTCGGTGCCACCACCTCTGCCAAAAGGGCAGGAAGATAGCAGGCGTGCTTCTTCAGAAGAGAAGAATAGAATTAGTAGCATCAAAATGAAAAGTGAAAATGAATCTTAACTAGTAATACATGTAATGGCCAAAAGAAACAGATAGAATCTGAAAGTTGTGTTCTGGAAGGTGGTTCAGAGGAAAACACGCGAGGGCTCCTTTAAAGAAAGAAAACAGAGACTTGTGCGCAAAAAATAGAATAAAATTGTCAAGCTCTGCAGAAAGCTAGCAATTATAATCACTTCTAATTGAAGATTTCTATAGTATATTCATATATCAAGCCTCCCTCTTAGGTCCTTGCTTGCTTCAGCGTTGTGGGGTGCTCGCTTGCTTGCTCGCTTTTGAAAGCAACAGCCAAGATGTCCGTACCTGCGTGGTATGAGACATACTTGCTTCTGCATCGAGCAAACGTGCATCCTTTCAGCGAGCCCGCCAGTATCCCTTTCTTGAGCGATGTCTGGAACGTGAATAGCATCTTTATCACTCCCCACTCTGACGAGGAGCCTCCTTCCCTCTCCACCTTCTCTTACTTGCTTCCTTCTGTGTGGGATACAGCTATAGGTTGGCTACAATAGACCTAAATATATGCACATAATACTACTCTTTAAAACAGTTGATTATTCTTTATTTCTGGAGCCTTTCCCCCTCCTTTTCTCGCACTTATTCGCACACTAAAGTATTTATCTTTCGACAAACTCACTCAGGTCAAGCTGCTCCACCCATCCCACGCGCTCCGTTCACCCCTGAAGAAATTCAAGCTTCTCTTCTGGCTTCTTCAAATACAGATCAGATTCCTTCATATATTTCCGCTGTTCCTCATCAGAGTGCCTCTGCAAGCTTTGAAGCAAGCTCTCCTTTGAAGAGTTGTGGAGTGGCCCAGCACCAACAAGAGAACGTAAGCACCCAGATCGGGGAGGGCGAGGATTTCGAGAAGAAAACACGTCGCATTGCTAGTAAGCTACACATCATGGCTTCCAAAAAGCAGCTGAACCCTGCGGTAAGAGGATTTTTCGTGATTTGCTTTTTTGAGAACGAGCGCTTTGTTATATGCAGCTGTTCCTTTTCCTGTGTGCAGAAAATATCTGATGATGAAGCTCGTGCTCTTATCGACCTTCAACTCAAGACTACTGTCCCTTTGCTCCCACCTTGGTATCGTCATGCTCCGCGCCAGTGAGCTTTTGAAGGAACCGCCCAACAGAAGCAGTCGCCGGGGTTACGGGGTGTGACACTTTGCTCTTGATAGTACCGTTTTGAAATCTCGGCATTGAAATATGCGCCGACACCAATCAATGTTTTGATCAGCAACTATGTAATAGTCCTTCTTAGCAACTAGTCATAGAACATAGACTCTATAAGAGCGCCAAGAGCAGAAGGTGAGGGCTTGCTGTTCAAAGCGTCGGAAGGAAAGTCCGTTTTCTAAAAGGTACTTCATCTGCCCTACACGAAAGCCTCGCTTCGCATTCCTAAATTCAAGAAAGCTGATTTTTTTAATTTTTATCTATATTCCAAGCCAGCAATCATGGCGGAGAACATGGATTTGACGCAAGGCATCACAAAAAGATTGAGTTTTTGCGAAGTCTCTCAGCACTTGAACGCCACCCAGAGAGTAGACGTAGATGATGTGATCAAGGCGCTGCAGGCACCATCTGTGCCTAATTTTCAGACGTAAGTAGGGTTGTTTTCATCCTGAATTTTGCCAATGGAATTATTTGACGGTTGGTAAATTTAACATTTGATTTTCTCACTGCAGGGCTTTACAGCTGCTTCAAGATGGTTGCAATAAACGCTTCGATGTTATCCAAGAGACGGCAAAGGAACAATCTGCCGGAGTAGGCGAAGCTGACATGAGAAGAATGAAGAGACAATTCAGTTCTCTTAAAAATACCTTTTTACACTATGTCGTCAAGGATGAGTTTATTGCAGCTCTTGCAGATGGTCTTCCTAATGGTACCGAGGAGATTCAGCTTGCCCAATTTGAAGAAGAAGGCAATAAAACTATTGAACGTTTACGTACATTGAAAGCACAAAACGGGGAAACACAAAATGAGATCAACGGCATTATTGCTGAAATCACAGCCATGCTTCAAGAAATCCAACAGATCAATGCCTCAGCGGCCTCCACAATGGCACGTCTACAAGAAGATATCAATGCCGCTGTTGCTGCCGACGCAGCTATGCCTCCTGCCGTCCCTGAAGGAATCAACGAAGCTGAATGCCATGCTGCATTAGCAGAGGAAGAAGCACAAGCTTGTGCTTTAGAAGCTCAAATCGCAGCGCAGCTCACCCAAATTTACGAGTTGGAGGCTGTCTTACCCATAGAAAGAGAGGCGACGGGTGTTGCTCGGGCAGAGCTGACTGATTTGGAAGAACAGAGAGCTGCTCGTAGTGGTGAAGCATCATCAGCACAAACTTGTTCTCGTTTCGCATCTACTTCTGCATGGTCTGAAGAGAATGTCGCTCTATTACAGAATCTTGGAGGTGTTAAAGTACTTTCCAGCACCATGAATACTCAATCTGCACGGGACGACAACGGTGATGAAGTCACAAGTAGTACTTTGGAATTGGGGCTATCAACTGCATACCCTACTACAGCAGTTTCTGCTGGATCCTCATTGGAATCTTGCAGTCACGGTACACATACACTCACATTAACAATGGACTCTTCTTCTTTTATTGTCACTGGTGCCGTCTTGTCCCCGCCCGACATCGACACCTCGGACATAGTCGATGCTGCCGTTGCTGGAGCGCGAAAAGCTGAGTTTGTCGTACGAGAAGTACGATCCCGTCTTGCTGGTGTTTTACATCGTCGTGCTTTAGCACAGGAAGTCCAGGAAAGGTTCCCTGGGACGACAGTTGATGCTGCATTTGTAAGTGTGTCAGTGCCGACGTTGCAGTTCAACAGTGGTGGTTGTGGCAATATTGCTGTTCAGTTGGCGGTGGAGCAGAGCTGGCCTGCTGGATATGATGTTATTAGAGTTGTCTCGATCAGTGGAAATGATTCCATTGGTCCTGACAAAGCGCAAAAGGCGAGTGCAGTGCGTGTTGAAGGGCAGGGGATCGCTGCTGCAGTTGATGCGCTGGTTGCAGTCTTAAATGCCGCCGAAAGCATTTAATTATTGGACTTTATATTAAATTATATTAATTACCATGCAATTATGACTAAAAGACCGACATTCTTATGTATTAATCACCTCAACCCACCCCTCACTTAATGTAATTTTGACCTAACAATAAAAAGCCTGCAGGTTGTGTTTGGAAGCGAAAGAAGATCGCTCTTACATTTCAGAATTGAGATAAAGGAAGAAGGCAGTGCTTGCAAATGCTATGTAAATAGTAGTAGTATCTAAACCTCTTAAACGAGATATGAATGTGCTGTTCTTCAAATAATCTGAAGAATTATTGATTATTCTTATTCCGGCAGAATGCTTTAAGCCACAGGCACGCAGCTCACGGCAACGGGGGAAAACAATGATCAAGGAGAAAAAGAACACCAAATAGCAGCCAGGGTTATTATTAACAAGGGGGGGACAGATGAAAGAAAGGTGGGTAGGTATATAGGGTAAGCCTGTGGGGCAAAAGTACAATGACTCTTTACGTAGGTGGGAAAATTAGGAGGAGGAAAAAAACAGGGGCGGGCGGGGGGGCGGGGCAAAGATTTTTATTTTATTTTTTCCTAATCAGACTCTCCATCAGAATTTGAAGGCCTGGGTTCCCCATAATATTTACTCTGCAACCGTGTCCACAACTCATCCAACTCATCTACACTACTAAATTTGGAATCAAAATGGACAGCAGAGTTATTCCTTGAGCTCTCATCCTCCTTTACTGATTTTGTATTTCTCAAAGTAGACTGCCATGAGGGCCACGGGCAGGTGGTATCTGGTGAGAGTCCTTCCTCAGTGATCAAATCTGCATAGGTCTCCACACGTTCTTTCTGACGTTTACGAATATCCCTGGAATTGTACAAATAGGGGGGGTCTATTTCACGAAGAGTAGAGGTGCCTGCAGAATTACACACGACATCGTCTGCTCCACGAGACCTGGCATCACCACCTTCAGATTTTCCAGCTAGGATACGAACCTGGCGTGGGGTCAATGACGGCATAGCATTCAAGTCTAAATGAGTTTTCTCGCCATTGACTACCACATAAACAGATTGAGGAGCGACAAATTCCAAATTTGGTGACTCATCGTCAAATCGAGTACCCCAATTATGAATTTGAACACCTGTTACGACAGCATAATCAGCTTTTTTAGGGTCTACGGTATGTGAGATCAAATAATCGAGGTCATCGGCGATAGTACGCTCTGCAACCCGGGTAATGTCAACGAGATTCAAATTGGCCACAGCATTGTCATCGACTCCATCATATCGTAATCGACGAGCTAAACGCTGTTTAAGAATAGTGAATTCAGGATCCAAAGGCTCATGAACACCAGGAATCTTGCAACTAGTCGACAAACCCTGGGATTTGATGTCTATCAGTGCTTGGTGGAGAGCACCGCAGGCACAGGAAGAGCCTGGGCGACCAGGACGGGAAATAGTTCCCACTTCTCCACGAGCATCGATAGAGATATGGGGGAAAGAGAAGAATACATAACGTTCTTTACCAGATCCACTAGATACAGGGGCGTGGGAGAGACCAGCAGCGACTCCTGTAACACCACAGGTAAGCACACCTCCAAGGCCGTTGGTGTTGAATGATGATCCGAAAACTTGATCAATCTTGACTTTCAAACTGACTGTAATTTCATCACGGCAGAGATTCACCATTGCAATTGCGTTATCTCCATTGAATCCATACGCGTATAAGGCAATCTCTAATCGATGTAAGAAGTCATCAATGCCGAGTGCTGTCGGGAACTCATTGGCAACTATTTTGGTACGTCCAGTAAGGTAGGCGACCTCTGCATAGCCACGTACCTTTTCCTGGGGAAACCTAGCTCCATTGGCCTCGATATTATAGTAGGTAGAAGCCTCTGAGGTAGAGATATCTTGGCTAGACAAGGAATCTGCCGCGGCGCCAGAAACGTTGTGATGGGGTTGCATAGCAGACGCCAGAATGGGCGTGGGCCGCCTAGACTGGTGTGAAAGCCGGGTAAACAAAACACCTTGAGAAGAGAGGGGCAATGCACAGCGCCCGGAAGTGCTCGGCATGGCCCTGGTTGATGAGTTTGGTTGGAGGTTTATGGCTTGTTGAAAGGGTAGTAGGATTTTTTTGTACAGTATCAAGCTTGTTTGTAGCTGTACAGTGTGTATGCAGCTACAGTCGGGAAAAAGACTGTAAACAAATCAATTGGGCAGAGAAAGTCGCAGATTGGACCTTTTAAATTTTCAAATCACCAATCAAAAGCTTGCAGCGTTTGGCCAACGCGTAGTCCTCTATTCACTTTTATGAATTTTTTTACATATGCCAGAAACGCACATTTGTCTTATTTTCACAATTTTTTGTAAGGCAGAAAAAGTGCACTGCTAGAGCTCTCAGAGAGAACATGCTGTTCAGGCAGCCCTCGCCAGAAACAAACACAATTCCCCAATATTTTTTTCACCTGCAATCTCTTGGTTGGAGGCCAAAGCTCTACCCCATTGTCTTTATGCTCTCAGGATGCGTCACCCTCTCCCTTCGAACGTTTTTCAAAACGGACTGCAACCTAACTGACTCAGCCGTCAACTCTTTCCTCAAGTCTATTCAAACACACACCTATAATTACAACTCTAAATTAAGCTCTACACGTTATTATCTAAAGAAACAACTCCGTACTAATCTCTTTTTGCCTACTGGGATAGGCTAACCGCTCTCTTACTCTCCTACATAGGGGTGGCTTGAAGCCGCCATGGTGGCTTCTCACGATCCCTCAAGTTACCCTGTTGGGGTTTTTTTATTTTTTTTTCTATTTTTTTTTTCTACATAATCCCCAATGTGCATGCAACTTTGCTGACCTACCAAACTCGCACATCCCCGGAGTTGAGTCAACTCAACTCAACTCAAACCCAGCTCCAGACTCTATAGCATACAACAACTTCTCCTTCAACTGCTGTGCCGGGTATGGCGGTAGCTTTAGTAAATTCATACATGTAGCGGCGGTCGGTAATCGGTTTGTCGCTTCATCCCCTACCGCCATCTGTATACACAATGGCGGCTCCAAGTACGCAAACCCAAGTAATGGCGGACGTGGGCATGATGTCACAAATTTTAAAAAATCTGCTTGTTGCCGCGGTGTAAACGCCTCCAACGCCTGCCACAACCCATGTACAACAGGATGATCTGCAGAATAACCACCAGCGTAAATGACATGCCGTTGTAAATCTGTGATATCTAAAGCAGCACCGCCTTCAACACCGCCAATTAGCTCTTGCAGCTCTCGGTCGTTGAACATGGAGATCCAGGCTCGGGGAATTAACGAGTGTAAACCTCGTAAGAAGGCAGCGACAGGGGAACGTAATAGCTGATTTAACTTATAATCAGCAACTCTGTGTACAAATAACGCTGCATTTGAACTTGTGACTGCTATATTGTGGCCATTTGGAATTAAATCGACCTCTTTCGGTTGGCCCAACACTTGGTCCGTAAGAGAAAAAGTAAGGCCCAAGTCCGATACATCATCCCCTGGATAGTTTTTTAGAGAAGCCAAACTGCGTGCTAATTGCGGATCTAAGGTAGGTAAATCATCCACATCACATGGAGCGCCACGGACCTTTCTTAAGAAGAAAGGCGCCAAAGGCAGTTCCAATAAAATACCTTCCCACAACGCTTTACCCACCATTTTACCCAAAAATTCGAGATATTTCATCGCCTGAGGCACAGCATGCACAGCATGAGGGTTGGGATAGAGTCTCCTATCAGTTGTTTGACAGAAGAATCCAGCTCCAGGGTCAAATCCCTCCTTAATGACAGTTTCTAGAAACTCTTTGAAGATACCACCACCGTCAACCCCAGCCTCTTCCATACCCATTTCATTCAAAAATTGGATTCTTATTCGACCCCGGAGATGCTCTGGAGGTGCGTTACCAAGTTCCTCATATGAATCTGATAAAAGGTGACCACGTTGGACAGTAACGAAGCGAGAGAGGCCTCCAGGCCCACCCCCCGCTCGACCGAGACCACTGATAAATTCTCTGTTTCTATAATGAACTCGTTCTGTAGCGACTAAATGCTGGAATACTTTCGCACGTTCATAAAATGGCACTAAAAAGGGGGCGTGGGCAAGTAAAGTCCACGCTCGAGAGCCTTCATAATCTTCATTGTCAAGGCCCGACGCCATCCCACTCAAAACTTCAGCCTGGAAGCGTTCTGGAGGCAGATTTTCAGCGTAGAATGCTTCTGGAGGGGCAAAAGGACGTCTTCCATTACGTTCATGAAGCTGCGCCATAAGTCTACCCACTGAGCGAGATACATGGGATCGTAATTTCTCTGCTGCAGATGGCCATCCGTCTGGAATCGGTGCTGCTTCTTGCCACAATACATGCCATAAAGCAGATCGTAATAAAGAAAGTAACCCACGTGGCCGTTCTAAAGAGTATAATTCAACTAAAGGAAGAGGTAAGCCACGTTCGTACAGTCCTTCATCCCCGAGGACTTGTATCGCAGTTGACGTGGCTTCTGAGAATATCCATAAAGAAAGCATCCAACCTGGATCGTACAATGTAGTCAACGGAGGACCACTACTAACATTGGAAACAGTACTTGAACTTATAATGTATTCTGTAGGTTCGCTCCACACAGCGCTGTCCGATCCCTGATGGGCTGGGCCCAAGTGACTAGACCAGAGGCGTGGTACAAATTCAGCCCGTAAAGAAAGATTAAGTAATACTTTCTTCCTTTGACCAGGAAGGTACATAAGTTGTACGAAATAGCGACACGTCTGACGAGCTAATATGTGGGGATTATAACTCTGGGATGCTGTACTAGCATCTCCAGTGACACTGTTTGCCGCCGCGGGGGAAGAGGGCACGGGGAGAGCAACCTTGCAAATTGGAGCCAAGACATCTCCATGGCAGAGTCTATCTAATTGCTGAGCTATTTGTGGCATCAAAGGTTCATCTAAATTATGTATACGTAAGCGGGGAGGTGGTTTAGAAGCATTTGAGCTGCTTGAAACAGCTTCCAAGAGAGCTACCATGAAAGCATTATCGCTGGCATCATCATCTTCTTCTTCATGCTGTGCTTGGTCCTGCCACATTACACCATCCTGTTGACTTCCACTGGGTAGAAATTGAGTTGGTAGTAGTAATAAAAGCTTTGGAGCGAGTGTTAAAAACCCTAAACAGGCTTCCTCCAAAGGAAAAGAAGCCTTGCTTTTTCCACCGCCGCTGCCGGCACCGACTACAAAAGTCGCTGGTAGCAGTTCTGCTAAATTGCCAAGCAACGCCGCGGCAGCTCCTGCAGAGCCATGCGATGTAAGACTATCAGGCAGCCACTGTGCCAACTGTTCGCATGAAAAGAATGCTCTCTTGCTACGTAGAGCTGAGACACAGAGCTTTGGCAACACAGGAGCTAAAGAAGGGCACCGCAGCGAAAGCACGGGGACACAGAACAATGCCAAAGGCTCAGAAGAACACTTTGTAGAGTTGATCACGCCTTCTAGTTTTGATTTAACCATTAAATAATGCACAACAAAAGATGTACACAGAGCCTCTGCTGAAGAGATACCACTCTTACCGCTATCACTGCCTCGTGGACTGGCTGCTGATCCCGCCGCTGCTGCCGTTCCCGTAGTCGTCGTGTGTGAAGACGGTGCAGGGCATCCTACAGCAACTATCACCGCAAGTTTCTCAAACAAACCAGGAGAATGGTGTATCAGATGTGCTACAATGGTAATTAATGCGTTATTACCTTCTTCTTTACCGAGACAAGCTTGCCAAGATTCTTTACTTACCAAGCGGATTGCACCCTCGATCAACGGCACTGCCACCGGGAGCCTTGATGCCGCTCTTTGCCCTGCTGGTATCCCACTGCGCGGACTTTGCAACTCGTGCTGTAAACTAAGACTATGCACTGTAAGCGAGTCTAAAATCAAGCTCGCAAGCTTTTTTATACGTAATAAAATAACATCTCGATTAACAGCATCCTTTGCTTCGCTGCAGAGTGCCGGCGGTTCTGAGCTTGATATGTTTGAACCTAGCACCGCTTTACATACCAAAGAAAGGAACCGCACGTCTTCCTCACATCGGGGATCAGCGAAGAAGAGGAACTCTCGGAGTAACGACATGCTAGGACGGGTTGAAGATTGAGTTAAAGTGTCGGCAGACGTCTCGTCATCTTCACTATCTAAGATTTCTGGATCCTCACAATCGAGGAATTGTGATGCATATCGTTGCATCCAGGCAGCGCGGATGGTCCGTTTGGAGTATTGACGAGATGCATATGATCTCCATGCAGCCTGTGTGAGAGAGGGAAAGATTTAACAAGATCAGAAGGGTGCGGGAAAATAAATAGACGGCAAAGCGGCAATTATTTATTAAATTGACGAAAAGAGAGTTTTAAGCTTCGTTTGGGGTGTGAAAAGTTTCTACAGACCTGTATGACTGTTGCGCTCTGGGTTTCAAGTTTCTGCTGCTTCCGGCGTTCTCTCTCCAGCCTGGTTCTCTCTAGAACTTGCTCACGGCTCTCCGCACTGGAACTCTTGCCTGCCAGAGAGATTTTCTTGGCCCGAGAGAAATCTCCAGTGAAACTCTGCATAATTGACGGTGTATACGGCTACACTCTTCCGGAAATGAGGGCGAAAACAGCCAGGTATACTCCTAGGAGGAATCAAAATTCTAGATCACTTTTTCGATTCAAGGTGACATTTCAACGTATAACGATGACCTATGCGGCGTTGATATGCTGTAGATGATACGACGGACATTACAAAATAATGTAGAAAATATTGACCAATGCTAGTAACCGGCATATCTCTCCTATTTTGAAGAAAATAATCAACCAAAACATTTTAAAGCTTGGACACAACCCTGCCTCAGCCAATTTTTGATAAAAGTAAATGCTGACGATCGCTGCATTTCAATCATAATTTCACAATGGAAGCAGAGGAAGTGGTTCCGCTTTTCCAGCAGATCATCACAAAAACAAAATTTGAAGACAACGTTGATGAGGTATGTTAAACTCTTTCCTGGTCCAATTTACAGACACAAAAGCGTGGCAAATATTCATATCAACATGGTCTTTGTGTCCTCACTTTGCAGATCACGTTCCCTGCTCCGGTATGCTTGACTGGAATTGCCGTCGGTGCCATGCCTGGCAGCGTGCCAGACGGTGGGCATGCTTTCCTCAATGTCTTTGCCCGAGATACCAGAGCCTGTGGATCAGCCCGATTTGCATGCCTTTATGAAGGCTTACAGCAACCCGCCGCAGGCGTTGCTGCAGTACATATTCAGCCCTTTGTTACTGATCACGTTTTACTCCGTGGGCAGTATCAAACTGCCCCTATAACTTTACTAGGCGTGGCACTCGCAGAGGCAGCTGCGCAGTACATTCCCCGCCCTGAAACGCCAGTTATAGCTCTTGAAGAGGCTCTTCCAAGGTTTCAAGGTATAGTTGAGTCCTTGCCAGAGGAACAAAATGCAGCTTCCACAACTGCTATGACTAAAATTTCTTTCCTCAAGGATGCCTGGCCTGCTTTAGAAAATTTACTCAAATTCTGGCGTCAAGTAGGCTCTTCCTACCGGAAAATTTCACAGTGTACTGTCCCTGCAGCAGTGTTTACTGCAGCAATTAAAGCAGCAGATGCAATTTGTGAAAAATTAGCAAGCATTGACGATGGCGGCGGCAACATCATTTTCGATGACGACGATGATGAGCTTAAAAGTCTTTCTATCGATGACTCTGAATTAATAGACATGGCAATGGGATGGTCTGGCCTTCTAGCAGAGATTCCAATCCCTCTAGCTGCGAGTACTTCAGTTTCAGAATGTAGCACAGCAGGCATAGCAGCGATGGTTTTGCTTTCTACCAGATCTTCCGCAGCAACTGCTCTTCTTGCTCGGCATGGCCAACTTCTTATAGCAGATGTGTTGAAAGCCTCGCCAATGGCCCCAGGGTCTCAACTTCGTCATGCTACCGGGGCGTGTTTGCTGCTTGCCTTGACCAACGGGGGTGCGGGGTGCGAAGCACTACTAGGCTGGTGGAGCCCTTCATTTGTTCAATGGGCAGCTCCGCCAGCAGTGAAAAAGATACACGTAGAAGAGGAAAAACACCACCATCGTCATCAACGTGATCATCATCGTGAAGAAAGAAGAGATAAAGTGGTGGGTTCTGAAGCGTCTGGAAAGGGAGAAAAACCAAGAAAAATTATTCCTCAAGTGGACGGCGCTGGAGATGAGAAACGCGGATGGAACAGTAGTAAAAGGAAAAAGAGAGATGGTAGCAATAATAGAGGAGATGAACACCAGCAGCATCACCGTGGCCATGCTAATGCTCGAAACAGCGACGATAAATGGCAACAGAACCGAGGTGGTGGAAGGAGTTATCGTGGCGGTAACAGCCATGGCGGCAGCGTTGGTGGTCAACACCATCGGCAATTTATTAATGATGATAATATAGATGACGACAGGTGGGACGGTGGTGATGGTGGCAGTGTCGATGATTTTCTGGGCGGAGACTGGGAGCCTGAATACATTGAAGAGGAAGGAGATAGGAGAAGGAAAGAGCGTGATCATGGAGACGGTGATAGAAAGGAGCGTAATAGACGAATTAAAGGAAAGGAACAACAACAAGAAGAAGAAGAAAAGAAGAAGGAATCTCACCGACATCATCGTCATGGAAGTAGTAAGGATAGAGATAGAAGTAGAGAACGATCTAGAGGTGGTTATGGCAGAGAGTCAGAGAAAAGAGGAAGGGATAGAGATAGAGATGCGCCTCGCAGTGGTCGAGATAAGCAGCAGAAAGAACAGATAAAAGAGAAGCGTCCTCGTCGGGATGATTCACCACCACCAGCTGCTGCTGCTGCTGCTGTAGAAGAAAAGAGAGGAAGAAGAGAAGAAAAGCAGCCGGATAGAGGAGGTAGAATAAGAAAGGGTGAAGAACCTGAGAAGAAGAAGGAGGATTTACGACAGCAACATAGAGCACCTTTGCGAGCACCTGTTTCTCGTCCATCTCCACCTGCTGCTGCTGCCGACCGCGGTGGTCGCGGCACTATTGCTAGATCTCCACCTGCTCCTCCTCCTCCATCCCCTCCTGCAGCAGGTAAGGGAGGAAAGGGAGAGCCAGAAGACGTGGCCATCCTCCATAAATTCACTCTCTATTGGGATAATCGTCTAAGACACTATGTTGGCATCTACTCTTCTCTCGCGACAATATTAATGCAAATACAACCACGCACCGTGACGACACTCGGAACCCGCCTCATGCGTGTACTACGCTTTTACGAACACGCTACTATCTTCTCCAACATCGCAGAAGAGCTGACCAACCAATATCTGCCTTCAAAAAGATCTAGTATGCCGTCCCAGGAAGGGGCAGCGTTGGCAGGGAAATGTGGTGCAGCTTTAGCAAGCATGGGTGAATACCTTGCTATCGGAGATTTTGTTTCTTCTTCTAAAAGGACGAGTATACTCAACCCATTGCTTATTGAATTGATGGCGTCCCGAAGAGTACTACATTTTCTTCCTGCATTGGTGTTGGTTCCCGCTGCCCACAAGGCGAGAAGTGAGGAAGAAGGTGGCGACGCTGCTTCAACTGCTGCTGCCTCCTCTGCAGCAATGTCAAATCAGCTTGCACTTGGTTTACGAACTTTCTTAAGCGCTTTGACTAGTAGTACACCTGGTCTGAAAGTGCTGGCGGGGACACCAGGAGTGGTTTCAGAGCTGCTACGCGTGCTGCGCTTACCTGCAGCGCTTGACATCGCACTTGCCAGTGCAATTGCACCTTTAGCCCATCTAATTGTGGCTGTGGCTGCAGTAGAAGATCTCTGCACCTGCTCTTTCACTTCTTCCACATTTTCTTCAGCAGCTACAACACTTGGTCAGCTTCTTTCAGGAGGACCCTCCCACCGCATCCCTGCAGTGCATGCAGTATGCCTTGACGCAACTAGAGCGCTACCCAAGCTTGGAGATGCAGTGATACAGCGCTGTAATGTGTTGCTGGAAGCTGCAGGCATCCGTGTGCCGGTGGAGGAAACAAAAGAAGAAAAAGAGTTCGATGGAGATGCTTTTGGCAAGGTATTAGATTCTCTCCCCAGCTTAGAGATCTGCACGGACATTCTCCTCGCTGTTTTAAAAGAATGCACTTCAATCAACGTGGTTTCCTTGCTTGCTCCTACAGCTGCGGCCCTGCTTTCTCTGCTGCCAGTGGCTACACAGGGCCTTTGCGGGTGTCCAGTTCCTGGAGCTGCTGTTGTATTTACCGCCGTAGAGAGTATGTGTGGAGGTTTCGAAGCTCTTTCGACTTTCAATAGTACTGCAAATAGCAGTGAAAGTACCAGCACAAGTGCGGCACAATCTCTTCTTACTATGCTCTCTTCCGATTTACCCCCGCTCGCAGCCCTCAGCCACGAAAATTTCCTTTCTTCATCTTCTTCTACGTGCATCGACATTGAGGAAGATACCAACGGGGGGAGTAGTAGCATCTATGTAGACTGGGCAGATATTCGAGAATTTTGGGACAACCCTCGTAGAAAGTATCGAACAGAAATGGCGTTAAAGCTTTTAACCATGCTGTTATGGCAACCCACGAGTGGTGAAATTGATGCTACTAATGGCTCTAGTGCTCTTAATACTAATGCGAAATGTGTTTCTAGTGGTCGTAGTGCAGCTGATGAGATGCAGTACCACGACGGTCAGCGCCTAGTCCTGCGTGCTCTGGTAACTGCTGGAGAAACTACAGCTGCCTCAAATGCTGATAGACAATGGGTGAGCAGAGCTGGAGCGGCAATTGATCCTGCTAGTGCGGCGAGTAACAAACAAGCTGCGTTGGAATTTTTAAGTTCTGCTGCTGCGCTGGCGTCTGCATTTTTCCAGCATATGAGGGACGCTGTGCCGGTAAGTAGCACAGCATGTGCAACAGCGTTGTTGGAAGCGCATGCTATGGTATCAAGCGAAGAAGATTGTTTGTTGGCGCTAATGGGGCAGGCGAATGCTGCTGCGTGTGGCGCTGCTGCACTTACAGCTCGACATCATCTTACCTCTGCACTTCGTTGCTGGATGGAATCGTCTTCGTCCACATCTACTTCAGAAACCCCCTGGGCACCTACACTGCTTCCTTTAATACTCTTTGGAAGCAAACATGCAAAAAGGTGTACGCAGCATGCTGTGCCTGCTTTGCCTCCGCGTCAGATTTTCACAGCAGCATGTATTCTCGGTGACCTCTCACCAGCGGAATGGCCCCCGCCCGGCACCAGACGGCATGTCAACCCACTTCCTTCCTTCCGTGCCTACCGCACCGCCTTTGCCAAAGCTATAGAAAACAACGTGGGTCCATTCAATTCGCTCATCTCTGCCTGTGTTGAAGCTGAACCGACTCTATTAAGAGCTGCTGCTGCTCGAATGTTGGCTAGGGCTGCGGGATTTGGAGGAGGCATGGGGGAATTTATTCTAAGGCCTATAGTAGCTGCATTAGAATCTGGAGCTGCTTCACAAACACCTGCACATGATGTAAGGAAAGTCTTGGAGTTACTCGTGCCGCTTGTGTATCGCCCTGCGTTGAAAGCTGCGCTGTTGGACACGACTGGGCCCGTCACCTTGGCACATATTCTCCGTAAGTAAAAACAGTTTAAAGAAAAGTTTGTTTTTCACTTTTTTAGTGGTGCAATCTCTCTGTTTTACCTTTAATGTCTTAGTATCTAGCATGTATTCTACCCTAGTACGTTATTATATTAATACATAAAATTGATATACCAAGTAGACTAAATCTTTTACTATTTGTGAACTGTAGGCGTCATGGTGACTGGCCTTCCTCTTGGCGCCACCCCCGGCATGACTCCCCCACCCACCATCGATCCATCCGATGCTTCTGCCATTTGCACCATGACTCTCGAATGCCTCGTCGTTCTGTGCAGCCCAGAACACATGCTAGATCCACAAACACCACCAGAAGTCGCTGCAGTGGAGGACACACCCAATGTCAACCAAGGTGCCATCATCGCCTCGACACTGTTCGAAATTCTTTCTTCTTTGGGGGTCAACGTTCCCCTTGCGCACCGTGTATTACGTTTACTCGCAGGGACGGTTCCTGGGAGAAATTCCTTGCGTCGTGCAGCCGCTGCTTTGCATGCCATGGCGACTCAGAAAATGGATCCTGGGCCAAATCCTGCGATGTCTGATATAGTAGCTGCAGCTCAATGGGTTGCGACCAGATATTGGGGATTATCACAGCAGGCACAGCATGAAGGGTCAAATTCTTCAAATTCTGAAACATATGCTGACGTGTCAAATATTATGAAAGAGATTTGTTTGACCATGGAAGCAGATGCCATGGTAGCGCAGCAGGACCATAAGCCGGCCAGCGTTCGGTTTGCTGCGGCAACGAAAAGTTCTATTGCTGCTGCAATTGCTGCTGGCGTGGATTTAAGAGCCGCTGAACACCGATGGGTGAAAGGTGTCCCTGACCCTATAAGTACTACTTCTGCAAATATAACTGAAAATAGTACTCGTACCGGTACCACTGCAGCAGGTGTAGCCGCCGCAGCAGCCGCCGCTGCCAGTGATCTTGCCGTAGCGAGCGGTGTTTTCGACCCTGTTACCCGAATGTTCTGGAAAAATTACCGAGCCCGTGCCGTCCAACAAACCTCTGCATCTGCTGCCATGGTACTTCGAAAGTATATACGTAGAGCTTGCCTACCAGATGAGTACTTTACAGTAGCAGACACATTGCACTTACCGCTGACAAGGCCGGTGCGTCCTTTACGAGAAGACATGGAAGCTGGCCAAGAAGGCGACGACGAAGCTGGTGACGCTGCTATGGAGAAGGTTGGTATTCCACCACAGCTTGGGAATGGGGAAGAGGTTAAAGAAGGAGAAGGGGCGCTTATGATGGAAGAAGCAGCAATTAAAATGGAGGAGATTAAAGTTGAAAAGGAGGGAGACGTGCCTTCCTTGCCAGTGCTCCCTCAAGGTGCATCAGTTGTTGCTGCTCCGACACTGCTTCCTTCTGCAGTTCCTGTGATTGCTCCGTCTTCAGCTCCAGCAGCTGATTTCGATCTTTATGCCGATCTCGGGGCAGACTTGGGAATAGGAGAAGGAGAAGGAGAAGGAGAGGTGGCTGTAGCACCAGGAGCTGTGCCAGCACCGAAAGCAGCGCCCAAGCCCAAGCCCGCCCCCATCTCAGAGCCCAGGTCGTCTCATTTGTCCGATGATCCTGCTGCTTTATTGAATGATCCTGAAGCTATAGCAGCACTGTTACAAGATCCAGTGAAAATGCAGGAGCTGTTGCAGCGCAACCCAGCACTGCTGGTGGCTTTGAAATCTAAATTGGGGAAGAGCAGCCGAGACGGTGGTGGCACTCAAAAATAACAAACTTTCCCTAGTTTTCTACTCTTTATATATTGAATAATTATACATTTTGTAAATTTAAATAAGTTTTAAATTACTCTTGGATTCTAAATCGGTCGCAAAAGATGAGTAACGAAGAGGATGTAGGCATTAAGGCTTATACCACCAAAACTGATCCATTTACAGGAATCCTTCGTCATAGGTGCGATATATATAAACATTTCAATCATATCATGTAGATCAATGATATTGAATATTAGATAACCTGGAATATCATATTCATGCATTCGAAGTTCGAGTTTTATGTTGCATTTTCAATCATGGCTTTCTGCAGATTTACCGATTTCAAAGTAAATGAGATTGATTTAAACGGCAACGTAGCCCACCTTACGAATTTTGACATCCCCACTCCAGCAGTGAGTATTGCAAGTGCAGACGACGCCTTAGAGTCAGCTGCTGCTGTCGCCGCCGCCTACGAGACCCTCCTTGGGGCCGATGCTGCCACTAAAAAGGATGCTTTACTTGCATTCCTAGATCAAGCAAAACTCCATAAAGATGCTGCTTCAAATAATCCAGCTCCAGCACCACTTGTTCTCGATAATGTACCAGATAAAGACCTCCGCCGCTCTGTCCACCAACTATTCAAAAATTTATCTTGGGCGCCACCGTTGAGCACCAGTGCAGTCAGTTTTTCTAACAAAACGGGAGGAGAACCCAATCTTCAAGGCATTCAAGTCACCTGCACCTCTTCAGACCCTCGTAAATCTCAAGCGGGTCAAAAACGCAAGTGGCAAGAGCGAGAACAGTGGCCTGGTGGTAAAAACAAATATCTTCGCTTCGCTCTTTTTAAAGAGAATGTTGACACCCATCATGCGCTTATGAGCATGGCAAAGGCGCTGCATTTGAATGCTAAAGTATTCAACGTCGCAGGTACCAAGGATAAGCGTGGTGTTACGGTGCAGTGGGCCACTGCCTACTCAGTCACCCCCGAAAAGCTTTTACGCGTGAATAACACAGTAAGAGATCTCCGTGTGGGCAATTTTTCCTACGTTCCTGAAGCATTACGATTAGGAGATTTACGCGGCAATAAATTCGATATTGTGTTGCGAGGTCTTTCAGCCAAGAGCTCAGACATGGTCGAAGCAGCTGCTTTAGCGCTGAAAACTTCAGGGTTCATTAACTACTATGGTTTGCAACGTTTCGGTAGTAGTTCTATCCCTACACATGCTGTAGGACGTGCTTTATTGCGCGGAGAGTGGGAAGAAGCAATCAGGTGTATTATGACCACCTCAAGCAACACCAGGCCAGAAATCGAAGCTGCAACTGCAGAATTTCTCGCAGGAGGCTCTCCAAATAAAGCATTGTCAGTGCTACCAAGAAATTTAGTGGCTGAACGGTCCATTTTGTCCACTTTAGCGAAAGAAGGCCCGGGTGCTACAGTCAGCGCCTTGCTTAGTATTCCTCGAAATTTGAGAACTATGTATATTCACGCCTATCAAAGCTATATCTGGAATGAAGCTGTTTCTGAAAGAATTAGTAAATACGGAGCTGAAAAGCTGATTGCAGGGGATTTAGTTGTTCCGAGAAGTACCTTGCAAGCTGCACGAAGCGCAAAAGCAAAGCAGGCAACCACTTCCAAAACGCAAGAAGAAAGTAGTGGTGGAAATCTAGCAGAAGAAGAAGATGCTCCTGAAGAGGATTTGGCAGGAGCTGTAGAACCCCACCTCGTCACTGAAGAGGAAGCTGCTTCCAACAAATTTCATATAGAAGACCTTGTCTTGCCACTCCCCGGGCACAACGTTCTCTACCCTAAAAATGAAATCGCTCAAATTTATGAAACTTTGCTGCAAAAAGATGGCATTTCAATGACGTCTTCATCGCATAAAGTCAAAGAATTTTCTCAGGCAATCATGCCTGGAGGTTACAGACACGTTTTGTTCAAGCCAACAGACCTTGAATATAGCGTGCTTAGGTACGATAATAAGGAAACAGGGCTCGCACAGACAGATGCTGATGTATTAAATGGGTCTTCAAAGCTTGTTTTACCTGAAAATGGTAAATATTTGGCTTTGAAATTGTCATTTTCATTGCCGTCCTCGACATACGCGACGATGTTGATACGAGAGTTGACAAAGATGCCTACCACTGTTGAATTTTCTAAGACATTACAGCACCCTGAATAGAATGTATTGACAGTTTTCGGGTTTCCAAAAGTATGGTAAGTTACTGTGGGGGTGACAGAAACAAATGGCAGCACAGCGGGCAGTCGGCGGTCTTGAATTCGACCAGTTGTCAGAAATTTAGACAACAGAGAATTGCAGCTTTGTGGTGTCAGTATTTGGAATTGTTAAATATGTATACATGTTTTTAAAGTAAGAACAGCAGTGAAAGAGGTAAAATCAAGTATAATGTTATCGATTGCTCGGTAAGTCAATCTTCAGATCAAACAATTTTGCAGCCTAATCTCGCAATAAATAACGAGTTTCAAGCTCGTTTTTTAGCTTATCATATTTTTCTACAGGCGGCACAAGGGTTTTTATACCTTGAAAAGGGCTCTTACGACTGCTGGTTTCTCGGTCCCTTGTGAGACATGCACAAGGCACATAGGGACAGCAACAAAACCGGCAGCCTCTGGACCAGAGGTGGTCATTTTTGCCCCTACTAAATCTGGTTTAGACCACGACAGGCTTCGAAAATCGACAAGAATTGAACGAGAATACATTCCTGCCAAGGCCGATTCCAGCACCGCAGCTGTTTTCAACCCTTCTCCGGCAAGCCAGATGTGCCAAACAATGGCCTTCGGGTACTCTGTATTTTTTAAGAACAGTGATATCCGCACAGATATATTGAAGAAAGCTGTAGCTAGCTTAGCCACTGAACTCCCACCTCTCGCCGGCAGAGTGCGACCACCAAAACGAGCCCCTGGCTTGCGTGCATTGAACGAAACAGTCATCGAACTGAACAATGCTGGCATTGAGTTGACTATTGCAGAAACAAAAGAACACACAATAGAAGATTTAGGTCCCCAAGTCTGGCATTCTGGGATGAGTAATCGCAAACTTTCTTCTCTTGGGGTTCCTTTCTACGCCGAGCCTTTCAGCATTGGCAACATGTATAAAGGAGAAGAAGCCTTATTCAAGGTAAAGCTCACCCGATGCATTGATGGGCAAATTCTCAGCATAACAAATAACCACATCCTTGCCGATGCTGGGCGTTCTGTACGACTTATGGAAAGGTTAAGCGATCTCTACCGCGCAACCTGCGCAGGTACAGATCCTGGCACTGCTTTGCATTTCCACCCTGAACTGGAAACACCCCAAGGATTAGCTGCCGCTATGAAGATACCCCCTCTCAAATGGGACCCTCCAGTCGAGGATCATCATTTAACCCTGGCTCAATGGATGGCTACACCGTACCGGATGTACCGCCACACTGCAAAAAAATTCGATGTCCATATGGTGTATCTCCCAAAAATAGCGATGCAAAGGCTGAAATCCATTGCCGTTGAAGAACAGAAGAAGCAAACATGTAATGATGCTAATACAGTGAATGAAAGAGGAGTTAGTACTATGGATGCAGTGCAAGCGTTTATAGCGACTCTATTTGCAGATTTGAGAAAAAGAGCTTTGGTCCCGACGTTTCCTGAAGAATTGACAGTCAATGTTGACTTATTGCATAAAGATGTGCCTTATCAAGACCCTGAAGCTGTGGAACAGCATGTGGGTAATGCAGTGCATATTTTACATTGCCATGGAGTAGAACCAGGAACAGGTAAGACTTTAAATATAACTTTGGAAAGAATAATCTCCCTTTTCCATTCCGCTCTCGGTTTTTGCTACCTTTTTGACCCGTAAAGCTCTTTCCTTTCCCGTTCTTTTTATATAGTTGTCCCGGATTGTATATATCCGAATGATACTGACACTGTTGCTAAATCCAAACTCTCCACCGCTCTTGGTATGAATTCTCGCCTCATCCGACGAAGCGTTTCAGAATTCCGTTCCAACGTAACCAACGCCCTCCAAGCTTTACAGCGACAAAAACTACTCACCTCACTTCCCGAGCTTAAATTTGGGGCAACGTTTGTCGTCAAAGGGGCAGATATGAAGGTCGCTTCTACCACTGCCATTACTGCCTTTCCTTTTGACAAGGTTACTTTTGGCTGTGGCCCGCCTCACTATGCCCACATCCATTATCAACCGCGATTTGATTGGTGGACGATTATTCAAGGGGCGCGGGGATATGGCGAGAGTGAAGGTGGTGTGTTTTGTCTTATGACTGTTGAGGCTGGTTTACAAGAGCAGTTGATCAAGCATGCAGCATGGAGGGTGTTGGTTCCTGAGGCGCATTTGTTTATCGCCCCTCCAGAGGAAGAATAGGGCTTAGAAGGCCATCATTACATGGATTATATGTGAAAGATCAATGAAATCTGTCAAAGAAGAGTCAATATATTTTAGATTATCCATACTTGATTTTTACTCCTACATAAACCGGCAACAAGAATTTGCCTTTCTTGCTTGTTTATAGAATAACTGGCTGGCCATAGACAAATCCGCGCTCTTGTCAACCAACTGCAAAGTATTATAAAAACATTAAATAGTTGTCAAGTAAAACAACTCGTTTATCTCAAAGAGAGCATGTAAAAAATAAAAAAAACCCGAGAGCGGTTGCTGCAGCTTTCTAAAAAGATTTTCCTCCTCTTTCTTACCTGATCAAGCTTCTCCCCTCGATCTAACACGCTTTCAATAGTCTTATGAAGGATAATCTTAGTCTCGTCTAAATCTCTTTGAATCTTGGCGAGCTTATCAGCTTGTGCAGGGTCCTGCAAAGAGAGGAGGGGGAGTAAAATTTAGAGCGGCGGTAATCGGCAGTTTAGAGGTGTGTTTCGTTTTCCTGCCTATTGAACATATTTGTGCTAAAAACGTACCTGGAATTTCAATAATGCATCTGTAAGAAGCGTCTGTGCAAGTTCTGGGTTATCAACAGTCACTCCTCGCCATGCTTCTCCTTGCTGCAGCTGAAAGTCTTCGAGGACCTTATTGACGACGCAAAATCCAGCCCTGGCAGGGTAGTCCTGGTCAACGAATGCAATGCCTACAAGACCATCCTTGTTGAATGCATGGCAGAAATATTCTTCTTGTTGCACTGTCTGCCGTTGTCCAACCTGTGTTTTTCTGGCGACAGTTCTAGAGACAAATGTCATCATTTCTTTGACAGTGCTGCGCTGAAAGTATCCAAACGAGCTAAGATCGGCTTCTAGGCCTAAAATGTATGGATCTTTATCAGGGCCATTGTATTTAAGGATCACTACGCAACTAAGTTTGACCATTGCTAGAATTCAATTTAATTGTATTTTGATTCAACACTAGAGTTGCACTTCTGCTCTTTCTAGAGTTATATTTGATTATAAAATTGGGTAACAAATCGATGCATACAATGTGCAAACGCTGATCAGCGTGTTTCAATCAACCACTACCGGTACCTCTTCCTCCTGCTGTGCCTGCTCCAACCACCTTGCTGCCACCGCTCCGGCCGTCAGCAAAGTGTCTGCAGACTCACAACGTTTTATACAATGGACAGTAGAGCCTCCAACGAAAATCACTAAATGTCACGTCCTTAAATCCTCTACCCCAACCCCAAACCCGAATTTGTGTGCTAAGTTCTCTATGGTATGCGCAATACATGCTGCACTATCTTTGCTGTATCCGCCACTGGTGATCATGACTAAAGGAACTCCATGCTTTAGAGCAGCCTGGAACACCATCTCATCCCTTTCAATAACCCCTTGTTCACTCACATCCAGCCCACCAAGAGGGTCCCCTGCTAGAATATCAGTTCCCGCATTGTACACTACTAATTGCGGCGGCGGTTGACATCTTCGAAATGCCTCATCCAGTGCAGCAGAAAGCTTAGTTGAATATTCTTTGTCCCCTGTTCCCAAGAATAAAGGTACATCAACATCTATTCCAGCCTTTGCTGGTTCATCTAGAGGGTAAATTTGTTTATTATAGACGTCGACTGTAAAAGTATCTGGCATGTCGGCAGCGGTGGTAGAGGTAGAGGTAGGACCATTGCCTTGGGCAGCAAGCTTAGCAAAATGGAGTTTTGAACGTTCATGTCCATTTCCTTGGTGTACATCTACGTCTATTATCATTGCACGATTAAATTCTCCTTTGCTTGCTCTTTTCAACGTTCTTAATAAAAGAGTTATATCATCATAGCAGCACCAGCCACCTCCATCGTGATATGAAGCGTGGTGCATACCTCCACCGAGATTAAGAGCCCATCCACGTTCTAGAGCCAAGGCGGCAGCGAGGACAGAGCCTCCCGCCATTAGACGCATTGGGTGTAGTACTTTTTTACGGAGAAGAAATGCTGGTAGCAGTGCCAATGGAGCTAGTTGCGTAACCATAGCAACTTTTAAAGGCGAGTTTTCTAATTCTTCCAAATATTTGGTAGTATGCACATCTTTAAGGGATTCTAGCGATGCTTCAGGTGCGGGTGCCAGTTGATTTTCTGACAGGATTCCGGCAGTTTCGAGCATGTTAACAACATTGGCGTACTTTTTTGAGTCGAATGGATGTAGATTCTCAATTCCCCAGAACGAAATGTTATATTTTGGGCTATAAACTATGGGAAGCTTGGTATCGGGCCAGGGGCTGGCAGACTCTGCTGGTAAATTTTGCCTGACAGTGGCGGCAAGAATGGCGTTAACACATCGCTGCTGAAAAACAGGTGCAGGGCACGACTGCGGTGAGTTCCTTAGGGATGAATATGCCGTAAGATTTGGTTTAGAGGTCTTGTTCCCCATGGTTGGCAGTTTTGAGTTCAGCAGCATTCAATACTCGTGAAGTGATCTAGAATTTAATTTACTTCCCATGTCATATTACTAGTTGTTACTGAGTGAGAATTGGGCTGTATAGTAGATTTCAACAATTTATTTTGGAAACATATTAACTGTCTTTGGGAATTCCATTTAGCCATCAATCAGCTGCCAAAAAGAAAAGTCTCCCACCTCTAGTAGCCTGAGGCCGACATATCAAGATGCATTTTCATTACATTCTTAAAACGATGTTGTTTTATGCAGAGGTCTTATTGGCTTCATATCATCTAGCTATTAGGTGTTTCTATAGGCGAGTACAGGGTCGCATCGCTACGTCCCCCTGTCAAGGGATCAGGCGTTCCACCACCACCACCGCTAGCAAGTGATGCCCTTTTCTTTGCAGCGTGTTTTTCCAACAAATGCCTTGCCTGATCCCCTTTTATCAATTTTGGAAATTTACTTGGCTTGGAAACGATCTTATTCCCATCTTCTGGTCGTTCTACCAGCTGTTGAGAGCCTGTTTCTATTGCCGTCCTCGCTCGGTAAACTAATTTTTTCACTTCTTCTTCTATTAGAATTGCCGCTCGATGGCCGAGACCTACATCCCGTGCAGCACGCGCAGCATAAGAACCAATTAAAATGCTTGGAGTGTTTGTATCCCATTTAATGATGTCGGCAAAAATGATTGGGGGCTCCTCCTGGACTTGAACAACGTACCTGTGAAAAAATATATATATATATAAATGGACTAGATGTGAAAAACACGCATCGCATCGCATCGGCGGCGGCAATTCTTTATGTCCTCAACTCACTGTAACGATATTAATCTAGAGTTTGGAACACGTAGATAGGTGTCTTTAAAAGCATCCGAGAGAGAGGTGAGTGTGTGAGTGGCGGTAGTACTGGCCATAACAGTGGAGTCTTTGGTGCCTGACAGGGGTCGACAAAGTTGCTCTGCCGCCTTTTTGGCGTGGCCGTCAACGGGCCAAAGAAACTGCAAAGATTAGGGAGGGTATAATGGTCAGTGCAGCGCTTATCAAGAACCCACTTCAACGTTAATGCTGCCCAATGATCTGCTTACCGGCTTGGCGTAGATACTTCCTCTATGTGGGTCATCCAGAAAAATAGGAATGAGATCAGGGTCTCGTCTGGTGCTACTGCTGCCAGGTGGACGTCCAGGTCCTCTCGACATTGTGAATGTTTGAAAACAAAAATGCTTTATTTTTTTGCAATAGTTAGTGAGGTGATCTAATAAAGCTTCACCTCCCTGGAGAACAATCCAGAAAATCTACGGAACCATTTAAGTTACGAAAACGTCGTTTACGTTGATGATCACTGATAGTATTTGGCCAAACAGTCGGCGGGGGAACAGCAGCCTGCTGAGCAGGGGGAGTCACAATATATTATTACTCAGATAAGGCGAGCTTGCGAACGGGCCTCTTCTGAAGCTGAATTTTGGCGAGCGGTATATTTAGGGAAACTGCCGCAGTGCACTCAGTGCAGTGTTGGAGCTGGATTTCAAATCAAAGTTTGATCAGGCCCTCGACACAAGTATACAGCAATTTAAAATTTTGTAAATATTTCTAAAAATCTACTTTATGAAATAGGAGCGCGAGTATTATCATGTGGCCTATATACGGTCCAGCACAAGCAAATGATCTGCAGCAGATATCTACACGTGAAGCTCGCAGTTTGCGTGCGTCGACTGCTCTCACAAGTTTGTGGCACGCTATAGAAATTTGTGCGATTAATAGCATAGAAGCTGGATGCTTTGAAGTGCACGTAGAGGTGGACGCATCGTCATTTGCTTTTAAAATCGTAGACAATGGCCACGGCATCGCAGATTTAAGGCTTCTAGGCACATGGAACGGCACTTCAAAAAGTAGCAAATCTGCTCAGCACGTCGGAATCGGCCTTGCATCCATCTGTAGCACAGCAGTTGTCGAGATCATTTCCCGGGCAGCAGGCTCGTTTGAGACACACTCTTGCCTCCTTCGTGCTGGCGAGCTTGTGCAATTCAAACTTGCTGCAGAGCAGAAACCACGCAGTGGCACTTCTTTTTTAGTACGTGATATGTTTTTCAATAGGCCTATCACTAGAAAGTCTCTCGCTAATGGAAGGTAAGACAAAATAAACGCCCCGCATTTTACTTTGATATCTTCAAGAAGAAGTTCTTTTATTTCATTTATGTCTAGTCACTAACCCATACAACTTATCTATTCTATTCGACTCTATTAACTTTTCAGATCAAATAAAGAAGTGGAAAAGTGCAGAGATGTCCTCACTGGGCTGGCTTTACTCCGCCCCGACATCACCTTCACCTTGTACGACAAGGGCACCCGCTCTTTTATTCTCAAGCATTTGAAAGGCCGATCTCAGCTACAAATGGTCTCCGGGTTCTTTGGAAACCCGTATAATAGTCTAAATAATGTAGCACAGTTCGATAATCTTTCAAATTTTGCTGGAAAGAGCGGTAACAACAACAATAACGGTGGTGGGTGGCGCGTTGCCGGCTGGGCGGTGCGACCTCCCTCAGGCCATCCTACCCCTTCTCGGCAACGCATTTTCATCAACAGCCGCGCTGTCAAAGCTCCCATACTTGGTTCTACTATAGATGAGATCTTTAACGAGCTATACAGGGCTGTTCTCAAGCAGCAAGTACGGGAAAAAGGCGATTTATTAAGCATTCGAAAAGCGAATAACCAACACGCTATGTTTGTTTTATCGCTTTCCTGTCCACCGGAGCTGGTAGAAATACTTCCTGAGCCTGGAGGTGGCACTGTACTCGTAGAAGACTGGGTTTTGGTACAGGAAGCGGTAAGACAAGCTGTACTAATTGCTTGGAATCCTGTTTTAAACACTGCGTTGCTGAAAGAAAAAGAGGCCGATGACAAGATGAGGAATGGTAGTAGTAGTGTTCCAGCTATGCCTGTCCCTCAGAATGGTCTACATTATATTAGGGACTGTACTAATATGAGAAAAAGCGTGTCAGAGAGGGCTCCAAGCCGGGCAGGTAGTGGAAATGACATCGGCAGTAGTTTTAGAGAGATGCTGCCAACTGGCAGATTACCGCCTCAGCGATCGGCCTCAACGAGCAGCGGAATGATGATTCCCAGTAGTAGCAGCAGCAAAACCACTGGGACTGATAGTACATTACCTTCGTTAGTATTACGACCGTTAGTGCTCCTAAATTGCGATCCTTCAAAACAACCACAGCAACAACCGTCTTTAATTGCATCATGGCGGCAACGCAGAGAGCTTTCTCGATCTCGTATAGCATCTGGAGTTGGTGCTGCTTCTGCTGCTGTAAATATGCCACCCCCAAAACGAGCTCGTTCAAGTACTTCTATCGGCCTCCATTCTCTCCGTTCTTCTGTTCCTAATGCCGGAATCGGTGGTGGTGGTGGTGGTGCACAAACTGGAGGAGAAGTACAAGGTGATAGCATAACAAGAGCAGCACCAGCAGCTTCGTATTCTATTTTAGATGCCATCCTTTCTTCTTGGAAGAACCCTGCAATGATGCCTGACACTGCGACCGGTAAATCTCAAGATATTCTTACGTTAGAAGGTCTTAGCTCTGCTGTGTTTGCTCGATTACGGCCCGAGGTGTTGGAAAGAGAAAATCTGCAAGGCGCAAGAGCATTGCGCCAAGTAGACTCTAAATTCGTTCCTATAATGTGTAGCAATGGGGTGTTTGCTTTACTAGATCAGCATGCTGCAGATGAACGGGTGCAATTGGAGAAATTAAGAGCGCAAATTGTAGCGCCAACAGGTGGACCTGTGGATGGTGCCTGCCTGTCAATGCAGCTGCCAACTCCGCAGCCACTAAGACTTGGTGCAGATGAAATCCCGCTATTAGAAGCCTTTGGGAAGGTAGTTTGGCAATGGGGATGGCGATGGATTACTTACCCTGGTTCTGCTGCTGCTCCAGAAGTGTTGGTAGAGGTCACCGCTGTGCCGCTGATAGCCCAAAGGGCGCTTACTGCTACAGATATGCGTATTTATTTACATGATTTAGCATCTACTCATGGCGGAGCAGGGCCTCCATCAGGCGTTGTGCGTGTTTTAAATTCAAAAGCGTGTAGAACTGCCATTATGTTTGGGGATGAATTGCTGCCGGCACAGTGCCAAGATCTTGTTGATGAGCTGCAACATACTCAACTGTGTTTTATTTGTGCACATGGAAGACCCACAACTGTGCCTGTGGTTGATTTGGTGGCAGTGAGTAAAGCTACAGCTGTTATACAGGCTGCTAAGAAGACCAGCGGTGGGAGCAAATTGGCGGGGCTAAAGGATAAATTGATAGCTATTTTAAATGAATGAAACCGTAAAAGTTTGTTATGTATATACCATTTGATTGCACATGTGTGCGAACTGTATTTAAGGGGCCGTATGGCGTTGTAAGATTGTACGTTTTTGAGTTGAAGGAACTAGTCTTTCAGATTAGCGGCGGAAGGGCAGGATGCTGTGAAAGACATTGGCGCCTTCCACTGACATCAAGAACAGGGGCCCTGTGGTATTTTGATCTATTTTCAAAGTTTCATACAGCTTTTGCTTCTAAATCCACCCAATACAGCCCAAAAAGAACTTTTCAAACCTTTTTGATCATCAATCTTTTTTGATCAGAAATTTGATTTCAGGCCCTCCTGTATCCTAGCAATTAAACAAAGTATACAAATAGCGCATAATGGGAGAGTCGCAATACTCTTTTAGTCTTACAACCTTCAGTCCCAGCGGAAAGCTGGTGCAGATCGAGTATGCTCTTAATGCAGTAAACGCCGGAGCCACCTCTCTGGGAATTAAGGCCACCAACGGCGTAGTACTGGCAACTGAAAAGAAGCTACCCTCCATTCTAGTAGACGAGTCCACGGTCCAAAAGATATCTTTGGTTACTCCAAATATGGGTGTAACTTATTCTGGAATGGGCCCTGATTCTCGAGTGCTGGTGCGAAAAGCTCGTAAATCTGGCCAAGTTTATTACAGACAATATCATGAACAGATTCCCGTGGCACAGCTAGTCCGCGAAACAGCCACTGTTATGCAGGAATTCACACGTAAGTTTGAATCTTGATCAAAGAAGTGATCAGGCCCTTGCACTATTATTTTCCTCCACGTAGAATAGCAATGTTCATTATTGCTACCCTTCCTACTCATATGTATCGATTACATACATCTCTTCTAATGCCTGTTCTCTCTTCCCTTCTCCGCTCTTGCAGAGTCTGGTGGTGTCCGCCCATTTGGCGTCTCTCTCATGATGGCTGGATACGATGAAAACGGTCCCCAACTGTACCAAGTCGACCCCTCAGGCTCTTATTTCGCCTGGAAAGCTTCCGCTATCGGTAAAAACATGGTCAATGCTAAAGCTTTCTTGGAAAAGCGCTATAACGAAGAGCTTGAGCTTGAGGATGCTATTCATACGGCATTATTAACTTTAAAAGAAGGCTTTGAAGGAGAGTTGTCTGGTGATAATGTGGAAGTGGGTATTGTAGGTGAAGATAGGAAGTTCAGGGTACTGTCTGTTGAAGAAGTGACTGATTATTTGAGGGAAGTAGAATGATAAAGACGAGGAGGTATCATAGAGATCTTTTGATCGAGTTTTTGGGGGAGAGGAAGAAAGCGGAATTTTAAAACAATATTCACTGTATCGTTCTATAGGTGGGTCAGTCAAATCTCTTTGTTTAGATTCCTTTCTGTGAATAATAAAAAACATATCTGTAACGTCTGAAATTAGGTTCTTTACTGAGCGGCCGCCAATTTACAATTTAAAATATAAATTCATTTTCTTCTTGCTTTTTCTAAATGTTCACAACTCATCCTTCACACTATGCCTACTACTCTTACTCTCCAACAGCTTACTCAGGTCCCCTCCCGTCTCCATATATCTCAACACCACCGCCGTATGCACAGCGGCTCCCAATTTCAACGCCCCTTCATCCATCATATACTGAGCGGTATGTAATCCATGAGTAGTACCAATTGTATCATTCCGAATGCCTAAAAAGGCAAATGCAGAAGGTACAGCGCGTGCAATAAACGCAAAATCTTCCCCTGCCATAGTAGGTTCCACATCCGTAATCACGTGAGTATCGCCCAGTACCTCACCCGCAACTTTGCCTAGAAAATCTGCAGTACTAGGGTCATTTACCAGAGGAGGATAGTACGGCATAGTTTCTTCCATCCAGTCAACAGTGGCAGTACATCCAAAGGATTCGGCTTGGCCTTGGACTACCTTTTCAAGTCTATGGCGTAATTTCTTCATATCCTCGTCAGTTGTAGCTCTCATGGTACCGCCAAAATGTGCCTCGTCAGGTATTACGTTATACGCCGCGCCACCAGCCCAGAGTTTCGTTATACTCACCACAGCAGATGCAAAAGGGGACGTGTTACGAGAAACGAGGGTTTGTAATGCAGTGACCGCAGAGGTGGCAGCAACAACAGGGTCTCGGGTTAAATGAGGGATAGCGCCATGACCACCAGCCCCTGTGATCGTGACTTTAAATTGAATTGCACCTGCCATAATGGTGCCTGGACGAGTAGCAAGCACTCCAGTAGGGATGGTAGGCCAGAGATGCAGTCCAAATGCTGCATCAACCCCTTTTAAAGCCCCTTCTTGAACCATGATGTCACCACCAGCACCGCCTTCTTCTGCGGGTTGGAAAAGCAACTTTACAGTTCCTTTTAATTCTGATTCACGTTCCTTAAGCAGTTTGGCAGCGCCAAGAAGCATGGTGATGTGGCCATCGTGGCCACAGGCATGCATTAAGCCTGGTTTTGTAGATGGAAAGGGGACGCCGCTTTCTTCCTCGATGGGCAAGGCATCGATGTCAGCACGGAGGGCGATGACTGGGGATCCAGAGCCGATGGTAGCTACCACGCCAGTCTTTGCAACCGGGTGTCTGCAAGGAGGGAAAAGAAATAGAATGGTGATGGTTAGAAAGTGAGGTTTTGGGACTTCAAGTGGCGGTGCTGTGGGGATGGCCACATGATTGATTCTGAGAAGTGTGCGTTGAATTAGCGAGGAATTTCTACATAAAGACAACATACTTGTATGAGATCTTCATGGCATCTAAATGGCGTCGAATAGTAGCGCTTGTATTAAACTCCTGCAACAGACATAAGACTTAAGATCACTCTTATGGATTTGCAATGGAGGTTTCATCTCGAGAAAGGAGGGGGTGTTCGCACCTCAAACATCAGTTCTGGGTACTGATGAAATTCACGTCTCGTGGCAATGAGCCAATCTTCCAATTGCCCTGCTCTGTCAAGTACAGAAGCAATCTTTGTCAATTCTCCATTCACAAGGCTACAAATTACTCCCAAAATCAGCGCAATATAAACAATGGCCTTCATATTTACAATAAATTAGTATCTGTCATATCAAATTTAGTTATGTAACAAAATAGAGGCGGGCGTGATAAAATAAACAGCAAAGTTAACCTACTTCCCATTTCCGCCACCACCACCATCAAGCAAGTCTGTCCAACTAGCCATACCATTTTCATTCCTAAGCTTTGATACCAACGCAAACACATCCAATCCAGCAGTCTCCTGTGCACTCGCATCCCCATCACGGCCTTGCTTCATCGTAGGAAGCCTTGAAAGTTCCTCCATAGGACCAGCACCACCACCCAACCCAGCAGCCTCAGCAGCCTCTGCCATAGTGACTCCAAAGGCCCCCTTGATATCAGAAAGTTTCCAAGAAGGCCTCCTCTGACCCTGCTGCAATGCTTGTTTTGGATACCTCTTCCGTCTATGCGCCTCTGCGATGCGTTCCAACGCTTCCAACTTTGTAATTTCTGCTTGCCCTCGAGCCATCGATGCTCTGAGATGCACTTGTGCCAATGGATTCTGAGCTAAAAACTCATCAAGCCCTGCTCTGGTCATTTGGATGACAACCAAATCAGTCTGTGCTATAGCAGTAGCTTTCCATCTGTCCGCAAAGTAGTCTGGATCGAGCATTGACAAGGCCCCCACAAACTGAGATGCCCCTCGATGACTCAGCAACAAGTTATCTAGTGAGCCACCCGTGGCGTTGACCATTAGCGCCTCAGCGCGTTCTGCTGCTTGTTGCAACGTATTTGCCATGGTTTCAGACCGATCTATTCCTGATGTCGGACCATCTATGCTCGTATTCCCTCCGCCGGCGGCAGACCCGGGCTGCAGCGTTGTCACTTTATTCGCCGCCAACGCTACAGAGTCGATCCTATTAAAATAGCTATCGTTGATAGTGTTTGATGGTCTGCTAACATTACCGCCAGAATTTCCTGAACCTCCTCCCCCAGTTCCATCTCCTCCTGAAGGAGTACTAGTACCAGTGGCAGTACCGTACTTGTGACTAGGATGTTGCATAGTACTTAACACGCGTGTTAGTGGTACTGCAAGGGTCGCTTCCCACCTCAATTCCACCATCCCAGATTCGATATAGTACACTGTATTGGTACGCGATTGACTCGCCATTTGAAATTGTAGTCTCTGGCCGGGGCGGTACATACGCCATTGAATAGGGGGTGTCGTGGACTCTTCTTCTTGTGGTGGTGGTGGTTTAGATGTACCGCCACCGCTGGGGAGAGGAGTAGAAAGTGCAGGTTCAGATTCTTGTCGAGGCTCCGAAGCAGCAGCATCAGCAACAGCAGTAGATTCTCCACTGCCTCGGAAGGATATTCTTTGAAGCAGGTTGAATATTTTATTACGAGAGGGAGGTGAGGTAGAAGGGAGAGCTGAAGAAGAGGGATTGTCACTAATTTCTTCTTCTTCTTCTTCTTCTTCTTCTTCTTCATCTTCTTCTTGAATTTCACACCCAGTATCATCTTCTATGGTAATCGCTGTAGGAGGAGACGCAACAGCAGTGGCAGCCTTGATCACATCCGCAGCCGTTTCGATTTCCTTTTCTTTATTGATATCAGCGCCACCGCTGCCACCACCCCCACCAGGACTACTACCGCTCCGAGTGCAATTTAAAAAGCTCATTGCTGGTTTTAGAAAGCCATCAATCGTATCAAAAGGACTGGCCATTGGTAACGACGATTCGCCTCCACTGCCAAAAGTAAGCGATTGTGAAGATTGCTGTATGCCACTACTTGTCGTCCACGTGATCTCAGTTAAGCTTGAAGATTGAGTACTGGGGATGGCTATTGAAGATGTTTTCTGTAATTTATTTAATAGTATTCTATGTTTTGATCCTCCTTTTCGAATATAATTAGAATCTTCGACTTTTATTTCTTCAGTGATCGGTGGGAGAGGGGGCGGTTCTGCCATGTGACCAACTGGAGCATCGATGATTTCATAGCTATCTGAAGGCATACCCATCATAGAATCGAGCTGTTGTGTAGCACTTGATGCATCTAGATGGTCGGTTTCTTCTTCTCCAATAGTTTCCAAGGTTCCAGACTGAGCTCTGGCAGCGGGCACAGCGGGCGCAGCAGCAGTCGTACTAGAAAAATCTTGGCTGTTCTTCAAGTTGTTCTGCTTGGCGAGTAGTTCAGCTTGGATCTGCTGCGCTTGTTGTGCCATTACAGAGAATGCACTTGGCTTGCTTAGCTCCACTCCGCCAGGGTGCTGGGGTGCACCACCACTACCACCATCATTTGCTGCATCTACCTTTGCCGCTGCATCCACTTTTCTGTCTTTCCTATACTGCTTCTCTGGAGATTTCGAAGAAGAGGAAGAAGAACTAGGTCGGCTTGTATCTTGTCCTTCCATGTTCTTTTCCCTTTTTCCGTTATCGCTACCAACGCTTTTACTGCTGCTATCAAAATCACGATCCTTACCACTATCATCACCATCAGCATCATCAAAAGCATCGTCATCATGACTCTCAATTCGATCTAAGGAGCGTCTCACCATTGAATCAGTAGCCAATGAATGAAACCTTGCAGAAGGATGGGTTGCTAATTTATTATTAGGATGGTGAGCTTGTTGCAATGCACCTATGATAGATCTTTGCGGGCCTAAACTAAACGCTCCTGTATTCGCTTCATCTTCATCGTTGCTATCACCCACACCCCCTCTTCTTTTGCCGCTTCCTTTCCCACCAGTGCCGTTACTACTAGGTACACTCGGATGCAAGCTAGAAAGAGACGGGAAGACTGCTGCAGCAACATCAGCTGGAGAGGGAGCCCCTCCTCCTCCTCCTCCTCCTCCTCCTATTGATATAGGTAAAGAATTCGCATCAGACGCTGTACGACTGCCATGAGCGGACGTTGAAGCACTTGCACCACCCCCGTCACTTGAAACAGACTTGTTAGGACCGCCAGCAGCAACCTTCGGGCTAGTCTGCCCACGTGGAGACACTCCAGCAGCCTCTAAATGACCCCCAAATACACTCCCGCCAATACCCTCCATCATAGCTTCTTCCGAGAACAAACTCGGCATTAAAGTAAATAAATCGTCCTCCCGAACCCAAGGATGCGTCAACATCTCCGCAGCGGTGATTCTCGCTTCCGGGTCTTTGTGCAATGTTCTCAGCAGTAGATCCTGCAGTTCTATAGAAACAGCAACGATGGGAGGAAACGGGACAGTAGCTTCAGCGATATCTTCGTACAATTCCATTAAAGAATCGCCCTTAAAAGGCAATTCTCCGTAAATAAAGCCGTAAAGAGACACTCCAAGTGCCCATACATCAGCTGGGCGGCCACGGTAATCCTCTCCCGCACAAATTTCCGGTGATAAAAATGCAGGAGTACCTAAAGTTCGACGTAAGGTGTCCTCCCCGCCGGACATAAATTGGCTTTGACCGAAATCCGCTATTTTTACAGTGGCATCGCCTGCTAGAAGCACATTTTCCGGCTTCATATCTCCGTGGATAACGCTATTTTCATGTAAATAGGCTATTCCAGAGACCATTTGGCGGAAATAGAACTGTGCAATCGCTTCGGGCATGCGCCTTTCAGGGGTGAGTTGTCCAGGACTGACCAAAGTACCTGCCTCGCAAAATTCGACAACCATAAGAATCTTACCACTGACTTTGTCATCAATTACTTCGTACAGTTTGACGAGATTTGGGTGGTTGAGTGCACGCATAATGTCGACTTCACGACGAAGGTCTTCAAGATGGTCTCCTGTAGAAGAGGGACCAGCAGCAGCATTTCCATGAGAAGTTGGCGCCTTCATATTGCCAAATCTTTTATTCAAGTGCCGACTTTTTGCTACTTGTTTAATCAATCGTTTATCCACTACTTTGACTGCATATAAACTGTCATCTTCTATACTCAAGCACAGTTTCACTTTACCGAAAGAGCCGCGACCTAGGGTGTCAACTACAATATAACTGTTCAAAAATGTCGTGCCTTCAAGGATGCCGACATTAAGTTTATTTGTGCGACGGAAACTGGTACCTTTGCCAGATACTCTACCAAAACCTTTGCTGGTGGAGGGTAAATTGGTTTCGTTGTCGTGGTATTCTTGGAATAGATCGTCGTCTGAGCTGCTGTGGGGAGGTTCAGATTCGCTATCGTCGTCATAATCCCGGCTGGGGTGAAGCTGTAAATCCGCTAATTCATTTTGAGGGGTGCTTGAAGGAGCCGGTTTGGGGACGCCATTAGGAAATGCTGATATGTATGCGAGATCCTTCGTATTCCTACAAGAGAATTCGAGATAAAAAAGGGGAAATGTTTTAATTAAAATTCTGTTTTGGAAGGGGAATTTTGATCTTGGGAAAAGCAGTATCCTCGATTCCGCTAGCAAATTCTAATACTTTATGGCTACAACGTATACTATTGTTACCCACCCTCCATGCGACTCTGCAGTTTTGCTTGAAGTGCACCCCATCTTCTCTAAAGATAATTTTCAGTGCTTTGTGTAAATCAGTCACTCTTCAAGAGCAAGTTGCATTTCAGCACACACAGTCCATAATTAAATTTTCAAATAAAACTTAAGCAGCATGCCACTTTCAGTATATAGATGTTACGTCAATATTATCATGCCCACCGGCGCCCCCTCAGGCTGTGCCTATCTTCTGTTTCCACGATTTCAGAAGTCCATTAATTACATTTTCTACTCAGTTACTACATATCGGAAACATACAAATTTCAGAAATTTATTACTGTGCCCCTGCGACGATCCCTTCTTTCGCATCAGCAAAGGCTCCACACACCGCCCCCAACTGCAGCTTATCGCTCGTCCCATATGCAAGGCGGTGTTCAGTCTCTGCTAGCCTAGTAACCAGCTCTACACGCACCCTCGCAGGCATAGATATCCTAAAGATAAAAGGGTGTAACTGCTGTAGAATATCTACAAGAGCGATACCTTTGCTCGTTTGAAGGTCATTCAATTTCTTGAATGCCACGGGGAGAGGTTCATTTAGCAACCACTGAGCACAGGCCTCTATGTCAGATGGCAGAGGCTTACCAGCAGTAGCATACACAGTATCTTCAGAGATATGTCCAGCAGACATGCATGTAGATTGTAATAAATTCAAAGTACGTCGCATATCTCCACCACCGAGTTCAATCAATGAGTCAACTCCAGTTGCCGAGGTTGTAATATTTTCCTTGTTGCAAATGTAATCAAGTCGAGTGCGTACAAATTGCTCAGGAAGAGGTTGGAACCTAAATCTCGTGCACCGAGATTGCAATGCAGGGATGATTTTGCTAACGTAATTGCAAATAAGGCAAAAACGTGCGTTGCGGACGTATTTCTCCATCACACGCCGCAACGCCATTTGAGCATCTTTTGTCATGGCGTCGCATTCATCAAGAATAATGAGTTTAAATTTACTGTTGAAGATGGTACGTGTACTGGCAAAGTCCTGAATCTCATTTCTGACGATATTGATGCCACGATCGTCAGAAGCGTTAAGCTCTAAAGTCATATTGCTGATTGAGTTGCCGTAGATTTGGCGGGCGAGAGCCAAAATGGTAGAAGTCTTGCCTGTACCAGGAGGACCGTAAAATAGCAAGTGAGGGAGTTGATTTTCTTCTAATAGCTTTTTGACTGTACGGGATAAAAGGAGATAAAAGAGGAGGGGTGAAGGAGTAGAATTGAAAATTTGCAAGCAAAAGTGATCATGATCGAATATGAAAGACGCGACAATAGACGCAATTTTTGAATCCAAACAAGGCGTTACACTACCACTTACTTGTGTCTATAATATCTTTGTGCGCAGCTACTTCATCCAGCGTTTTTGGCCTATATTTTTCACTCCATGGCACCTCTGCTGTTAAAACAGGGCCCTTGCCCTTGTCTGTAACCATGGGTACAGGTGCTGCAGACGCCATAGTTGCTATGCTATGTTGGGTATTAATAGCAAGTTGATATGCAAACTAGCAGCAAGAACCTCCTGATCTAAACACAGAAGATGATCACTTGCAGTTTAAAATTTAGTTGTGAGCTGGTGCTAATGGCGTCTCTTCTGGAGCCACTAAATTTATATTTTGGATATTTGTACTGCATTTGGTCAGGCAGAATTCAATAACTTCGTTAGAATCAGAAAGCTGTACCTTGGGGCTCACTCGGAACGGAGCGCAGAAGTTCAAGTTGATTAAACGAAAATTTGGGATGAGCATTTATATATATTTACAAATGGGTAACACATCAAGCTCACAATCATACGATACACAATCAAATTTAGCGAAAAAGCTTGCTCAGAAAAGGCCATTATTAATCGCGTTCTTACAGCCATCTTGCGGGCTTTGTAAGTCTTTGGAGCCACAGCTTGCGCAGGTAGATGTTTGAATACTTATCAACTGTAGGCAAACCAGAACATCAGCGTCGACACATATTCTTATGAAACATTCCCATTTTCCCTCAATCCTCCCAGACCGAGGCATCAGGCGTTCAAGTAGCAAGGCTTGATTCGTCAAACGCGGTGGCTTGGGCCCCGGAAATGCTCGCGTACAACATAGAGGCTGTCCCGTGCTTCGTTCTCTTAGATCATCAAGGTAATTATGACATTAAATCGCTGTATCACCACTATTAAGCTGCCCCGCCGTCTTCCCGCCGACTCAAATTGTTTGTTATTTTGAATGCAGGCCGTGCTCTAGGCAAATCAGATCTGCCTCGTAACACAGCTCAAATGCAACATGCTTTAACTACCTTACTCTCCAAAAGTTACAGTAGCTAGAATTCTTTTCTTACGTATTCTCTCCATCCCCCTAGAGAAATAAATAATAAATAAAAAATAAAAAATGAAAAGGGTGGTCCCGTCTTTAGGGCAACTAGCCCGACAAGCTACCTCCCGTGCAGCCCGCCGCAGCTGGCAGAAACTCCAAAAGGTTCACCCCTACCGTATGCAACAAATAATTACAGCCATCTTCGTCGCAGTTGTCTGTAGTGTCACTTTAAAAGCTGGCATCAAAGGGGTACAGAAGTGGTGGAAGTGTCATCCAGGTCCATCAGATGACGCTCTTGGCTACACAGACCCTATTTTCCCGGCCCCAACCGCATATAAACGCAGCATACAACTACAACGAACACCAGATGCGTGCGCTGAAGCTGCAAATTTTCCTCAAGTTGCTCTTTTGTTGCTTACAAAAGGGGAGGTTGCTCATGAGGTGATGTGGCGTGAGTGGTTTACACAAGCAGTGGGGAAATTGCCTTTACGACCAGCAAAGGCCGCGCTCTGTGCTGGAAGTAACATAGAAAGTAACAATAGAACTGTATCCCCGCAAGAAATCTATGCTGCGTGCAGTGCCAGTAGCAAAAACAACTACAATACAAGTAGAGAAAATAAAATTAAAATAATTGATGATGACGGGGACTTTATATCCCGACAGCATCTATTTGACGTTTGGGTTCACCCAGCGGTCGACTTCCCTGGTTTCCCACTAGAAAGCGTATTTTACGGTCGAGAAATACCACGCGAATTTCGAGTACATACTGTTTGGGGCACGCACACTATTGTAGACGCGACGAGAGCCTTGTTAGCAGCAGCACTGACAAATCCCCGAGCGGAAAAATTTCTCTTGATGAGTGAAAGCGATGTGCCTTTATATAGTCCTATGGCGTTATATACACAAATGATGTCTGAATCGCGTAGCAGAGTCAATGCCTGCAATAACACCGGTGGCTTTGAACAAGAAGCTGAAGAGAACTCTTTCCTAGAACAGGAGCAAGAAGAAGATGCGAGGGTGTTCAAGGCGATGGAAAAACTCCCGCCGCGATTGAAACCCGCAGCTCCTTTACGAGGTCGCCCTGATTGGAATCACAATGATGGCTATCGTCTCCGTGATGATATGATTGCAGAGGGGCTTGCGCTTTCTACCTGGCGGAAATCGTGGCAATGGATTGCGTTAACTCGTCGCCATGCTCAGCTGGCAGTAGATGATGTGGATGTGGATGCCACATTTAGAGCGACATGTCGGCGGCGGTGGGACCCTGACTGGTGCGATCACCGAGTCTGTTACAGCGATGAGCATTATTTCCCCACATTGTTATCTGTGCGTGGTGTAGAAAATGAAACTGATTGCTATGGAGAGCTGACTGATAGAGACTGGTCGCGGGTGGCTTCCACAGATCCGCATCCGTGGGAATACCGACCAAACGAAGTCAAGGCGGGGCTAATAAAAAAATTACGGCATAGCGAACGACCTGGATGCTCTCATTCAGGTACAATTACGACAACGGCAAAGACGCAGTTTTTAGATGTCGAATCGCTTCTTCAAAAGCCAGCAGCAACAGGAAAGGCAACAATTACGACAGCGGCAGTGTGCGCTGCATCTCAAGTGCAATTATATCTCCCATTAGGACCTCAATGCCCTCTCCTAGCTCGCAAATTTTTAAATAATACTGTGAATGCGGTACTAGCAACGCTTTTGCCATGTTCTAAAGGGCTAGGGATCGTTAATGATGCTGAAAACTGCGAGACAAATTTTGCGAAGAAACAACAAAGTTTGTTAGAAAGACTCGACCTTGAATTTCCACCTTCTGACGATGAAAATGGAATCAAATGCCGCTGGAATGCTTCTTCTTCAGTATATATGATTCTCTTCTTTACTTTTATAACAACAATTCTGGGCTGGACGGGACGCAAAAGAAGGCAGAGGAATAAGAGGTTGCCTTTATCGCATAGTGAATCGTTCCATACAGCACTGAAGCATTATGGTGTTATCGAATAGAAATAGTTTTCAACAATTTTGATAAGAAAATCTACGAATAACGGATTAAAAGTATCCAGTAGAAGGCATGTAATGTTACTTTTACTGCTACTATCAATTCTAGCTGTAGCAGCAGTAGACTTGCTCTTCTTTCTTTTTTTTCATTTTTTTACAGCAATGGTCTTTCAGACGCGTTCAATTTTACTTGTGACCGTTCTTCAGCTTAATTATTTTTACCATCTATTACGGCTTCATTTGCAATGAAGCATTCTGTAACCTCAACTAAATTCTTTGTCTTGCCGCCGCCCCGCCCGCCCTATAGCTTCTGCTCAGCTACTGGGTATTTAATTTTAAACTCGTATGTGCGTCCAAGGCCCATGCATGCATCCATGCGCCCTACATCATTCACAGTCGACCTTGTTTGCACCAAATAAAGAATAATTTACCAAGCTATGTCCTCTACAACTTGCTGGAGCAGCTTACGGCGGTGCATCCCTCTTACCTCATACTCCTCCTCTCGTCTTCAAACAAAAAGAACGATGTTGTCTTCTTCACCCACCCCAATCCCCTACACCCCAAGCCCTACAACGTCTGCTTTACCTGAAACTAAAGGAAGCGTTCAAACCAAGGCTTCAGCCTACAATGCAGGCAACCCTGAGTTTCAGTTCCCTGGGCTCTCGAGCGACAGCCCTTGGAACCAGAAAAGCCTTGCTCAAAAATACCCTGCTTTGGCCGAAGACATCTCTGCAGATGTCGTCGTTGTTGGTGCTGGTATTTCAGGACTTTCCTGCGCTCTTAATCTCGCTCGTGAAGGCAAAAGCGTGGTAGTGCTTGAATCTCGGGTCCGTGGCGCTGGTCAAACTGGCAAGACTACTGCTCACATCATGACCTGGCTTGATGATTACTACTACGAGTGTATCTCTATGCACGGTCAAAAGAATGCCACCCTTGTTGCGCAGTCTTTACGCTCTGCTGTTGATATGATTGAACATAACGTGGTCTCTGAAAACATCGATTGTGAATTTACTCGCTTAGATGGCATTCTCTATCCCCACAGCTCCTCTGCAGTATCTACTTTACACAAAGAACTCGATGCTGCTTTAAAATGCGGTCTCAGCGATACCAAATTAGTCGATTTGGGTGGCGGTGCTGACGTAGGTCATATCAAAGAGGCTTTGGTGTTTCCTAATAATGGAGAATTTCATCCTTTAAAATATCTTGAAGGGCTTGCTGAAGCTGTTATCCGCCACGGAGGACGTATTTACGAAGGCACTAAAGCCTACAATCTCGATTCTGACAAAGTCAGAACCGAAAGTGGTAAAACAGTCTATTGTGAAGCTATCGTCCTCGCTACCAATTCTCCTATCAACCACAATTTGGCAGTGCACGCTCGTCAATTACCATATCGCTCCTACGTGATTGGTGTGTTATGCCCTCGGAGCCAATTTAAACGTGCTGATTATTGGTCTACTGAGACTGAATATCATTATGTACGCGCCGAAGACTGGGACGAGGAGAATTACATGGTTATTATTGGCGGTGAAGATCATAAAAGTGGTTGCCAGCCGAACTACGACGTGTATGCTCAGTTGGAGAAGCATGCTCGTGAGAGATGGACTGGATTGGGGCCCGGTAAGACTATTGTTATTAGCATATTTACCGTTATGCAGTTGTCTTTTGCTTCTCAATTCAGGTATTTGGTCTTCGTCTGGATAATTTCAAGAAAGAAAGAAAGAAAATTGACGTCGTTCTCTTACTTTCTTGATTTTTGCAGTTGTGTTGAAGTGGAATGGGCAAGTGATGGAGCCTGCAGATATGCTGTATCTGCATGGTAGAGATCCTCTGGTTTCTGAACCTAATCGCTACATCATCACTGGAGACTCTGGACAGGTAACAACATAGTTTATATATCTTCGATAAGTTTAAGTTAGCAAATTTTTTATTTTCAAGCACCTCGGCCGAAATTGCTTTCTATTTTAATTTTCTTCCTCATTTTCTTCCCTCTCTTTTCTCAATGCTTCTAGGGTATGACTGGTGGAACTATTGGTGGCCGTGTCGTTGCTGACCTCATTCTCGGCAAAGAAAACCCTTGGGCAGATGTGTACTCCCCCAGCCGGGTCCCTCCTGCCAAGTCCCTTCTCGAAATAGCTGAAGAAGGCGCCATCACTACCGCCTCCTTTGCTGAACGAGTCCTCCCCAAAGTGACCTTAAGCTACGATTTAAAGCCTGGGAAAGGTGCTATCGTACAAAAAGGAGTGCACAAGGTAGCTTTATATAAAGATGAAGATGGTAACGAACATGCTATGAGTGCTGTGTGTCCACATTTGGGCTGTATTGTACACTGGGTGGATATTGATAAGAGTTTCCAGTGTCCTTGCCATGGCAGTGTGTTTAGCTGCACTGGGGAGCTCGTTAATGGACCAGCGAAATCTGATTTGAAACCAATTGAAGATTGGTAAGGGGATGTATTTTTATTTTTTGTTTGGGCGGGCGGTGGGGCAGAAGGCTGTTGTTAAAGATGTTGTCAGTGGTTGCGTGCTTGTGATTGTGCTGTAATACTAATAGAAAGAGATTGATTTTGATCTGAATACCCCTTGCATTATCTTGTGTTTTGTTCTACTGTTCTCTGCGTATCCCTTTTTGTAACAAAAAGCCAGCACTGCCAGTATGTGCTATTTTGAAAAAGCTTTGGCATGGGGTAAAAATAGACAAGGGTGGATTTGACAAGGGGAAAATGAAGGTCGTGACGACTATGTACACAAAGAACATATAATAAAAAGATAAAGATAACATTCAATGTTTTGTAAATACGGCTTGATAAGAAAGGGCAGCTTCGAGATAAAACATGCGCGCGTATATCATTTAGGTGGAGTTGAAAAATTATTTCAAAAGGAGGAAGAAAAGAGATGTTTAAATCAGATGTTTTCCTTAAAACACGGACTTTAAATCACATTCTACGTTCTTCTCCTTATTTACCGCTTTGACGGCGCAAGTTCCATTGCTGTGTCCTGTCATAAAAGTTCACTCGCTCCCAAGAGAAAACATTATTTTTACCGCACTGAGAGACGGAAAGATATTTCCCATTGTTAGCGTTACCACTGGCAGCCACGAGCCAGACAGTATTGCAGCCAGTGCTAATAGTGACAGGAACAATTCTGATCTTCCATCCTGAGCCGGCCAATTGAGGGGTGGGTTGGCCACTGACAGCGCCAAGATTGATGAGGTTATCGTTGCAAGAGTCAAGACGGCCAACAGCAACAATGGCAGAGGCAGAAGGAGTCTTACCAGAGGTGGCAGAAGCATCTAAACGCCAGTTAATGCGTGGTGGTTTGGCCTGGCTGGAGGTTCTGAGGGCAATCGTATCGTTATTGCAATTCTTGCTGCCAATTAGGTAGGAAAGGTACTGACCTCTGCAAGAGGCACTTTCAATGCGATAAATACCATCATAGGTACATTTTTTTGCGGGAGCAGGGGAAGGAGATGGGCGAGGAGTAGGAGATGGAGGATCAGGAGAAGGAGAGGGAGAGGGAGAAGGGGAAGGAGAAGGAGAAGGAGAGGGAGGGCTTGGGGGAGATTGAGCAGGGGGTGGGGGAGGATTAGGTGTCTCGCTCAAAACAAACGATTGAGGGAGAATACCACAGTCCTTGGCAGCTGTAGAGCCTGGTTGAGGGATGAAAGAGGACTGGACGTTGCAGGTAACAGTGTCAAGGGGCAGCCATTCCCCGTTGGGTGCAGAGGGTACAGAGCAAACATTATTGCTCTGAGTGTTACGGCCAAAGGGTTGGCACTTGCCAGTCATTGAGAGACTCACAGGAGTGGAAGAGGAAATAGAAGGAGGGAGGTTGAAAATAGGACTGGGGGAGCAGAGCAATCCGTAGCTATTAGTTGCAGGGGGAGCGACAGTGACGTGAGCAGGGGTACGATATCCACTACCACCAGAGATGACTGGAATACCCACGACCTGGCCACTGACAACTTGGGCAGTCAAAGTAGCACGCACACCAACCTCGAGATTAGAGGTAGTGAAAGTAACGGAAGGGGTTCCTGCACAGTAGACGTTGGCAGAGCCAGGGAAACCGACATAGGTGAGTACACCAGAGGCGTTAATGGTGGTGCAAGGTCTCTTGCCACCGGGGACGCTAGGGCCGCACTTTCCACTCAGAGGTGGTCCGTTGACAACGGTGTTGAAGTCATTGGCTGTGCAGGTATTTCCAGTAACAACGAAGCTTTGTCCAGCACGAACAACTTGGATACTTTTAATCGGCCCGGAGCAAAGAGCGCCATTGGGGTCGTAGGCTGCAGGAGGCACAGAACCAGCATCAACGCAACTCTCAGTGAGAGAACCAGCCAGGATATAATCACCGATATAAGGACCGTTGGAAGGGGTCAAAATAGTCGTAGAAGTAGCGCTATTAGCTGCAGTAGGCTGGGAGTTGGCATCAAGGGTGAAAATGGCCTGCGCTTGTAAAGGATCCGGGGCAGAGGCAGTGACAACAGGAACGTTAGTGTACCCAGAGCCGCCGTAAGTTGGGACAACGGTGGCGATGGTACCGCGACCTGTACCACTTCCCATACCAATACCAGATTGCGCAACGATTGCCTCATTACCGCCGACAGCTGAAGTGACAACACCGTACTGTCTGCATGACCCTTGGCCAGGGGAACCAGCAACACCTCCATTAACAGGAGGATTAGAGCAATATTTACCGAGATTGGCGTTCCCAGAGGTGGACCCATCATCGATACCTACTTGATTATAGACGGCATTTTGGTCAAAGGAGTTGTAAGTAAGGCGAGCACCACACAACATGGGGCCAGGGACACCGGTAACAATAGTGCTATAGGAAAATGGTTGGTTGGCTGAAGCGCTGACAAGACTGAGTCCGTTACAAGCACAGTTGGCAATGGCTCCAGGGAACACAACGCCAATGACAGTGTTGGTGTTGGTCGTCAGCTGATTGACAGTGGCATCACGGGCAGCTGTAGCAGCACTGATTTGCACGACGTTGGGGGTGCCTTGGGGCCAGGTGAAGTATGCATCGCCAGAAACAAGCGCAGAGGTGCCGTTCCAGCTTGCAACAGAGTTGACGACGCAAAATGGAACACCCCCCTGGCCGAGAGCTTGCCAAGAGCTGGTGATATAGTTGCAGAGAGTGGTTTGTTGGGTAGGGCCGAAAGTAAAACCATTCCAACCAGGGATGATTAAAGAGAAATCGAGCTGCAAAAATGAGAAAATAGAATTCATGTAAGCCGTAGTAATTGCAAGGGGGAAGAATCATTCGAGGTGATGAGCAAGATAACAAACCCGGCAATTGAGCGGCTAAGCGCTGGTACAACCCAATGCTAATATTGATTAGCACATTGTAAGATATGTGAACTTACCCCGGGGGTTTGGAAGGTTTGTCCAGCGGCATGAGCTGCAAGCAAAGTAACAATAAGAAAGCACAGTGATATATTTAGCCTTGTAAACACAATTGAACCAATTATTAAGCTGATATGAGGGATGCAAGCATTGATACGAAAGTGCAGCGGTAGAGGAAGTATATATGATCATTGATGCAGACATGCAAGGGGACGTCTTTGCTTACCCACAAGGCAGCCCAGCAGAAGGACGGAAAGCACCTTCATGGTTGAAAGATAATTAATGAAGCATCTAATGTTCAATGGGGATGGGTTCTATAGGTAGCGCAATGTTAGTATATACGCCCATTTCGTTCTTTCTTAAAGTCTCGGGGTCGGCTAAGCCGACGGTTTCTCAGAAAGTCCCTCTTCTACCAAAAAGAGCACGAAAACACAGATCGCAGCACATTCCGACAGTTCTGCAGATCTCTAGAGAGCTTTTATGACGCAGCTGACTTCACAGTTTGTAGGAGCAAGTCTGGAACGCCAAAGTTGAGAAAGTGTTAGATAAAAATCCCCGCCTTGATGCCTTCCATTATCGCCCAGCACCATGATTTACGTGCATTGAGCCATAATTTAGCAGCTCTGACACCATCTATAGATACGAAAATACCCACAATAAAGAAACAGAAGGGATTTTTGGTAAGAGTTGATGCTATGGCCGGTATATCGTCTGACTGGCAGTGCTGGTGCTGTCAGCAGTCGCTGAGTGCTGAGTCGGATCTTAAAGAAGACTCGTCTCTGCCGAAATGAGATATTTACGCAAAATGTGGCCCAATTGTATCAAATTTGTATCATACACTTACATAAAATGCTAAAGCAAGCTACCCTGGGATTGAAAGGGGCACTCCTAGGCCTCTCCCCCGTAGAAGGTAAGGAATCAACTTAATAAAAAACCTTCTGATTAATTTAAAAATGTCTCCAAAGCAGAAAAGAAACCCTTGCTCGCTGCTCCATTCCATATATTATTCGTATTTAATAATCTTTGCAGACGAGGAGGATGATGGACCTGTCCAATTTGGCTCTATAACACAGCACTTGGCACCGCATCTCGACATTCACAGAGCGGCTTTTGAAAATGACACACAAGCCTTGCTCACCCTAATCCAACAATCAGACCCAGCCGTATTATATGCACTAGACTCTCAAGGCAACACTCCCTTGCATGTAGCCGTCCTTGCACGCAGTACTGAAGCAATTGAACTCCTCCTCAAGACGGGCGGCATCTCTGTTGAAATTAGGAACTCGAAAAAGTGGAACCCCCTGGACGAAGCAATTGCCGTGAAAGACCATGAATTAATCAAAATTCTATTACAAAAACTCAGATTGGAAGTCAAGAAAGAAAGGAAGGCTAGAAAACCTCGGTTATTAAAAGTAATGAATGAGATGCCAAACTTCTCGATGGAACTTAAATGGTCTCTCGGCAGCCCTCTTTTTGGTTGGTTCTTAAAAAAGTATGCCCCTAGCGACACGTATCTGATGTTTAAAGTAGGCAGTCGTTTACGTATTGATGGTTCACTGCGTGGTATTGATCCAAACAGCAATGCTTTACTCCCTAAATGGAAGCATGGCCCTTTTAGTTTACTTGTCGACGCCTCCACGACCCCGGTCTCAGCTGCCCTTGTAGATCACACTGATGCTACATGGATTGATATTTATGCAGAGAGGAAAGCAGCGGTGAAGGATATAGATCAAGATGTGCGTGATTTGATAGAAGCTGGGGCGGGAAGGGTGAGATTGAAAAAAAGTGAAATTGATCTTGCACCAAAAATGAACTTTGTAGGAAAACAGACGACAGAAAAGATAGAAAACTACCATACCAATGTATTTGAAATCTCCGGCCGGCTCGTTGCTCAAGTCATTGCAAAGAGTCCAATTTTTCTACCACGTGGAACGACCTTTGACCAATATTTAGCAATGAAAATGCCCGATGACGTAATTGAAGAAGTCCCCTGGGATCCATTGAAAGGTCCACCTCCTTCAGTGTCTGCCACCTTGAAAGGTGGCATCAGTGGTAGCAATAATCAAGAGGAAGCACAGGCGGTGGTTGATTTTCAAAGCGCCGCTGAGAGAGCAGAAGAAGAACGCTTAGTCGCTGAAGGAGAAATTATTGCTCAAGCACGTGACAGTACAGCAACATCACAAACATTAGCTCAAGCTAGGGAAATCAAAGGGGTTTGTTGGATGGCAAAAGATTATCCCATCTCTTTGCGGCAGCTACTTCCATTGTTAGAGGCGGTGGGCGGGGCAAATAAGCATATCGCCGCTGCTGCTGGGTTTATCGCAGCCTATAGAAATGATAGCTTATTTCCAGTAAAGATAAAAGTTCCCCTGATGTGGACAGTGCATTTAATGCTGCGGTTTAAAAAATACAGAGAACTGAAGCAAGGTGTTGGTGAGCCAGCGCTGGAGGGTGAAATTTTTTTTGAGGTGCCTCGAGGATATACAAAAGTTGCTTTGATGGGGGAGCAGGGTGGAGCAGGGGCTGAAAACGTCGAGGATACATTCTATGAAGCGAATGAATAAATAAGATGTAAAAATAAATTTATAAAAAAATTCATGGGAGTTTGGCCTACCCTAGAAAAACGATTCCATGCATTGTTTTTTGCATTGTAGAGCTGAGCAGAAGCTCATGCAAGAGAGCATTATAAAAAGAAGCTTGCTCCTTCTTTTCTCCCCCTAATTATTTAATAATTAACTCGTCCAATGGCTCCAATTGGCTGTGATATTATGGATTATGCTTCCCCTCACGAAGGCCAGCAAGGCTCAACACTCGCGGGCTTGGCTCAGAGCTTCCGGCTCCAAAGCCCTTTTCTCGGCGACTATTCTCTCCATCAAGCCTCTCCTATGTCTCCAGTATCTGCTCTAGGCCACGGGTTGAACAGCCCAGGCTTGCTGAGCGGCGTAGAGCCTGCGTTAGCTCCAAGTAACGCAACTGCTTCGACTACTATGAGCCAGAACGAGCTCAATGAGCGTCTTCAGCAGCTCCTCGCTCTCCAACAAGTTCAGCAAACCTCTCCTATGCAGCAGATGGGCTATGAGAACCTCTCACACGCCCAGCTTTTGCCCTTGCTCACTGGAGGGGATTTGGAAGCTAGCGAGCAACTCTCTGAATTGCTGGCTCTTCAAGCAGCCTTGGGTGCTTCTAGCCCTACTTCTAATGGCAGTGGAAGGGTGGGACCCAACGCCAATCCTCTCTACAAGGTAAGCAATGAGAAAATAGGCCTGAGCAAGCCGTTGAGCACGCATGCATGGTCTAAAAGTGTATTGACAAATCATTTTTCTTGTGGCATTTTTTTTTTCCTGCTCACATATTATTTTTGCTAATTACATTGCAGACTGAGCTTTGCCGTTCTTGGGAAGAGTTTGGTAGCTGTCGCTACGGTATCAAATGCCAGTTTGCGCACAGCAGGGAGGAGCTTCGCCCTGTGAACCGCCACCCTAAGTACAAAACTGAGGTTCGTTTTTCTTTTTTTTTGCATTTTTTTTGCATCTTTTTCCCGAAGATGAATTTCATTTTTCACAACGTTGATTAAGTCATACCGTATTAATCTTACAGGTGTGCCGTACCTTTGCCACTACTGGTACATGCCCATACGGTACTCGTTGTCGCTTTATCCACCAATCTGCTGCCTTGGCTCAGCTCCGCATTGCTACGGGCAACACTCCGCGTGCAGGTGTTAAAGGAGAAAGCCCTTTTACCTCTAACAACAGCATCGCTGGCTCTCCTGTGACCGATGCAATGCTGGTCCCTGCTTTGGCTAATATCCTCCAGCAAGCCCAAGCCCAGCATGCCCAGCAGCAACAACAGCAGTACTCGCCCAACAGCAGCAACGGTAACCTCCCCTCCCTTTCACCTGTTTCCTTCTACCAGCAACAACAGAACCAGAACGATATTGCTACCAATGGAGGTATGCACAGCGCTTCCTCTTTTGGCTCTTTGCTTGGCATGAACACTGCCAACAATAACGGTCTTAACAACGGCTTCTCTGATTCGTCCCCTGCTGTCCGTGCTGTCGGTGACCCTTTGCTCTCGCACAATGATAATGGGAATAACAACAACAAGCTGTCTGTCTCTGTTGACTACCAACAGCAACAGAACCATAATTTGAGTGCTCCTTGTACTCCTCATGGAAACGTTTCACTTTCCTTACAAGGGTTGATGCGTCGTTCAACTTCTGACAACGCATTGCCTGTGACCCCCACAACGGGCACCGCCAATGGACTGGGAGCTGTAGGAACGCCTACCTCTGGTCGTCGTTTGCCTATCTTCTCTACTTTAGTGGAAGGAGATGCGAATAATTAGATTTACCTTAAGTAAAATTAAGTCTTCTTTCAAAGAAAATAAGAGGGATTCTTGAAATCCTCTTGTATTTACACGCTACGCTATGCTACGCTATTTCTCTACTGGTACTAAAACTAATCATCTACCCGATTTCCCTGTGTATGCCTTCGTCTCCGCATTCTTATATTATCGATTATCTGATTTGAGAAAAACAACTACCAACCAATATGGCAACATTCGTCACTAAACTTATCGCTATTGATCGGGCTATTTTCTATCTCGTTGAAAGACTGCCTATTTTTGTTTCTTCTTATACTCGTCAGTGTTGCTTCTGATTGCAAAACTTGCCCTATATTTTTATTATTATTCCAAGCCCTGATCCCTCCTTACCCTTATAGAGTTATATCTTATGGGGAAAATTCACCGCCTGGTTGTTAAAAGGCTGGTGAATGGGGAGCAGTATTTTGTTTTGTTCTGTTTTATCTTTTGCTTTTCCTCTTTGTTTCCGAGTTGTGCAGCTTTGATTTTTATTCGCCTCGCGTCCTTTCATCCCCTTTGCACATCTGCATACACATGTAGACATCAAATCGCATGTGTCTTATTTCTATTCTTATCGGAAACTACTATACGCAAGGCAGAAGGCAGCATGCATGCTGCCATAATTCTTTCCTCTTTTCCCCATTCCTGTATAGAGCTTTTTTGCCTCCGATCCCCCCCGTGCATATATTACTAATCTATAAAGACGCCCCTCATCGAAATTCCCTCGCACATTTTTCATTATATACTACCAGTCCAGTACTATTGCCCAATCTTCTGAACATGGTTTTCTTTTTATTATTAATAACAAGACGCAGCTGTAGCGTCTTTTGTCTGGTGTCCTGCATTTTAATTATAGCAATTAAAAACGCATCGAGGTGTATTTTTTTGGTAGTTTCTATTATATTTTCGTTTGATTGTCCTCTGAAATGCTAGCTAGATTTGCTTCTCCTGCCGTCTCCTTTCATTTTTGCTGTGTTTTTTTTCTGTTTCCCGCACCCTCTGCCTTCATACTTCGTGTATGCAGAACGATGACGTGTTCTTCATCTATCATACCGTTCAATGTTGGTATGGCTATGCTTTGATTCGTTTTCTGGGTTAATATTCATAAATGCTGGTGGTAAAGACCTTGCCACCGTCTCTTTTCTCAAAAAAAAACTTAATAAAAGGCTTTTATGAAGGCGAGGGCTTAGTGCGTGCCTTTTTATTTCTTGCTTCATGTTGCGAAGATGAAAATGGTTTTGTGAATATACTACTTCCACAATAATGATATCATTCCGTGCACGAGATACTATTATGTAAAGAGTCCATGAAAATATAATAAAAAGGTATTTACAAAAGCGGGAAACAAAGGAGTCGTCTATTATATTCTCAGCAAAACCCTCTTTAAAGGAATACAAGACACAGGAAAAGCAAAACAGCACGTCAAATAAGAGATCTCAATCAAGGCATTACTGCCCACTAACAAGTAAATTGTCTAAACAACGAGGAAGATATTGTACCTCGAATAGTAGTCAACCTTTTCTATTTCTAATGCTGCAAATCGACCAATCCAGTAGCAATTGCCACGCCAAGGATAACAAAAGGTAAGAAGATAGCAGCGATTCCAATGAGTGCTAAGGGGTCTTTCCAAGGGCTGACTCCCTTGCGTTCAGCCTCGCTTGTCCAGTATCTAAAAATGAAAAGAAAGGAAATGGAAATTAATGACGGGGGCGGCGAAAACATCACTTTTATTATATTTTAAATCAAAACAACGTAACAAGAGAAATTATCTCACTCTTCAGGCTCATCTTCACGTCTTAATACTTTGCGGTTTTCGCCTCCAGGGCCTGTAATGAAGGGAAATGGTGGAAAGATGATTTAATTTTGAATAAATAAGTGGCTCACGCCTGACGAGCAACATTGGCAAAGTGATTGCTCAGGCCAACTCACCACCACCAAGGGAGAATGTAGCGAAAGAATCACGCTGAGAAAGATTATTCCGGAAGATGCTAGGGCGGGGAGCTCCAAAAGATGTAGAGTGGCGCTTGCTTGAGGTGCGCAACAGCCCAGCCTTGCAAATTACCAATGGTGTAGAGAGTGCTGCGCTCATTGCTGCCGGATGCTGCTGCTGATGGTGCGATCAACACAATTTATAGTGGAGTGCAGTGTCAATAGTGAACAAATATCAAAGAGAGGGTTTGGAACAGCATCCGATGATCGTGATGTGGGCAGAGCCTGCTTTGATCAGAGAGTTGCCGCTCTTAAAAGCAAGCATTGAGCTACTTTGCAGTATAAATAAATCCACATCTCCATTTAAGAGGTGACCCACCTGGCAGAGGGACCAAAAAATTCAATTAATCCTATTCATCACATTTGAAAATCTTCACTTTGTTGTTCAAATAATTCCATATTCCGCAACTCGTATCAGCAGCAATGGAACCTCAGATAAGATCGCTGTTCATTACACTGAAGCGTAGCTTTGCTGGCACAAGAGATAGTCATGTCCGTGTCTTGCAATCCCTCGGGCTGAGCAGACGAGAACAGACCATAGAACGAGCTAATACTGCTAGCATCCGTGGAGCAATTGATAAGGTAGGCGAGATGAAGGGGAGGATCTAGCGTTATTTCCTATGCCGCAATGGTATTTGTAGAGCTTAGCTTTGCCTTGGCATGAAAACATTTGTGATGGGCACGATCACTGCCACTACCGCCTTAATGAAAAACCAGCGAACTATACATTTGCTCCATTTTCTTTCTATGCAGGTCAAACATATGCTCTCTGTAGAAACAGATGTAGCACACCATGCACGAAAGACAGCAGAAGCAGAAGCTAAAGCTCCTAGAGAACCAATAAGAGTGCGGCATTCCGCATGATGATCGAAATTTTTGTAAAAACATTAAATTTACTCCCCTTTTTACTACTCACCATATTCTGTATCCCCTTCTGTTATATGTCTTACAAAGAAAAATGTCATTTTTGTGTAAATAATTAATCAGTCGAGAAATTGATGATAAAGGAGGAAGCGTACAGATTGATTCAAGAGATCTCAAGAGAAGCAAAGAATATTTCTACTTGATTCTACTTTTATTCATAGGCACGATATGTAGCTACTTCACTGAGAACCGCATCAAGATCTTCATCAGAATATCTCTGCAAAAAGAAGAAGAGCAGACCTTGGTCTTCAGAAAAGAAAATGCAAACATGAAAAGGTTTGGCAAACTCGCCTCGGAGGCCAATACCGCCAATGAATATTTTAAGATTGTGCTTACCTCAAGACTAGGAACGAGCTTCTTTGCTTCTTCAGCAGTACCTAATTCTAAGCTCGAGACCATCGCGATCTCTTCTTGCGTAAATTCCCTTCTATATAAAGCTCTGTAAGAACAAATAAGTTGCACAAGGCGGTGAGATTAAATGGTTGCGATTACCAGCCAGAACAACAACGATAAGGCGAGCAGGCTTGGGTAGAAGCTAGACAAACGTACTCTCTAATCTTTTCTAATGTTTCTCTATTTTTATTCGACGAGAATTGCTGCGTATATTCTAAAGTTTTTGCAAGCAGCATGTTTGGCTGATAATCAGGGTTGTCCTGTCTCATGATCTGCACATGTTCCTGGAGCAGTATTGCTACTTCGGACACAGTCAGTGTCTTTGCTTTCTTGAAGATTGCAGCGCTTTCGCTAGCAGCATCCGCCATGATGATAGATCACTACTTTTTAGTTCAAATTTAAACAAATAATATAAAACGCGGTAAGAAAGTGCGTGTTAAAAGATTCAGAAACTATGCTAATGATTCCTTTAGATTAGATAGCTCTGGTCCGTCACGGTTGCTGCAATAACTTACTGAATAAGAACACAGAAAACAAAAGGCGCCGTAGTTTCTGCCGTCGCCTGCCTACTTGGCAGGCTGCTACTGCTAATCTTTCATAATGCGCTTACCCTCATTCGCCTACAGTTGCTGGATTGGGCAGCAAGAGTCGGGGTCTAGGTGTTCAGAAACACTGGTGTGGTTGCTTATCTACCTAGGTACCTTTACATTATGTAACTAGAAAGGAAAGAAAATACATCTCAAGGGTCTTGAATCGAAAAAGGGAACAGGGTGAATCTAGAAAGCGGCAACAAAGGCAGCAAAAACAGCAACGACGCTTGCCACAGCTTTCTCGGCACCACTGACAGGGGCCACAGGAGGAGGAAGCATCACACTTGGCTCAGCGCTAGCCTCTTCAAGAGGAACGGGAGCAAGAGAAGGGGCAAGAGCAGGCACAGGAGCCATTGCAGGGGCCATACCAGGAGCCATGGCAGGAGCAACGGCGGCAATACTGAAGACGGGTGTCACTGGTGTGGGGTCATAAATGAAATTGTTGTCAGTTCCGCTACCCAAACTACCATAAGGATTTTCTCCTGCACACACTAAAGTACCATCCTGGTAGATACCACAGGAATTGTATTCACCAGCATAGATATCCTTCCAAAGACCGCCCCCTTTAGGCTCGCAAGGTTCAGTAGAATTGCAAGATATAGCAAAAGGTTCAGCGTAGGAGGTGTTAAGACCATTCATAAGCTGACCGTGCCATCCAAGACCGAAGCAGCGGGCAGTACCATCGGTGAGGATACCGCAAGCGTGCTGCATCCCACCGGTAATTTTGCTCCATTTCTGACCTGGAGGGCCAATTTTTTGAGGCTTGGAGTCAAGCTGTTCATGCGTGGAGTTGCCACCTCTGAGAGCCCCCCAGCAGTAGGCGTCGTCTTTAGAGTCGATACCGCAAGTAAAGCGAAGACCATTGTTAATTTCTTTCCAGCTGCCGGGAACTTTAGTAGGCACGGTTTTGTAGCCACCAAATTCCCCAATACCAAGCTCTCCATCATCGTTCCCGCCCCAGCACCAAGCGGTGCCGTCGTTCTTCAATCCACATGTATGACTTCCTTTAGCGGAAATGGTCTTGAAGTTGGCACCGTTCTTTACAGGTAAAGGAGAGAATTCGTATGTTTCAGCCCCTAGAGAACCTATACCACTGATTTCCCCGTTACCAAGTCTTCCATTTTTGTTGTTCTGCACCAAAATAAAGGCAAATTAGGTAGGGCGAGGTGGCGCAGAGAATAGGCAGCAAGATATCTGCAAATACACGTATTAAATATAACTTACTCCCCAGCATAATACCTGCCCAGAGGTCTGAAGCCCACAAGAATGGAAATGGCCAGCGGATATTTGAGACCAAGTGCCGTTGACCTGCTGAGGGGTGGTTGCTTGAATAGGGTCGGCCTTGCCAGTTCCCAAGCGACCTTCATTGAAACCCCAACAGTATGCTGTGTTATCAGCTTTGGTACCGCATGCGTGCCAATCACCAGCAGAGACGTCAATCCATGGACCATCGCCAATTACCTTGGTCATTGTGGTTCTTCTAATTTGGGTCCCATCGCCGACGGCGCCATCGTCATTGTTACCGGCGCAGTAAAGATCACCAGTGCCAGTAGCAATACCGCACTGCAGTTCGATAGGTATGTATGGTATATGGAATTTAATCATGGTAAATAAAAGAAGAAGGGATAATGAAGAGGTGGGCTTCGGAGAAATGAAAACAAAATTTCAAGTGTCAAGCGACATGAGGCTCTCGCCTGCAAGATGAAACAAAGTTATCACCCGAAAAGCTAGACAATTGACACTTACGGTGACAAAAACACCGACAGAGACTTTCTCAAAAGTGACAGGAGGGCCTGCTTCTGCAAAGAATGAAAATACGGTTGTGGGTTGGTTAAGATGGGTGACTAATGAGCTCCCAATCCTGCCAAGATTTGCCTTGTCGACGAGCAAATTGGCGCGTCTAGGCAAGTGACTCCCCACAGTTTACCTTGAAGAAGTACTCTATTGGATCTGGCTGAGTAGCAAGGGGCTTGAGCAATTACTGCCACCGCTACCAAAAACAGCAGGTTTATAAAACAAAAACATTTGAACGCCATCTTGGCCAAAAAATGCAATCACCGCAGCCTCTGCTGATGGTAATTAAATTTAATAAAGTCAAATAAACTAGAAGAAGTAGGCAATCGGTTCTAATTTGTACCCGATCACGCGTTTTTGCCGTTGTCTTTCAAAGTGCATTTGCTGGAAAGAAGGAAGATCCGATCTGTCGCCAAAGCCAGATGGGTGGCCAAAAGCTGACTGATTTGTTACTTTAACTTTTTGATTAATTTGGTTGCAAAATTTACGTTTCATTGGTTTAGGTTGAAGTAATTAATTCCCTTCCCTATTTTAAATTTATTTAGATCGCTTTTGTTCATGCTCGTTGGACAACAACGGGCCCTGTTGGCAGCTTTCCTTCGCACCCCACGCTTCGCTTCCAATATAATGTAATTCTTCTAAATGTTCTAACCAAAATTACCAGAGCGATTTCTGCGTACTTTCAAACTCAACAAAAATTCAAATTTAATTTCAAACTGCAGGCCGTCTAAACGCAAGACCTCATCCTCTCCGTCTTTACCCCATTCTACTGCTCTCAACGGGGATGATACCACTGATGCTCCAGATATAGTTGTTGAAGACGAACTGAAGCAGCAATCTGCTGCTCCTCCTCCTCCTAAAGCAAAACGTGTCTCTAAACCAAAAGCGCCAAAAGTCCCGCCGCCACCCCCAGGCCCTGTCTACGATCCACAGACCATGCGACCCCCCAAATTAGATTCTTCTACCCAAAAAACCTTCCAGATCCTCAGCTGGAACGTCGCTGGATTACGTGCTTTACTTAAAAAGGCTCCTGATACGCTTAAATCTCTTATAGATGCCGAATCTCCAGTGGATTGCTTGATGCTGCAGGAACATAAACTTCAGGACGGGCAGCATTGTATCGACGCTGCTGCAGCTTTGGCTGAGTCTTTCCCTGAATGGAGTGTGCATTGGAATTGCAGTACAGAAAAGAAAGGATATTCTGGTACTGCTGTACTATCCCGTACACCTCCAATAGCTGTTTCAAGCGGTATTGGCGACAAGGAGCATGATGGCGAAGGACGCGTACTCACTGCAGAGTTTGAGAAGATGTTTGTGGTTAATGTGTATGTTCCTAACAGTGGAGAAGGATTGAAACGGCTGGATTACAGGGTGAAGGAATGGGATGTGAAGTTTTCTGAATATTTAAAAGAGTTGGAATGTCGAGGCAAGCCGGTAATTTTAACGGGAGACTTGAATTGCGCTGCTCAAGAGATTGATATTCACTCTCCTAAAACAAATCTTCGTAGCGCAGGATTTACCCAAGAAGAGCGTGATAGCTTTGCTCAGAGATTTTTAAATAATGGGTTTATTGACTGTTTTAGAAAGCAGCACCCGGGGGTGGTTGGGTACACATATTGGGGATATAGATTCAATTTAAGGGCGAAGAATAAAGGGTGGAGATTAGACTATTTCTTAGTTTCAGAGAAATTAGCTGATGATGTGTATGATTGCTTTCATTTGCCTCAGGTGATGGGGAGTGATCATTGCCCTTTGGGCATCGTCATAAAAATCTAAATTTATTTGTATCTATCGACAGATAAAAAAGTAGTGAGCAGTGTTCAGTAATTAAAATAGAATAATGGAATGAAGAGTGTGAGACACAATGCAGGGATGGTGTTGTTGAGAAAAGAAATTTTATAGAATGTTAAAGTAGACTTCACTAATATACACTATTGTTCGTCGAGTTTACTTTCGGGTTTGGGTGAAGAAGGCTCATCCTCTCCGGCGCTTTCACTTTCTTCCTCAGCTGAAGGAGAAGCTTTATCAGATAATGCTGAAGACTCAACAAATTCCTCGTTCAAGAAAACATCTCCAACACTTAATGTTTTACTAAAAGAGCCATACCCTCTTTCATTAGTGCTACTTCGAGCTTCGGTAGCTTGTTTGTGGAATAAAGAAAGCATTCCCAACGACAAGATCTTCATTGCTTTTTCTTGGTAGCAAATCGGCATTGTATCCACCGATATGTCGTTAATGATGCGTTTAAAATGTCTGCGGGACTCGTGCTGGCTTTCAATGAGAGCCAGCCACCGGGCAATGAAAGGCCTGTCTCTTGACTGAAGAAGCCAAGCGACGTGCTCTACACGATCAACGTCTTTTGAAGAATCCAACCGCTCCTTGCCGCTAGAAGAACCTGCGTCATACATTTTTTCAGGAGACGCCTTACGATTTGTAATTGTAATTGAAGCAGTACGAGCCAGAAATACCGAACTATTTTTCGTTTCTTGATTTGAACCGGCTGCTGCACGAGGCGAGGTTACACGATTATCTTCCCCAGTCAACTTGGATACCAAGCTTTCCCAATACGCTTTCATGTCGACTTTATACAAACTGTTATACCACCGCCCAAACCAGCTTTCTTGCATATTCCAGTAACTGTTGTAGAAGGTGACGTAGAAATTGTACAAATATTCAACTTCGTCGTCAGAGCCATTGAAAATATAGGCAACAATTCCAGGGTATTGGTTGACTAAGCTTCTCCATAGCTCTGCCTCATCATTCATACTAAGCCATGAGTAATCATCAGTTTTGCGCAGCCTTTTGTACGCAGCTAAATCTTTTATGACTTTGACAAAGTTCTCGAGGCCTCCGTTGGCTTTATAAGCGATGCCGGCTTTCTCCGTTTCATATTTAATCCAACTGCGAAGTACGAAAAGAGCTTCTGTTAGCATCATACGTATCAATTAAACATGAAATGTAGAATTATAATAGTAGTCAACTACCTCCAGAGCCTTGTAGGACTGAATACCCCTATTAGCAACTTAGCGTCGTCGTAGCTGGGGTCCTCTTCGACACCCAATTCCTTTTCCCTTAGTTCAAGATATCGTTTGATTACGACTTTGCTTCTGTTTTCTGCCCTCCATTCGAAGAAATCCATAGAAATGATCCACATGATGATTGCACATACTAGGATTATCATTACCCAATTGAAATATTCTATTGCACGATACCAATCATCACTCCACATTCCTTCATAACAGATACCAAAGCCAAATTGAAAGAGAATACTCGTATACAGCACCGTTTGCAGAACATTCAGGCGACTGCTATAATATGGAGCTTTTGAATAGAACAATACGGCAAAGAACATCGTTAAAAGCGTGCTGACAAGCAATTGCATCTCTTGCCTAACTATCAGAGACACCGCAGCAGCAAAAAGAAATCTGTGAATCAAGTGCATGGCAGACATATAGTAGACCTCCATGCGAAAATTTTTATACAGCCAACCTAACCACTTTTGATGACGTTTATCAATGAAGCCACCAGGGTCTTTTTCTTTCGTATGAACACCGTCTGGGAGTTTACGGAAGGGGCAGTCGGGTGAAAGAACCCAAAGCTGGATTATTAAATAGACAGTAAATGCCACTCCATAACACGCAAGGCCCTACAAAATAGATGAGGAAGAAAGCGGAAATTTGAGTAATATTAAATTAGAAATGAGGGCGCCTCTTGAGCTCCATCGTTTAGGACAAGCCCACGCCACAAAGCAGGTCACTGACCAAGGCACCAATAACCACGATGGAGGTTGTTTGAGGAGTATACGGGGCTTTCGCAACAACAGTCTGGCCTCCAACTACAATGCCTCTCAAAGCAGAGAAGCTGTATTGTACAGATGCTAGATACGTTATTTCTAAAATATTTAGGGCGCGGCGCCAAATATCGTCAAATGTGAAATGGACTTTTCTCTTTTCAAGATTTCTCACAGTCAAGCTCGCAGCACGACTTAGACCTCTTTTGAATGAGGTTGCCACTTTTGGCAATAATGGAGTAGGTGCCGCAGGTGCAGCCGCTTTTAAAAAGCTTGTAAAACTCCATGTGCCACGGATGTTTGATCGATTACTACGTTTAGTGGACAAACCTTTTTCATTGCACTTTTCTTCTTCATTTTTAGGCTTCTTATTTTCAATCAATGGTACTGGCTTGGGCTGATTTCGCCTATAAAACTTCACACACAAGCCAAGAATGATATAAAACGCTATCACTGCCAGAGGCAAGCTAAACTGTAGAACCATGTCATAGAGGAAGCCCCATTCAGGGTTTATGCAGCGCAAACTAATAACATCGACCTCGAAAGCAAAAATTTGAGAGATGGAGAAGAATGTTTGCAAGCTGCTTGGCCATTTAATAGTACTCATCGCACCAACGAGAGACATAAGCTGAAACCAATCAATCAAGAGGGCAAATGATTGAAGCTCTTCAGCCATAGAGAGGTTGATAATTAGCCATAGCACCATGACAGCCAAGAAGTACACAAGGTTCAAGGCTTCGGAGGTGCATTTGATACACGAGCCGAAAACCAAGAAGTATCTTGGTTCCCCTTCTACTGCGTTGTTATAGCCACATTGCGAACACAAAGCACCTCCCCATCCAGCAGTACATTCCTCCTCCACAGACTCTTTTCCATAACAGGAGGACGGAGGGTTGCAAGGCAGGATGTCAAACTCTCCTCTCTCTGGTCGATAGACCCTACCAGCAATGACGTTTTCAGACCAGTATCCTTCTTCAAGTATTAATGCTTCCACGCCACCTGGGCACTCGGCTCCTTGAGGACAGTACGTGCAGTTCACGCCAGGTAAGAAGGTCTCGTTGTAGAACCCGGACTGACAGGTGCAATTATATAGGCTGACAGCTCCTAGAATCCCTGTTTCGGAGAAATTTGGGCAAGGATTGCATTCGGTTGCGCCTTCCTTTTCTTGGTACGACGTAAAGTTGCATTTAAGGCATGTAAACTTAAAAGAGTCCCCTGCTTCTCCAACAAAGCTATCTCTATACTCTCCAGGTTGACACGGTTGGCAATCACTGGTTACATCAAGGCCGTATCCTCCTAGACACCAATCTGAATCGTCCTCGCGAGGCGGCCGAGGCAGCACAAGACTTCTTGTTTCGTACTCGCTAGGCAAGACTACTTCCTGAATCAACCGCACAAGGCTTGAGATGCCATCAGGTGTTGAGAACTTTACTTTGTTGTCAGTCGTAGCGCTGACTTTCTTAAAAGCATCAAAGCCAAAGTCAACCGCCCCAAGAAATTTATCGGTTTGCACCTCGCTTTGGTCAAGTAATTGGAAAGTAACCGCATCCCTTCCAACATTCCGTTGATCGGTTGAAAACAAAATCTTGCCAAAGAAAGTATCACGATTTAAGGATCGCAGTGCCCGCAAGACCAGTTCGTAACCACTCTGCTGACTATTCCCCAACGAATTCGCATTCCGGCTTCCACAACTCCAAGGTTTGACATAAAAAAGTGACGAAGTAGATCCATCCCATGAATCTATCCCTTGACACTCCTTGAACGCAGCTGTTATCCCTAATTGTAGGGTATACGCCGCGGCGGCGGCTGACGCTTGAGTATAAGTAACGGGCTCGGTGCTATTCTTATAAGTAGAGGTGTAGTTCACAAACAACTTAGCAAAGTCGGTCGAAGTGGGCCACAAAACACCTTCTTCGCCTGCAGAATATAGTCTTTCTTCATCTTCTGCAAAATTAAGTTGGACATGCCTGCAAAGATTCAAAGAACAGAGTTAGCGAGGCAAGTCAAAGCAAGCTAAGTAATTTAAGCGCAAACTCGTCTCTTACCATTGACCAGCGCTCAGAATATGCTCCATTCGAACACCAGAAGCGGTTAAAGCTTCGACAGAACCCTTGTTTGTAGGCGTTACTGTAACAAACAGTGTCTTCAGACGTGGCTTTTCTTCCTGCAGAGCTATTAGAAGGCATTTCCCATCAGAATTGAGCGTGAAGGCCAAGACAGTATCAAATTCTTCATCTCTAATTTTCCTGGCGACCGCCTTGTGATATTCAAGATCCTCCGTATACTGTTGAGGGATTTCTATAACTTCACTGTGTGGGAAGTTGCTGTAAATACCTGAACTGTTTAATCTCTGCAGTTGTGCCATTGTAGAGTTCACAGCCGTTGACGTAAAGATACTTTCTCTGCTTGAATAAACTAAAGCTATTTTGTTAGCTTTATTATTGACGATGATGCTTCGAATAAGCCTATTCGTGTACAGTTCGCTGTTTATGTGAATCCCAAACAGTTTATTTTCTGTGTTGGTTTTGAATGCAGCATATGCAGCTTGCTGGTACACTAACGGCGGTCCATGGCAGCAAAGCATCGCTATTCGTTTCTGCTTTTGAGATACCAACAGTTCATCTGCAGCAAAAGAAGTCTCTCCTCCAAGTAAGAAGTCTACTTCTCCTTGGGCAATAGCAGCATTCAGCAAGTCTTGGTGCTGTCTTGAGTCGGCAACAAGGTCTTTTTTATTATAATAGAGGAATTTCACCTCAACCAAGGCATTTTTGCTTTCACCAATCGGGATACCACCTCGCTTATTCAGTTCATATTCCCAGAATTGGTATCCTATTTCTATTTCTCTGGCAGTAATTGAACTATCAGCAGAGGTATTGTACAGGGCGACGGCAAACCTGACCGTGAAAGGCTTTTTTGGGGGCCAATTAAGAGGGTTGGAAAGGCTGTAACCTGTATCCAATCCATTTTCCTGTCGGAGCAAAAATGATTGGTGAGGTTAGAATACGATAATTGATGCAAGAAGTCTGTTATTTATCCTGATCATGCAGGTGCATGGAGTGTCCTACCTGGGTGGCTGCAGGAACATTGATGCCTTGATTTCCCACATTGTCCTGTAGTATAAATCGTCCAAATACTATGGGTGAGATTAGAATGGTTACGAAAACTGCTTTCAATACACAATTCATCTCTTCAACTTTAATCCTCAAGGGCTAGTAAGTATATTTTATGTGTTCTAGGATGCATGGCGCCGTAATTTAGCGATTTGTAAAGTAAAGGCCCAAAATTTCGCCGAAACCAGGATTGCAATTGCCATATCTCTACTTAGCGCCATTTTTGGGCCAAGCCAAACAGGGAAGGTTCAGATCGGATCCAACTTGGACTTGAAGTGTAACAGCTTTCGAGCCTTAAATAGAGCCTTAGATAGTACATTCGTGCTTTCTTGCGTTCAACTGACTAAGTGTACTGTTGCATAAGCTTGAAGCACTGGCACCTTTTCATCGAGCCATCAGAATGCTAGTAGGATGCAGCTTGAATTTTTTTAGCACCAAGGCCGCCGCTGCAATATTTCAAAATGAAGTCAAACCTGGAGTGAGATCAGACGCACTATAAAAGAATTCCAACGATAATAATAATAAAACTATTTCCTCAATATGCTGAGGGTACCATCAACAAGGGTGTCTGCAAAAGTTGCTTTCATTCTGATCTTAATTTTCAAATGCACATTCGCTAGTGAGAATAAAATCTTGGAAGCTCTCGACGGCAACGAAGCCGCGTACGTAAAAGAACTCCTCGAATTTGTCTCCATTCCCAGTGTCTCTGCTATTCCTGATAACCAAAAAGACATCCTCAAAGCGGCAGACTGGGTGAAAAAACGTCTCAAGACCGCTGGCCTCCAAAATGTCCGTGTACTCGAAAATCCCAAAGGGCCACGACCAGCAGTCTATGGAGAATTTATAGTAGACACAAATCTGCCAGTTGCGTTGATTTATGGCCATTACGATGTCCAACCAGCTGACCCAGTAGAAAACTGGTCTTCACCGCCTTTCAAGCCAATTGTAAAAGACGGCGCTGTCTGGGGAAGAGGTGCATCTGATGACAAAAGCCATCTAGGAGCCATACAAGCTGTCGAAGCCATGCTCAAAATTGATAAAACTTTGCCTTTAAATATAAAGTTTATCATCGAGGGTGAAGAAGAGATAGGCTCCCCTTATTTAGAACCCTTTTTGGAGGAGTATTCCGAAACGCTTGCTTGTGACTTTGTTATATCTGCAGATGGTGGACAAACGAGTGAGACACAGCCAAGTTTAACCCTTGGTTTGCGTGGCGCAGCTGCGATTGAGATTGAAATAACATCTTTGAACCGTGATGTTCATAGTGGTATGTACGGTGGAGCTGTCCAAAACCCAGCTCGCGCTTTAATTCAACTCCTTTACACCATGTTTGACCCTGTCACAAATAAGGTACTCGTCAAAGATTTCTATAAAAAAGTACGGAAAATAACACCAGAGGATCGAGATGATATCTTAGCAATGAATTTTGACGACACTGCTGAATTAGTTCAGGCCATTGGCGCCTTAGAACCCTTAGGTGAGGAAGGTTTCTCCAGTTTAGAACGTATTTGGCTGCGCCCGACGCTAGAAATAGTAGGAATCGCGGGTGGGTATGCTGGAGCTGGAATTAAAACTGTGCTCCCGGCAACAGCCGTGGCAAAATTAGCCGCAAGACTCGTACCAGATCAAGATCCTAAAGAGATTCTAGCACTCTTAGAAGCGCATATTCAAGAACACCACCCAAAGGCGTGCAATGTTACTGTCAGGGAACTGGGTTTTAAGGCTTTCCCCTTTGTGACGGATCGAAACAGCCCTGTGAACACTGCCGCGGCAAAAATTTTGAAAGAGGTCATTGGTGCAGAGCCGCAGTACGTGCGTAATGGGGCTACCATACCTGCTATGGCTGCTTTTCAGAAATATTTAGGTGCTGAGACAACTACCCTGGCCTTTGCACTAAGTTCAGATGCAGTACATGCCCCTAATGAGCGGTACAGTTTAAAACAATACAGTACCAGTAGAGTAGCTTATGTGAAGTTTCTGTACGAATTAGGTACGGAGATTAAAAGAGGTAGATTGAAGAGTAAAAATAGTGAAGGATCAAACGCTGCTGGTGCCTCACGTGACTCTCCAGAATCAGATCATTCTGAACTTTAGATCCTTTCTTTTCCAAACTTTCTGTTGCACAATGATACAGCTGAGTGGTGCAACCTCTGTAGGAGATCTAAAAACGCGGCATCAATCAAAAGAGCTGAATAAGTAAAACAATTGATGGACCGATAAAAGTACACTCCAGGAAATCAGACGTTGGGAGCAACATCAGCTCGCAGCACAAGGTCTAGGTTCATATAAACCAATGTTTGTCAACAGGGCCATGGCACACGCTAATACCGCCAGATACTTGCATGACAATTTAGTTGAGGATGTTACTGAAGAAGAAGGACACTCGCTGGAGGCTTTGTACATTGCAGCCTTTGGCACTTTCTCCAACAAAGTCGCTCCATTCCTTGACGCCTTGAATCAAACCCGAGGTGACAAATTTGCTGGAGACAAATCTGGCCGTTGCCTTGACTCTGTGATGAGGCAAATGCTCGTTCCAATGCAGGAGAATGGACACGACGTAACATTTGTCCCAACTCGCGCTTATATAATACCACCACCACCAGCAAGTAGCAGTAGCAGTAGCAGTAGCAGTAGCAGTAGCAGTAGCAGTAGCAGTAGCAGTAGCAGTAGCAGTAGCAGTAGCAGTAGCAGTAGCAGAAGAAGAAGAAGAAGAAGAAGAAGAAGAAGAAGAAGAAGAAGAAGAAGAAGAAGAAGAAGAAGAAGAAGAAGAAGAAGAAGAAGAAGAAGAAGAAGAAGAAGAAGAAGAATGAATGGTGGTCACTAGGGGGAGGGAGCTATCCTTAAACTGTAAGACCTTAAACTGTCCTTAACACCGGTGGAGTTGGCTGTTATGATACATACCCGTCTTTAGATATATAATACAATTTTAATTCTGTTGTTTAATTTGTATAATACAAGATAGCCATAGGAATAGTTTACATGCAAAGTAAAATAGATGGCATAATATCAATTCTGAAGCTGAAAATGCAAAGGTTCCGACAAAACCATCATCGTCATTACTGCCTTGACTGCTACTACTAATCAATACTTCATCAATATTCTTCCGTTAAAACTAGCATCCTCTTCTAAAGTATCAAACACACGTTGTATTACTTCAGGTCCATTCACTACAGCAGGTACCGTCACACTGACATACTTTCCTCCTTTCCTCTCTTTGACTGAACAGACACTTACTTCAATCTCTTTAGAGCATATTCTGCCCACTAAAACACGCATTTCTTCTAAGATTTCAGCAGGAGAACTCGTTGCTTCTCCTTGCGCTGTTTTTAATACGAATTGGAAATCGTAGGTAGCTGGCCAATGCATGAGCGAGTCTAAAATTAGACCTGTGCTGCGTTCTGTGTCTTGTACAGATGGCGGTGGTTGAAATTGGCCGTTTAGAGCTGCCATCTTAATATCAAAACGAGTTGCGCCGTATTCGTTGATGACTTCGCCGGTCTTTTCGTCTATTAATAAACCTTGGTCTGTTATTTTCAAATCTGCAAAAAGGGGTAAAGAAGAAAAGAAACAAAAACTGTGTTTGAGGGGGCGGTGGGTGGAGAACCTCAGAAATGAGACTGGGGCAGAAGAAAGCCAGCGGCAAGAATGAGCTGATGCATGCGTACCTTGTAGCTCAATCGGAAGATCTTCATTGCACCCTGAACGCACTGCAATTGATCTTCTAGGAACACGAGCATATGATGTGGATGTGAACTGCACATGCTGCAATTGCGATGCGCAGCTTTTTAGTATTAGAGACATATTTCCAAATAAAGTATTACAATGATAGTACGATCAAATAAATTTATTACTAAATGCGTCAATGAAATGCAACGTAAGCTTAAGTAGAAAACCTCCTGACTCGCCAGCGCCCTCGGGTATCCAGACTATTAGGTAAAATTTCCAGACTCATATCTCTATCCCTACCCACCTCTAACCGTCTATCACCCTCCCCCTGGGAAGATCAAACAACGGGAAACATGCATTTCTGGGGTCAATCAAATCTGCATACAAGCACGCCGCTGCAGCGGTCCCTTCAAATAAGCTATTCGGATGATCAGGTTGGCTCGCTTCTTTTAAAAATTCCTGTGTATCCATAAACTCTGCAAATTTCACTGCTCTATATAGCCATTTTTCATCCTTCGTTTCTTTATACAACTTTAACAGCGCAAAGGAATTGCCTGAAACACCGTGGCAGGCTCCAGGACCCTTTTTTAATAAACCCTCTTGCCAAATTGTCTCCCCCGCCCTTTCAGCTACCGCTAGATACCTCCCTGTTTGGTTACACTCTGCTCTTTGACCCCCGTCTTTGTCTGTACTCTTAAGAAGTACCTTTTCTGCTTGGGTAAAGAGAAATACTGCACCGGGTGCGCCATGACACCAATGAACCAGCGGCTCTTTATCCCTGACAGCCCCCATTCTACTCGGGAAATGACCTCTACGGTGATGCACCCCTCGGGTACCCAATTTATCACATTCCAGTGTCATTACGTACTCTACAGCCCCACGAATTAGTTCTCTAGAATGCGGGATTGCATCAAGGAGAGGCTCCGGAACTTGTAGAAGAACATAAAGTATGCCCATACTGCCATGTGCAGCGCCCAAATAAGGGGAACCATGCCATTCCCACCATAATGGAGTGTTGTATTCTGGATCTAAGGGCGGCAAGGTGGCAGCAGCTTGGCGTTTTCCAGAGGAGAGGAGGACTCTAGCAAGGGCTTCGATCAAAGTGCCGGGAACGAGGACGGCAGGTGGGGGAGTACTACTTTTTGGCGAGATTTCTGAGAAATAGTTGTTCAAATATAAAGCCCCCATAAGGTACCCTGCCCTTCCATAAAGGAACTCGTCTTCATGGCAAGCAGCAGAGACGGCAATGTCACCGTACTGAATAAAATTTTCTACATGGCGTGCAGCAGCAGCCTGTAAATCTGCGTTTGGGGTAACACCGCAGTTTGCAGCTATATGGTGTGCAAAGGCAGCGACAAGTTGAGCACCAGCCTCGCCGAAGGCCAAGCTCCAAGGTACGCCACTGGGGTGATGGTGGTGCTGTTGTAAAGCTATGCAAGAGAGGTCTACAGCATTTTTTGCAAGTTGAGCTGCGTCTGGGAAGTGGGAAGCTATTTCTGTGTTGCGTAGAGTGTGGCATATGGCATAGGCAATGCCAGCGCTTCCTGCGCAGATAAGCCGATCACGGGAAAGAATGATTACATTAATCCTAAATGTGAGATATGAACTCTTGCTCCGAAATGATAAGCTACCCCCCGTACTACTCACCTGTATATACACTTGCCCTCTGTAGGGCATTTTCATCTTTCAAAATACGGTCCAAGGTCTGTTTTGTGTATCGTGCAAATTTAGATTTGTCAATTGTGATCGAAGTGCCAGGTTTGTAATCTGGCAATTGGTTTTTAAAATGTCGACCCATCATGCCTTGGATCTTTAAAATACGCATTTTGATTTCAGACTATGGTCACTGCTCGTTGGGTTTGACCTTATATAAAAGAGGGAACCTCAGCACGTTCCCCACCGAAGTTTCAGCAGGACAACTATAGATAGAACTATTTTTCAACAACTTGGAGGAAAACATTGTTACATTTGAAATGACTACTCAAAATCCTTTTAAAATAACAGCGCATTCACTAGCTAGCTAATTGTTGACTTGTCAGGGAAGCTAGGAGCACCAACAAGTCCACTACTGGTCGCCAATGGCTTCCCGTCGAAGCAAGCCACACCACCAATAACAGCCAAGCTTGGTACAATCTTCCTCCAATGATCCCCTTTTAGTGTCTTGGGGTATCCATCAGGGTCGGGTGCATCATGCCCTTGTAATCTCAGTTGGTCTCCAGGAGCTGAGCTAGCATGGGGCACAAGAGGTTTTACTCGACCTTCACCTACCCCCTCAGGTTCACTAGATGCTAAAATCATACCCTCAGACAGCTCTCCGCCCAGTTTTGCTGCCTTTAAATTCAACACGGCAGCTACGAGAGAGCCTTGAAGATCTTCTGCTGCGATGTATTTGCGGAGGCCCGCAACTACTTGGCGGGTCTGGTCATTGCCAACATCAAGAGTTGTGATGTAGAGTTTATCGCTGTTGGGATGCTCGACCACCGAGGTGACACGAGCGACAGCCAGGTGTGCTTTGGCTAAAAGCTCAGGGCCTTCAATGGCAGCACCGCCGCCCCCACCGGCGCCGCTGGCTTTTGCCTTCGCAGGTTTTTCTTTGGGCACAGCAGCTGATTTCGCAGCTTTGGCCTGTGATTTTGGAGCGGGCAAAAGTTTATCTGGGACAGGAAGAGCTGCTCCAATACCTACGAAGTTACCACTTTGCAACTGATCAATCAGTAACTCAACTTTTTTCAAAGCGTCTTGTAAAGCGGACCCCATTTTGACAAATGCTCGGCGCGACACCTCATCTAAATTTGGTCAATATTTAAAAACTAGCTCATTTTGCTGTTTGAGCGTGCTTTTCTCATCACAAAGTTGCAATTGCAGTTGTCGAAGAAATAAATGAGCTTCAAATTTCAAGCTCTTGGAGAACATAAAACTAACAGCACCATTTTGCAACGCGGTTAATGCAGCTGGAATTGCGTTGTTCAGCTTCGCGTCATGTTAGAACACTAAACTGCCTTTAAAATCCAAACCTTGAATTCAAGCACAACAAAATGCAAGAGCTTGAAGAAGCAGAGCGTTACTCTGCAGCCGCACTGTTCACGCTTGCATTACATAGTACCGCATCGCAAGCTGATAACGGCGGAGAAGGATGGGGGTAAGGAATTAACCTACCTTTTACAACTCAGTTCCCCAACAACCGCCCCTCAGTCGCTTGCTCTTTTATTCTTAAACTCGCCTGCTGCTCTTTCCTAACAACTCTTACATCGTTTAATAAACATTCTTTCCTTACAGAGAAGCTGAGGATGCCCGTGACTCTGTGATAGACCCTTCCAGCGACGAGCCAGATCCGTTTTGGGGCAGAGATTTGGTCCTACCAGGTGGTCTCCTCGACGCAGTCTATTTCCAACTAGGCTTGCCTCCTTTCAAATGGGCAGGTCTCAAAGCCTTACCCATCGTAGCCCCATCCTCAGATAGTTCTGCGTTTCGTAGTGCAGTCCGTTCCCTCATTGCTGTGTTAGACCAAGACCTACTAGCCTCATTACCGGCACCAGCTCCGGCCCGCCGGCGGAAAGGGGAAGGCGAAGCCAGCCCGCGCGCAGGGAGATTAAACGTCCCTGATGAGCTGTGGGATGGTCTTTTATCTAGCTCAGATGATGATGACGAAGAGCTAGAAAGGGATACCCAGTGGGAAAGACAATTAGAAGAACAACAAAGAGAGAGAGAGAGACGACGACATAGACAAGGCCCTTCAGAAGATGACATCTGGACTAGCACAGACTCTCCTCTAACACGAGAGGCGATCAAGACGTTACAAGAATTGCAAGAACTTTCCAGCCCCAAGTCTAGACATCACCAGCAAGGGAATCATGAAGGCAGTCTTTTTAAGCAACGGAGCGAAGAATATGCAGCATTGGTAAAGCAAATGGAAGAGCTGAGTGCGGCGAACGAAAAGGTAGTCGTCAGAACGATAGATACCGAACAAGGTAACGATGCTAAAGGTGAAGGAGAAGGCAGCATAGCAGCTGGAGCTACCACTTCCACGAGTGCAAATGAGAATAAAAATAAGAAGAAGAAGAAGACTAGTAGAGACGACTACGTCTCACCCTTGGCAGTAGCAGCATTATGGGAATTACTGCAATGCTGTATTGGTGCAAGTGTCGCAGCATGCGAAGCAGCCAACGCAGCTGTTGAGGCAGAAGCTGATGCTCAAAGAGGCGGCCACGATCCTGCCAGCCCTAAATTCTTCCGAAGACAAGGGACTCCACCTTGTGTACGATACTATGATGCACGTGCACGTGTTGCTCTTGGTCTTGTCGGTGTCTGGCTGCAAGTCCCACAAAGAAAACTAGCTACATTAGAGGTATTACTTGGCAGTGATAAAGCTCCGACCACCGCCCGGCATCGCAGCGGCAACGATAACAATTCATCAGCTGACAAGTATAGGTATTTAAAAGTAGGTCTTGCTGCTTTAGGAGGTGGTGCGTTATTCGCGGTCACGGGTGGCCTTGCTGCCCCTGCGATTGCAGCTGGCGTGGGGTCTATTCTCGGCATCGTGCCAGGTGCCAGTGCTGCTGCTGGTGCTGTCGCAGGGTTTATGTCAACACAAGTTGGTGTTGCTGCTGTCACCACCACCATGGCGACTGCTGGAGCGGCGACGACGGGGAGTAAAATGGCGTATAGAACAGCAGAGGTGAAGGATTTTGGATTTTTAGAGCTGAAAGAAACAATGGCCACGGCGGCAATCACGAATAATAACAGCAGTAGTACCTCTCCTGAAAAAGTGAGAGGAGTTGGTGACCAAGGATATAGTAGTACGATTACTAGGGAGCGGTCGTCTTCATTTACTTCTTCTTTAGATATGCACAAAAGTTGGAGCGACAGCGGCATTGGACGTGATGATAGTACGAATGCTGGAGCTGCTGGCGGAGGAGCAGATCCTGGCCATTTATTGGGTGGTAACGGAAGTGGTTCCTTGAGTATTCAAGGAAGACGGCATTCTGGTTCATTGTCTTCATTAAATTCCAGCAACAAGGAAGCCGGTCCTTCATCGTCGTCCGCCTGGAAAAGTTGGTTTGGCAAAAGCAAAAACACTGACTCTGCTGATGACAAGAATGGAAATACCACTAGCACTAGTAATAAAGATGATAAAGATTCGAATAAGATTAAAGAAAAATTGTTACCAGTACCCATCCGCCCCTCTCACCCAGCCGAAGGAATTAAGCTCTCCACTGTAATTGGAGTTTCTGGGTGGATAACCAACCCTGAAGACTTTATAAACCCATGGACGTGTGTTACATCACCCGCTGCAGATAGATTTGCCCTTGTTTGGTGCACATCAGAGCTGCAAACACTCCAATCTGCCCTGGGAGCGTTGTTGGCAAAAGGAGCTGCAGGCCAAGCAGCACGCCTCGGAATGCAGCATCTGCTCATCGGAGGCGCTGGTTTGGTGAGTGCCCTTGGTCCGACTGTTATTTTAGGTGCTGCAACGGGTTTATTAATTGAAAATGCATGGACAGTAGCTATAGACCGATCAGATAAGGCGGGAAAGTTATTGGCACACGTCTTAATGACGGGTGGCAATGGTGGACGTCCAGTTACGTTGATTGCTCATTCAATGGGGGCCCGCCTTGTGTTCTCTGCATTATTAGAGTTATGTAGATGTGAAGCACGGGGTTTAGTGCAGGATGTGGTCCTATTAGGTGCTCCTGTCCCTCCAACGGCAGAGCGGTGGAAAATGGCACGTCGAGTTGTCGCTGGGAGATTCGTAAATGGCTATTCTCGTGGAGATTGGTTATTAAATGTGATGTTTTGGCAAGGGATAGCAAAGCCAGCAGCTGGATTAGCCCCTGTTGAGGTTGACGGAGTGGAGAATGTTTCTCTAAGCAGTGTGGTCAATGGACATTTTGATTATATAGGGCGGCTGGATGAGATTTTGGAGTTGTTACAAGTCTCAACTACAATTATGGCAGGAGGTTAAGATATATTTGTGACATAGTGATCGTGTTGAATTAATTTCAAGGTACATTTTATGTTAGAAAGTAATTTTGGACACTTGGGGGGGGGGGGGGGGGGGGGGGGGGGGGTGAGTTGTGCAAGCAAAGGGCGCCCTAGCTTCCAATATTTGCAGCTGTGGCTGGTTCTTTTAGTCAATTAAACAAGCTCAAGGTGGGCCTATGATAACATCATTGAAAAATTTTTAGCGCACAGAAAGAAGCTAAAAAGGGACGGTGAAAAGCCAAAAAGATTTTTGAATCTCGAAAAAAGAGATTCTCCATGGTCTAGCAGCCGTTACATTACACCCTCGCGCATTTGTGACAAGATATTTTGGTGCGGAGCAACATTTACTTATCAAATCAGTTTATTCAGCTTTTATACTTTACATTTCATTTTAGTAGCGATTAACGCGAGAGACGAGTGCCAGAAGAGCGCGTTAAGACAATTTACTAGCATTTATTCAATAGTTTATGCCGCAATAAATCTGAAATAGAGCTCCGGCTCCCAGCCTCGCAAAACTTGTGACTTATTAAACTAGACTTAGCGAATAGCAGCGTCTTTTGAATAGGTGAGTGAAGCCGCATTTCAAACACGTTGAAGTGTTTGCTTGGATTTGTGGTTGAACTCCTCGAATATCCCTGGGGCCGGCGCCTCGCTGATTAGGGAGAAGCTTGGTTACATGATTGCAGAGCTGGTCGTGCTTACGAGACTGTGGCGTGGGACATTGGCTTAAACTATGGGGCCATCCATTGGGTTGAGCTCTACAGGCCATTATGCACGTCCCGACGTCCCAACGACAGCGTACTATTAGCTTAAACGTTGCCTAGGCGATATTCAAGCCGTGCTGGCCCCAATGCTATCTCAAACACTGCTACCGCCTGGATTTTGTTCAAATTGACCTCGAGTCAGCATGTTTTCGAGCACGCTGACTTTTTCAGCTTTGTACTTTTCCATTTGCCTCAATGTCAAATTTCTAATCTCTTGTATTCTAACCTGACCCTTTCTGCAGATTTCCCCCTTTTCCTGGGCCCCTTTGCCTCAAATTCGTATATAATTGATCTACCAACACAGCTTCTAGAAAAATGGTCCGCCCTGTTATTCGCGTACCCTTTACCGAGGAAAACAACCGTGCGGCAGCTCCTTCTGGCAATCCTGCCGCTTTTGAAGCCGCTCGCTCTGGCAGTGCCAGCCAACAACAACGCCTCATGAGTAAAGTTCCTTCATTGCTATTTGAAATGGAAGACGCTGAAGAGCCTCCCTCTATCGTTGACTCTCTGACTGGCCCTCCTGAAATGGATGTAGCACGCAAACTCCACACTCTTCTTGATCCATGGACTGATCAAGAATACATGCTTAATCTCCACGTACGCATTGCGGGAGATGAGGTCGCCAAGCGAGGTGCTGAGCATCTCACTGTTGGTCAGCTTGCAGATACTCTGCGCAAGCTTGGCTACCCTGTAAAGCTCCGCACAGCACTAGGCGGTGGCTGGGGTGGTAATTGTCTCCGTAATCTCCGCCATAGTTTCCTCGCTGTGACCCTTACTGGCAGCAGCAATAGCAACAACACAGCGGCAGGTTCAGCAGCACTGACCAACAGCAGCACTGCCACTTCCTCGACTTCCCCTTGCACTGTTCTTGTGGACCCTCGTTTCCGTGAACAGTTTGAGATTGCTCATCCTACTCCCCGTTACGCCCGCATCCTTGCAGAGGTACCAGCAGAGCTCGTAGCTCCAGCAGACAGACTCTCCAAGGCAGTTGAGCTACTGTGTACGGAAATGGCCGTAGCGTTTGCTGCCACAGGCACCCCTGTGCCTCCTTGGCGCCAAGCTGCTGCTATGATGTCTAAATGGCAACCTCGTCGTTCTGAGGAAGTAGATGTCTCCCATGCTGGGCATGCTATGGACGCAGCAGCTCTTAATAACGCCGCTGGGGGTGTCCATGGCAGAGTGTCAAAGCTCACCGGTGGGAACAGTGTGGCTCAAAAGCTTGCTATGCTTGGTGTCGAGCCTGCTACTGCCTCTCCCATCAGTGAAGGTATGGAAGAACTCGATTCATGGAGCATGGGAACTGATGAAGAAGAGGAAGTTGCTTGTGCAAGTGGTGATGCCGTCACGAATGCAACTGGACCTGGTGCCCCTCCTGAAGCTCGCTCTTCCCCTAACGATGATGCCGTGTGCTTATCTTTATCTCCTGAAGTTGGGCAACAGCTTGCTGCTGTCGTCAACTCAACAGCGGCGGCGGCGGCTCAGCAGCATGGTCAAGCTGTTTGGAATGGAATTAGAGAGGCTGTTGCTGCACAAGCGACACGCAGTAGCACTTGGAACTAATTAGAAAGTTCTTCCACCCCGTCTAATCAATCATATTTTCTCAATCCTATCTTTAATCTTCGCCCAATTTTCCCCCTTTCTTCCCACCAAAAAAATGATTCAGATTTTTCCTCCCAAAAAGAAAATTCCCCGATGGTTTATTATTACATCCAACTATCTCATTGGCAATTGCCCAGCAACGATTAAAAATAATCATATAAACGATACGAACCTTTCTTTTTAGCCTCTTTCCCCATCCCTCCTCGTTTCTGCAAGTGCGACTGAAATTTCACTTTCGCCACATTGCCCGCTGTCGCTTTGGGTTTTTAATTTTTGCTGTTTCCCATACTTTTTCAAAGCCGCTGATTGAAAGAGTTTTTCCCTCCCCGTTGGCCATATCCTTCTCAGGTCATGGGGGAACAGCACAAGCACAGCATGAGTTTTGGTTATTTGCGCTTACCCTGCTATCTATGCACAACAACGCAAAAAAAAAAACAATTTATGTTCCGTTAAAAAATTTTCCTCCTGAATCCCCACATCCGTTTTTCCTTTTTGCTTTAATTTTGCTTTGCTGCTTTTTTGTTCTTCTCCCCTACGCAACACTTCTTGACACTATTTCTCCAGCATTTTAAAGTTTTTTGGTTCTCCGTTTTTCCACAACTCGTGCAAAAATTTTGGTTTTTTTCTTCTACTTACTACTTTTTGCATTTGCCCCTCCCGCCCCCCCGCCCATCTCTCTCCTTGCCCTTTTTTTTCGCCCTTTTCACCCATACTTTGAAAAATAGAGAGAAAATAACTCTGTTCAGATTTGTCCACGCGCCGTTGTGTGCAGTTTCTCTTCTTTTGTCTTTTTCAAAAGTGGAAATGGCCCATAATGTGGGCAGTGCCGCTTTTCGGCACGTGTGTTATACAATCATATTATTATTCAATTACGGCACCAAAAAAAGATCCTCTCTCTCTCTCTTTCTCTCTGTTTTCTCTTTGCCCCTCTGCGTCCTTTCAAAACAATTTTCCCCCCTCTCTGTAAAAAAATTCTCAATGAGTTGGGTGTTTTTGGTGGGCTTTAATGCAGAAATGAAAATGAAGTTTGACGAATTCTTTCTTTTAAAATTCTCTCCTTGTTTATTTAAAGGGAAAAACGGATGCCCCGCCCATCTTTTGTGTTTTGTAAACAAATATAATCATAAAAGTCGCTAATAAAACTCAGAAAAAATAAAGCTAGCATGAAAAGACTCTGTGAATCCCCGACACCGCGAGTCAATTTTCAGTTTCACCTTAGTAAGAGATTATTCACTTCCATGATACATCATACTTTTACATACTTCACTGCTGATTTAATTGTTTAAACGGGCTAATCTCACGCGCCCTCTACCATTAAGAAGAAAAAGAGCGGAAGACGAGGAACTTGATGGAAAGAAGGAAAAAACGAAAGAGAATCAATCAACGTTGGAGCACATAAAAACCAAATAAACCGGGAAAAAGAATTGTAATGGTACACGGGAGAAAGATTGGTGTCGAAATTTTGTACAGGGCGTGGTGCGGCTGACCGCATTGAAAATGAATGGTGAGAGAGAGAGAGAGAAGATAAGAGAGCATTTCATCTGTTGTTAATAGCCTGGTGCTACGACAAGGCCGAAGAAAGAAACTAAACAAGGAGTAACTAAACAAGGTGATAAAATTAATTTATATTTATATACCACAGCTGGCCTTTGAACCAACAAAGACGGGGAAAGGATATGAAATTGGAAAAAGAAAAAATCAAATTTTGTCTTTTCAGTTCTCTTTTCTCAAAAGAAATCATTTTCTAAGTGCCGATAAGCTCAACAGCCAGGATGAGCTCAGCAGCCAGGCAGGGACAAGGAAAGAAGGATTCAGGTTTCTCACTTTCCTTCTCATGGTAGAAAGTTTATTCAAAAAACAAAAAACAAAGAAAAACCCCGCTACTAAATTCTTTTTTATAATCTACGCAGCTGGCGCAGTCGCTCCAGCAGCATTCTTTGGCTGCTCGGGCTCATACACAAACGTGCTTTCTTCTATCCTACCAGTGCTACGAGCACATAGCATCCTCGCCATCAATTTGCCTTCGGCATTTCTAGAAAATTCGAGCACTTGTGGTTCAGCGTTTAAAACACCGGAAGACATACCCACATCTACTCTCCACACACGGCCATTGCATTCAGTATTAAGGCCACCCATTTGTGGGGTATGACCCACCACCATGGCTGTAGCATTTAGTTGCCGGAGAGTAGCATCAAGTTGCAATCCCATGTGCAAGCGATCATAGGGAGATGCTCTTTCTTTACCAAAAGTTCTGTTCCACATAACTGAGTTTGCATCTCCCATGGCAGGAAATGGTGGAGTAGGTGCAGATCCATCAGAGCAATGAGCACCGTTCATCCATTCCGCTACTTCATCGTTTATTCTCTGTAATCCATACTTGTTGTGATGAGGAAGTAAGCCTCCATGAGCGAATACAAGATCATTGACCACAAGAACAGTAGGATTCTTTGCTAATTCTCTGGCCATTTGGCCACCAGGGCGGTATAAATGCCACCGAGCACGAAGTACACCTTGTCTATCACTTGCGATTTCAGTTTCTGTCATGCCTGCTGCGATTGCAGACTCCCAAAACGCGCCAGGAGTCACATAGCGGAAATCTCCCGCAACGTTTAAACTTTCATGGTTGCCATTCAACATCCAGACAGCGCCACCTTCTTTGCGTGCTTGTTTATCGAGCTCACGAAGTAACAAGACGGTGGAGATTTCTGAATCGCCTCTGTCCAAGACATCTCCGAGCTGAACGACTGTAGTATCTCCACCAACCCAACGAACGTGACCATCATCTTCTGCAAGAACACCGGCCAGTTCTAAACATGCTAAGGCTTTCTGTAAATCGCCATGAATATCACCAATGGCGATGATTCTACCCGTCGCCTTGACAAAGGCAGGAGGGCCTGTAGGGGCTCTAGGTTCGGTGATGTCCTTTCCTTTTTGGATGCTAGTTACTTGTATGGTGGTAGACATTTCAAATTGCACGGCAGCTTCGACAGCAGAGGCTCTGAGGTCTCCTCGACCATGGCTAGCAGCAGCACTGCACACAACGGTCAATGGCGCTGCCTGTAGTAGGGACCTGCGGGTGCTCGAGGCCACCAGGGGCCGGCAGCGGCGTCGGTGGGTACTAAGAACCTTTGAAAAGGCACTTTCGCTGGCCGCGAATGGCCCAGCCTGGGGTTTTCTGGCGGGCTTGCTACTAGATAACATGGTTTGACGCGAGACTTGGGTTAAAACAGCCGACATCTTTTCCATCCACTAGAAGTCTCGAAAAAATATATTCCAAACAACACTGATGAAATTTTGTGGAAATCTATCACTTTTCAGCAAACTGGCAAAAATGGCAATTCCGAGTTAAATTATGAAATAGCGCTACTGGTGGTAGTGCTCGCTTGTACCCTTCTCTTTCCTAAGTTTATAGCCTATCCAATAATATATAAACAATCTTGCCGTCATCTGTGACGTTCCTCTCTTTGTGTGATTATTTTTTATGGCCTTGAATTTATGGCCTTTGCAAAAAACTCAGATCATCGTTTTAGGGTTTTTTTTAGGGTTCTTCAATCGAATAAAAGGATTTTGAAAAGGAGGCACTCAGACAGAGGGCCTTTTTTGCCTTCTGACCACCATTGAAACATTAAACTATATCTGCGGAATACATTTTTGCTCCTGCTGGTTCCGGTCACGGCTGTTTGGGCAATACTACTCTGCAAGCTTCACTGGAGATGATTGCAGGATTTTTTTTGTTACTCAATCGAGGCCTAGCGCTGTTCTAAGAGGTACATCCCGCGTCAAGAACCATGCACCTGGTGGGAAGGAGGTCTGTTTGGCTGGTGTTTTGCGACCTCGTCTTCGTGTCAAGGCCTCGGCTGCATCTGGATCAACCTGATACTTTCTTTTTCTTTAAAATTCCATTTGCCTTGCAGAGGGTTATCACACCAAGCAATACGTCACTCAAGAAATTGGAGACTTGGATCGACGAAGCTAAGGAATATATCGAGAGTCGCATGCACTGTAAGAAGGCACCACCGTCTTTCTTTGATACGACAAAAGATGGCTAGCAGATTGACATGTGGCCTCGGGTGTATGAAGTATGTGGTGGGAACATTGGATTGCTTGAACGTTGCGCAAGGTATGCTAAAATTGAAGGGAGCTGGGAAGAGGGTTTGAAATGGATAGGCATGGACCCTGAAGATGCGATGCAGAGAGGTCTCTGGCCTGAAGGATTTTCAAGAACTGGCGGCAGTCGGTCCCCATCAGCGTGGACGAAAGAGGATTACAAAACTGTGTCGAGGGAAATTGCTCTTGCAAAGGAGCACAGGCATGCCGTTTCCTTTGACAAACTGCAAAATGCGCTGGGCGAAAAAACGCTGCGATCCTTGGTGGAATGGAATTTCTTAGCGGAAAATCTAGCTGGGCTAAGGATTTGCCCGAAACGGTCTTTAGTGACTTGGACGATACGAAACTGGTGACAATGTCTTCTCCTGTAGAGTTGTATTTTGTATTGAAAATGTAGGAAGTCGGCGAGCTGGATAGCAGCATCTAATGACGTAGAGAAAATTAGAACAGCAGATTGTATGATTTTATTTCTTGCTGCTCTTCCCTCTTCTTATTCTTTTATTTGGATCTCAGCATTTCAGTGTAATCTTACATAGAGAATCAATAAAAATTCCTTTCAGTAAAATGCAAATTTGAGGAAGGCGGGGGCTGCTTCTGCTACTGAGAACATCGGCCGAGGCCGCCAAATTTTACTTCTGTTGGGACTACATAGGTTTCGCGTATTTCAACGATGTCGGTAAGTGGGTCGCCCTCCGACCAAACCGCCGCACAGACACAGCTATACATCCTGTATTAGACAGTATCTAATTGAAGAAAGCTGGGTGGCAAGGTATAATCCCATTCGAGGACTTTGTGAATATAGCAGTTGCATTTCTGTGGTCACAATGGCTTCAGTAATTGTCAAAAAGGGCGTGCACGGCGCTAATGCACTTTGTACTTTAACAAGGTCTGCAGAACATTTAGTGATTTTCTTTGTGGGAGACCGTATAACAGAGCTCAGTATTTCCACTGAAATTGTCCAGTTGCAAGACCCAGTCAACATTTGCAACATCCTAGCCAAAAAATACGGGGAAATATCCCAGAAGAGTACTATTGTTGTCATTTCTCCCACTCGATTTCAAGCATCCACCGCCGCCGTCTATGAAACTTTCCTCCCCGAATTAACCCCGACTGGAGAGCCTCTAAGGTATAATGGGCCCTGTTTTAGAGCCTCAGATCAACTACTATCTCTTTTAGAGCAAGATACTATGTTTAGATTATTGGATTTAACCCCCAAAGCAGCAACAGCTACACAGGCGGCAGCTACCGCAATCACCACCACTCTCCCAGCTATTGATGTCATTGGCTTTTCTAAAGGAGGCATAGTGCTAAATCAGGTGAGTTCATACTCATATTTACACTACTTCATATGGTGTAAAGCATCTCATGTCCCAATTTTTCCTACTTTTTTTCCCCAGCTTCTTGCTGAAGTTGCAGCATTTTCATCGACAGCTCAGGACAGTGCCACAACAACCCCTCGTTCTGCCCCTTTATTGCGCAGTCTACGCCATTTTCATTATTTAGATGTTGGCCTCAACAGACCTGGAGGTTATCTCGCAGATCCTGAAGTGTTTTCCCAGCTCAGCACTTGGTGCAGCACTGGTGGCGGGAATACCAAGTTGAGAATTATTCTTCATGGTACTCCTTGACAGTGGGAGGACGCGCGCAGATTCTTTTTGAAAGCTGAGAAAGATCGTATGGTGGAACTATGTCAACGTTATGGCATACCTGTAGAAGTTATAAAGTATTTTGGAGGTCAAGAACCTTCTTTAAAGATGCATTTTGAAATCTTGAAGGAGATGAAAATTTGAATCTCCGCCACTGACTCTCTTGTTTGGCATTTTCTTCTTTGCCAGCTGTTCTTTCGTTACTTTTTGAAGATTAGTGCGTAACCTAGTCATGAGGGTGCAGCTATCTAAATCCATGGCACTGGCTCTACTAGTCTCATAAAGGAGTGCAGACTCGGCTGTAAAGATACTCTGATGATTTGCGAGGATTTGGAATCTGCTGGGTAGTGATACGAGGCCCTGAGTCAGAGGGTCCACCCTTAGTTAGGTCAATCCAAAGCGTGATTAGAGTGTAAACTAATGCAAGTTCTATTGCTTACAACTAAATTTGGCCGAGTTAAACGGCCACCATGGTAGCGGGCGAAGCCCCTACGAATCACCCAACAAAAGATGGCCATGCAACTGAGCAACGTACCAAGACAAGGGCTTGCTTGCGTTCTGGTTCTACAAGGTCGTCAGGTTGCTTCCATTGCATTCATTGCTGCAGCGGTGGACTTACCTGGCCGCAAGTAGACAGCTTAAGGTGAGAACTTGTGTCAGCATAAGTCATCCGAAATCCAACTTGTTTGAAGCAGTCCCGAGGTTATAGTTTGCTTTGCAGCCACCAATGCGAGTGTGGATATTATATCGCACTTCTTAAGGCGGGTTTGTTAACCTTGACGGTCTGAACTAACATTTCGTTTACTGCCCCGATGCAGAAAAATGCATGGCGCAGACAAAGGCAGCTGGGGATCGCACGGCCATCAGACAGTAGGACAATACTATGAATATTATAGGAACTCTCAGATGACACGGGAAAAGAGCTGGCGGTAAGTTTTAAGAGAATTTATCAAAGAGCAGTTTAACACCGCCCGTCTGATAACCCGAACCTCTAACGTCGAAGCTTCCCACTTTACAGGCCTTCCTGGCATAAAATTCTGGCATCCCCTCTCCGTGCCCGCCGTAATGTTCCTCAACTCTCCCTACTCGTCCCTTCTTCCGCCACCAATCTCTCTGACACGACAGAAGCTCACTATGTCGGGCCTGTCGGGCTGCCCTTCAAGACCTCTCTAATGCAAGCTATAGCTGAACAGAGCATCGTAACTAGGAATACTTCAAGGCAGCATGTGAAACAAAGCATGCTAGTCCAGGTCTCGTCCTCGTAGCTACCTAACAAGTGGAACAGCCACATGCATGCATAATATAACGAACGAGATTAAAAAATATTCGTTCAATGTAGGGAAAACCTGAGAAGATAACATATAGATAATAGTATTCTTATTCTTTCTTTCTTCTTGAAACAAATGAGATAGATGAACCGTGGCTCTTGGTCTCTTCCTATATATTGCCCTCAATTTCAACAACGAACGAGAATATACTGAATGAATCAATCGATCAAATAATTGATTTTTTACTGTCCCCAACTTTTGCCGTTGGATTTTCAACGTTTCGATTTTATTTTTATTTTTGCTTCAAGTAGAGCAGCAGCAGCACAACAACAACAGCAGATGTTTCTTTCTTTTTCAGTTGTACCCACTGTGGATGGGTTGAGACGACTCTTTTACTACTAAACATGCCACGCGCTCTCTCTTTTTATGCACCAAGATTATTCTGCACATGATTTTTCTTCTTTTTCCCCCTTGAATTTTCTCTTAATTTTCTCTCCCTGGCTATTTTTTTGGATACTTCTAGGGTATGGGTCTGTTTCTGATGCTCTTCTTACACGCTGTTAAAACAACACAAAACCTTCGACACAAAGTAACAGAAGCAAATCAAAGGAACATCAGATCATCGAAACACTGATTAAGTTTCCAGGCGATAAAGGGTTTACTCTTCGCCCCCAGACTGCTTGGTAGCAGATCCGCCTTTCTGACCAAATCCACTAGGGTCGGCCATGATTCCTGCGCCAAGCTCTTTAGCGCGCTCTCCTCCTACATTCAAACAAAAACACGGAACGTAGATGAGTTACAAGGTAAGAAAGAAATGGTGAAAAAAAGAAACAGAAAAGCGTTTCGGCCTAGGGAAGAAAAAAGCGTGGCCACAAATTTACTTTGGATAATTGATTTGTAACAGCCTAGGATCAATAATTTGATGTTTACCTTTCTTTCCGGCCTCAGATTGAGCGGCGGTTCCAGTGCCAAACTGCTCCTTCTGCAATCCAGTGGCAGTCTCCTGGCCCTGGACGGCCTCACGCTGCACGTTGCCTTCTTTACCTGACATTGTTACGTGGTGGTTAAGTGGTTCAATCTGAATTACTCTGGAATGAAAATGTAGGTTAACTTTTAATTGATATGTCGTAAAATGAGGTGGGAGGCCAATTTATAAAAGCAGAATTTCCAAAGCCCAGACCCTGGGAAGTTTCAAGGCAGATGCACTTTGCAAGTAAGTGGCTCTGAACCAGCTTCCTTGCTTTCGAACCCAGTGCATACCAGGTTCCCGCTAATGGGTGAGGTGATGCGATGTAGGATGCTACGGCTGACCTAGCTTTCGAGTAAAGAAAGCAACTCTATGTATTAAGATGGATGTTTACTACTGAGGCTCCCTTTCCCGCCGCTGCGTCTGCTGGGCTGCACCAATAAATCATTATTATTGGCTTTTGATCGATATTAAGATGTACCGCCGCAACTTGCAACACTATAGTAACAATTATTTCTATCGTATTACGAACAATACTACTCCGCCACCAGGTATAATTTCGAGTTGAAATGCTGGCATGGCTAGAATTATTTCGTAGGAGAAATTAAATTTCTAGAAAAGGTACTACTAAAAATCATAATATTCATAGAATGCATGGCATGGACGAATAAGACCGGCATTATGCATGTTTGACTCGAGTGATCAACCATCAACTTTTGAAGTCCAATAATTTTATGTTTATCTCTTACTTTGTCTGCAGCGAGCGAAGACCCTTTGAGCATAATGCCAATCGTCATCCCAGAAATGACCCCCCAGCAGCAAGCTGAGGCAGTCATCAACACAGAAAGCAGAGAACATGAACGCCAAAGAAAAGCCGGTGACCGGGTGTTCCTAATCAGCGCCACATGGTTTGCTACTTGGTGCGAATATACAGGCCACGCATACGACCCCCAGCAGCGCAAACTTCTAGGAAATAATAATAACAACAACTCAAAAATTGCATTTGCTGATAGTATTCAAGAAGAAAAGCCTCGCCCAGGCCCCATTGACTGTTCCGACTTGTTGGACCCATCGCCAATCCCAGGAGACCTCTCTTCCGAAGAACTTGCCCTTGCTGCCCCCTTACGCCCTGGATTAAAAGAAAAGGAAGATTTCTGGATTCTCCATGAAGCCACGTGGCAATTGCTTAAAAATTGGTACGGGTGTACAGGCCCAGAGATATCTAGAGAGTATATTTCAGTGGGCGGCATTCAACGAAGACTTGAAGTGCATCACGATCAGTGGCATTTGAAGGCTGTTGACGAGCATAGTGGCCGTACTGCAGTGTTGCCTGCTTTGAGAATGTCTACTGTAGCTGCCTTGAAGGATGCTGTGTTTGCTGCGTTGGATATTGAAGTTATTGAGGACTTTGAAATTGCTGCCTATCCCGGAATGACGGGAGAGCCACAGACGGTACGAGCTTTAGATTTTGTTTTTATTGCGCTAATAGTATTCGGTTCCATGGATTATGCTTCATTAATAGTTCATATACTTTCACAAAGACTCTGATTTAGTTATTTATCTGAGTTTCTCCCTAGTACACCCTAATTAGTCACTAATTTTCAATCTATTTTTTTCTCTTCAGTTGGAAGATAAAATGTTGAAGACCCTGGTCGGAGTACAGCTTCAAAATCATCAAGCGGTCCTCGTACGAAGAAAGGACCATCCTGACGTGGCAGCAGCTGCAGCAGCAGCCAAACGCATGGCGTTAATGCAAACCCCAACCTCAACAGTGCCAATGTCAATCGAAAATAATAACAGCACCGCCACAACCACGACCATTACCGCTGCTGCTCGAATTCCAACGGCAGCCGGTACCAGCACCGCTCTGACTCTCCCTTCGCTTACTCCTCTCGGTTCTCTCAGTCCAAAGTATAAACTAGGCACATCCCCTGCAAATTTGAGCAGTAGCCCTCTCAGCCGTAGCTTTAGCAAAGCACCAAGCTGGGCAGAGGATGCCATCATTCCATCAAACCACCGCCGTCCGGGGTTAGCTGGGCTTGGAAACCTCGGCAACACCTGTTTTATGAACAGTAGTTTACAATGTTTAGTTCACAGTATGCCATTAATACGTACTTTCTTGAATGGCGCCTATAGAGCGGACTTGAATAGGGACAACCCGCTTGGCTTGGGTGGAAAATTGGCGGCAGCCTTTGGCGGCTTGATGGGAAAATTATGGCAAGGAAGCGTTGGACATGTCTCTCCGAAGCATTTTAAATGGCAATTAGGTAAATTTGCACCACAATTTGGTGGATATGCACAACAAGATAGTCAAGAACTCCTTGCATTTTTATTAGATGGCCTTCACGAGGATTTAAATAGGATTCAGGTGAAGCCTTATTTTGAAGAAAAAGACGACGACAGGAGACCAGATTCGGAGTTGGCAGCAGAAGCTTGGGATAATTATAGAGCGAGAAATGATTCAGTTATTGTAGATCATTTTCAAGGGCTGTATAAATCGTCACTACGGTGCCCTGGTTGTGGCCGTACATCGGTTAAATTCGATCCATTTATGTACTTGTCATTACCGCTGCCGACACCAATAACGAGGACGCTGACGGTGATAATTGTGGACGCAGCAGGCAACGCAGCACCGTTGCAAGTGTCCGTTGAAGTGATGAAAACGGGGACTATTGGTGATGTCTTAGAGAAAGTGGCTGCTTGTTGTGTTGAAACCAAGGAGATTGATAAGAGAGAGAACGAAATGAAGGAGGAGGATGCAACCAGTGCACAACACCAATGGCTGTTGGCTCAATGGAGTCCATCAACAGGTGTTGAGAGATTGACTCTCTTCAGAGATCCTAAACTTCCCGTGAGTTCTATCAAAGAACCAGTAAAGTCTACTTTCTTGTTCAGCTCAACGAAACCGGCTACTTTGCTTGCTTACCGATTTTCTCCTAGCACTTCTTCTTCTAATTCTTCTCAAGGCCACGGGCCGGAAAGTGGATTCAGGCCAATTGTTGTATTCCATAAAACAAAATACACCTTGGCAGGGGTACCTACAGTACTCTACCTCCCTACAAAAGCAACTGCTCCAGTTGAAAGTACAGATACTGATCAAATTGGAGCAGACCAGGCGGAACGACTACAACACCACGTTGAAGAGCTTGCTCTCGAGCGGCAAAAGACATTTAGCAGTAGTTGGGCATTAATCTCTCCCAATATGATAGAAGATGGCGTAGCAAGCTTTATGAAGCCATTTTTTAAACAAGGTGTTGATCATAACATCTTAATTAAAGGAGCAGATAGTAGTGCTGCTGATAAAATTACTAGAGCTGCTACCGAGCCCGCTACCGAGCCGACGCCGATGCTGGAAGGCAAGGAACCTGTTGTTACTGGTATTCCTGCTGCTGAAAATGGCCGTGAAGAGCAAGAAGATGTGGGTATGACTGATGCAGTGAATGAGACTTCTACAGCACCCAGTGATGATGCGTCTATTCCTGATCTGGACCCTTTTTTATTTTCCGCCGACACCAACGTCACTGCTGCTGATGCTGATGCTGCTGTTGATGGTGTAGAGAATATGGCAGTAGATGGCGAATCGAAACAAGCTGGTATTACTGCTAATTCAACAGGAATGCCGGCAGCTGCTCCAGAATCACCTCCTCCTCCTCCTTCTGCTGCTGCTGCTGCTGCCCAGCCTGGCGTGAGTTTAATCCTTGCCAAACCGAATGGAGAAGTCCGCCCTGCCATCGCCATCGCCCCTTCTTTAGGTGATGCCTCCGTTCAAGAACCTCTATACTTTTTAGTTGAATGGAGCGATGAGATCGCCGCAGAGTTCCTTGATCTAACTCCCTGGACTGCGCCTATTCTTCATGAAAGTGCCGTGAACGCCACCACCGCTGCCAATGCACCCCCTCGTTCCGTTACCTTGAATGACTGCGTTGATGCCTTCCTTCAACCTGAAAAACTCGATGCATCTGATTCGTGGTATTGTACAGGGTGTAAATCGCACGTACAAGCGGAAAAGAAGTTGGACCTGTGGCGGTTACCCGAGGTGCTCGTCGTCCATTTAAAAAGATTTTCCTATTCTCGATATTCACGTGATAAGCTCGATACTGAGGTAGATTTTCCTTTACAAGGTCTGGATTTGAGAAATGTGGTACCGATAGGGGAAGGAGGCACCAGGGTAATGGCGGAAAAAATCAGTGATAATGCTACTACTAATACAGCAGCAGCAGCGTTGACAACGGCGACAGAGGAGGACAACAAGCAATCGAATTCTCCTTTTTCAGAACTACAAACTCCAACCCCAGCTCCATTATATGATCTTTATGCGGTCAGTAACCATTACGGCGGTCTCGGTGGCGGCCATTACACTGCGTATTGCCGGATGCCTGACGACGGCAAGTGGTACACCTTTGACGATAGTAGCGTCGTTGAAATGAATCCAAATGGAGTCAGATCACCTGCTGCGTATGTATTGTTCTACAGACGAAGGGGTGCTGAAGCGCAGGATGGGGATATCGAAAGGGTTATCGAATCTGCAAGGGAAAACGATATCAGCAAAGATGGTGCCGGAGGCACTTTGCCTGACATAGATTTGTTCACGGGCGGTTTTAATGGTAGTTGTAGCGGAGGGCAGTTAACACCAAGAAGGGTATCGGGACAGTTACCTGCGTTGGAGCAGGTGAATGAGGAGGGGGATGAAGAGAATGCCGACGTCGGCAGTTCCGCTGCAGCCCTTGCATTAGATAATGATGATGAAGAACAACTCCCTGCCCTCCTTCCTAATGCTGATGTCGGTGGTGATGATGATGAAGGTATGGAAATGGGCACAACCGAAGATGCAGCAGGGTTAGAGAGCCCACAGCATCAGCCATCGTTGGCAGCGCATGCATTGCCTCTTGATGATCTTGATGACATCAATATGGATGACATCTAAACATCGAGGCAAACAAACCTTTGTATCTATGTATGATATGTAAAATACGACCAGATTGTAATAGACATATATCTATCAATAGTTGAACGATCGCAAAATGGATACATTCGAAAATTGACTTTCTTTGTTGCTGTGATTCTAGGTGGAAGCTTCCCTAGCATAGCGGTACTTGAGTTCGGATGAACAACAACAGGAATATGCTTTTCATATACTAATACTCTTGCTTTTGCATCTGAATGTGCCTTTGTTTTCAGATACTTTCTTTTTATTCTCTATGAGTTTACTTCACTGCATTCGGTTCTGTTTCCTCAAATGTTTTTAGCTTTGTTTAACAAATTATCTATGATAATAGATAATTTATGCAAAATATGTATCTTCCCAGTATGATACATAAATTTGGGAACAGAGTGCAAGAAAGACGTAAGATGAGGCTGAAAATTGAATAAAAATATATTTGACAAAACGAAATTAAATAGGGGTGGCCTGAAGTCACACTGCCAGTGGTGGCTTCTCTCGGTCCCTTAAGCCACCCACCCTGTTGGGGTTAACGTTTGCTTGCTTTAATGGGAAATGAAATAGAGACAAAACGTAATACTCTTCCTTATAGTGCATCAATGTATACTTGGTATAAGACAAAATCGTTCATGGGTTTTTAATTTAAAGTTTCTCCTGAGCTGATAATATTTTCAACGCTTCATAATGAGTACTTCCCGGGGTGGCTGGTACCGCTCCACGTGGGCAGTACAGAACTTGATATTGCAATTTATTAAGTGTGGCTGCATTTCTTTTTATTAGTCTCTGCCACTTAATCCCTGCTACCAACGCATCGTGTAGAGCTGGCGGAGGCACTCCTGGGTCCAGCAATAATAACGTAATTTCAAAAGTACCGTCTGGCCTTTCTTTCTTTTCCACACCGATAATTGTACGGGAGTGACCTTCATGTTGAAGGTAGAGGGGACAAAGTGATGTGTAGTGGGTTTTGACTATCCGACCAGGCCCACCACGGGACAGATGAAGGCCAGGTGGAGGAAGAGGGTGTACAGCAGCAGGGGCAGCAGCAGCGGCAGCAGCAGAGGGTTGGGTAGTACCAGAGGAATCCGTACCATGGCCAACGCACCCAGGATCTTCTGCTATTGCAGCGAAATCACCTTGAGAAAAATATTCCCACACCCAATGTAGCAAACTCTTCCCAGCAGGGCTACACTCTAGTGTGCTACGATTATTATCGCCAAGAGCTAATCCTTGCCCTGCCATGCCACCGAGAGTAACCCCTAGAGCATGCGCACTTGTTAATGCAGCTGCCGCACTCGCGTCCCGTTTTAATGGATCCGCATAGGATGCATCTTTCGTTGATTTCGGCATCTGTTCTGAGAGATTGCCTGGTAACGAGACAGGAACACGACTAAATGGGCCAGCAGCAGCGTTAATTTCAGGATTAATTTTCAAGCAATGGCTACATACATCGTAATTAGGCAACACCTGTGACTTAAACCTCTCTCCTTGGATGGGGAACGATCCACAGACATCACATTCTACTCCGCTATGCACCTCCCCTGCTTCAGCACTTTCACTACTATCTCTTTTACCCTCCTTAGCAGCGGTAGCGGAGGTTGATGCCGTGGCGTCAGTGATGATATTCATTGACATTTGATGCCTCTGAGGAGGCTTCTGTTGCTGCTGTTTGTTTAGGTAATCTCCACTCCCATACAAACCAAGACCTTCTTTACTACTAGCGCCAAAGTCTATGATGGTAGCATGGATCCCAAAGTAACGAAATAAAGCTGCGGCTTCTGTCGTACCGATCCATTTTTTACCGCCCTGCAGTTGTCTTTCTAATTGCTCTGCACCAACAGAATCAAACCCTGCTCGCCAGGCTACCTCAATCCAGGCTTGGAGAGACGGGATGTCAGGGACAAACTGGCTGCCGGAGAATAGAGTTTTGGCAGAAAGCTCATCTGTTATTAGGAGGTGTGCTGAGATCATCTGAATATTCCGGTACCCACAGCCCCAAAATCGATCTAATCTCTGTCCCCCAAAATGGACTACTGTGCCACACAACATTGTGGTACATGTAGAAAACTCCTTGGGAAGGTATTGTTTCGTGGTGCATTGGCCCAGCAGGCGTAGCATTTGCTCGGGGTCAAAAGGCGGTCGTTGAAATTGAGGGTCTGGGAGTTGAACTGCAGCTACAGCTGCAGCGGTGGGTTGAGGTAGAACTCGAGCCGGTGCAATGATATACTCGGGATTTTTGGGACAATCACGGGCCCAATGTCCTGCTTCCCCGCAGATGTAGCACGTTCCAGTTCCTCCGCCCCGTATTGCAGGAGAGCCATAGGTTTTTCGCAGCTCAGCATAATAAATATCATCAGCTATGGCATGCTCGTCTAAGCCCTCCAATTCTATGGAATGTGCTACTGCATGGCTATCTATTTCGTCGACGGAGAGCATTTGGCCGCATAAAGGGCAGGCCACTGGGACTTCTGAAAGCAAAGGAGAATCAATGAGATTCACTGCCACATCATCTTCGGCAGCAAAATGCGCATTGGAGTGATCACGGAGCTCTGATATCGGGACTGCAACACCGCAAATTGGGCAGCGTGCATGGGCATCCGCGGGAGAGCTAAGTTCAGTCGTGAGTTCTACGATCAAATCTTCCTCACTCTTCATGTTGCTTGTTATTTATTAGCGCATTGTCTTGAGATGGGTTAGTTTTCTACTCATTTGGTTCGATCATTTTATTTATTGAATACAGGTGACAGTCTGAGATTGCTGGCAACTTGAAGTTATTTTCAACTTTTTATTAGAACTTGAAGTTCTGATAATAAGCTTAGCTAGCTGCTAGCATATCAAAATAATCTTTAAAAAATACTGCAAGCTTATAGGAATAGACGATCGAGCCTGAACACAGAGATACGAGTTCTTCTTCTAAACTAAATCAGAATAACTTTTTAACAGAAGATCTAGCCATGGAAGCAGCAGTTGACTTTAGCGAAAAGGCCGTGTTTACAGGTCCTTTACCATGCTTTTCTCCAGACGGCAAGCTAATTGCTCTTGCCCAAGAGTATCGGTTGGTTGTCAGAGAAGTAGAAACACTGGCAGTTGTGGGTCTGTTCAGCTGTCTTGACCGTATCGAAGCTCTGTCCTGGTCGCCGTGCGGTGAACTCATCTTATGTGGAATGTATACCCATGGCACAGCACAAGTATTCAGCATCGTAGACTCAGAATGGAATTGCAGCGTCACAGAAGGCCTCGCTGGGATCTGCAATGCTCGGTGGTGCCCTAGCTGCGAGGATATCCTTCTCACCGCGGAATTCCAAGTAAAGCTATCAGTATGGTCTCTTGTGGATCAAAATTGCCGCAATTTACCGCCACCAAAACATCCTGAAGCTGGTATAGCATTCAGCCCCGACGGGACTCAGTTGGCAGTTCTAGAGCGTCTAGAGTGCAAAGACTGGCTTGCTGTATACGATACCTCTTGCTGGGAACTCATTTCCCATTCTCTCTTACCTACCACAGACGCAGCAGACATCTCATGGTCTCCTGATGGATCATGCGTTGCATGCTGGGACTCCCCTGCACAAGGCCCTTTGCTCTGCATCCTCGACCCCACTGACAGCGATAACAACACACCCATGGCTATTCACCACGGAACAAGCTACGGTCTAGGTTTCAAATCAGTCGCATGGTCACCTTCAGGTCAGCTTCTGGTTGTAGGGAGCTATGAGCAGGATGCGAGTGTATTAAACAACGTCACCTGGACTGCATTAGCAGGGTTTCATCATGCCAACGTCATAACAGGGCCAGCTTCGGTACTTGTCTATCAAGAAGAAATAGAAAACGGTAGATTCGATGGAGAACAACACTATGGTCGAAGTGTACATGACAATGGTAATACAATTAAAGGTAGAGACGCTTTAAAAAATAATGGAGCTGTACCGTCACCAAGAAAGCCACCTACTGCTTTTTCTCGTCCTGAAAATCTACCCAAGCTGGCTATCCCCGCTATGGGCAGTGGTGGCCCTAGTGGCCCCTCTTCAAGTCGTGCTTCCAGCCCTATGAAGAGTCCATCAAACTCTTCTCGTGGTGAAAATAATAATAGATCTTCTCCTCGAAAAGCACCTCTCTCGGCACGAGGCGGACCTCATCGCTCTTCCGCGGTCGCCACGTTGGCAGGCCAACTTGACAACCCCGCTAGCTTACTTGGAGACATCCCCGATAGCTCTACTTCCCAATACATTATATCAGAGTTGCCGTTGAAATTGCCTGCTGCGCGTGCTGCGACGGATCGCCCCAGTCCTAAAATCGGCGTCAGTATTGCCATCTGGAGCCCTGATGGCGCCTTTTTAGCTACTCGATGCGATGATAGACCTAATATAATGTGGGTCTGGGATTCCTCAAAGTTAGAGTTAGCATCAGTGTTGATTCAAGCTGCTCCTATCAGGGCAGCAGAATGGGCGCCGAGCCAACCGCATAGACTGGCGGTTGCATGTGCCTCTGGTCGAGTGTATTTCTGGACGCCGAATGGCGCATCATGCGCCCACGTGCCTGTTCAAGGAATGAAAGTGACTAGTTTGAAATGGTGTGCTGATGGATCTGCGTTGATGGTGGCTGGAAGGGATACTTTTGTTTGCGCTCATTTAACACTGGCAGGCGGTTTTGGTGGCATTGCCGCTTAAAGAATCAGAGGGAGGGAAACAAGATTGTGTTTCATCTAACTTACTGCTTATTTATTATTTTTATTACTTTAATGGGCGCTCTGTGTATTAGTGAGAATAAATAATATACACCTCGTGTTGATTACAAACCATAAACCGTGATGTGAACTTAATTTTTAGTTTTATCTACACAAAATCATAGTTATCTCCGCTGCCGCCACCGCCGCCATATTTACCCGCAGACTTCTCCTTCTGCGCAGCTTTCGCAGCTTCAATTGCAGCTAGCGGATCATCGCCACGTGATTTCTTCATTCTATATGCCTCCATATCCTCTGCACTCACGTTGTAATCTTCATTTAGAGAATTATATCCTCGTTTCCTGTCATCACCGCCAGCACCACCGCCGCCACCGCCTTCCAGTCCCTCTTCTTCTTCTGCCCTTGCTGCTTTCTCTGCACGCTTTATAGCTTCTCTTAATTTATTTTGGTCAAGCTGGATGTCTTCTTTATCAGCTTCACTTCCCCAAACTCCAGCAGCATTTCCAGGCTTGACACCTTCCAACCTCTTTTTGCTTTTTTTCTTCCCGTCCATCCCTCTGCCGTTGTCCTCTTGGTCGTCCTCGCTTTCTTCTTCGTCGCCCTCGTCAGCGGCTGCTTGCTTGGCTTTTTTCTCAGCATACGCGATCATGTTCTTCTGTAACGCTGCAGCGGTGTCTTCAGCTGCTCCTTGCCCTGCAACCCCAGTACAGTATGCATTTTTAACAGTTTGGTGACAGCACGCGTATCCCCATGTTCCTTCTTTCCACCAAGAACCCCACACAGAAGTATGATTTCCAGGGTGGACGTCTTCTTCGTATCTACTACAAGCTTTCACTTCTTGTCCACGAATCACTCTCCCCGCAGCGTCGTACTCTACATAGGCTTCAGTGCCCCGTAGAGCCAAGATGTCTTCTGTTGGGGCTGAGGCTGCTGAGCCATATTTATCTAGTAAAGTTGATTTCGATTGACCCTGGAGGGATGCTTTCTTCATTTGGAATGCCTTATACGCAGCTTCCGCTTGCGAGGGGGTTGCCTGGAGATGTGTATCTTGACCCTTTTCGTATGCAGTGATGGAAAATAAGTTCAGAGTTTTGAAGCTGTCACTGTGGCCACCCGTTTGTCGAATGAAATTATCACCTGCAAAGGTCTTTTCTGAGGGATCTTTCTCCGGATTTGGGTCTTCGCGCATAGATCGAGATTTCGGATCGTAATGAGCTGATTCTACATCTAGATTTAAAAGATATTTAGCTGTGTCTTCTCGGATGCGGAGATTTCGGACAGTCCCTGTAGCAGCGCCGCTTGCTCGAACACGTTTTTCTATTTTAGCAAAACCAGATTCTTCTTCTTCCACAACCTTATCTTCTTCTTCTACACCATCCTCTAAAATTTTATCCTCATTACCTGCTGCTGCTGCAGCTTCAGCAGCAGCTTCTGCGGCGACGGCGGCGTTGTCCACGTCATCACCACCATCACTACCATTTTTGAATTTCTGTTCTAGAAGCTCTTTACGACGGACTTCTGCCCTCATTTCAGCCATTTTATCGAAATTTTCTGCTTGTTTAGTCCATTCATCAGCGCTGTATCCATTCCATCGATCCCGCTTTGCATCGAAAGAAACCATATTCACATCTTGCACTTTCTCATCGGCGGCGATATTTTTATTTGTGTATTTAGCGCCCTTTGACCGTGGTCGTTCCATGCAATCCTTGGTTTTGTGTGACATGGAACCACAATTTTCACAAGCTCCTTTACGGTATTTCGTAGCTTGGAAAACTTTGGCCCCACGATCATACCATCCCTTGTCGTCGCCTTGAGGGCCCCCTTTCCAATTACGCTGATGCTTTAGGGAAGGGTGGTCATTGTTCAGGTACCATGGCGCAGAAGCCATGAACTGAGGGATATGGGGGTTGATAGCATTTCCCTCTTCATCTACTTCTGGAGCGGCTAATCCAGCCTTACGGGCTTCCTCAAGTTCTTTTTGCCGTCTACGCTCTTCAGCGCTTAGCATTTTGCCGCCTGCTGAAGCCATTTTTTCTTATTGTTTATGTGCGCAAGGGCGAGGTAAAATTGCGTTTGTAAAGCTTGAGAGATTCGAATTGATGGATTTTATTTTAATACTTATCAATGTAAATTCTTCGGGAAGTTTCTGCGGTAGAAGATGGAGTAGAATTTATTTTGAATATTTTGTATAATTTTGAGAGCGTGTGGCATTGCCAATTTTATGCTCCACTTTTGCTACAAAAAATGTGCCACGCCCGCTCGCTCCCCCCCCCCCACAACCCACAACAACAAGGCGGCCCAGACAAAACTACAAAATTACCCAGAGATTCTTCTTCTGCATCTTTCTATGAGTGCTGTCTCCACCATCATTGTGCAACATTTATTCTGTCTGTGCAGTACAAATTTAATCAGACCATGAAATTTCTAAGCTGCGGCAACAGCACCGCACGCAAAATTGGCGGCGGCAATATTTTTATTTCAACTACCGATGTAGACTCCGCTATTTACGGTCCGTCATTCCTTACGGTGCAATTCAGTTGGCCGGCATGGTGCAGTTCACTCGCTACTTAATTTTGCACTTTTAGTTTCAAGCCTTTTTTGGCGCTTTTTAACCCTCAACCCCTAGACCCTTACTAGCCTAGTAGGTTGGTTGGATTACGCGATAGTTTGGCGACAGTTTGGCGTTACCTGCATGTTTTTATCCGGCTCTCCCACCCATTATCTACATTAAATTTATCATCATGAAGTTTATCGTGGCCATCCTCGTCATCTGCCTTAGTGGCCAAGCCTTGGCAGCCCCTAGTGCAGCAGCTGCTGTTGCTTCTCTCGCAGGTAATTTATCAAGATTGCAAAATTTGCCAGTTGTCTGCCAGTGTTAGAAAAGTACTACCTGCAAAACACCGCTCTTTTGGATAAGCTTCAGTGTTTCACAAGCAGCGTTCTGGTTTCTGTGGGCTAAAAGAAACTGGTCTAAATCTTCCGACATCATCCACAGCACGATTCTGCAGCTGTCAGCAAATTTGTTCGCAGAATTTAAGTTTCCTTGCTTCTGCCCCTCCAACTACAATTACAAACTGAAAATTCCTTATTCCTACTGTAGAATCTGAGTTATGCGGTAACTACATCTCTGCACCTGGACTTGCCTGCAACAACGAGGAAGAAGGTGAATCCCAAGCACTCGAGGTCCAAAACCTGCAAACCAGCATGATTTCCGCTGCCAGCGGCGATAATAAGATGACCTATGATCAATTTATTACGTATCCGCCACAAGTAGGCGCCTACAGTTTGAACACTCCCAGAAATCTCCAGTTCTCTTCCAACTGCTTCTTCAAATCCCCTAATGAATCCTTCGACTGCGCTCCTGGCGAGTGTATCACCAACGTAGCTATCCCTGAACTCGACGACACCACCTGGGGTGAATTGGCTGACAACAAATGCGCTTCCTACTACCCAGATTCATCTACCGCTGTCGCTCTTGGCCCTGCTCCCGAGGGCAACGTCCTTGTCTCCGTTATTTCCAAATGCCAAAATATGACCTGGACATCTGATTCGATCTACGTACTTACCGACGAATGGTCTAATACGTACATCATGCACGCTTCTGGTAGTAACACAACCGAGTCGTTGAAAGAGGCTGCCTCAAACGCCGTCTTCCCGGAAGGTTGGTCTGTGGAAAGTGTAAATATTACGGAACCGCTGACCATTTATCCTAGGATGGTTGAAGAGGACGGTTCTTGCTACTATACTATCATTCGCGATAGCCAGGATAATTCCTATCATGAGATTGGCTGCGGTGGCAGTGTGCAGCCTACTGATTATGTCCTTTCCTGCCCTGCTGAGACCATGTCTGATGAAGGAAAGGCAAAGAAGGCTGCCGCTGCTGAACCTGGTGCTTCACCCAGCCCTGCTCCTGCTCCTTCCAGCGCTTCCCGTGTTGCTCACGTTGCCGGTGTTGCTGCTGCTGCACTCATCATGGCTGCTGGATTCTAAATTACGAAGTACTGTCCAGTTAATTTAAGCACTGTCAGATGAAAAAGTAAAATATTTCGAACTTTATTGAAATTATTATCTTCCTTGATGGAAATTGAACTTCTCTTATCCTACTTTAATAAGATTTGAGCTGCTTAATGACTAAATCGGTAATTACAAACTATTGGTAAACCTCGTCTCAGTCCAAATTACACTTTATACCATGTAATAAAACAAAACAACAAATGGTATCGATAGATTAAATCACCGTCTCGGTCTTCTTGCACTTTCTTTAAGTCGCTTTCACTTTATACAATTCCAATATCTCATCTTCAATAGAGTGCGTATCACCCGCAATAATTAAAGAGTGCAACGGAGCTCCAAAATCGACATCGAGCAAACTCTTCATGGGGCCAGCAACAATCTTCTGAGACTCAGACCCTACTCTGGCTACACCGACACACATTGTATCTTCATCATATGCATTCTCCTTTCTATTCTGTTCAATTTCCAGTAATTGCTCCACAGCTGTGGCTATAGACATAAACCTCGGCGGTTCGTACACTTTTCTACCACGCGCTAGACTTTCTAAGGACGGTTCTTTGACTTTTATATCTAATAAACAGAGCGTGTGGAGGCCCATACGTCGGTTGGATAAAATTTTATCATAAAAGCTATCCGGACGCCACGTTTCTGTAAAGAATACGATTGAAATGGCTTCTCCGTACCGATACAATTGCAGCCCTGCTGCGCCTACTGCATTCATTATGGACGCGTTGTGGACCACGTGAACTGGGATGCCTCGTTGCCGTGCTCGGAGTTCCAGGTCGGTGTGAGTAGTGGCGCCGAATGGATCGCCAACGACGAGGAAAGCGACGTCTATTGTTTCTGCACCTTCCAAAATAGCATCAGCTTCCTAATTATTTTGTTTCAGAGGAAGAAGAATGTGGTGAGAAGAAGGATCGAAAGATGATTTAGTGTGATTGTGATTTCAAGACCAAGGCCTAATAAGTTCATAAAGTTTAATTATGCGTACCATTTCAACCATTTCTCTGTCTGCTACAATAACAGGCTTGCCATAGAACTCCTCCTACAATACATCAAAGCGTGGCAGTAAGAAAAATAATTCAAAGTGGTACTGACAAAAATCTGTCCTCGCAGGCAGAGGGTTTTCTTTTGCTTGCTCCAGGGTAACCACCAAGATTAATCCATGCACAGCGTTACTTTGAACAGTAAAACTAATAATCTTACCAACTTATTTTTGGGGACGAGCAGCAAAGAGGTATATGCTTCCAAGTAGACCCTCTGTGAACCCTTAACCGCCTCGAGGCCTCTGCAAATTATTTGAATATAGTTAAATGAATGGACGGATCAATTGGATCAATGTGAGCATTAATTCTATATGAATACACTATACAGTATCGAAACATAGCAAACATCGCTCCATCAATTGAAGATACAAAAACTTTCACCAACCGATTACTTACTTGACAGTGATGTCCTTTTCATCAGCAAGGCCTAAGCCGATGATATGGAGCACCATGGGTACTTATCAATGCGATTTAACAATGTATCAAGTTTTAAATATGCATGCATGTTCTAAGACGCAGAATTTAGCGCACCAGCCGGCCATCATTGGGCGCGGCCGAAATGAGGAGGTTAGCGGCTGAGGTGCTAGGTTAAATTCTCCAACACCAAGATGAATCGAGCATAATTCTATAAAACTAGAATATCATGGCCTCCCAAGGCGCCCTTCTGCTGGGCTCCAGCAGGCCTTGCTTGCAATCAAATTCTCAAAATCGCTTGCCCTTAGCAGCATTAGGCTTGAAGCGATTTACGTGCGCAAAGGGTCTCTCCAGGCGCACATCAATCCGTGTTCATGCCATTGCAGCTCCTGAGAAACCTACCTCTGAGCCATTTACAGCATGGGCTACTGCTATTGAGCGTATTCCCAAGCGCACAGACTTGAAGACAATCATGATTCTAGGTGCTGGTCCTATCGTTATTGGTCAGGTAAGATGCCGAGAATGGGGCAAGCTCTGCTGCGATTTATTCCGCGAGCCCTAGCAGACCCTAGTAGGGTACCCTCGCATTCTGGGGTTAGGGCTTCCCTGAGATTGCTACATCCCGATTTTTCGACTCGGACTAATACTTCTGATTTAATTGTTAATGCGCAGGCATGTGAATTTGATTATTCTGGCACCCAGGCTTGTAAAGCTCTCAAGTAAGTGATCATTCAAACCTGTTGCCTTCTCTGGTATTTTAAAACACTGGTTATCTGTTTGATGGCATTATTAGGAGTCACGATGTACATACAAAGCACCAATTGCCGATGATTCCCTGCATCGCGTTCATAATTCCTCCATCAGATTTTCAAATTTATTGGGCGGTGGTGTTGCTCACTGTTTTTTCTTTTTCGATTTACAGGGCTGAAGGATACCGTATCATCCTTGTCAACTCCAATCCTGCCACCATTATGACTGATCCTACCACTGCTGATCGCACCTACGTTGGTCCCATGACCCCTGAGCTTGTCGAACAGATCATTGTCAAGGAGAAGCCCGACGCCATTTTGCCGACTATGGGTGGACAAACTGCCCTCAACTTGGCAAAAGCTCTCTCCGAGCAAGGCATCTTGAAGAAACACGGCGTTGAACTCATTGGCGCCAAGCTCGAGTCCATCAACAAAGCAGAAGATCGCGATCTCTTTGCTCAAGCGATGGTTAAACTCAATTTGGGGATGGCGCAATCCGAAATTGCCACCACGATGGAAGAATGCATCAGAGCCCACGATATTATTGGTAAATTTCCTTTAATTATCCGCCCTGCGTTCACTTTAGGTGGTACTGGAGGTGGTATTGCCTACAATATGGACGAATTCCGCGAAATTTGCAATGCTGGTTTGACCGCCTCCATGACCTCTCAGGTCCAAATCGAACAATCTTTGCTTGGATGGAAAGAATTCGAATTGGAAGTAATGCGTGATTTAGCTGATAATGTCGTGATTATCTGCTCGATTGAGAACGTTGACCCTATGGGTGTGCACACTGGTGATTCCATCACTGTTGCTCCTGTCCAAACCTTAACTGATAAGGAGTATCAACGCTTACGTGATGCTTCTGTGGATATTATTCGCGAGATGGGTGTCGAATGCGGTGGTTCTAACGTTCAAATGGCGATTAACCCTGCAAATGGCGATATGGTGATCATTGAAATGAATCCTCGTGTTTCCCGCTCCTCTGCCCTTGCCTCCAAGGCAACTGGATTCCCTATTGCCAAGATGGCTGCTAAATTAGCCTGTGGAAACACTTTGGATATGATTCCTAATGATATTACTTTGAAAACTCCTGCCTCTTTTGAGCCTTCTATTGATTACGTCGTCACGAAGATCCCTCGTTTTGCTTTCGAAAAGTTCCCTGGTGCCTCTGCAGTATTAACCACTCAAATGAAATCAGTTGGTGAGGCTATGGCTATTGGCCGTACTTTCCAGGAATCGTTCCAAAAGGCAATGCGCTCTTTAGAAACTGGCTGCAATGGATGGGCTTTACCACGCTCGTGGAAACGCATGCCTCAAGATAAGCTTATTTATAATATGCGTGTGCCTGGTCCTGAGCGCATGTTGGTGATCAAACAAGCCTTTGAGGATGGTGTTACTGAGGATGAGATCCACGAGTACACTAAAATTGACCCTTGGTTCTTATCTCAACTGGGAGAGCTTCACGAAGTGGATGTTTGGTTGAAAACTAAAAAACTTGAAGAGTTGACTGAAGTTGATTTCAAAGAGCTCAAACAACGCGGATTTAGCGATGATCAGATTGCTATATCTTTGGGTATTAAAGATCAGTTTGCTGTCCGTGCTGCCCGTGTTGCCAAGGGGGTTGTTCCTTCAATGAAGAGAGTGGATACCTGTGCTGCTGAGTTCGAGGCCGCTACCCCTTATATGTACTCTTCTTACGATGGTGAGTGCGAATGCGAGGCTAGCAACGCTAAGAAAGTACTCATTCTTGGTGGAGGTCCTAATCGTATTGGACAGGGTATTGAATTCGATTACTGCTGCTGCCATGCTTCCTTCTCTTTACGGGATGCTGGGTATGAGACAATTATGATGAATTCCAACCCTGAAACTGTCTCTACCGATTACGATACATCTTCTCGTCTTTATTTCGAGCCTCTTACAGTAGAGGATGTCCTTAATGTTATTGAGAAAGAGCGACCTGATGGTATTATTGTTCAATTTGGTGGTCAAACTCCTTTGAAATTGGCAACTCCTTTGGCCAAATGGCTTGAAGAAAACCCTACTCCCACTGCTTCTGGTGACGGATTTGTCACGATTTGGGGTACTCAGCCTGATTCAATCGACGAAGCTGAAGATCGCGATCGCTGGATGGCTCTCCTTACAAAATTAAACATCCGTCAGCCTCCTGGTGGCACTGCCATCGACGAAGCTGGTGCTTTGAAGGTAGCTGAGGGATTAGGATACCCTGTTATGATCCGCCCTTCCTTTGTTCTCGGTGGCAGAGCCATGGAAATCGTGTATTCTTCAGCAGACGTCAAGCGCTATATCAACACTGCAGTTGAGGTAGACCCTGACCGCCCTGTTCTTGTAGACAAATATCTTGACCGTGCTGATGAGCTTGATGTCGATGCTTTAGCTGATAAAGACGGAAATGTGGTTATCTGCGGTATTATGCAACACATTGAACAAGCTGGTGTTCATTCCGGTGATTCTGCGTGCTCCATCCCTCCTCAGACCATCTCCGAGTCTTGCTTGGAAACGATCCGTGATTGGACACCTAAAATCGCACGTGCGTTAGGTGTCGTTGGTCTCATCAACATTCAATACGCTGTTCAGGATAATCAAGTGTACATTATTGAAGCAAACCCTCGTGCCTCACGTACAGTTCCTTTTGTCGCCAAGGCAATCGGCCATCCTCTTGCCAAATACGCTTCCTTATTAATGTCTGGCCGTACTCTTCAAGAAATCAACTTCACCACAGAACCTGTATTGGACCACGTGGCCGTTAAAGAAGCTGTATTGCCCTTTGACAAATTCCAAGGCGCCGATACTTTGCTGGGTCCAGAAATGAGGTCTACTGGTGAAGTTATGGGAATAGACACGACCTTTGCTAAGGCATATGCAAAGGCTGCTATTGCTGCTGGACAACGCCTCCCAGAGTCAGGAAATGTATTTATTTCCATGATGGATAAGTATAAAGACGCTGCTGTGCCAATCGCTAAAGAATTATCGGACCTCGGTTACGGAATTTTGGCAACCTACCACACCGCTGCTGTTTTGCGTAAAGAAGGAATTAACGTACAGAGTGTGTTGAAGATTCAGGAAGGAAGACCTAATGCAGGTGATATGTTGAAGAATGGGGAGATTCAAATGATGTTTATTACTACAGCTGGTGATGAGGCTGATGTCCGGGATGGTAGAGATCTTCGCAGATTAGCGTTGGCTGCCAAAGTGCCGTTAATTACGACTGTAGCTGGTGCAAGGGCGACTGTACAGGCGTTGAGGGGGATGAAGGAAGACGGTGGCTTGGAACAAGTGCCTCTTCAAGATTATTTCTATTCTGAACGCAAGTAAACTCAGAAGGGAAGAAAAAGCGGTGAAGAAAATTTAAAATTTAAGTGTTTTCTTCTTTTGCCATATTCCAGTTCTTTTTTCAATAAAAATAAGTGTGCGTATTACTAGCATCTTTTCGTCGCTATTGTCTATTTTGCTTCTCTTTCCTACAGTACCCTTGTGTAAACCCTTTATGAACCGCCACTGCACAGCTTGAGAAGCTTCTCGTATAAATGATGAATTTTCACCTGCCTGGTCGAGAAAAGCCATATCGTCAGTTATTATTTTTACATAAATGTGCGAGAAAAGAAGAAGATTGGGAGAAGGAAGAAAAATAGGTCAAGTGACATAACAAACAAACCGATAAAATACGTTTTCTCTTTTGTCAATTACTCAGTACAGCTGAAATTCTAGAAAGTAGAAAGAAAGAGGTTCTGATATTCTCTTGAAATATTATTTTTTACGCTACAAACCAGACTGTGCGTTGACAAGAACCTTCATCATTAGTCAGCATAACAGCATCCTGCTCTTCCAAAGCATCAAGAACAATGTCAAGCTCGCCGTGGGTGCATGCACTCTTGTTACGGCCAAGCATATGTCCGTTAATCCATTCGAGGATAGTGTTGACGGGAGCATCTGAGCGAGACTTGCGGGCAATTTCAGTATCACGGTAGGCAGCAAGAGCCACTTGAATATCCTGGGCACGTGCAGGGACGACTGAAGGTGGGGTTGTGGTGGTGGTAGTAATAATTTCTTTTCTGGTGCTAGGGCGGGCGGCAGTAAATTCAAGCTGAGCAGCAGCCTGAGGGGCTGCGGTGATCTCACGGGGGGTGCGGGGCTGGACGCGAGTCGCGGCACGGGCAGAGATACGGGCAGCGGCAGCGGCCAGATTCTGACGCTGAAGAGGACGAGTCAATCTGCGGCGCTTTTCATTCATCGCAAAGCCATAAAGAGTCCTGCAAAAATTCAAATGTTTAAACTGTTAACAATGAGCAGATGAGAGTAGAAGCGGCAAGGAAACAGCAATAACCCGTTGCTAAAATTATCATCAATATGCCAAAGCAATATATAGCAAGAAAAGAGGGAGCTTAACGCCAGCGTTAACACTTACATTCCATTACGCTTGAGAGAGAGAAGCACATCATTGATAGTCACAGTCATGCGGCGAGCATGCTCGGTATAGGTAACAGAGTCAGCGATAATCTTCCCGAGCCAAGCACGCATTGCGACAGGGGCCTCTTCATAGATACCAGCGTTAATTCTCTTAACACCGGCACGACGGGCCAATCGACGAAGGGCAGGGCGGCTCAAGGCAGAACTTCCATTGGGCATATCACGACGGCTATGACGCTTAAGACCGCTTCTGCCGCTTCCTAAGCCCTTGTCACCATCGCGGTGGTCGATCTTCTTGTGAATGGGAGCAATTTTTGCCCCGGTGCTGCGAGAAGCCATGTTTATTTAGACTTGCGTTATTAAACTAATAAAGACAAACACAGTGGCGAGTCCTCAAAAGTTTAATAATTATATTTTATACTTAAACCCGCGGGGAGACTTCTCAACACCATTTTAAAAGTTTGAATTGGAAAGGACTTCTCAATAGTGACAAAGTTTATCAACTGGGGGCTTAGTCGCAAATGGGGCACGTTCGTGAAGATAATTAATGATATCTCAGATTTAGGGCACAACCAGGCATCTCATATTTCACAAACCCGACCTTGGGGTCCATAAATTACAGCTAAGAATGGTTCTAGAAAAAGACCCTTGCGCATAGCGCCTCCTGGGCACAAAGTTTTGTTCAAACATGCCACCAAGTGAGTGAAATTGTACTGGATTGCAGCTGAGGATAAGTGATTAAGTCTTACTTTGTCAGTTAGACTTTCGTTTTCAAAGTGATCTGTGTCTCCAACAAGTTCTTTTCACTATCATACCCCTTTTCGCGTTCCACTTTACTTCTTATGTAGAAAGAATCAACAAGCCTGCCGGCACCGGCATTATCCTTGGCAACGCATGCTGTTTTTGCCAGCGACCAGCTGACGATGCTGCACCTGGCGGCTTGGGTGCCTTGATTCAGTGCACCTCTGGGAACACAGCGCTCAAATATCATGAAGCCTGTGCTGCGTACAGCATGGTCATAGCAATGAACTGCCCAAAACCTGGCTCTATTCAGGAATGGCGGGTCAATAGCGAAGCTCAGCGTGGTAGCAATGTCATATGTGTTCTCTGTCGGAAAACCGGCGCCACTGTAAAATGCAATGGCAAAGGCTGTCCTCGAAGTTATCACTTGCCCTGCGCGCGTGAAGCCGCGATGAAATTAAATCTCAACGTTAGAATGGATGAGTCTCTACGTCCTGTATTTGCAGCGGTAGGCACTAGTGCTAGTGGTGGAGTCGAAATGAAGAATAATGCTCGACGCAACGAGCTTGCCTGTTCAGATCACGCAGGAGTATCTATTAGCAATCCTCTCGAAGAACCTGCTGGTTTGTGGTTTGAGGATTGTGGAGGGTGGGATTGTCACTGTCCTGAAGCTACAACTGTTTTGCTGTCTGGTGGCAGCCTAGAAAAGGGGAAGACCCTCGATGCTGCTGCTGCTGCCGGTGGCGGTGCGGGAGCTGCTGGTGCCACAATCGGTGCAGGTGGACGTCAAGGTGAAGGTTCAAGTGACCAAACACGAGAAGAAGAGATGCTAGACGACCGTCTAGCTAGTACTGCTGCGGTAACTGTAGGAGCAGCAGCGCCGCCGCAGCCACAGCAACCCTTGGAAACTGCAGCAGCTCCCGCTTCTGCGTGTAATCAGAAAGTTGCTACGTATGATATTCCTAATCATATTTGGGAAGTATCTGCATGTGTACAAGGCCCATTACCCCCTCTAAGGCCGAAAGAAGGCCGTGTTTTAGGTGTAACCCTCTCTGCACCTGTCTTCGTAGCCTACCGACGTACTGTGAGCGCCTTTATTTCAGCAGCAAAAAAGAAGCCCGCACTACGGCATGTAGTTGTTCTAGAAAACAATGCTTCTGTTATGCCTAAAAAGGGCCTCATAGAGATCGCTAAATCAGTCCAAAAAGCGATTTGCAAGGCTGCAAAAGTGGAATCTATCAAGAAAGTACCATTGGATTTACCTCAGAAGGTTCCATGCCATCCGTCTTTAGAAGCCTTTTGCATTTCAAAAGATGACCCCCGCGCAGGTTTAGCCTCAGAACCTGGTTCCCTTGGTGTCCGTGTCCGCTTACATGCAAAATCAATTAAACCGTACGAGTTACTAGGCATATACGGAGGTCTCCAATTGTACTTTGATGACCACATAAAAATGTGTGATGACGTCCAGCTTGCCAAAGCCATCGGTCTTCGCTGTAAACAACAGCTGGCAACAAAAATCGAGTCATACACTGCAGATGAAGAGCATATGCAACATGTAGAGCATTTCGAAGAAACTGTTGCTGAAGCATGTTTTCTCGATCACGCAACTGGCGGGTGGTTTAAAAATAAAAGCTCGTGGCTGTGCACGCAAGCATTCCTCTATGGCAACATGACGTGTTTAATCAACGATCCGACGTTAGATCCTTTTACATCTGGTACTGATAGACGCACTGATGACGTTACTATTATCAAAAACAATAAAAACAACAGTATTCCGAAAAGTGCAAAGACATTTAATCAGAATGACACTAGTGATGTCGGTGACCCTCCCGGAAAGTTGAAGAGTAATTTAATGAAGAATTCAAATTTATTGGCTGCACCGAATTGCAAAATGATGTCATGCCTTATTCGTGGGTGGCCGTTCATTATTCTCGTCAGTACCGCTGAAATCAAGCCAGGACAGGAGTTATTGTACTTGTACAATGGGAAAGAAGCCCATCAGAGCATGACCATCGACGGGTATTGGGCAAATCTATGGGACCGTATTGCCTTAGAAACCGACGCTTTAAATGCGCTAGATAGGGAAGAAGAACTTCTTCAGAAACTGAACAAGGATAGACTGGAAAAAGAGGAGAAAGATCGAGAAATTGCCGCGTTGAAAGCTCAATTACGAATGGCGGCCACGTTCAGCAGCGGCCAAGATTTTAATTCAAACGATGGTGGTACTGGAAATTGTACCTTGGGTGGTGGATCAGCTGTGATTGGTGAAGTCCGAAGAAACGCTGCTAGTGCTGTTGCAAATGGTGGTCATGGTGCGCTCGTTGGTGCTGTAGAGCATCGTAGTGAAATCATCAGAGAACCGTCTTCCCTTGTCAATGACGTTCTTGACGATGGCGGGAATAAATATAAAAATACAAATGCAAATGTCGGTGGCTGTAATAATGACGATGCTAGTGGTTCTGGGGTGACTACAACGCCTAATGGAGAGCTGAGTGTGCTTATTGGGAGTGTTAGCACTGAAGACATTAATCTAGAAAATGCGGATGAATTAGAAGAGCTTGAAGCTACTGGAGGCGTTAACAATGCTGGCGCTGGCGGTGGCGGTGGTGGCGGTAATATTCAACTTGTGAAGCAACACTCGCATGTGGTTGGTAACGCTTGTAGTAACGGCATTGCGATTATTCGACAGCAAGAGAAGGAGAGTCCCATCCCTGCTGGGAAGTTTCCTCCTGCTGGATGTGCGGAAGACAACCCTTTCTTGATGGAAATAATAGATATGACCAAGGATGAAGACGGAGACTGTATTAAAGAAGACATAACAACAAAGCCCGGTAATGCGATTTCCGCTCATGCTGCTCCTACCATACCTGCTGCGGTTAAGAAAACAGGGAAGACGTATGAGGGAGAGAAGCTGGCCTTGTACAAAAGCAGCGAGCGCCCTCGATGCAGGAGTAGAGACAGCACCAGGAGTCCAGAGAGACGCAAAAGAAGGTCCGATGATAGTCGAGAACGGTATACTAGCCATGGCCGTAGCTATGAGAGGAAGTCAAGATCAAACCCAAGTCCAGTTAAAGGTCCAGGGAGAGGACGTGGGCATGGCTCTCTCTGCCGTGAATATCTCGGGGATACTAGAGACGCTGATGATCGTCGCGGTGGCGCTATTACTTACAACAACAGCAATAGCACCAAGTACCGTCAACGTCCTCCTCCAGCTGATTTGCGTGAAATGCTTCATCAGAGCAACTCTAAGAGTCACCACCACCAACATCGATACCAACTCCACAAAAAATACCGCAACAGTAGAAGCAGGAGTCGTACTAGAAGTCGTAGTATTAGTCGTAGTAGAAGTAGAGAGGCACGTAGAGATAGAAGTCGGGATGGCGAGAGAAGAGACCTAGATAGGAGAGAGCGTGGTAGAGGTACCACAGATCACACGTATCGAAGCAATACTGAACAAGAATCATATCGTTCACGTGATTATGATGATGTTGAGTTTACAAAGCAGCAGCAGCAGCAGCACCAGAATAAGAAGAAGAAGAAATCTACTGGTAGTAACACTGTTCAGAAAAACAAAGATCTTCCTCCTGTTCCTCTCCGCCTTGCTTCTACTGCTGCGGCGGGCGCAGCGGCATTGCCGGTTTTGAATTCTGGTCATCAGCCTTCTCTTCCTCCCATCAATCCAGATTCTCTCACTATGACAGTCTCTCTATCAGACCCTCGGTTTCAGGTTCCTGAAAGAAGCGAGTCTTTGTCATTGTCTCTACCTCCCGTACCACCTGCACACCAGCTTCACCCGCAGCATCCCGGACATCAACTCTATCAAATGGCCTTTGTTATACCTGCCTCAATTTCAGATATACCAAAGACAGTGGGACCAGAGAGCATCTCCCATTGTCATCGTCCTCGTTCTCCACGCCCTGTCCTTGTAGGGACCATCCACCCTCCTCAAGTGGAGCCACCAATCATGCAATCTGTGTCTCAGCCTTCCGTGACCATCTCGGATGCTCCGTCTGGTGCATGGCATCAGGTCGTTTCACTGAAGAAAGCACCCTCTTTTACCGGTAAGAAGAGACCACCTTCCTATTATAAGGGGAACGGGGCTGATGGAAATAGTCACGGGGTTGGTGGTTCGGCAAGCGAGGTGTACGATCCAACTCAGGCAGTGCATCAACACCCGCAAACCCAAGACCCGCCTGCTACAGCCGTTCCTGGTATTCCATGGGACTATGTAAGCTTGCCCATACCTAATAGGTCACATAATGAAGCTACGAAACCAGCGGCAAAAGGCTGGTATGAAGGTTCACACGGAGGATAGAAGCAGTAGGCAGAATTTTTTTATTATTTTGTTTTATATCGTTAGCGTTCCTACTTTCTTCCATTCTTAGTGTCTGATCTTCTGAATATATATCTGTATAAGAATAGATATAGATATAATTTAAATCTAATACTTTCTCCCACCCATATTATTTTCTAGAAAAGAGATTTAAGTTAAATCTCAGACTGAGGCCCCGGCCACCAAAAAAATTTGAGCAGCAGGCAGTGCGGCCATGAAAAATAACTGCAAAAATTAGGTGCTCCAAACGCATATTTTTCGTATTCATTTTGTTGTGTAAGGCAATTTTGAGATTTGTTTCTCAAATCAGAGCAGGGAATATATTCCAGCGTGTCTTCCCTTCCTTCTATTTTCTACCTATTTCGTCAACTAAAATCAAGTATGTTATAACGATTAACATTGTCAAAAAATAAAGAAGAGAATGTATTAAAGTGGAGTAAACCGAAATATAATCAATTAGCAAAGAAAGCAAACACCATAAATAAAACTGTCGATCAATTCCCGTCCCTTGAAATCCTTTTTTTTATCATAAATCTATTGCTATTGCTGTCCATTCAACTATTCCAACTTGTAGCCTACTCTACATACATCATCATATGATTTACCGGCAATATCGGTATAACTTGAGGGTGTGGCTTCCCCTGCATCTCAGGGTTGACCGGAGTGAAGGTAAATCTCTGAGATAAAGCACCCAGCAGTACCCTAGACTCCATTAATGCAAAATACTGACCCAAACAGTTCCTAGGACCTTGAATAAACGGTAAAAACATATAAGGACGGACATCTTCAGGAAATTGGTCATACTCTCCGTTAGGCAAAAATCTTTGTGGCTGCCATTCTAAAGGATTTTTGTACTGATGGTGGACTGCTTGGAGGTGGACAATAATCCATGATTTTGCAGGTAGTTTATAGCCAGCAAGCGTATCCTCGGAATTCATGTTACGAGTGACGACAGGCACCACGGAATATTTTCGCAGGGTTTCTTTTAGAGAGCTTAAGGTCCAGTCCATGCGCTCCACGGCTTCTCTAGAGGGGACAGCACCCTTGAGAGCGACTTCAGCTTCTTCGCGGACTCGAGCCAAAGCTTCCGCGTTTCTAGAAAGCTCGTAGGTAGACCACGTCAGCATCGCAGCGCTCGTTTCGTGACCGGCTAATAAGAAAGTTTTAATTTCATAACAGAGTTGATTTTCTACTCCAGGCCCCCATTTCTCACCGCGTTCTTCAACAGAAGTAAGAATACGGTCTAAAATATCACCTTTAGGCTCTGTTCCTGCTGCGCGTGCTGCGCGTCTCTCCCTCAAAATATTAATAATGTAAGAATTCAATCGTCTAACTCTGGAATTGTACTTGATAACAGTCAGAGGATAGAGATTTCTCCAGGGCGCAAGTACCCTATGGTTACTTTCTTCCATTACGGGGATGTACAGGTCAGGAAAAACCCGGTCACATTCTTCAGGGGCTAAAGAAAGGATCGCCTCGCCAATAATTTGAAGCGTTAATAAATGGAACTCAGCTTGAATATCAACAGGGGTCTGCGTACCACGGAATTTCTCAATTTTAGATGCCATACGTTCTACAGCGCGCTTAGAAATGGGGAGGATCGCATCCAGCATGTCGATACGAAGGGCGGGGGCCATTAGGAGCCGTTGTTTTTGCCAACGGTCGCCATTCGCTGTGACGAGGCCAGAGCCTAGGATGGAAAGGAATGGTTTGTAGGAGAAATCAAGATCCTTGTCGTACAGCTTGAAACGAGTCTGCAAGTAGTAGTGGGGAATAATAGAAAAGGAGGCGGGTGTTTAGTCTAATTTAATTGATGGATTTTATTTTTAGGCAACCAAGCGGGAGCAGTTGAAGTAAAGAATCCAAAAAGGTGATTCTAGATTTATTCCTGTTTGTATGCGTACCTGGAAGATTCGTTTGATGGCGAGTGCATCGCCTACTACAATACCAGTGCGGTGCAAGATGCGGAATCTAACCAAAGGTGGGCAATTGCGAACCCATTCATGCATCTGTTCCCATGCGCAGTTGGTAGCGAGCGGGAAAACGTGCCCAAGGAGCCAGTTTCCACCAGGGGCAACAGGGATGTGACGTGTTTCAAGTCCTACTTTGATCCAACGTGCTGCGAATCGGAATATAGAGGCTGCCAGCCAAGAAATAAAATAGAGCGCTGCGAGAACAAATGCTAGATGCAGAGGCTGTTGCTGTTGAAGCCAGACTTGGGCTTGCTCTAATAGAACAGCAAGCATTTTAATAAGTTGACGATCTGCTCAACGTATCCAATGCTGGCTTTTTAGTGGTGGGATTAGCGAGTGTGGGCGACGAATCTTTTGCTTAATTTCCGTTGTTTGATTTTGTGAGAGCGAGAATGTGCCTATTTAAATCATCGGAGCCCTGTATCAAACTCTACTTGATACGAAAATATTATTTTTTATGCCAATGAGGTAGACGTGTCCAGGTAGACGTGCCTCTCGCTGAAGCAAAATTTAAAAAAATGTGTTTGCAATTTAAATCTCAATTGAAATTTCCTCCGGGAATTGAGCCCAGGGAAACAAAATTTCCCTATTCTGTGCTGGGAAACAGCTGGGAAACCTTGTTTTTGTTTCCCATGGTGAAGAAAATTTCCAAGCATCTGCAGAATCTTCCTGCTCTGCTGCCCATTTGCACCGCCCTAAGACGGGGAGCAGAAGTTAGAATATCAGGAGCCACGAGGAATGCAATCCTATGCATCGTATAGATCTTACATCTTTATATCCATTTTCGAAAACGCCAAGCACTGTCACTGCGAAGCTGGAAATAGGGCAGGCTTGAAGAAAACATGAAAGCTCGTAGAGGTCGAGCACTCCGGCGGTGATTCCAGCGGAGGTTCTGTCGATGCATCGACCCTCTTGGCCTTAGAGAGGCATTGGCAGATGGCGCTGCATTTGGCGATGACGTCCATGCTGATCCGTAGGGAATGGAGAGAATTTTTCAATTTTATTTAAAACCCCACCGTCACAATTTTTTTACCCGTCGACACCAGGCAGGTACGTAGTCTTATTTTCTGATAATAATATTAAACGACCATTATAGCGTTGCTATTTTTCTTTATTTAGCAAAGCTAAAGTATACACATTTCTAGCCTTCTTTCGCAGGCTTCTTCTTCAAACGGTCCCACTGCCAGCACTGCCAGGATTAGAAAAGGAAGAAATTCCTAATTTTCTTCTTCCTTCACCTGTTAAGAGGCCTCGCTCTGGCACTGGCGCTACTTCTTTTGATATCTCTGAGGATAATTTTAGAGATCTTTGTCCTTGTTGCCTGACATTGGCGTTGGTTATTTGCCCTAAACGTTTGATTTGTTTTTCAAACTTTTTTTTCCCCGCCGATTTTTTCCCTACCCCTTGAAGCCTTGTTTTCTTTCTCCCCATGTTTGGATATTGGACCTAAATAACTGTCTTGGCATTATATGCATATGTTTTGACTAGTATACACGCAAAAAAGGAAAAATCGAAGAAAATAAAATAGAAACTGACTAGAGCAAAGAAGAAGAAAAATGGACCCGCTCAAAAAAACTTTTTTGTTGGCATGTATTATAAGGGAGCTCGAGGAGGCAACAGATGGTGCAGAGCTCGAGGAGGCAACAGATGGTGCTTCCTTCGGTGATGGAGTCCATTCTGACCTGCGCTTTCATTCAAACAGGGCGCGTGGCTCCTTGGCGTCGACCATGCGGCGACGCTTGGCGGTGCTGGGGAAAAAGTTTCCCCGGTTTGAGCTAGGTGTTCAGCACACTGCGAGGAGAGACTCGAGGGTCGAGAGCACACTGTAGTGAGTTACGAAAGGGGTTTAAAGAGACGGGAGCTGAGAATCCATAACCGGGCTGCAGTGACCGTCGGCAGCTGCCCCTGCTGCATGTGAATTCTGGCGCTGGCAGGGAATGTGACAAGCATGATGGAGCCACTACGGGCTATATAAAATAGCTACGGGGTCCGTGAGGGGCTGTGGGGAGGAAAACCCCGCCTTTTATTTTTATCTATGATCAGCAGCTTGATCCGATTCTTGGGAAACAGCAAGGTCGCCTACCGCAGTTTCCCCACGCGGCATAGAGTTTCCTTGGGGGTATAGAAATTCATTCACTGGGAAACTCGAGTATTTCAAGAGGAAAAAAAAACTGTTTCCCATCATGGGAATCCCATGAGCCTTTCCTCCTGCTCGCTGGGAAATTAGATGAGAAACGATATATGGCACTGCTGGAACAGATGCATTGTTCACTTTATTAAAAAAAAATTCAGCGTGTGCCGCGAGGGATAGCAATAGTATCCCCATAGCTCTCCGTGATCACTTTTCGTCAAATTAATCTGATCAAAGGCAACTAGCTAGTACTATGTTTCAAGGCAAAAGTAGCCAAGGCATAGTAGACAAACCATTCTCTAGAGGAAAAGTAGAGGTCAGAGTTATAAACATATGTTATGCAACCTGCAATAATCAATTGTGATTATTGTTCTCTCGTTATTTATGGCCAACCGACGCACTGACTCTATTCATCTTGCCCTTAATTATACACGCAGGTCTCTCTGAGTACGTTTTCATACTTATTTAGCGAGCTTGTACAATATTGCCAGAGCAAAGTATCCAACGTGGGAGAACTAGAGCGCAAACTAGAGGAGGTTGGTCACGGTGTTGGCCTCCGCTTATTAGAAATTTTAGCTTATAGAGAACGTGCTGGACGACGGGATACTCGATTGCTTGACGTTTTACGGTTTATTCATAGTACCTTATGGAAATATCTGTTTGGAAGACAAGCTAAAGACCTGGAACAGAGTAATACTGTAAGTGCAAAGAATGAAAAATAATGATGGATAGCCTATCCCCGACAAAAATAAAAACTAACATTTTAGATGATCCCCCCCCTCCCCCCCCCCCCCCCTTATTTTCTGCCTTTTCTTTCTTTCTTCAGGCTGAGGATGAGTATATGATTAGCGATTTTGATCTTTTTGTTAATAAATTCGTTAGTGTCCCTAAAGAGATGGGTCATTTAAATTGCAATGCCTTTGTGGCTGGAATCGTGGGTGGAGTGTTAGATGGTGCTGGATTCCCAGCCAGGTACGTTCTCTATACCTGAAATTTTAACACCATGCTGTTATTCACGGTGTAGTAATAACAGGAGGATGTAGACGAAGTTTGGGATGCTTTTGAATAGAAAATGCGGTACTAACAGTGTTTTTATCTTTTCTTTCCTTGTCTATTTGCAGAGTCACCGCTCATTTTGTTCAAGTAGAGGGTCACCCACGGCCAAGAACGACAATTTTGATGAAATTTGACCAATCAGTTATGCAAAGAGAACAAAGACTAAAGACTACATGATCAACTAGCAGCGACAAGAATATGTAAATTAGGTTTTAAAAAGAATGATTCAGTCTGCAGAGCGGCAGACGAGAGCAAGCACAGAGGAGAGCTCAGCCGCCGTTTAGAATACAAAAAGAAGAGCCTCTGATCTTTCATACTCATAATTCTATTTAATATTTGATTTTAGAAGTGACCCAGTACGCGGTATAAACGATTAATTGCCAGTCAATTATTAATCTTTTGATTTGTCGATTTACGAGTTGTATATTGCATCCATTGCCAAATTCCTTTGTCTTGCTGCAATAACACAACGCAATGGAATTTCCACAAGATACTATCAAGGACGGACGTTTACCACTCACCCTGCTGAGTGGTTTTCTAGGCTCTGGCAAAACAACGCTCTTGAAGCACATTCTCCGCAATAAACAAAATTTTAGAGTCTGTGTTATAATCAACGATATGGCTTCGTTAAACATCGACGCGTCATTGATCAAAAACACCAAGCTGGTCCAAACAGAAGAGCGTCTCATTGAACTCAGCTCTGGCTGTATTTGCTGCACTTTGCGGGATGACCTGTTAACAGAAGTTGGGGCCTTGGCCCGCTCAGGAAAATTCGATTATCTCGTTATAGAGAGCACAGGTATTGGAGAGCCGATGCAAGTGGCTGAGACGTTTACAATGGAGCTTGATGATGAAGAACATGGCATTGTAGAACTCTCTAAAATAGCAAGGCTTGATACCTGTGTGACAGTTGTCGATGCTGCTGAGCTGCTTTCAAACGCTGCTAGTGTTGAATCTCTCGCTCAGCGCGGGGAAGCTGTCACAGAAGAAGACGATCGAAATGTTGCTGACTTGCTTTTAGATCAGATCGAATTTGCAGATGTGATTTTATTGAATAAAACAGACCTGGTGTCACCACAACACGTCGCTCAGCTTGTTGCTTTCATTAAAACCCTAAACCCTGATGCAGAGATAATCCCTACAGTGCATTCTGAAGTGGATATCACAAAAGTGATTCATACAAATCGATTTAGTTTTGAACGGGCTGCGCGGAGTGCAGGATGGTTGCAGTCCATGCAAGCAGAGACACCACACACGCCGGAAACTCTCGAATATGGAATAGGCTCATTTATCTATAGAGCAAGAAAGCCATTTCACCCACAAAGATTGCACACCTTTATGACGGAACACTTCTTATTGCAAGAACCTGATTGGGACGATGCTATTGCTGAAGATGAAGGTGGAGAAGAAGAAGAGAATGAAGAAAAAGAGATGATTGCCGTTGCCAAGGAGTCGGCAGCAGTGGCAGCAGCAGCTGCACAACAAGTTGCAGATGCCTTACGTCAACTAGACCTGAAACAAAAAGCCAACGGCGATGATGAGTATGTAAATCAACAGTATGCGCCGTTGGTGGCAGCAGCAGCGGCAGCGGCGACAGCAGCTGCAGCGGCCTCGTCCTCTGTTGCTCTGCTTATTTCTCAAATTTCTAACAAGAAGGAGCGATATCAAAATGGTGATAATAATAACGCAGATCATTCATCACATAATCATCACAACCACGCTAACACAGCACTACCAACAGCTCCCATCTCTGCAACCCCAATGTCTGAAGAGGAAATAGCCACAGCCAGGGGCCGTCGTCAACGCCTTTTTTCATCTTTTGGCCAAGTTTTACGTGCAAAAGGCTTTGCATGGCTTGCTTCCCGCGCAGATTTATGCGGAGAATGGAGCCAAGCTGGTGGTGTCCTTCGTTTCACTGTAGGTGGTCCGTGGTACGCTGCTTTGCCTGCTGAGGCGTGGCCTGAAGACAAGGCACAGCGTGAAGATATCCTTGAAGACTTTCAAGGAGAAGATGGAGATCGTAGACAAGAGCTTGTGTTTATAGGTATTGATGTGAATCAGCAAGCCCTCACTGCAGCTTTAGATGCGTGTTTGGTGCAAGACGATGAGGATGTTGGTGTTTACGACAGAAACAAGGATCCTTTTGCTACTTGGCCCTCGTTGCAGCAAATATTAGACGGCGGTGAAGATGATGATACCATCAGTATTGATGCTGATACTAGTGACCCACAAGAAAAACCTAATAAAGAACAGCAAGTAACCAACTACGACTCCGCCTTACCGCCACCCGGAAAAGTTTTAAACATTGAAGAAGGCGCTTCAGAGTTGCAAGCAATGCTCAACGCTATACCCCCTGGGTCTTTGTCTATAGTTCAGTGGCATGCTGATTGGATTAGTGAAAGCGTTGATGCCTGTTATGCCCTTGAGAAACTGGCAAAAAGCCATCCAAATGTGATCCTAGCTCGAGTCGGTGTTGAATCTACGTATGCGAATAGAACTTTATCCAATGAAAAAATGATGGAACGGCCTCAAGTACGCCGAAAAGACGCAAAACCAGTGTTGAAGCATGGAAATAGATTCCCCGCGTTTAGTGTTCATTATGCACCTAGTTTGCAACCTGCAGAGTTGCTGACGGGCAAAACAGCGTTGGCTGTAGTCACGGAGATGATAGCAACCGCTGCTGCTGAAATTAAACAGGACCCTCGTAGCTACGAATCCAGTAACAGCGGTGCACTTGCTCATGGTGGGGGTAATAGTAGAAAATCTAGACGCGTAGCTAATATTCAAGTACAGGAGCTGACGACAGGTGCGGCTCAATTTAAATCTTTACTCCTCGCAGCCAAGGAAGCAGGCACAGCATGTATTGTTATTTGGAGCGCATCTTCTTCTTCAAGTGGGAGTGGAGGTCGGGTCTCACAAGAACGCCACCATGTGTTGCAAAACGCAGCTGCAAAGGCTGCTTTACTCGGCCGTGCGGCCATTGTGGTGGGTGATGTTGCAGCGTCAAATGCAAACGCAGTGCTGGCTGATGCTCTGGGCGTCAAAGTCTTTCCAGCTATCCATATATACCGTGGAATGAAGTTAGAAAAGAAGATATTTGGGGAAATAGCTACAGATATTGCTGTTTTAGAGGCAGCGCAGTCTGCAGAAATTGAAATTCCTGGTGCTGAGACTGCTGAAGGGGTAGTAGGGGGAGCGACATCATCTTCTTCTCCTGCTCCTGCTCCTGCTGCTGCGGCGGCTACCAAATCTGTCACCTACCATCACCTAAAGGGCAGTAATACTACTCAAAACAATAAGTCAACTTCTAAACAGCGTGCTCCAAGTGAGTTTGATCCTCCTACTGGAAAATTTGCTCGTCCTGGAGCTACAAAAAAAATGGCCGACGGTCGAACTGGCGTCTTTTTCCCAAAAATGCCGTGCCTTCGGTGTGGCTGCCCTTGGTGGAGCTCGGACGATTGGACTGCGAAATGTTTGAGATGTAGTTGGGATTGTGAAAGCAAAGGATATGATGATGATTCGAAGCCTTTACTTGCATTTTTGAAAAAGTATGAGACGTTTACTGCAGCGATACGACAAGGAAGGACTGTTGAATGGCGAGGCAGTGGCAAATAGATTGTTTATATGGAATTATACAGATTAATGGTGTTTACATGATATGTAAAATTATGATACGTAAAATTATAATTATGTGAATAAATTTTGGAGGAGGAGGAAGCTGTTCAGAGGTGGAAAAGCGGTGCAGGGAGGAGAGGTGAGAACAATAAAAAAATAAACGACCCAAGTAATATTTGGCAATCTGCTTGTCCCTAATATATCTGTTACATCCTCTAAATGGGGGGTTTTAGGTTTAAAAGGAATGCAAATACTCGTATTAGTTTACCTCAGACTGCATTCAGAGTGTAATATTCAAGTAGAGACCCAGCCAGGGTCAAACAAGTTGTGTTCAGACTTTTTGTAATTTGGCAACTCTATAAGCGAGCGCCTCAAGCTTAACTAGCTCTCTTTTTACTTAGGAGCAATCCATAGATAAAATGGCCCCTACAGGTGAGACATGAAGCTTTATTGTAGAGGAGAAAAGCGGCATGGCTGCTGGCTGCCCATTTTGAGATGGGCTTCTCGACAGAGAGTCGTGATGTCTATCAATTGATGCGGATGATGTATAATTTAATTCATATTGGGATCAATGCGATTAAAAGCCGGAGTTAATAAGGAAAACGGCAATTTTTAATGAATTAAAGATTGATGGACGTCTTGTTTATTTATCATTGCAGGCAAGGACAAGGCTTCTAAGGCCGCCAAGGCTGTGAAAAAGAGCCAGTGGAAGAAGGGTCGCAAGCCTCGCTTTAGCGTTGTCTTCCACAGGCCCAGGACTCTCATCCGCACCAGAGACCCCAAGGTCCCTCGCATTAGGTATGTTTAGCTAAAAGCCATTTGAGGGATTGGATATTGACGAGACAGCAGTTAGCTCGATAAACACAGCGGCGGCGCGGCATTAAGCGTGCCCTCAGAGTCTGAAGAGAGCTTCGAATTTCATACTGCAGCATGAGATTTTTCGAATTTGTTTTTGGAGTGCTTAGTTTAGGATTGCCAGTTGGCTATTAATTATATGTTACTTTTGAGGTAAATACTAACATCTCTTACTCTCTGTTTTCTCTATTTGCAGTGCCCCTAAGCAGCAGAAGCTCGATGCCTTTGCCGTCATCAAGTATCCTCTTACCACAGAGTCTGCCATGAAGAAGATTGAAGACCACAACACCCTCGTCTTCATTGTTGACGTGCGCTCTAACAAGAAACAGATCAAGGATGCAGTGGCCCGCTTGTACGATATCCAGACTAAGAAAATCAACACTCTCATCAGGCCCGATGGCTTGAAGAAGGCATATGTGCGCTTGCAGCCTGATTTCGATGCTCTCGATGTGGCTAACAAGATCGGTGTGATCTAAATTAGATGTAAATGGATATTTTAACAATAGATAAACTGTAATTTCCCATTAGAAGAAAAAAATGAAATAAAGTAACTAGAGGCGGGCTGGGGCAGAGAAAAGAATTGAAGTAGCCAGATGCTAGATAAGCATTTGATTGTTTTCTCAGTATATTACACTGTAGTAGCCACTGGGTTTCCCAAAATGGGATGGCCACAAGCAGTTCTATTCAACGGTATAGCAGGAGAACAAAAGGTCCACTGGTGGGTCCACTGTTCAAGCAAGCAACTTGGCAAGTTTACAACTTTGGAGGTCAAGTAAGGGAGAGAGAAGACTCCCAGATGCATCATTTTCTCATTTAGGCAAATTGCTTGAGCGTTAATATTGTATTGCTTCGGCATAGCAGTCTATTTGGGCGTTTACTATTAACCGCATTCTGTATTTCGAAATGTTCCGTTAACATTGAGCTGCTCATGAATCCTTTATCGCAGCCTCAAGATGACTTCCCCTCGCTGCTCTCTATAGTCCAGAGTGCAATCAAACATAAATACATATCCTTTTTAGGCGATCTTTCTTCTATCGAGGTTGGTCTCATCGGGGATGCACTTGCTGCTGCCTCGCCAGAGGAATTAAAACACATCGAGGATGCTACCCTACATGGCATTTGTAAAGTAGATTTGACGGGATATACGTGGCCTTTATGGTACAATCATTGCGCCAATAACGACTCGCATGGGTTCTTTTCTAGCTTGAAAAGCTTCCCACCATTACCGCCGCCTTCCAGCAACCACCGAGGGCAACCTTTGGGCCTTCCCTTGCCAGACAATGCCGTTCCGGCAAATTACCGTCTAGTTTACGAGCAGATTATGAAAAAAAGACAAGAGAAGTTATCTCAAACTGGAAAACGCTTGAAAGATATGCGTACTCAACAAGAAAAGGAGAGGGCATCACGATCAGTTCAAGTAAGAAGTTCGGTCGCAGTAAAGAAGTTTTTTTTTTCCCTGGGCTTTTCTGAAGCTAGATCTTTGGGCTACTTTTCAAATGTCCACTGTCTATTTCTAACTTTATAGTACTACACTTTTCTCAGGTTATTGAGCGAGTAGATAGGCGAGGACATCCTCTCCCTCCCAACAGAAAACCCGCCAGAGTTACCACCGCCGCCGCTGCGGGTGCTTTCAGAAAGAGCGCCCAGCCCCCAAAGCAGCAGCAACAGCCCTCAGTCAAAGACCGAATCATGAAGAAATTAAACGTATCTGCTCCAGATCTCAAACTGAATAGCAAACGAGCAATGCTCGATACTCATGACAGGAAGAATGGATCACAAAATCGCAGCAGTGGCGGAGGTCGAATGAAGCCAGTGTTGACTGCCGCGGTCCTTGCAGGACGAATTAAAGTAAAAACTCCTGCTGAGTTGGCGAGAGAGGAAGCAGAAAGGAAGATGAATCAATTAGAAGCTGCTTCTGTTCTTGATGATGACGATATATTTAGTAGAAAGAGAAGATAAAACGGTGTTTTTCAAATCCTTTCTGTTGTTTGTTGAAGTAAACTAAATTTTTTTTAATCAAATAAAGAGAGCTTGCAAGAAGCAGTAGATAGACTGTAGACTAACGCAGCAAGCTGCATAGGGTATCTAATGTATCCTCTATTCGACTGGATTCCTTGAATCCAAAACTTGCGCTCGTGTAGGGGAGATGGTGGGCACTAAAGAAAATGGCAAAGTAATTAGGGTAGTGGGAACGTACCTACAAAGCAGTGTGGGAGGAGGTGAGGGCTAATTTCAGGTTAATAAGCGCGAGTTCTGATCAGTAGAGCTGGTAGAAGGAAACTCGGCTTGGTGTAGAGCTAGTTGGGTGTGGGTCGGGCCAGCCGGAACAGTTGCGGCATTTTGCAAACAAAGCATAACCTTAAGAACATCAATGATTAATAAAAGAAATCGAAGCTGAAATCGAGGGCAGCCAGCAAATTAAAAAAGAGTTGTTAAAAATGTATTCTGGCCAGCCAGCCAGCCGGCCAGCCGGCGCCCACCTCTCCGGGGTGTTGCTAAGAGAGAGACTTTTAGGGGGGAGGGAACAACAGGGATTTATCGAAGAAATAAAGAATAACTAGCCCGCTTTCGTACTGATAAGAATGGAAGATAACTAATTATTTTACAATGAATGCATCCGCACTGTCTGCGGCTTTTAGAATGACTATATAGCATTCTATATCGCGGAAGTAGACTGGGTGACCTCTTATCCTCACAGAGTCAGCGGGCAGAGGCGGGGAGGCCTCGCGAGAAGGCGTCTCACGTCGGCTGCCGGCCCGGGTGTGCACGTGGCCATCATAAGCAGAAGTTTAAAAGTATTTTTTTCCTTCCTTCTTCCTAGTAGGGAATAATTCATGAGAAATACATGGATAAGAGGGGTTATGGAAGCAGGTGGTCAAATTAATCTCTTAGTAATAAAAATCCAAATATACCCTTAAAGAAGGCACCAGCTACTTAGTTCAGTTAAATTCAACAGCTACACTAAGTTGGTAAGTAGAACTTATTTTATTAGGTTTCTATGGGGAAAGAAATATGTGGCAACCGAAGCAGCACTCGAGTAAGTACTTCTCAGAAGGCAGAAGCCTTCTGCTACTAGTGGTCCTTTGCTCATTTTCTCCAGGAAGCTGAGCAGGACGGGAACGCCACCTCCTACTTGTTTCCCAAAAGTTTCCCTACATCTATCAAGGCTCTCTCCTATGCTATCGGATCGCGTTCAAACTATGTCTACTGATAGAGGAAGACCAAAGCAAAATGAATTGCCACGAGCAGGAGACCCATCCTAGAAAAAAATGCCAAAGAGACTAAAATTGGCCTATCGGGGATAACCCGGCCTAATAGACCCCTAGAGGCTAGGTTATATACCTATTCAAGGCTTCTGTTTGTTTATTAGCGCTTGTTGAGTTAATATTTAATCCTTTCCTACACCCGGAGCCGGGGCTCTTCTTGCTGATTCTTTTTTGCTCACCCAAAGCCCCCAAAAAAGTAAGAGCAAGGTTCTAAATACTCTTGCTTGCGTGCATGCGCTGCTTCTATAGCGATTTAAACCTCTCAAATACCTACTTTATTAAATTTGCAGGCCTGCAGGACGAGCAGCACACGCGTGGGAATTTTATTTTTCTTTCTCTTTGTGCCAAGTTGGTGGAGTTCCCGAAGGCCACAAGGAGCAAGCAAGCATTTTATAAACCCCCTTGTACCGCTTCTCTCTTCATACAATTACCCCATTACCAACACTAGAATACCCAATCCTTGGCTCAAAGTAATATAAAAAGCAGGTTACAATGAACACGAACGCTAGCAATCCAGCTGCTCAGGAACACCCCAGCAGCGCCATGGTGGGCAAAGCGAAAAGACGGAGCGGCCCTCGCTCTCGCTCCAGCCCTTACAAAGGCGTCACCCAATACCGTAGAACTGGTAAATGGGAGGCTCATATTTGGATTCCAGGTACTTCTCGTGGGAAGGGACATCAACGCCACCTTGGTAGTTACGAAACCGCTGAGGACGCTGCCATGTGCTTTGATAGGGCTACTATTCATGTGAGAGGAACACAAGAAGAGCTTAATTTTCCATTGCAAAGTTACTCTGAAGATCAGTTTATGTTGGTAAGTTAGGATCAATATCTTCAGAGGAGATATACCTACATAACTAAATAAGAGTAAAAATGCGCTCGAAAAAGAACCTGACGGCAAATTTTAATATTCTAATTTTCTTTCTCTTTGTCCTTCAACCAGGAGCACGCACGCACTGATAAATTCAAGTTCTTGGATCTTATGAGAGCTAAATTTGCTATTGCAAGTGAAGCACAACCCTCTGGCAGGCCTTCTACTCAAGCTCAAAACCCCCGGCCAAAGAGCAACATCTACAAGAATCTCAACTCGGACGACGACCCTGACTACTCAGTAACTATACGCCCTTCTCCATCGTCTGCTTTAGCAGGCTATTTATCCCACCCCTCTCGCCCTCATGTACCCTTTAAGACGTCTCTTGCCTCAAAAATGCTGTTCAAACACCAGCAAGATACCCCCCAGACCCCACAACCAAACCAATTGACGGCAATTACTCCAGCTACAGGTACCGCGCCTGGCTCCAACGTCATTCCAGCATTACCATCACCAAGAGGAGGGCGTCGTGTAGGTACGGTATCCAATGAAGCCAGAATGTCTATGCGGAGGTTGAGCAATTATACCAATCAACGAGCCCAACAGCGGCAGCGTCCCCACGGTGTTGAAGATGAAGAGGAGGAAGGAGATGATAATGAGGATGTATACACCGCCTTGATACACCAACCTCCATTATTCTCTCCAGTTGAAACGGCATGGATCAACGCAGCAATTTCAACATCACCTACAGTGGCGGTGAATCAAAATATGGCTGGCGGTATGAGTAGCAAAGTGAGCCCGTTGTCGTTTGCCAGTACGATTGCAGGAATGTCCGCTGCCCCCTCTGTGACACCCACGGTATTGCCTTCTCGTTATATTGGTACCTGCGGTCCTTTGATGCCTTCTTCTTTCCCGACAATCTACAATGGTTTGCGGTTACATACTACAGGAGCAGATGCTGCGCATGCTTTGCAGGAAAGCTTTCATTTACCTCCAATTATTCAGAATACTGGTGCTGGCGTCGGTGTTGGCGGTGGTGCTGTTGAGGAAGTTGGTGGTTGCAGCGGTGGCAGTGGCCATGGTGACCACATGGATCCTGCCACCGATGATCTGCTTGCTGGTATGCTGATGATTTCTGGGCAGGATATAGCGGCAGAGTATAAAGACTGGTTGTGTAACAGTCCTTGTCAAGGTATGGCACCTAGTCCGTCAGCTGCCGGCTAGAAAACTCTATCGATTGGAACAATTTTAATAACAAGTATGCTGTGCGTGGATAAATAGTCAGCAGTTGTATACTGTATATTAGCTGCATAATCTGTTGGGATGCAAGGCTACTAATAAACAACAGATAACTCGTTGTTCCTATAGCAAAAATGCCGTGTTGCTTTTACCTTTTTTGAACCTTATTCCAACTTTCACAGAGCCACTATGTTGTCTTAAGTTGAAAATTGACCCTCTTCCCTCTTCCTCTTCTTCTCGTGAGGGTTAATGCTATTGCAACAGTATTACTATCTAGACCCTGGATTCTTTCTTTATCTATCTTGACTCGACTATAAGCTCTGGTCAGCTTACAGATATACTCGCCAAATTCAAATCTTTCTTTCTTCTTCACTCTACGTTCTTTGTACATACATTTCTCCTATGCTCTCAAACAACTTGTGTATTTACATACGACTTTATCTGAATGGCTGTTGATGTCACCACTGCGGATAGTGCCACGTGGCAGTAATCTCAATCAACTTCGGCTGCCCCCCCGCGGAGGAAGCGTGGCCAACTACAGCAGGCAGACGTTAGAATGTAAAATGCTTCCTTCCTTCCAACAACACGTCAAATATAAATAGTTCACGCTCCACCGTCAATTGTCACGGCCGTGGTAGAGATCCCTTTCTTTTCCCCTGGCGCAATATTATTTTCATCTAAACTACCTTTTTGTAATAAAGAACTCGAGTTAGTAGAATTGCCTTTACGTCCAGGGGGGGCCTTTTGCGCCCTACCCATCCCTGGCGGCCTCACTCTCACAGCTTGTCTAGGCTCATTAAAAAAGGCTGACAGAATCAACGCTGCCGCCACCGAATCTTTCTTTTGCTTCTTATCATTTCTACCGCCCCCTAAATACCCGATTAACGCCTCCGCTTCAACTGTAGTCCCCCGCTCATCTATGAGGTATACGTAGAGATCTTTCCCGACCGTTAAGGCGGCTACAGCGTCGGCGAAATTCCGGCACCGCCGGCCTTGTTGTGAGTCGGTTTGTCGCCGTCGAATGGAGCCTTGAGATGTGACTGGGAGACCTATTACTATTGCATCACAGCCTGAATATGGGGAATTAAGAGTACTTTAATTTACTTTGAGGAAAGAATGTTTGTTTGCTATTGTAGGCGTAATATTCTACGATATCTAGAATGTACTATGAACACATAGGCGAAGATACCTCTAAATAACTATCAAATAGAAAAAATGACAGGGCGTGGATATATAACGGTGTGTCCACTTACTTTCTGCTACTGCGGCATCAACAATGCCATGGGCAAGCTCCATGAGCTTCTCTAATCCTCCACCTCGCATATTCATAAGCGGTCTTGGTGCTAACCCTAGTGTACTTACTGCGAGGCCTATGAATTTCCTTCCATAATCGACACCGAGAGCACGGCGAGGAGCTGGCGGCGGTGGGGGCGGGGGCTTGGGAGGAGAATTTCCGTTATTTGAGGCCAGTGGGACTGTTCTCCTTGTTGGTAGATTTAAATAAAAAGATTTGAATATATTATTGGCAGTATTTGGCTGTTTTATATAAGACATATGTTTATTTAGCAAGCCTGAAAGAGAAGTGATCAATTGATATTCTGAGGGCGCAGCAGGGGCGAAGCATTGCCGCTGCGTGCACTTCGAGTGCAACGATAGTGGTATCATTGTTTTTTATTGACTAATAATGATTGACAGTGGCGGCTGAAGGAGCTTCAATTGAAACAACAGCCCCGGCGCCCAGATTATTTTCGTCTTGATTATTTTCGTCTCTTTAGGTCAAATCTACCGACACCCGTTTCTAAACTTTAAGACGTTACGCGCTTCAAAGATCTGCGTGGAGCGTCATGGGCCAGAGTGCCTCGAAAGAAGGGCGACGATTGTCACACGCCATTCGTCGACAGGATGCTCAAGAAGTGTTCAGGGTAAGAGATTTTGCTTTTAGTGGTGCCTCTAAAATAGTTTTAGATCGATTGAAGACGCGCATTAGTCTACGAGACCATTATCTCAACATACTTTTTCAAACATTTCCAGATCACGGCAACATTTCCCGAAGCGTGCGCTGTCTACAGGACATTCTGGAAAAAGAAAACGCTGCTGATGATAGCCGCTGAAAATGACAACATCCTCGCAGTGAGCACTATACTTTGGGCGTGCGAGCAAACATTAGGTCCCAGCTATCTCACCTACCTCAACGACGCCTCCTCATCTGGAAACACTGCCCTCATTCTAGCTGCTCGCCACGGCAACGAAGCTATTATACGCATATTATTAGAAGAAGGGGCTACAGTTCTACCAGCAAACCGACGAGGTCAGGCTGCAGTACACGTAGCAGCGCACGGCGGCCACAGCGCCTGTCTTGAACTCATTTTAGATGCACCTATACGCAGCAGTCTCGCTGGTGGTGTTGGAGGTGGAGGTGCACGTATAGCTGCCATGGCATCTGTGCGTGACTATTCTGGTGAATCTAGATATATAGACGCTCATAATAGAGCAGGTTTTACAGCACTTCACCTTGCTGCTATCACCCGCTCCTCGTCAGCGGTAACGGCTCTTGTAGAACGAGGTGCGACACTCGATACCCCTGTTCTTCGTGGAATGGAGCGATTACCCTTTTTATGTGGTGGTTCTACGCCCTTACACATCGCTGCTGCACAGGGAGATGCCCAAACGTGTTTAGTCCTGCTCGACGGGCAGTGGCGCCATCCGGGACTAGAGCTCAGGCGTGTTCGTAATATGCTTGGTTTAACCCCTTTAAACTGCGCATTACTAGGAGGACACCATGATATTCTGCGTAGTTTACTTGATTCGGGCAGTAGAACGACCAGGGATGGTAGAAGGGGAGGCAGAAGAGGGGCAGCAGCGGCAGCGGCTAATGGCCTCGCTGATCCCCTCGGTGGTACAGCAGCAACGAGCCTCTACAGAATGATACCTTTAAGTGCATCTTTTCCAGATTCTTTACGTGAACACATGCTTGCCGTGCTGCAACGTGCTGCTTTATTACTTCAGCTTCGGGAGATTGCTGGAGAATGGCGTTTGGAAGGAGCGGCTCAACCGACCGACACTTTGATCGTTTCAAACTTGCCTTTACTTTCCTTAAATGTCTCCCAGATTAATAAACTGCAAACTTTATTAAGGAGGAGGGAGACGTCGTTAAAAGACTTTTTGTATGGGTTGGAGTCGACGTTAAGGCGAACGGGGACTGATGGGAGGACGAGAACTTCAAGTAGACGGAGTCGGCGAACTAGGCAAAGGGAGGCGGCAGAGGTAGCGGCGGCTGGTGCGGCGATACCAGCAGCAGCTGCACCAGATGAAGACGTTGAAGGGGCTCATGCTGAGAGCGCAGAAATAGAAGCAGCAGCAATTGCAGAATTAGCATCATCGTCTTCTTCTGATGATGATGGGGAAGAAGACGGCAGAATTGAAAGACAGCGCCGGAATGACTTGGAGCTAGCTCTTCATGAGATCTCTGGCATAGCAGCAGGGGGAGTAAGCATCAACGGAACCGAAGGTGCTGCAGCTGGTGTAGAGGACCAGCAACAGCAGCTGTCTGCAAATAATCAAGAAGAGGGCAAGTCGCCTCGTGCTTTGCTTGCTGTGGTGTTCGACGAGGATTGCTCTATTTGTATGGATGCAAGGACAGAAATAACATTTTTACCCTGTGCTCATTCTTTATGTTTTCAATGTGCCTGTCGACTTTGTGCTCGTGGTAGAGATGCAGCCACCTGTCCGTTTTGTAGGCAACCAGTCGATTCGGTAACGGCTTTGGCTGGGGCGAGATCCAGTCTGGCGAAAGGAAAGGATGAAAGTAATGCCTGTGCTGGTGGAGTGCCTGCCGCCGCTCCTGCTGCTGCTGCTGCAGTATCTTAGGTATTTGATCGTGGTAAACGACCTTTGTATTTTACACGTTTGTAATGTTTTAATGTCTTGCATAGGCAGAGGAAAAGGGTGCCTCGCTGCGTCTGCAGCGGGGTTTTTCTCTTCCAACATCAAGTATTTCCTGCAGATTCCTTAATCCGCAGTAATCATTTAAAAATTAAATGTAAACATTCTTCTACAATGGCTCAACAAGATATCGTGGTTATAGATTCAGGAGGCTGCTCTTGTAGGATTGGAGTTGCTAGCGATCGAAATACAATCAAGTAAGTTCTAGTTGTTTTTATGGCGCATAGTGGCCATATTAGTACAAAAAATAACCTTAAGGAACCATCACTAATGCATACAGCAGATTATCTATCGTACTTTTTAAAATCTTTTGAATTTGATCACTTATTAATTTCCAAATCTGCAGTGAGTTTCCCAACTGCACCGCCAAGCTCAAAGGAGAGCGTCAAGTATTAGTAGGACTCGATATTTTAGAAGTCAAGGATGTTTCTTCCTTGGCGTTGCGTCGCCCAGTAGATCGTGGCTACGTCACAGCATGGGACGTTCAAAAAGAAGTTTGGGCACGAGCTCTACGTAGATTATACCCTAATCTCCAGCCTGGTGGCAGCGGCATCGTTCTCACAGAACCGTATTTTAACCTTCCAGCCCTCCGTGAAGCCGCTTTACAAGTGCTTTTCCAAGAACTTGGTTTTGCGGCAGTCGTCATGGTGCCTCCTGCAGTTCTTAGTTTACGTTGGTTCGCAGCCACTGCTGGTGCCCCTAACACAGGAAATCCTGCCTCTGCTGCTGCTGCAGCAGGTTGTGGCCTTGTCATCGACGCAGGATTCAGTTTTACCCACGCTGTCCCTGTTTTTGATTGGCACGTCGTCACCTCCGCAGTCAAACGAATAGATCTCGGAGGAAAGGCGTTGACCAATTATATGAAAGAACTCGTGTCATATAGATCTATCAACATGATGGATGAATCATATCTACTTGAACACATTAAAGACACTCTCGCCTTTGTCTCTCAAAATCCTGTAGATGACCTTGCTGCATCCCGTCGTCGAGATTCTCCTTTTAAGAAAGAATGGCTTCTCCCTGACGGCGTGACCTCTACCTGGGGTCAACTAGTCCAACCAGGGGAACCACGTGGTCCAAAAGATCCTATACTAGTCATTAATAATGAAAGGTTCATGGTTCCAGAGGCTCTTTTTAACCCTGCAGATATAGGAATGGAGCAAGAGGGCCTTGCTGAAGTTGTTTTCGATGCGATATCTTCTTGTCACCCGCATATACACGGGTTGTTATACTCGAATGTGATAGTGACGGGTGGTACGGCAAAGTGTCCAGGTATCAAAGAAAGGTTAGAAAGCGAATTACGGCCATTAGTACCAGATGATTATATTTTGAATGTGACTGTACTGGAGGAACCAGAGAAGGCTGCATGGAGAGGAGGGGCGCTGTTGGCAGGTTGTGCTGCGGAGTTTAGGGTGAGAGCGGTGAGTCGAGCAGAATGGCAACAGCATGGAGCTGCTGCGTGTGGTGGGAGATGGAATGCTTGAAAAGAATCTGGGCGTCTTACTTTTTTTTTTGAATTTGATATATTATTCTTACTTATTGCTAATGTAAAAGGAAACAACCGCAACGCTCATGCTGAAGCGCTTTTAAAACAGCAGCGGTGATTGTCGTTTACGGAATATATTCGGCTTGGAGGCATTATTCGGCTTGAAGGTATATGCAAAACGAGGTACAGACAAGGAAAGATGTGGAATAATGCAATTTAAAATGATATCAAAGATGGTGGTCTTGGGTTTAGAGAACGAAAGCGGACAAGAAAGCAAAAGCAACAGTGACTCCAGCGACACGTACAGTCTTAGAGGAACTGTTTTGGTTTGCTGGAGCAACGGGGCTCGGGCTTCCACTCTGTGTGAAAACTTGTTGCGCCGCTTCCGGAGTGAGGCTTTGCACAGGGTCTGTAAGGGCTGGAGAGCTGAAAAGCGCTTCATCCTCAGCAGTGAACCCATTTCCGCACTGTTCATACTGTTTATAAGCACACTCGGATGTGCATCCTTTAGCAATAGATATCAAATACGTGTCGGTATTGTGATATTGCTGCACGTGATGGAAAAAAGGGGAAAGGATTAAAATCAAAGAGCTGCGAGTATGCCAGAATGTAGCCTGTACTACTCGCACTTTACTACAGATACACTTACCAGGAAAGTCTTGTAATCAAAAACCATTTCTATTGCTGCGCAACAGAGATTTCCCAAGAGAGATTCTGCCTCCACAAAAGGGCATATTGCCTCCGCGTAGGCCCCGTTGGGAGTCTCGCAGAAGGCACCAACGCCAATATTCCCCGCCGCAGCGCAAACATACTGACTTCCCAACACACCAAGAAAATTGTAGATACTTCCATCGATCTCACACACATCATATTCTTGCTCTGCCGTCTCAGAACAGGTGGAGGCGTCCAAGGGCAATATGATGGATCGGCCAACATGAAGATATTTCATATTTTCAGGTGGGATCAATGGCACTGCATCTTTGTAGAACACGATTCTAAGTGTTTTTCCATCAAGTCCTAGCTCAGAATACGCTTCAGCCCAACTGGCATCTCCGACACGGGGCCCTGCAAGGGAATAGACACCGCTGACAGACTGGTCGAGAGTAGCATCCGCTTGCACTTTTGCAGCAGCGAGTGTTGCAAGCGCGGACCCCAGACTGTGCCCTGTGAAATATAATTTTTTAGTACTTCCAGGGTTGACTTCACGCAACAATGAGCTCAGGTCGCTATAGACTGACTCCACTGCTTGAAGAAAACCCTTGTGGACAGACCCGGTGCCCGCACTCCCAAAAGAGGTAGGAACGAGCTCCACCAAGGTATTCGTCAAAATATCAGCACGTTCATCTATCTCAGTGCCACGAAACGAAACGACAATTGCACCGTTATCGATAGTAACCAAAGCTTGTGTGCCAGTGTCGCTGTTTTGTATAAAACGGGCGTCGGCTGCTCCAAGGACTGATTTTGCATAAGCAATACCTTCCGCACTGGTATTATAAGCTTTTGTAGCCAAATCGGCAGCTACCAGAGTCATCACATCGGAAAGTCGAGGCTCTTCAGAAGCGGTGTATGCAAGGCAGCTTGTCCCCACAGCGGAAGGGCAACTGGCAGAAGGCACAGGAACGGTGACAGGAACAGCCGTCACTCCGCCAGCATCATCTGAAGGCGGGGTTACATCTTCTCCCAAAGGTATATCCGCATCTTCATTAGATGAACTTGTAGGTTCGTAAGTGTCATCTTCAGGAGAGTCTTCCTCATTAGCACCATAATCGGGGACGGGTGGTGAATAGTCCCCATCAGCTGACGGTGAATAATCTCCAGAGTCATCGGTATCAACATCGTAGTCTTCTGAAGGGAGAACAGCAGGATCATAATCATCTTCATTATCATCCTCGTAATCGGCCTCGTCATTGGCCTCGTAATCAGCCTCGTAATCGGCCTCGTAATCAGCCTCGGCATAATCGCTGTCTTGCGCCAAGCGCCTGTGCTTCTGCCCAGTGCCGGCAACCTCGGCGAGGACTGTAGGACCTTGATCAGTAGTAGTGAAAAGGTTCAGGCCGTAGTTGGTGGCGTCACTACGTCGTTGAGATGCAGTTGCGAGCGCCAACGTGGTGATAGCGATGAAGAGCTTGAGATTGGCACTGTTCCACTGAGCCATGTTGAGTCAGTAGCTGTAATATACCTGCAATGGAGCATGGCGGAGCTTTTAAAATATCAATTTAAAGATCTAGAAATGTATTAATAACAGCTGGGGCATGCGTATACCTTTATTTCTGGATATGGTCCCCCAACACAGATTGATGTGACGGTATTGGGCTGCAGATGTTATTCTCTCCGCTTTTTACAACCGTTTTCTGCAATGATGATACTTGCAATAATACAAGTATTATATCTCTGTAATTAAAATACCGGCATAAGCGTTTCTATTTAAGGCGCCAGCTGTGCAGATTAAAATGGGATAGTTCCAAATTTTAACTTTTTGGCTTTTAATTTAATAAATAAATATGCAATCTTAACTGTAAAACATCAAATTCAGAATCTAATAAACCGATAAGCAAAAGATAAATAAACTATATCCCTAAAAGATCACCATAAGAGAGAATCGTCCTCAACAGCATTACCACTGACGCCTTAAGCATTACCAAGCGCCTTACCAAAAACATTAGCAACTAACGATTTGGCTACAGTCTCGTGATCTTCACCATCATCGTCATGCACAGCAACAGAGGCAGATACAGAGGGTAGGGCAGCACCGTGTTTTGCAGCAGCTTCCACTGCAGCCTCCGCTTCGGCTTCCCTTGCCTCGGCCATCGCTGCCAGTGTCTTTTTCTCAGCATCAGCTTTAATTTGTGTCGCTTCCAACTCTGCAGACTTGGTATCCAGTTCAGTAGATAATTCATTTGCACGACGTTTCCAATCTAAATCTGTGGAAGCAGCAGCACGGGCATCAGCAGCTGCATCATCCAAGGCGCCCATTGCTTTCTCTGCAGCAGCCAACCGCCCTTTAGTCTCTTCAAGTTCTTCTTTAACGCGATCCAGCCCCTGTGCTGCTTCTTGAGCAGCACGTTTGGCATCAGCAGCAGCCATTTCAGATTCACGAGCAGAGCTACGAGCATCACCGACCCTCATAGCTCCAGCAGCCTTTTCTTCTTCATATTGAGAGATCCTCTCATCTGCCTCCTCTAAAGACAACTGCAATTCTGCAGTTTTAGCTTCTGTTTCTTTCACAACTCCCTCCAATTTTTCAATTTTATGTTCATAGTTCTTGACGCTGCCTAATGCAGCTTCTAAAGCACGCTGTTTTGAAGCAATTTCATCTTTTGAAGCTTCTAATTCATCTGAGAGCATAGAGTACCGGTCGTTGGCATCTTTAAGCAATCGCTGATCAGCGTCGGTTTGGTCAGCAAGACTCTCTGCTTGCAGAGCCATCGCCTCTACCTTAGCGAGCTGTTGACGGAGGGCTGATAACTCAGCTTCTCGGTCAGAAAGAAGCTGTGACAACGCCTCAGCACGATCGCTTTCCTGTTCCAGACCGGCCTTGGCCTCGTTCAACTCCTCTTGAGTGGTGGCCAAGTCTTGCGTTGCCTTTAACGCTGTTCTACGAGCGTTATCAGCTGCATTTACTGCTTCTCTCATTGCAATTTCGGCTGATTCTTTCGCCTGCACAGCTGCATCCAGCTGATCTGATTGACCCTGCATCGAGGCGTGCAAGTCGGAAATTTCAGCGGTGGATTTAGTCTTCACACTGCCCAGAGCACCCTCTGTATGTGTTGCCTGAGCTTGAGCAGTAGCCAAAGCATTAGATTTGGCTTCTAAATCAACGCGCAGGGTTTCTAACACATCCGTCATCTCTGTTATAGTAGCATCCCGCTGGCCGAGCTGAGCTTGTAATTCCCGCACTTTAAGATCTAATCGAGCTTGGGCATCTTCAGTAGCAGATCTACTAGCATCAATGGCATTTTTCTCGTTACGTAAAGCATCCACCTGTTGCTGGACAGCTTCCAAAGCGTCAGTTGTTGCGCGTTGAGTAGTAGAAATAGAACCGCTTTCAGCTTGGGATACAACAAGTTGAGATTTCAGGGCCTCTATTGCGAGCTCGGCAGCATCTGCACGCTCACGTTCGGCCTTCAATTGTCTATTCAACTCTTCTGCGAATTCAGAAGCATCTCCAGCGCGGCCAGCCATGGCTCTCGTGGCTGCTTCGTGTGCTGCAGCGCTGTCATGAGCGGAAGATAACTTACCAGTCAAAGCATCGAATTGAGCATCAGAGGCAGCTTTTCCAGTCTTAAGACGTTCCATTTCAGCATATACTTGTGCTAGCTGTACGCTTTTATCTTCAAGCATCTTGGCCATCTCCTCTTCATTCGCTTTCGCCAAGCGAGCAGCGTCCCTCGCCTTGCTGGCGGAGGCCAAAGCTTCCGCTGCTGTGGTCTCAAGAGATGCCTTTTCAGTGACTAAAGCATCTATACGACGTTGCAAAGCACCTACCTGGGTGCTTACTTTATCAGCGTCAGCAGCAAAGCGCATTGAATCACCTTCAGAGCGTTTTAATTGTTCTTGTAAATTGCGAGTAGATTGTTGAGCTAAATCACGCAGCTGAGCAACCTCTGCTTGTGCAGATTTAAGCTGAGTATCCGTCTTCGCTTGGGCTTCGCCAGCACGTGCAGCACGTTCGCTGGCACGCTCTGCCTCTGCTTCAGCGGCAGTGGCCTTTCTCTGTGCAGTTTTAAGCTCCGCCATGAGGTTTTCTGAACGAGTTTTCCAGGTAGTGATTTCATCGTTGAGTGCACGCATACGACTGACATCCATTGTGACACCACCGCCACCAAAGGAAGTGGACGTTCCAAAACCACGAGGCCGGGCTGTGGCGGCGGCACTGCGAAGAGTAACAACTTCTGCTTGTAATTGAGATAACTCGTTACGAAGGGCATCATTACCAGCTCCGGCAGATATTGAGTCTGTGGTGCCTATACTTGTAGTGCGAGAGACAGATTGAGAGATGGATGTCCTCGCTTGAGGGCTAGAGCGGCTGCTGCTCATTTTCACCTGCGCCATCTGATCTGTAAGAGACGCCATCGCCTGTTCCCTTGCACGAAGATCTTTTGCAAGGCGTTCATTCGAAGACTCAAGCTCTGCACATTTTGAATTATTTACATTGTTATCCTGCAATACGAGTTGATAGAAAACAGTCAGGGTTGCAAATTTCAAGCTCAACCGTAAAGATTGCCCCTTCAGTCCACGGTATTCAAGCGGGATCTTCTGGGCACGTATTAAACCAACCTTTCTTAAATCGGCGATCTGTTTCTTAGATGCCTCCAGGTCATTATTGAGCTTGGCAATTGTGCTCTCAAGCATATCAATTTGTCGACTCTTTTTCTGCAGGTCAGCAGAGAGTTGCTCTACACCGGGGCTGTTACGGAACATGGCTGCCTTCGATGATTGCCAGATGTCCCAAAAATGCACTTTGATTTAAAACTAAGTTTGATCACGCGTTTTCCCTAACTTTGAACAACTGCTTCAAGTTGGCGCAAGAATGCCTTATAAAACCTCCCACATTCCAAAACACTGGGCCATTTCATCTCATGCTTGCATTAGGATCACACTTCCAAAGAACGGCAGCGGTGCTGCTTCGCCGAAGCGTCGCTACGAATGCAACAATGTCTCACACCGGCAGCGTCAATGCCACCTCCAACAGCAATCCACCCCTCAGAGTCATTCGTGGCGTCGTGTTTGACATGGATGGCACCCTCACAGTTCCTTGTATTGATTTCGCAGAAATGAGGAGACGTGCTGGGGTCACAGAGGGTGACATCTTAACAGTAATCGATGCCTGGCCAGCAGAGCGCCGGGCAAAGGCGTACGCAGCAATCGCAGAAATAGAAGCAGAAGCCTTACAAAACATGAAAATCATGCCTGGAGCAGTTGTATTATGTTCCTTATTAGACGCTTCACACGTTCCTCGAGCTCTAGTAACTCGAAACGTCTCTTCGAGTGTTGATTTTTTTCACCGGACTCATTTCGATTTACCGCCTTTCTTTCCAGCACTCTCCCGAGAGTGGACCCCTTATAAACCAGATCCTGGGTCGTTGCTACACATTGCAGAGCACTGGGGCGTCAAGGGAACCGAGCTGGTGATGATAGGGGATAGCGCAAAGGATGATGTTGTTTGCGCTAATCGAGCTGGCGCGGTAAGCATTTTACTGGATATAGACAACACATATACTGGATTAGAGGACCCTAAACTAGCTGGAGAGTTAAAACCCACGTTTATAGTGTCATCGTTGAATGAAGCTGCGGAAGTGTTGCATACGAAAGTACAGTTGAGTCCTGCTAGGTATCCTGAAGCTGCTGCCGCGGGAGAAGACGCCAGTCATTAAAAAAAAAATCATAGAGAGTTGATTTTTCGATCCAATATAAGTTTCATATAGTGATCTTTTGGATGTAAAATTATGCCCTCAAGCTATTTATATGTATTTTTACTTTTTCATATCTTCTTGGAGTTACGATGGTAGTTTAGTTTCTGATTCTTTCCTTACACAAAGGCAGCCAACACAGCATGATGCTGAGAATCAGAAAAACAGAAAGAAAAAAAACAAAGACAAGTCTGAACGGAAATAATGAGATCGAATCAAGGAAAAGAGTAAACAACTCAGCAGAGGAAGACACGCTATGAAAGAGAGAGCGAGGGAGGAGACCACCAAGGGGTTGACCGATGAGATGACAAATTTTTATTTTAATGAATAGCACTGCGCAATTTTCTTCTTTGAATTTTCTTTAGAAGAAGGAACCAATTGGCGAAACAAACAACGGATTAAATGCGGTATTGAGGCTTGTATGAAATGGATGGTAAGGATAGATGAATAGGATGTGCAATAAAGAAAGGAAAAACAAAAAAAGAAAACCACTACGGGGGTGTCGGTGCTGGATTCTATTTTTATAATCAACGAGTAGTTTGACTTGGCAGTACTAGCATTTCAAGATGAAAACCAACGAACACCATGAAAACATCACAAATAAGCGTTCCTCGTAATAGAGGAAAGAAAGGGATCATAAGTTGTTGTAAAAAGAGACGAGAAAGTGGTTGTCGGTTGAGGAGTAAAAAAAATAAGAAAGTAGGCGAGGGGGTACACTTAACAGTTCTTGTCCCAGTAGACAGCGAGCTTCAATTTGCAGCCCTTGCCTCCACGGGTATCGAATTTGCCTAAACCAGGGATGTAGGCATAGAATCTCCATCCCTCACGGTTGCCCTTGGTATCGAAAGAGCCTCTGGGGTTTTCAGTCTTGAGGAAATTGATGTCTCTGTTGACACGGCAAGCATTGAAGTCAGAGCGACCCTGGTCACCATTAAATCTGTATTCACGGCCACCAAACATGTGCATACCAGCTTTCTCGCCAGACCAGTAGAAGTTGAGGACATCGCCGTTGCAAATCTGGATATAGAATAGGGGAAGCGAGTCAATTTTTTGGAAATTTGGAAATTTGAAAAATTCGGGCTGAAGTGGTGGCGTGCAAAAAGAGCTGGCGGGAAGCGAACAAAGGACGCAATTGTGCGTCTTTTTGCTTTCAATTGCCATTTGAGGTATGACTGTGCTTTAAAAGAGTAGCGATCAATTCAGGTCAGCTACTTTTTAGTGTTAAACTTTGAGTCTGACCTTCAATGTTTTTCCATTGAAACTATAGCCTCTGCCCTTGGGGAGAGCGACACGGACGCCCTTTTTGGGTGACCAATTCACGCGTACTCTAGCTGCCTCAGATTGGATCACAACCGCGAGCAAAACGGTTGCCAAAAGGAGCATGGAGCTGAATCCTTTCATTTTGATAATGATCAAATTGGTGGTATAGCCTTGTCAAAAAGGGATACCAACAGGTCAGATCAAATAACAATAGTGTTTGTAAAGAATCAATAACAATAAGATATGATTCTTTGGCCTATAATTCGCAGATTTTAAGTTTTTTCTCAATTGGGGTTAGTCAGTCTGGGCTGAATCACTGAGTCATGTTCGACGGCTGACCCTATCGACTCATCAGATTCCATAGGGTTATATCAGAGCCTGCTGCCTTTGTTTTCCTAAAATGTTCGATAAACTAAAGCTCCTGTAGCTATTACATTCTCCTTCTTCAACTCGATATACGCATTAATATGTACAGCAACAGCAACAGAACATGGTCAATTTGTATTCTGTCTCAGGGGAGGCAGTGCCAAAACCGCCAAAACTGCCACCGTTCCTAATATCATTTAAAAAGTCAACTTAATACTTCTCCCCTACATCAGATACTTTCAACACCACTTTTGTATTCTTTCCACGATCCATAGCATGATCCAGCGCCTCGTCAAACTCGGAAGAAAGTTCGTACTCGGTCACCGCCGCCGCCAATTTACCAGCAGACACTAATTTTCCAAGAGCTTCCACTAAAGCAGGAACTTTCTTCTTATTGTCAGCCATCCATTTACGTGCATTGAAACCACGGACGCGTAAGCCCTGGAATACCCAAGAACGCCAGTTCCAGGTAGGACTCGCACCACTAATGCACCCATACACCACCATCTGGCCCCCGTCAACAAGAGCATCTGACAACCTCTGTGCAGACGCCCCACCCACAGCATCCAGGGCCAATTTCGGCTTGCCAAAGAACTTGAGCTTGTCAAGTTCAGCGCGAAGTGATCCACTATCGGGTAATACCTCAGCTGCACCCAAAGCACGAAGCCACAAAGCCGTTCTTTCAAACTCGGACTGATCGGAAATAACTGCCACTGCACGAAGGCGTAATAATCGGCACAATTGAATTATTAATTGACCGACAGTTCCATTTCCAGCATTTAATATAACACAATCTCCAGGTTTCAAGGCAGCATCTTCCAATAAACGATACGCAGTGATCATTTCTCTCAATAAAGCGGCTTGCTCCACCGGCATGACGTCTGCCGGCAGACGAAGCAATTCTTTTTCTTTCATGGCAGCTAAAGAACGCCAGGTCCCTGCATGAGGAGCGATAGGTACCACCCAATCACCTTCTACCAGAGATTTCACGCCAGGTCCAGTTTTAACCACAACTCCAATACCATCATGACCAGGAACAAATGGAGGTTGTGCTGCAGGTTCTGTCCCGTACAATCCTCCGGTTTGGATAGTATAGAGATCAGCAGGGTTAATGGGGGCAGCACGGATGCTGACAAGGACCTGACCCCACTCTAATTCCATGGGAATGGGCTCAGAGCGGAGAGTGAGGGCCTCCTTGGGGAGGCCGGCACGTTGACACTGGACTGTATACGCTTTAATTTGAGGCAAAGGAACAGCTTCATAGGACCCTTTTACGACTCCAAATTGTTCTACGACGTCATCAGCAGTGAAAACTTGAACTCCAGTGTCTCCACGAGATCTCATCCAGGCTTCAAAGCCCGCAGTGTGACTTTGGGCGCTGGCGCTTTGACGGAGAACAAGTTGTTCTGTGAGATTAACACGTGGTTCAGCAGCTGCTGCGTCGGCAGAGCGGATTTTATCACGGTAATTGCCGCCGCCAAAGGAGTCCACGAATTCTTCTTCGACAGTTTTGAGGACCTTGCCAGTAGTGTCATATTCTTTACGCTGAGCGGTAGAAACAAATAAGGAAGAAGGGAATATAGTTAAATAATCGCTTGAATGAAGGAGTCACGTAACATAATTGTCATATTTGTTAGGTAACTTTGGTATTAATCGTTCTGCTATTCTTGGCTTACCTTTTGAGTACTTGAAAGGACTTCATAAGCTTCTTGGATGTTGCGGAAACGGTGAGGATCACCGCCCTTGTCGGGGTGCTCTTTGCTCGCAAGATTGCGGAAAGCACGGCGGATCTGCGTGGTTGTATCGAGTAAGAAGAATACGGTTAGAATAATTGTTGTTTTTAGATGGCTTAGTAGCTTTCAGAATTTAAAGACTGAAAAGTCAAACAAGATCGGTTATTCATCAAGAATGCACAATTGTGCAGAATCGCTCGAAAGGTAACATAATCGCATAGAACCAGGTAGTCGCCATGTGCAACTTACTTCTTTATCGTCAGCTGCCTTGGTTACGCCTAACACGGCATACAGATTTGTTTTATCTCCTCCATCCATGGTTCCTGTCATTTCAAGATCTTCTGGTTCTGTTTAGCGATCAAGAGGGCACGTCGCTGTCTTGCAAATATGCAGGTTATTATGTTTATATTACTGGTGGCAGTGCGGGCATCTGAGAGTTAATTAGCAGCTTGGCTGTGGCTGGTCAACGAGTCTCCTCACCTTCTTTCGAACGAAAATTAGCATTTTAGAATCTCTCAATTCCAGAGAAATTTGAAATTAAAATCAGAACTTGGCATAGACTAGAGGCATTAGATATGGCAAATATTACAGGAAAGCTTTCACGCTTGGGAAAATTAAGTGATCACAATTATTTTAAGAAGGAGCATGTTGCCCCAATGAGAGCCCCAGTGAGAGTGGCCCCGGTGCAATTAACACCCCATCATGATGTTTATGAGCTCAGTAGAAAGTCTGGAATTCCAACAAGTATAGCCCCGGAAATTATCCAACGACGAACTCTTCTTTCCATTGCCGCCACTGCCGCAACTTGGGGAGGTCTACTACAACCAGTACAAAGAGCCATTGCAGCTCCAACTACGCTCTCCCAATCATTTCAAAGTAGTGAAGGTTTTGAATTTTCATATCCTGCTGGCTGGGTTGTCGCTTACGACCGCAGTGGAGGTAGAAGCGACGGAGCCGTTGCCGCCGTTGGCGATTTCACAAAATTTCTTGTTGTTAGCGTTTTCAGAACCGTAGACGTCCCAAAAGATATTAACGTAGATAATGGATTAACGGAGTTGGTCGGGCATTCTTTGTGTATAGACCCTCTTCTAAAAGAAGACAGCACGCAGTCGTTTAAAGAACTTCTGAGTGAGTCAAGCGGAGAGGGGCGGCGGCGGCAATATGACTTCGAGTATGAAATTGAAGTATGTAGAGGAGAGATTCAAGAACAGGCTGGCGGTGTGTTGAGATGTCTAGGAGGATTGGGCCAGGAGATACCTACGCAGAAACGGCACCATCTAGCAAGGGCGGTGCTCAGTGGGGGACGCTTGTTGACGATAAATGCTGCCGCTCCTGTTGAGAAGTGGGCGGAAGTGGAAGATGTGATGAGAGCGATAGTAGATTCGTATAGATCTTTGTAAATTATTCTGAATTAATTAAGCCTTGTATTAAGGAACAAAAATGCCTTGCTGCCGTCGCTCAGCCTGAGGTTTGGTTGCTCAGGTTTGGCGGGAGAAAGACAGATGGGTAGATATGAGAAGGATAAAAGCTATCCTTGATTGCATTTTGTATAATTATTGATATTTAACATAGTCAATGCAAGGATTGGCTTTCGCTTCTTAGTGACTTGGACACCAACTACCAACTAGAATTCAAATTAATTTCAAACTTTTCAACCACACTCTTTTCGAAATAATATGGGAATAATAAGATGAGTATCCAGACACCTCAGAATCAATTATTTAGTGCATCGGGGTCGCGCACGTTGACCCCTGGAGCCACGTTGCGCACATTTAGCCAGGAATTGTTACAGGTAAGTTGCGATGGTACTGTTTATCTGCGTAAAGCTGCCTTATTAAATTCAGCAATTTATTTTTATGATGAATGTGATTGCAGGATGATCGACGGACACCTTCGAGCAGCACCCCATCGAGCAAGCCTTCCGCCAGCGGTCGCACTCAAAATAGCCAGGTAAGCCTTTCTAAGAATACCCTATTTTTCTTGCGTTTAATTCAAAGTTGTATATAGTAGTATCCTGAACTCAATAATTTTACCGCAATGCAGCGATCACAGCGGTCTGGAGATAGCCACAGCAGAGGCGCCAGTGGCCTTGCCTCGACCGCCGCTGCCCTTGAGACTCAAGTAGCTCTTCTTTCACAGCAACTTGCCCAAATGACCTCTGAATTTAAGCGAAGTCAAAGAAAATTAGAAGATCGCGAATCTGAGCTCGTTCGATGTGAATCTGCTTTAGCTTCCTCTCGTGAAATCATTCAATCAAAAGAGATTGCATTAACTGACGCCCGAAGATCAATAGCTGAACGAGATGCTTCACTTCGCGAACGTGACGCACAGCTCACAGCATTAGAAGCACGGCATGCCGAAGCATTATCTCTCACCGGACAGCAAGTTGCTGCGGCAAGAGAATCACGTGATGAGGAATTAGAAAGATTCAAGTTTGAGGCGGAAAGCGGGAAGGCTACTGTGACAGCAGATTACGAAAATCAGCTTGCCCGTGCAAAAGCAGCTGAAGCCGAGCTACGTTCCGGTACCCAACGTCTTCGAGAAGAGAATGAAAGGTTACGATCTGCTATACAACGTGCGGAGCAACGCACAGCAGAGGCTGAATTGTCAGCACAGCGTGCGGTTTCGAAATTTGAATCTGCAGTTGGAACCTTACGACAGCTGGAAGAACAGTATGAATCGTTATCTAAAGATGCTGAAGCAGCTGATAAATTACGCTCTGATCGCATTTTAGGGCTCGAAAGTGAAATTGAAGGCCTTCGAGTTGCAAAAGCAAGTTTGGCTCGAGAGAAGGATGAAGCCATGGAAATAGCATCGCAGCACGCGCAGCAGGCATTTGCAGAAGCGCGCGAAGCTATCTCCAAACATCAACGCGCTGAACTTGCTGCAGGAGATGCTACAGCAAGCGCTGCAAAGGCACGAAAACAATTGGAAGATATTTCAGCTCGGTGCTCGGCTGCAGAAACAGAGGCAGCCAAATGGAGAGAGGAGGCTTCAGCACGACAAGGAGACCTTGAACGACAACGAGGAGCATATAGTGGGGCACAAGCAATGCTTGAGGGTACTAAATTGGCGCTTGAAGCTGCTAGAAGAGAGGCAGAAGGGCTCAGAATTGATGTTGAAAGGCACAGGACAGCAGCAGTGGAGGCCGAAACCCGAGCTTCTACTGCTCTTGGGGCTATGGAAGCTGCACGGGTACATGAAAGTGTGGCAATTAAAGAGGCAGGGGAGTTGGCTGATACTGTCAGAAGGCAGAAGCGGGAAGCGGACGCTGCTCTTGTGTCAGCAGAAGAAGCGACCGCCGCTGCAGTTGCCAAGGCGGCCAGGCTGGAAAGTGAGATATTACACTTGCAAGGACAGCTTGATCAAGCGAAAAGTAAGCACGACGAGCTAGAAAAGGCGTTGGAAGAAACGAAAACGAAACTTGCTGCTGCAGAAAAGGCAGCAGCTGATGCCGAGGCTGCTGCGGCGGGAACAGCTTTGGCAACAGCTTTGGTGCCGGTAGCAGGGCAGCAGCAAACTTCACAGTCAGCTGGTGCACTGGCTGCTGGTGCTGATACGCCACTGTGTGCACTGGCTTCCCCAGGTTCTGATGGTTTCTCCCGTTTACCTGACGCACAACCCACAGCAGACACAGCAGCAGCTCAGAAATCTTATCTTGAAAATGAACTAGCATCGGAAAATGCAAAGCTCAGACAACAATTAGCAGCATTCAAATTGTCGTTATTAAGCCCTTCTCCTTCCCCTGCTGCTGCTGCGCCCTCTGTTGAGATTGCAAGCGCAAGAGCTTCTGCTCCGTCGTCAAGACAACCAGGAGGTCTGCTATGGGGAGCTAGAGGTGCGGTTGCTGTTGGGGGTCTTGGTTCCTCTCCTCCTGCTCCCGCTCAGAAGATGCGATACGACAGAACCACTGCTGCTGCCACTAAGAATAGTAATGCGAGTGCTACCAGCAGTAGTAGTGCAGATGATGCGTTGGCCAAGGCTCGTAGACAGGTACTCCTTGCTAAAGAATATTTGAATAAAGTGACACAAATTGACCCAGACAGCTCGGGGAAGTGAGCTGATTATTATTATAGGTCTAGTAGTAGCTATTAAGATTTACCTCCTGAAACTTACCTTACACATGATGAGATTTTCCCATGTATTTAAATACCCGTGATGTAACACTTACTACGTATGCTATTGGTTCAAAGTATGAGGCTGTCTAGAGGATGAGAGGTTCAGCAGGGGAGGGGGGGTGGCAGTCGAGTGATAGTCAAAGTCAAGAGAAGTTTCTATTTAGGGTTTGCACCCCAGCTCTACCACAGAAATTGATGGGCGAGTATGTTTTGCGAAAATGCGCCAGTCAGAATCACAAACTAAATAATCCAAACTAAAATCACTTGCTGTTCTTCACGACAGAGCAGTTTTAACCACGCATTCTTGCAAATTGTGCTAAATCAACAGATCTAGAAGATGAAGGTTGTCGCCCGTAGCACTGTAGCATCCCGCTCAGCATTCGCTGGTGCTCGCATTACCACCCGCAGGGCCCCTAAAGCTGCTGTCTCCCGCTCTGCGGTGCGCACTATGGCTCTCTTTGGTGGTGCTTCGAAGACCGCTGCTGATTCCATCTATAATATCAAGGTGACCAATATTGATGGTAAAGAGATCAAAATGTCTCAGTACAAGGGAAAAGCTTTGCTCATTGTCAACGTTGCCAGTGGTAAGAACACAGAACCAATTAAAGTTTCTTTTTTCCTCAAAACTTTTGCCGCCTCATTCTCACTCTTTCGCTTTATTTTGTTTTACAGCTTGCGGAATGACCCCCCAGTACTCCTCTTTGGTCGCTTTATACGACAAGTACAAGAGCAAGGGTTTTGAAATCATTGCCTTCCCTTGCAATGCCTTTGGCAAACAAGAAAGCGGCGAAAACTGCGAAATCAAGGCCTTTGCTCAACGCAAGGGCGCCAAATTCACCATGCTTGAAAAAGGTGAAGTCAACGGCCCTAATGAAGCCCCTTTGTACACTTTCTTAAAGGACAAGAAGGGTGGATTACTTGGAAAAGATATCCCTTGGAATTTCAGCAAATTTCTCGTCGATAAGAACGGAACTGTGGTTAAGAGATTTGCACCTACCGACGATCCTTTGAATTTTGAGAAGGATATCGTTGCTTTGCTTTAAAATTGCTCTTTTTGTAAAATGATTCTTTGATTTTTGATTGATTAATTAGTTTGTGATGATATATAACACATCGCTGTAAGACTTGGCTCTTCGCTGTTTCTGCTGAAAGTTCCGAGGTGGAAAGCTAAATCATTCTAGGCGAAGAAGAGACCCGAGGATGGGATTTAACTTTTTAAGCTTTACATGGGAATGTATATATGTTTTATCGTATCCTTGTCAATCACAAAGGAAATGCACATAAAATGAAAGTCAGAGAACATACCGAATGATGTATGCATACTTGCGGGAGAGTATTGTTGCATCCTGCGAGTGCATTTGCATTTGCATGAAAAAGAAGAAAAAGCAAGCGGGGAAAATTTTTCAAAGAAGGGCGGACGACACACATGGGATAGAGTAGGGCAGCCAGCTGAAGCAAGAAGAACTCATTTCAACCACCTGCCCTCATGAGAATATATGTATATATATTAATATCAATATTAAGAGGAACGGTTCTTGTCAGGGGGGAGGAAAACAAAAAACAAAAACGAGCAAAACGAGGCAAGGGGAAGGGGGGAGAAATGTTTAAAATTATAACTGAATATCTAAAAGGGAGAGAGAAAGAAGACGTAGGATATATCAAAACAAAGCAAAGAAGGAAAGGTAAAACAAATCGAAACCGTAGATAAGTTTCTAGAATTGATAAAAAAGAAGAAGAGGAGAAGAATGTTTTTTAGTTGCGGGTGCGGGAATATACATTTTTGGAGGGAAAAAAAAAGAACAAAGAAAGAAAGTATTGAGGCAGAGGAATGAATATTAGACTAGACTAAGTAATTAGAATAGGATAATCTCATCATCATTAGTAATATTCATAGTGGTGGGTAATATATTGTAGTATACAAGTTTGATAGTATCCTGATAAAAACCATCAAACAAAATTAAGAAGAAAGTCGCTAATAATTTTTTCTTGGTTCTTTCCCCAGTTTACCGCGGCGCAGGGCTGGTCACATCATCATTTGTCCCACCAAGACCAGGTAATTGAGCTTGTCCAGCAGGTGGATGTATCTGACTATTCCACCCTTCATGCAAACCTCCCACTAAACCATTATCGGCATCCGTGATCAATAAATCCTGAGATGGCATGGATGCAAGCATATCTGGGAGTTGATCCATATCTAGTTCATCGAGATTAAAGGACGAAAGTGAAGGGAGGGAGGGTAATTCAATAATAGGACCATTACCACCTTGTTCAGAGTATGAAGGACCTGAATTGGTAGTTGGAGGGACGCCAGGGAGAGGGATGAAATCTGCTCCAACACCGCCGCCAAATGGAACCGCTCCAGGTCCACCGAAGCCTGCATTGCGATGAAGATCTGCTGGGGTGCTGTTGATAAGCATAGGTGCCCCTCCAAAATCCATTCCTGCCCCGCTCATTCCAGGGATACTGTTGGTGTAATCTTCTTCAATAATAGGAGAAGAAACAGGCACAGGGCGAGGTTTTGGGGGTGCTCTTTTTGTAGTTGCAGCCGGTTCGCTTTGTGTGTTGAGCAACTGCATGAACGCTTGTGCTAAATCAGCCAAACTTTGCTGTGCTGCACTAGGCTGGTGGACAATAAGCGCTGCTGCATCTTGTGCAGAAGGGCCGCCTTCCCCAGAGTCGGAGCCTTCAGAATCAGAGCCAACAGCAGCAGCAGCGCCGACGACGCCAGCAACACCTCCTGCACCAGCACCAGCGCGCCTTTTCTTCCGTCTCCTCCCATCCTCAATACGTTTCATTGATGGAGATGATGCTACGAAATGCTGGATTAAGGCAGGGTGTTGGAGTGCTTGGGCGAAAAAAGTCACCATTTGTTGCTGCCGTTGTTCATTCAATTCAACACGGTCACTTAAATTTCTAATTTCCTCATCTGCTGATTGCTGGGCTTGACGTAAACGGATAACTTCTTGTACGAGAAGCTGCTTATCACGTTTAAGAGAGTCTACTTCTGCAGCGAGGCCTCCATAAGCACCAACCTCTAGAGCTGCGTAGTCATGACTGCTTGCAGAGGCGAGGCCACCCCCGCCACGAGCGCCACCACGTTCTCCGCTGGAAGGCTTGCGGCGATGAATTTCAATCAATAAATCGCGTCGACCACGTAAGAAGTACTCGTTAGCAAATTCCCAGCGGTCTGGATCAACTTTTCTAAAACCATATGTGTTGAGCTGTCGAACAAAGGATGAGAAATTGTTGTGCTTGAAGTGGAGAGGAAGGAGATCGCGAGCAAATTCAGCAGGTCTCCAGACAACAAAACTGCAGTTGATAGAATTGATAAATGGGGGAAAGGAAGTTAGAAAAGATAAATAAAGTGCCTTGATTTGCACGTCATCTTAGTAGCTTCCAGAAAACTCTTTATGAAACGGGACTTACCTCTGGCCGTCCCCTGCCCAAGATACGATGGGATCAGTCAATGGATCTTCAACCAACTCATATCTGCAAAGAATAAGAGGAAACGCGTTGAATTCGTCCATAATGTTTGATCGCTACGTGGCAACTTTGATATTGACCATGTTTCATACTTACGTTTTCACTAAAAATGGAGGTGGTTGTGATGATCCCCCAGCTTTTGTTTGCTCTTTGGCAACATAGCTACCCCCTCTGCGAGTAGACATCCGTTTTTCTTGGAATGGCGCCAGTTTTACTATGTTTAAAGGTCAGTAGGGGTGATTCGATGGGTTGTTTGTGGTTTATGAAATATAATCAATAATCTTTGTGTGCCTTGGAATTCACTTAACGAGGCTTTGATCACCTCATGAGGCTCACCAAATATTTGCAGTTTTTCTTCCCTGCGCCTTTTGGCATAGAAAAGATGCCCAAGAAGCCCTAAGAAGCTATTGCGCATTTCGATATTCGTTCCAAACTCGTGCGAATTGCAGACACCCCGCAAACTACCGCAGCCTGGGCGTTGTAGATTTTTAGGCTGTGCATCTTTAAAACAGAGATCAGTCTGACTGTAATACTACCTTTTCATTAAACATACCTAGCTCAAGGTTGCACATAAAATGTTAAGGCCAAAACAATGTCGGGTTTTGCTCGTCATTCTCGCTATTTTGGCAATCTCCTGCTCTGCATCCACCGACAGGCTCAGCTTCCACAAGATCTCCTCTTCAAACCTGCGTGGAGCTTCTGAAGCCAGCACACTTACGGAACCTGAACGATATTCGGGCTATTTCAAGCTCAACCGTACTTACGATGCTCACATGTTTTTCTTCTATTTCGAAGCTCGGGAGGCTCCCGCCGATGCTCCTGTCGTTTTGTGGATGACTGGTGGCCCTGGCTGCTCATCCGAACTTGCTGTCTTCTACGAAAACGGCCCTTTCACAATTAATGAAGATATGACCTTGGAAGATAACCCTACAGGATGGGATGTCGCTGCAAACATGATATGCAAGTAAAGCGCTTGAAACATTTTTTTTTTTAATCTTTGCTCTCTTTGCTTGTTCTTTTAATTCTCAACTTCTTTTTTAAATTTTTGCAGACGTCGACCAGCCAATCGGGACAGGCTTCTCGTACTCAGAAGACGACAGAGACAGATGCTATGATGAAGATTGTGTTTCTAACGACGTTCTTGATTTCTTAGAAGCACTTTGGACTGCCAAGCCCGAATTACAGGGCAAAGACTTTTACGTCACAGGTGAAAGCTATGCTGGCCATTACGTCCCTGCTGTGGCACACCGTGTCTACCAAGCGATCAAAAATAAAGAACTTGGTAACATCGATATCAATCTCCAGGGTTTCGCTATTGGAAATGGCTTAACCAACCCTGCCATTCAATACGGGGCCTACGCTGACTACGCGGTTGAACATAATTTAATTTCCTCAGACACTAGAGATGAAATATTACAACTCTACCCAGCGTGTAAGCTTGGTTTAGAAATCTGCGATGGTTTAGATTTCTCAATGGAATGCGCTTTAGCTGTAACTTTCTGCCAAGCTACTATGTTTATGCCTATTATGCTGCTAAACCCTCTGATGAACGTATACGATATCACGAAAGAATGCCAAGGCCCGTTGTGCTATGATTTCTCCCGCCTCGATAAATACATGAATCTGCCGGAGACGAGGAAAGCTCTGGGAGTAAGAGACGATTCAGTTTGGCAAGAGTGCAATATGGATGTTCATGAAGACATGATGTCAGACTGGGCTCACGATTTCTCCTCTATCATCCCTGAGATGCTTTCTGGTGGCGTTCGAGCATTGATATATGCAGGAGACCAAGATTTCATTTGCAATGTGCTTGGAAACCGAAGATGGGTTGATTCTTTACAATGGGATCAATGGAGAGAATGGGCTAATGCTGAGAATGTCACCTGGGCGACTACAAATGATGAAGACGCAGGTGTTGTAACGGAAGTTGGTCCGTTGACGTTTTTGTCGGTGAAGGGTGCAGGGCATATGGTGCCGATGGACAAGGGCGAGAATGCATTGGAAATGATTACTAAATTCACTCGCGGGGAGAAATTTGTTGACAACACTTCTTGTAGTGGAAATACGCGTGCTGCTGTTGCTACCGTTGCTTCTTCTTTTGCCTCGGCAAGAGCGTTTTTGAAGGGAGACGGCAGCCCTTTCTTACGTGCTGGAAGGAAGGACGGGTCCGTTGTTCAAAAGTAGTTCTTTGTAAATTTAATGTATGTTTTTTGGCTATTATACTAGCGATAGATGCTTTTTTGTATAACTAGTGATGTAAAATTAAGCTAGACTGGAACTATCCATGATGGGTTAAGAATGGTGAAGTTTTTTAAAAGGCTCTTACCAAGTTAGACCGTCTAAGGTCGGACGCTTCAATTTGAGGTTACGCTCGTCTTAGAGGGGCAGCAATGCATTAAACTGTAACGTTTTCCTCAGGTTACTTACTTTGATGCCTAGCAATTTGTTCATATATGTTTGTATTCTAGTGCCGTCCTTTTCCTGAAGTTCTATTCCAGCAACTGCAAATATTTTCTTGGCATTGACATTATTAGCGTGCGCTCCAATCCAACGTTTTTAAAATTTTGTTATAGCGTGTTCTTTTATTCTCCTGCAGCTTGTACATTGCTATCTAAAAACATGAAGATTGGTGTTGTGTGCATTGCTTTGCTCCTGGTGGCCAGCCAAGTTGGTGCTCAACAATGGACCAACGACGATAACTGCTGGTACACCAAGGCTTCTTCCAAATTCAGGTTCGTCAGTTTCATTTCTGTTCATATACATCATGCTATTCTTAAGGCTAATTTATCACTGCATTCAATTCATACTATTTATCATCTTCAACTTATATAATGTTGCAGCTCTTGGGGATACTCTGGCAGGGCACTTGCCAAACTCACCTATGTCGCCAAGAACGCTGATTGTTGTTATCAGTGCAGGATTACCTCAGGCTGCAATAAGTTTACTCAACAAAACTTTAAATTTGGCTCTAGTCTGTGCACGTTGTACCGTAAGAGCGCCAAGCTGAAAAGGGTTGGGCAGGGTTCTGGAGGGGTCATTACTGCGGGGAAGGTTTCTTAAGATAAGACATTATCGATAATACATTGAGATATACATATATATATATATATATGTCCACCAACTTTCTATTTCCCTTCCGTCTTTTCGGCAAGGAGGGTGCTACATCAGCTATTTACTTGTCACACGTGATTGTAAAATCAAATTCTAGTACAGACCAATATTAAAGAAAAAGAAAGGAAGAAAATCATTTTATTGTTCTACTCATAATAACGATTGTAGAGCAACTTCAACATTATTATTCGCGGCCCGCAAAGCTTGCCGTGCTCTTCCTGCATCAAAACCCATATCTATAAGCTGTTGTACAGCCTCATCAGATGGCTCTATAGGTGGCATTGTCCGTGGTCTGGTAGGTATAGGTCCACTGCCAACACCAAAACCACTGCCGGCGCCTCCAATGCCTTGATTGGAGGCTGGCGTAACAAAAATCTGTTGTGGCTGTGTAGCACCACCTAAAATTCTTCCAACGGATGCAAGGAAGAGATCTTCTACTATTTTAGGTAATTTCAGCTTCCGTAAGCCTAAGAAACCGGAATGGTAGACCACCCCTGCGACAAGACCGGCTGCGGCAGACACTGCTGATTGCTGCGCATTCGAAATTAATAACTGCATTGCAGCAAGATATATGAATGCTTTATCTGACAGACTGAATCCCATAACAGAAAACCGCTGAAGAGAAGGGACTTCAAGGAAGAAAGCGACCATATTTGCAAATAATAAAGGATAGAGTCCAGTGGCAGAGGTGCGGTGAGCTGCCGTAGCGGTAAGTCCTGCCTCGAATGCATACCCAATACCACAAGAAATGAGTGCATATGCACTGTATTTGGATGTTCCCATCTGCCGCTCGAGTAGGCGGAAATAGTAGGTGAGCAGGGCACCAAATAGAAGCTCGCCGGGATGCTTGAACGAGACGGCGTGGATGAAACTATCAACTATAGCATTTCTACGGCGTCTAGAAGCCTTGGAAGCTGCCTGGACTATGATGCTGGTGGATACGGATACCATGACGAGTGCTTTTGTTAGCGGGGCACCCCCTGCACGTAAGGAAAAAATTATGGAATATTAGGAGTAATTTAGGATCGACCCTTTTTCGCAGAACAGTCCAAAACGATGGCATCGCAGCTGCTTACTAAATCCACCAGGTCCAGCATTCATCATTCAAAATTAAAATGCGCTGTAACGATCAACAAGTTATTCCTGATCAGTTGTGATTTCAAATATCTGGTATCTTTTAACTGTAAGCTTAACCATCAAGCATTGAACATTATAAGATATCCATAAATTTTTTATATGTTCAAATTTAATTCTGTTCTGGAGGGCCTTCCTCTGGAAAAGCCAACTCATCTCCCTGCGGGACGCCGCCAATTCTTTCCTGTAGCTATTAATCTTGCCAACTGGCCGCTTCAGACCTGATAACGTACTGCTGTAGTCGTCATGGAATAATTCTGTCTAAAATTCGCCCTCTAATGTACCTTTTCTAGAGCTTCGTCGATCTAGCTAAAACCCCTGGGCCAGCCCGCTTCCTCCAGCTTGTGGTGGTACAGAAATATCTTGTGGCCATAACTACCTGTGTATTCTGATTTGAGCGTAATTCTTTTCAAGTGCTGGCAGAATATAGCTCCAATTACGAAGTAAGCGCGATTGTGGTGTGAATGCTGTGTGAGTTTTGCCATTCATCTTGGCCAAGCTTGACGAAAGAGACAATTTCCCTTTTTGTTTTCTGCTTGGCAGGTTTGGATCTGTCTATGAAATGAAAGTAGAGGAACTGGGGTATAAGTACACGCGCAGCTCCTCTCTGACAGCAGATGGGTGCACTTTCGTCTTAGCCGGATGAAATGATGTCTCCCTCTCTATAGGCCTTAACTTAAAATCGTCTATGATGAGCCTAGTGATGTTTCTATGTCTGCAGGTTGAAGTAGTATACGATGTCAGCTCTGAAGATCTCAAAATCTCACATGGAGAGGGCCACTGAATTTAAGCCCCACCTCCGCAAGTACGCCGACCGCCTCACCGCCATTGACAAGGATGGCAATGGCGAGCTTGACTTGACTGAAGTGTGCGAAGTGTTGGACGAAATGGCCACTATTGAGAAGCAGAAGCGCTTATTGAAGTGGTTTGGCATCATTTCTGGCTTGTTCAGCTTGCTGTCTATCGCTGCCATTGTGGGTTTGACATACGCGCTGGTTCAAAATTCAAAAGACACCAAATTCGAAGGTGACAGCGCTTTGTTATTTTCCAAAGTCACTGGTACTCCAGTGGGTATAGGAAGGGCAATGGCCACTGGGTCATTTTCTGATTTGCTGGATATGACTCCAGCTGAGCTCCGGTCTGTGGAGACCATCACCATTCCTGAAGGAGAGGGCTTTGAAGTCTATCGCGTTTCCAGCATTGCCGCAATTCCCAACACCAGTGCCAAAGTCACCACCACCACTGGCAAAATTTTTGAAATCAACGACGAAGGTCTTCAAGCTGTAAATGCTACTTCGGGATCACGTCGCCTTTTGGCCCTCAGCGCATCCGGTAGCGTGGCGGGTATCGATTTTGATATTACTATTGACCTTGACCCTGCGTTTGCAATCTTTATTGTCTATGATAAGCCTTGGTATGACTTCGCTTTATTAAGCGGCTACGAAGCGTCCGAGCGGCTTTTTGTCAGCTCAAAAAATACCATTTTGGAAGTAAAACAAAAGTACTATATGCCAACAAGTGGATATGACTTGTATTGGAATGAGCAAAAGCTTGACGTGACCAAAACCGTAAAAGCACTCGGCATTAAAGAGGGCGCGGTGTTGGAGTATAGAGAGATATAATTCAAATGGTTAACTTTTTCTCTCTTTGCGAAGAAAGAAAGAAAGGTGATATTATTTGCAACGTATTTATGTATTCATTTATTTAATACAGGAAAAAACAATTTACTCATTCAATAGAATCAAAGAGGAACTTCTGCGATTAACGCATGTTTTGTTTGCGGTAGATGTTTGCTGCATTGCTGCCATCATGGCCTATTCATACTAAAACTAAATGTGAAGATAGATATTTAAAATTTTGAAAACCCTAAAATACGCTGGTACACAAAACAGCGCAGTTAGTATCTACCTCTCTAGCTATATATCTTCCCGAACGGCCACTTCAAGCCTTTTCAGCTTTTGGTTAAACCCTTGAGGGATATTTTTCTTCAAAATCTCCTGCCAATGTGCATCTTTTAAAGCTTCGTCGAGTTGGATCCCCTCGGGGTCAGTTGAAGACCGTGGTGGTGGCAATTTAATTTCGCCAAAGCAGCCCAGCGGATCAGACCCACAGAGATAGCAAATCTCCTCTTGTGCACATTTCAGTTTTTGCAGAAGCTTTGAGAGCCGGTTTCTTTTGAAAGCTACCAGCTGCATAGTTAATTCAAACAAAATAATAAGTTCGCAACACGACGGGTGTTCAGGTTTTTTAAATAATAAACCATGCTCAGCATGAGGTCATGTCTACTTACCTGTCGCAATTCTTCTTCATCTACTACTTTGAAATGCAAAGCTTTACCTTTCAAAGAAACTAAAGACTGGTTTGCGTGCTGGGCATCTTTTATAAGCTTTTTTTGAGCTGCCAACGTCGAGTCCTTCTCGTCGGCGTACTGGCTCCGCAGCCCTGCCAACGACGCCTTCTGCTTGTGCAGATTTCGCTGCAACTCAGTCATAACTTCTTTATTCTCTTTATTTCTCTCCCCTGCAAAGTAATGAAACAAAATAGAGCGACAGATAAATTTAGGTATCGCACTGGGGCTGTGAATAATTGCTTTTCTCTTCCGCAAACTCTTAGAAACTTACCGAGTACCCGAACATTATATCCTAGCTTATTAGCTGTAAATAGTAGGTCATGTTCTGCTAGGGAAAGCTCGAGAGCTACCTCTGTTGCGTGACTTGATAGCTGATGCCACAGCTCCTCATGCCCAGCATGTTCTTTCTTCCTCATTTCTTCAAGAGCTTTCTCCTGATCATGCCTTTTGTTCACGCGCTCTTCATGCAGTACAGCTTCTAGCAGCTTTACCCTTTCAATCTCAGCCGCTATGGCATCTCGGCGGGTTTCATGGCCATTGGCCAACTGCTGCAACAAGGCCGCCTCGGTAGTTGATGCTTGCTCTGCCATGGCTGCTGCTGCAGTGATACATTCCCTTTCAACACTGGTGATAGCTTTGTTGATAATATGTGCCTGTCTCTCCAGCAACTTAACGAAATGAGATGCTTTATTCTCTAAAAGCGAGGCAGCTGTGGCCTCCACTTGTGCGGCAGCTCGCTCGGCAGAAGTGGCCTGCTGAGTCAGGATTTGAAGCTCACTCCGAAGAAACATGGGATGATTTTTGATGCTGTGGAGATTAGAAAATGATTCTTTCAGCGCATTTGATTGATCGTCAAGGTGTGTTGCAGCTTCCCGAAGCAAGTGGCACAGGTCAGCGGCGACTACTTGGTCCTCTTCTGATGGAGCGCTACTAAAGGCGTCATTTTGTTCTCTGAACTCCTGGAGGCTCCTAGAAGATGCTTCTACTATCTCTTTAAAGTCACTCAAATACTTATATTGAAGTTCATCTTCAGTTCTCTCAGTGTGGCAAGAGGTGGGCTGGCTACCAGCGTCGGCCACTGTGTTTGAGGAGGTAAATTGGAGTCTCATTAAAGCCCTTTCTCGCCTTCCAGCCATTCTCCTGCATAACAAAATATTCTTAGAAATTTTCTTCGCGAAAAGAATGGCTTTTCAGCAACAAGGCGTACCTTTCTCGGTCCTCCGTCATCATTACATCCATGTCTATTGGAATCTGTAAAGTATGAAAGTATCTCTACCCTGTCAGCCCCTATATGACCTTGTATACAATCTTTGATTGTATTTCAATGTCCCAATTGCACCAATTAATATATTGGAAGGTTGTAATTTCAAACAAGTCTTCCCAGCGCCCAAAGAAATGGGTTGAAGAGCTGCATCAAGATGATCCCAATTCGATTTCAAAATCAAACTAAAGTAGGATTACTAATTGCCAAACTATTCAATTCACTTCTGACACCAATGCTCCAAAGCCTGCAGCTTTAATCTAACGTTGGCATCCGATCATCTCCAACACCTTGCTCACCGCCCCTTACAATGGCAGGCCAGGGACAAGTCAGCGATGAAGAGTATAATAAAGGCTTAGATGCTTTAAGCTCTTTAATTTCTGGCCGTGTTCGCGCAGACGGCAAAAATTGGAGTCATGCGTTTGACATGATGAAAATCTACCTTGAGGTAAGCTCATTTTCTACAAATCACACCCAATGTGTTAGTTTATAGAGTGAACAATAACATATAATTATATCGACCTTGACAAGTTGCAGCGTCTCAACTTGGAAAATGAATTATCCAAGCTTAGTGTTATCCACGTCGCCGGCACCAAGGGCAAAGGCTCAACCTGTGCTATGATCGAGAGCATTCTGAGACACTGTGGCTATAAAACTGGGCTATATACATCCCCACATCTCATCGACGTCAGAGAAAGAATCAGAATCAACGGGTAAGAAGAAGGGGGAATAAACCGTCTTTAATTACCAACCTCCGTCCCTCAACTTAGCCGCTGCCCCCGGATTACCTTTGAACTCCTCTCTCTCCCTCGTATTATCCGCCACCCACGCCGTATACGTACCCTTCCCTTACTAATCTCACTTCTTCTTCTCATTACTATGCACAGTCTGCCAGTAGATAAGGCCACCTTTATGCGTCAACTCTGGGCCACGTTTCAAATTCTCGAAGACAAGGCCGACAACGATTCTGGAAAACCTGCTTACTTTCGTTTTCTCACGCTCCTCGGCTTTAAAATTTTCTTAGAAACACAGGTAGACGTCGCTATCCTCGAAGTTGGGTTGGGAGGGAGGTTGGATGCAACAAATTGTGTTAGAGAGCCTGTTGTGTGCGGCGTGACCCCCCTTGGTTTCGATCATATGGACTTGCTAGGACATACATTACCAGAGATCGCACGTGAAAAGGCAGGCATATTCAAATCAACACGACCGGCATTTACCTCTCCGCAACGGGAGGATGCAGCTGAGGCGTTGCGGGAAGTAGCTGAGCGGGTAGGGACGCCTCTAAGTTCTGTAAGGCCTCTTGATGAATATAGACTAGGGGCGGGTATTTTGGTAGAAGATTTTAAAGTAGGATTATCTGGTGCACATCAACGTGAAAACGCAGCGTTAGCTGTCCGATTAGCTGCAGAATGGGAAGTTTTGTCCGGTAAAGGCGGTGAAAAAGCAAAACAGAGGGCGGCAGCGGTACGAAGAGGAGAACTCCCTGCAGAATATATTGCAGGTTTAGAAGCTGTACGGTGGCCTGGTAGGGGTCAAATAGTACAAGACTACGAAAGTAATGTCAATAATTCTAGTACAACGTCAGAAGATTTTGCTCTTTCTCCAGTAACTTCTCGATTGACGTTCTTTCTGGATGGAGCCCACACAGCAGAGAGCATGGCTACCTGTGGCCGCTGGTTTGCTGATGCAGTAGAAATTAATGAAGCACTATCCAAGGAAGAAGAAGAGCAAGAAGAAGAAGAAGGGAGAGCAGATAGTCCCCATAGGGTATTAGTTTTCAATTGCATGCAAGAGCGGGACCCTGCTGCTTTACTTCAACCGCTTATTGCAACATTGCATGATCGAGGAGCGTTACCTGCACATGCACTGTTTGTACCCCCCGATTCCACGTATATGAAGTTAGGGAAAGTAGATGACGTGCCAGACTTGGCGTGGCAGTTAAATTTACGACAAGTGTATGAAAAAATGCAAAAACAGCACCAGCAGGCACATATCGGCAGCGGGGGGAACGGTAGCAGTCACAATAGTAGTATGTTAAAAAACACAGTGTCCAAGCTTCAGAATGGTAGTAGCAGTAATGGCATCAGGGCAGCAACACAGTTACCTCCTTTACCTTCTGTTCTTGCTGCTGCTGGCGTTCCGGCAGTGCAAGATGCCGCAGTTGGAGCGGTGTTGCCGAGCCTTCAGCACACGATTGACTGGCTGAGGAAGTGTGTTAGGGAATCGCCGAAAATGAAGATGCACGTCTTGGTAACTGGAAGTTTGTACTTAGTAGGGGATATGTTGAGAATATTAGGCAATGGTAATACGAGCATTAATGAATCCAAGACCTCCGAAGGCGGTGGCGGTGGCAGTGGTGGAATGAATTAAGTTAATTAAGTAAGTAAGAAATATCAGAACATATTATGCTATATTTATATATATGATATGCTTACGTGCTATTTATACTGCCGGTTTCTATCGTTAGAAATATTGTTACACACAACAGCTGAAAACGAAAACAAATAAGAAAGTCTTCAGTGATGCTGATGAACATCGCCGGTGTAAACAGCAAAGAAATAAGAAAGAGTCATTTGATGTAGCATTGCAAAATGGTATAGAAATGTATAATAACTGTAGTAAAGGAGAACGGGAAAGTAAATATTGCCTCCATTTTGAAATTCTACACTTTAACAACTTTTATTTTCTAACCAGAAGCAAAGTCGAGCTTTGAAGCGACATCCTCAGCGAGGCCATTGGCTTGTTTTGAAGCGGCACTACCAGGCGTAGACTTTAAAGGAGACGTCAATGGAGTCGCATTGCCACTCAGATACGTATCCAGCTTCCCAGCAGCGGCCAAAATTAATCCTAAAAACAGAGGCGATGGTTTAAACGGCCTTGACTTGAATTCAGGGTGGAACTGCGCTGCGACAAAGAATCGATGATTTTTCAACTCAATAATCTCCATACGAGTGCCAGTCTCATCTTTACCTACAAACCGTAACCCTGCTTCTTCAAATTGAGGCACCAATTCAGGATTTACTTCGTACCTGTGGCGATGACGCTCATCAACGTATTGCTCTGTCTGGTACAACTTTGCAGCGATACAATCAACAGTTTGCAAAAGTGTACGACGAGAACCAAGACGCATAGTACCACCTTTATGAGTGGTTGAACCCTCAGGCATAAAAACGACCACAGGGTGAGGGGTTGCAGGGTCTATCTCAGTTGAATTGGCATTGTCCCATCCCAGAACATTCCTAGCAAACTCAATCACGGCAATTTGCATACCGAGGCAAATACCCAGATATGGTTTATTATTCTCACGAGCGTACTTCGCAGCAAGCATCTTCCCTTCAACACCACGGCCTCCGAATCCCCCAGGCACCAAAATTCCGTCTGCCGCCTGTAGGCGTTTCCATACATCAGCGTATGCTGCTGCGTCTTCTTCTTTATTGCTGTCTTCAAGCGTTCCAGCTTCAATCCACTCAATACGGAGCTTCTTAGACGCAGCCACACATGCGTGGGTTAACGCCTTAATTACAGAAAGATACGCATCAGAGAGTTCCGTATACTTACCGACCATGGCGATGACCAGCTCCTGGGTCAAAGAATCCCACTTGTCGGCCAAATTTACCTTCCATTCTTTGGTATTAATTTTATCTGCACCGCCAAGTCCAAGAATCCTGCATACAGTGTGTGCTGCACCTTGTTCCTGCATCATCAAAGGCACTCTCCAAATATTGGACACGTCGTGCATGGTGAGAACTTGTTCTGCAGGGACGTGGCAAAACAAGGCGAGCTTCTCTTTCACCGACTCATTCAACGGTTCAGAAGAGCGGCATGCAAGTAAATGAGGATTTAGACCCAAAGAACGTAACGTAGCAACGGAGTGTTGGGTTGGTTTTGTCTTTTGTTCACCGACCACACCAATGACAGGCACAAGCGACACGTGAATCACACACATATTGCCTGTTCCTACCTTGAATTGGAATTGACGAAGGGCTTCAATAAAAGGCATAGATTCAATGTCACCAACGGTACCTCCAAGCTCAATTACACAGACATCAGGGACGCCATCACGCCCGTCAACTGGAGTGTGAGCCACTCTCTCAATCCACTCTTGAATGGCGTCGGTAATGTGAGGAACGACTTGAACCGTCTTTCCGAGATAATCTCCCCTACGTTCTCTTTCAATAACAGATTGGTAGACCTTTCCGGTTGTTAAATTGTTGTCTTTTGAGAGAGAAATATCTAAAAAGCGTTCGTAATTGCCGAGATCCAGATCCGCTTCACCGCCGTCATCGAGGACAAAGACTTCGCCGTGCTCGAAGGGGGACATGGTGCCAGCGTCTACATTAAGATAAGGATCTGCAAAGACAAAGAGAATTAAACAATATAGGGCTGAGGTTGATTTGATGTGTCTGGTAGGTAGCTAGAGTTGAAAAAGGGAGGCGGCTTGCTCAACAGTAATTGAAGATGAGGTGGTTTAAAAAATTAAAAGTAGAAAGCCGGGGATATGCGGATGGCAGATGCAACTCATCCGTCTTGATGATTGTCATAGTACTATTTTCAAGCAAGAATAGCTCACCAATTTTAATAGAGGTCACTCTGTGGCCGCATGCTTTGAGCAGCACCCCGATGGAGGAGGCAGTCACGCCTTTTCCCAGGCCACTGACGACACCGCCAGTCACCAGAACGTATTTCATTTGTAATTATAGCTCGCAGATGGCCCTTGAACAATTTTAAATATTAAATGATTTGAATTGCTCGTTCAAATTAATGATACCTAAAGCAGCGCTGTGGCCGAGAAATACCGGATTTAAATTTCCCCACGTCTTAAAAGAATATATAAAAGTATGCATGAATGCTAGCATCGCTGCAGATGGTTGTTATTTTTTCGGTCGGCTGCCTTCTCAAATGAACAGTGACTGCCTGCCCCTTCGTCCCCTGCTGCAGCTAGTAATACTCCAGATTTTCTGTTACTGAGCTTTTTTCCGGGTTATATCGTTACACAACTAGGCATGAATCAGACAATGATTTTACTTCAGTGACTTTTTTGTTGGAAGAGGTCAAGCATCTGCCGTCACCACCCCGAGAAAACCTAAACTGAAGCCTTCATCTGACAAGCCTTCGAACTGATCAAAGCTCTTTACTTGCCACCTCCACTGCCTTTCTTACGCCACATGAACTTGGGGTCCTCGCAGCTTTCTTGAACAGGCATGGTAGAGCAGTAAGGTACATACTCCAAGCCATTGTAAGCGGCATCATTCAAAGCCTTCCTGATTTGATACTCCCAAGCATCATCAGGGATCTTGTTGGTGGCCTGCGTGGAATATTTAGTAAGCAATGCGTTATGATAACGGGTTTTCTTGGCTATAAAATTGCTTCTGAGGCAAACATCTCTAGTCAACGTCATGGGATTGACTGAGCTCTACTCACCGCAGAAGACCAGATATCAGGAGCTTCGGTATAGTCATCCATTTTTAATATAATATTGATTTGCTCGAAAGCAGTATTTGGTATTAAGTAGGCATGTGATTGTGGCCAATCGGATTTTTTTGTTTTTTTCCGTTCCACAAAAAATATGGGTTCAGGAAACAAAATCGCTCCCTGATAAAATCGCAGGAAACCTTTCCTCGCCTGAACCTCGCCATAGTTGCTAAAATATTTCGGACTTTTGTTTCCCAAGAGGGAGAGGCGGGAGAGGCATGCGTGGTGATTCGCACTCCACCGCTTTATGCATTTTGTAATTTTGTAAACTAATTCTCTATTTTCATTTGTATTTCGTTTTTAAATTCTGCATGTGTACATTTATAGAATGTTAAGTATCACATTTCATTAGTCAAATTATGGTTACAAGCAGTGTGATAATTGGAAAGAAAAAAATTATACCATTGCTACCGCCACCGCTGCAGCCAAAGATTACGGGGGCCATAAGTTGGTCTGAGAGCGAGCATCGCCCGTTTGCCAAGGGTCTGTTGTACTTTTCAGAAGTTTTAAAGGAATTCTCCCTCCCGTTTCCTAGTGTGCTTCTCACTGGTTCAAAATAGCCACGCTGTGATCGTGATCGTTGCCAGCTGCCCCTGCCGGAAAATTCTCGCGCTGTCAGGGTCTATGGGAAGCCCGATGGAGTTACTGCACCTATATAATGTATCTTGTGGGTCCGTGAGGGTCTGCGAGGAGGAGCAGCCCGCGTTTTGTCTTTATTATCACGATCCAGCAGCTTGTGAATCTTGGGAAACAGCAAGGTCGCCTGGTGCCTTTTCCCCGCGCGAGATAGCGTTTCCCCTTTTTCTTCTGCGGAGAAAAAATTAATTGTGGCAGGAAACTAGAGTTTCCTAGCGTTTCCTGAGAAAGCCAAAACTGTTTCTCCTGCCGCATTTCATCAGAAAGAAGGAAAATGGTTCAAAATATACCGTATTAGCACCAAAATCGCTGCACAATTGCTTTAGTAATCTAATGGACAAAGATAATGCAATTATCGTGTTTGCTAGGCACCCTACTCCTGGCCGAGTGAAGACTCGATTAGCTGCTGGGGTGGGAATTGATGGAGCAGCTCGATTTTATAAGCATTGTGCAGAAAAAGTGATCCAAGAATGCCTCAAGTAAGATATTCATTATTTGATAGTATGCATGCTTTAATGATATCAGTATTCTAGCTAAATTTTGAAATTTAGTATCTGATCTCTGGAAAATATATATTTTCCCTGTCTGCAGAACTGACGCCACCACCTACATCTTTTTCTCTGCTCCCGAAGAAGAAGAGCAAGTCCGCGCGTGGCTCTCCCCCTTAGATGTGTATAAAGTTCTCCATTTTATGGCTCAGGTACAATCTCCTGATTTAGGTGTCCGTCTTGCGGATGCAATTCAAAGAATTTTTGATGCTGAAAACTGCAGCCACCGCTGTGTCGCCGTCATTGGCAGTGACATACCTGATCTAGAGAGCACGCATTTAAACAATGCTTTCGAAGCACTAGAAGAATCCGACGTTGTATTTGGACCTGCTAAAGATGGTGGGTACTATCTCTGTGCCCTTAATAAACCTCAAGAATCCCAACAAAGAATAAATAAACACGACTTCTTGCGGGATTTTTTTGAGGGTATTCGTTGGAGCACACACACTGTGTTAAAACAGAACGTAGATAATGCAATTCGTTTAGGAATGACTGTGGCCCCACTAGCTACGATACCTAAGCTACGGGATATAGATACGATTCATGATTTAGCAAAATGGTGTCATAGAGATATCTTCACAAATGGATCCCGGGAGGCGGCAGAAGTGATGATGGAAGGTTTAAAAGTTCTCGAGCAGTCTGGCATTACACTAGAAGACGGAATAGAATCAAATGAAAAGAACCCATGAAACTGTAATAAATGAAACGTAGATACATAGGTAGAGTTACTAAGTACTTATTTATGTATTTTATTTTTACACTATCGTTACATATGTGTATATAATTATAAACAGCCGATCTGACAGATTTTTTCTTCGTACTTTAAAGAAAGTAATTTAATTTTATTCTCTATCCAGCTACAAGCACAGAATAGCACGAAGAGTATCTGCCAACACTTCCGCCTTCTGTTTCGTCGGTTCTTGCACTCGAACAGGCGCACCAAGCTCCCTTTGCTCCTCAAGTGCTGCTTTGTGACTGGCCAATGCTGACGCCAAATTCAATAATACAGGGCTGGCTTGAATTCTCGCTACTAAAGCAGGTGACAATTTGCCATTAAATAACGCTTGTCCAGTAGCATCATTTCCACCATCTTCTTCCCCAGATTGCGCTTCTATAAGAACATCTCTTAACGCACCTTGCCAGTCTAAATAATCTTGGGAAGGCCTTGTGCTTTTCCCTGTCACCACCTCCGCCATCGACAGCTGTTTGAGTTTTTGGTTATGGTGTTGGAGATGGCCCAGGTGTTGCGATGTGATTTCCTTAATTTCTGACGCAGGATGGCGGTGAAGACCTAACAACGCCAACGGGGCAAAATCTGTTGCTTGCAGAAATGGCAAAGGGACAATTTCCCCGCTGCTATGTATTGTATACAACCGCTCCGCGATACGATGTGCCTCCCCCTTATTCGCCCTATGGCTAGCACTGTTTACCCCCGATGCGTCCCAAGGTAGTGGAGGAAGTGGGGAATGGCCTAGACCTTCAATGGTGTTATCCCCAGCAGGAGACCATGCTCTACCAAAAGTATAATTATTGGTGCCTACGGTACTTACGATATTTCTTTGTAGTGGCGGTTGTTGTTGATTGTATTGGCTTCCTCGCCGTCCTACAAGGCCAGGATAATTCGGATGATGATGAGGGTGGTCACCTAAATCAGCAATGTGCTGACCCCCTCCTGCAGCAGATTGTACTGCAGCTAAATAATCGATACTTGCCTCCGATACCGGCTGCTGCAACTGATGATGTTGATTTATTCCGCCGTGTATCAAAAAGGACTGTCCTTGACTACTGTTGGTGCTGCTAGGACGCCTTTGTTGTTCTTGTCCAGATGGAGATATGCGGTGTTGTAAACCAACGCCTCTTCCTGGAGAATCTTCTTTATTCATTATTAATGTCCCGGTACCATTGAGGTTCGAAAAAGGCATCTGCGAAGCACCGCCACCTCCACCTGCAGGTCGGCTTTCCACTACTGTGCCACTGGCTGCTAGTGGCCTGCCTCCAGCTAGAACCGTGCCTGCTACTTGTTGTTGTTGGTGGTGGTGGTGTCGCCATGAAAAATATCCATCCTCACTACCGGTACCAGCAAGCCCTGCGTGATGCCCACCTCCGCCTCCAAGATCGAGTAACGAGGCGTACTCTAGCTCAGCTCTATGTACTAACGGCATTAATGCCCGTAATGCTATCGCTCTATCTCTTGCAATAAATTTATGCTGCTGTAAATACCGTGCTGTAGGACGCGATCGCGGGTCTTTCGAAAGGCATTGAGCTATAAAGTCTTGGAAAGCTAAAGTCCATCGTTCTTTTTCGGTTAATCTTGGCGGAGGGTCACGAACCACCATAAAAATGACTCTATTCGGGTTGACACGCCACCGTGGTGGGTACCGTTCTGCCATTTCGATAGAACTAATGCCTAATGCCCAGATATCTACTTTTCCGTCGTAATGAGAAGCTTGGATCACCTCGGGCGCCATCCAATGAGGCGTCCCAATAAAAGTATTTCTTTTACTTAATGTTGAGGAAAGCTGCGCTGCAACACCGAAATCTGCAAGCTTAACTTCTCCACTATCTGTTAAGAGGATATTGCCGCATTTTATATCGCGATGGACACGGCCAAGAGCGTGCAAGTACACTAAACCGGCGAGCGTTTCTGCACAAATGTAGGAAATGACGGCTTCTTCAAGTGGTGCGTTACACGCGTGCATGATATCACTGACGCTACCACCAGCACAGTATTCCATGGCAATCCAGAGAGCGTCTGGAGCTCTCCAGGCACCGTAATAACGGACGATGTTAGGGTGGTTGCAGTCCCGCAGCATGGCAATCTCTTTCTGGATGCTATCCATTTCATCTTGTTCAGTTAAGGGGATGATCTTGACAGCTACAATGTCGTTGGATTCTATGATGCGTGCTTTATAGACAGATCCATATGAACCGCGACCTATAAATAAAAATGAAATGTTCGTTTAAAAAAAAAGTGATCTTGAATTCTTCTACCACCTTTTAACTAGATAAAGTTACCGATCCTTACCTAGAGGATTAAGAAGCTCAAAAACTGAGCTTGGATCAGTCAGCATCTCTTGCTCTTCTGGTTGAACTAGCGAAAGATCATTGTCTTGAGGAGCGATGCGAGCCGCTGCCCCGGCAGGGAGCGTCTTCTCATAGTCGGCTGCCATGTCGGCAGAAAGCCAAAAATATAATAAAATGCAATGAAGCGGAACAGGTATTTCTCTATTGAAGTATTTCTCCATCATGATAATATTTGTCTTTTCTTCCCGCCAGCGACGCCAAGGATGCGACCAGCAGCTGAGCTTACAAATTGTCTATTTATTTAATACAGTCGGGGATTAAATGATACACATATACGAGATATATGTACAAGAAAAGGAATAAAGAAACAAAAAATAATAAAGCTCTCCAGCAAGACCAAGAAAAATACTGCCGCCACCAGCATCAGCATCAGCGCCAGAACAGCAATTCCCTTGCCTCTCTTTTTATTGCTCTGTCCCTTCAACCTCGTCTCTCTTCCCCACAATCAACTTCCCACTCTTTTCATCCAACGTCACCTTCACACCGGCCTTTTGAAGCTCTTCACTATCTACCGCAGCACAGGCCTTCAATTCCTGTATTGCGTTTCTCGCTTCTTCACTGCCTTCGCATAAATTTCTCACCGCCCACAGAGCCCATTCTCTTGCTAGTGGAGACTGCTCATCTACCTGACATTGTGCTAAAACGAGCTCAACACCACCACACGCAGAGACAGCAGCTTGGACAACCGGTCTTTTATGTGCTGCGTTGGCAATCACCGACAGAATATCAGAGCGGTACCCTTGGTAGAGTTGTTGAGATGTAAATAAAGTAGCTTGGTCAGTTAATGAAGGGGCTAATTCCGCTATTATTTGGGAAGATTCGTTTCTACGGGGGTTGGTAATCGGTCCCAGAGCTTTCAGCATAGAAATCAGGGTAGTAACAAGTCCAGAGGCCAGGAGACTATCAACTAACAGACAACTCCTTGATGGGGAAGGTGACGTTGCTGATGTTGAGCTAATAAGGCCTTGTCCATCATCATCCCTGGCTGCTATATCACGAATAAGATGTAGAGTATCTTGTAATAGTTGATGCTCCCCAGCCAAAGGATCGTCGTTCTGCCCTTCTGCTGCCTCTTGAGAGACTAAGCCAGCATCAGCCGTATTCACACTGCCGCCACAGATTTCTCGGTTTCTAGCTAGGTGATTTAATAAAGCTAAAAGGCACGCCATTGAGCCGTCAGTTTGCTCTATCCTATCTAACGTGTGGCATCCATTGTTATTGTCACAACAGTCGTCATTCTTTTCTATTAGAGGTACATCTATTAGAGGTACATCTTGAGCTTCTGCCGCCAGCTCCTGCAACAGAATCGAGTGCGCCGCAACAAACTTCAAATTTGCTATATCCTCAAGTTTCCATCCAGCTTCTCTACTGAATTTACCGAACTCTTCACCACTACTGGACAGAGATACTAGCAAAGAGAGCAAACAATCGCAAGAAAAGACTACATGCCCCAGTAATAGAGATAATGTGTGGTTGCACTCCTGTCGAGCGGCAAATCTCGTAGTGTTCGCATGCATCAATGCGGTGAGAATTGAAGCCCCCTGAGGACCAACCACAGCTTCCAAAGCACCTTCGACACCTTGGCAGCATGTTAATATCGTTAAAGAAGTAGCTTCTTGGGTAGAGCAAGAGTCTATATGGGATAGGATAATGAGTTGAGACGGGAAAAGTTGGCGCCACACAGCTGCAGCACATTCTGAGCTTCCATTACTCAAGTTTGCGAGTAATTGAGCTACTACAGCTGGTAAAGTCCAGTTTAAGGATGCAGCTCCGGCACCTAGAGCGTCAATTGTGTCTGCTAAGAGGGTGACAATGCCAAGTTGAAGAAGAGAGGTGCAGATGGTTTCGCCAGCAGCACAAGTGTTTCTGAGAACGCGTAAAGCTTGAATAAAATCATCACAGATTTGTTCTGAATTTTCGTTGCCAAAGCGGACTTGATCAAGCAAGGCAGAGGCTGTGTTATAGATTGCGTCTAGCTCCGGGAGGATGAGAGCATCCCTTGAAGAAGGTTCCTTGCTGGCTTGTAGGAGCTGATCCAGTTGATAATGGCTTATTTGTACATCGGGTGACATGTTTCAATTATTTTTTAACGCTCTATTGGCGGCTCCATCGTCAATAAGAATGGCTTCTCCACTGGCACCTGAGTACAAAAGTGGGAGAAAATCAATACGAGACGCGTTGTTTAAGCAGTGTTGCTCTCATTCACATAAATCTTTAGACGGTTATAACATGAGAAAGCCACACAACACAGCGTGTCTCTGAATGGATTTTTTGTTGATCACTTTCATTTACGATCACAAGCTTTTTATTCGACTCTTGAATCATGTATAACACGTATCAAAACCTATCATGAATCTCCTTAAGAACTTGGCTGCGCCCAAGAAACGAGAGGCCTCTGGCCCTCTTACTGGCAAGATCCTCCCCATCAGCAAGCGGACGCTCAAAGTTGAGGCAGTCCTTGGTGAAGGCGGTTTCGCCACAATCTACCGCGCCATTGACGCAGTCACTCAAGAAACCTTCGCACTTAAACATTTCATGCTCAGCGGTGATGTAGAAGCCGAGCGAGATGTGCATACAGAGGTCGCTGTCATGAGAGCGCTCGGCGACTGCCCTCACACTCTCTCTTTGCATGCTGCTGCTCTAGGCACAGGCTCAGCGTTTTTACTTTTAGACTATTGTCAAGGCACCCTTGCAAGCCTTTTGATAGAGCGCACTACTGCTAATAATAGTGGTAGTAGCACTACTAGTAGACTTTCTAATGCAGAGGTCACAGAAGCCTTTCTCCCTATTGCTCAAGCAGTTGCTGCTTTGCATGCGATGGACCCCCCTATGGCTCACCGTGACGTGAAAGCAGAGAATGTACTTCGTCGTACAGATGGTTCTTGGGTTTTGTGTGATTTTGGTTCAGCAACCAGTGAACAAAAAGTGTACTCTTCTCCTGCAGAAATCGCCCGAGAGGAAGAAAGAATTAGAAAACAAACAACGCCTGCATACCGCGGCCCTGAGCTCTGGGATTTATATACCCGTGAATTTATCGGGACTGCTGTCGATGTGTGGTCTTTGGGGTGTCTTTTGTATTTTACAGCCTTTGGAAAATTGCCTTTTGATGGGGACGCAAAACTTCAAATTCTAAATGGAAAGTACGCAGTGCCTGCTGGCCGTCCAGAAGGAGTCACCGCGTTGATTGCAGATATGTTGGTGGTAGACCCAAAAGGGAGAATTACAGCTGCGGAGGTAGCTTCTAGAGCGGCAAGTATGATGGCGGTAGCTACTGGGGGAGGTGAGACTGGCTTTGTTCGTGGTGGTGGCGGTGGTGGTGGTGACATCCCTGCTGTCCGTAGGCCTCCTGTTACTGCTACCAGTGTACCAAAAGTTGCATCTCGGCCCTCAAATGATGCGTTTACATCGAATGATGCATGGGGACAGGCTTTTGACAGTGTAGATCCTTCTCCTCCTTCTTCTTTTTCTTCTACTGTGGTGCTCCCGCCTGAAGTTGCCGTGGGTGGTCCAGATGGCGGTGGAAGTGGCAATTGGGCAGATTTTAGTGCGCAAAAACCTCCCACTCCTGTCCAACATAAATCCACAACGACGACATTACCAAGTGCAGAAGCACATTCCCCGCAGCCGCGACCACTAGCACAGCAACTTGGAAATTTGCGAATAGACAGCGACAACAACAGCTCCCAAATTCAAGAGCACTGCAAAGTGTTGGAGCAATTATTAGACGGAAGGAATGAAGAGGTATCTACATTGCGTAATGAATTAAATAAAGCGAATGCAGCTAGGATAGAACTAGAGGCAACGCTGCAACGGGAACGAGGCGACCACATGGCTGCTGTGGCAATTTTTAACAAAGAAATAGAGGAGCTCCACCGCCGTGCATCACAGGCAGAAGCAGAATTAAAAGCTCTTTGCCAAGTGTCACTCCAGCAGGCTAAAAATAACAAGATTACTACAGAAGTCAATGGTGTCGGCGGTGGTGCTGGTACACGTCATGTGGGTTTGTCCTCGTTTCCCTTGGGAACCAGAGACATTGACGAATCTAGTACCGTGAACACTACTACACAATTATTAGGTAGTGGTTTAGGAGGGGCTCCTATGCGTCGGCCGAACAGTGCAGCAGGATCTGCTGCCTCTTCTGGAAGGGCAGCGTCTCCCGAAAAGAGGCAGTCATCGGGGTTGATTGCTGGGCAGCAAGACAGTTTCTTTAAAGACTTGAACCCATTAAGCTAAGTTCAGAGAAATGATGAAGTCGTGAAGTCAGGCATTCATTTGTAATGGGATATAATTTTAGAAAAAAATAGAGCCGTTCAGGTTGAGTTGTGAACAGCAAATTGCTGAAAAGTTAACTTTTTCCCCAGCTGGATCTTCTTCGCTAATAAACGGCGATACTATGCATAAACTACTATGAGCAGGGCACTAAAGTCAGCAGAAATAAAGTTCGACATGGAAGGCCACCGTGTTGACCACTTGAAGTGGCACTTTTCATTCAAAATTCTGTTCAGCTTTTTTTTGGTCGTCTTGCCTCTTCAATCTTCAGGGTTGGTCGTCTTGCCCTCGCCGTAAAAGCCCTCGTCGCCACGGCTTTCTCTTCAATAAAATATGAAGAGTGTCAACCATGCGTAATTGTCCCATAGATTAGTCGTCTTTGTAAATAATCTGATCAAATAATGGTCTTGCCACTAGCAGTATTTTTAATAAAAGGGCTGGCCTGGATCCAAGGCATTGTGCTCTTCAACTTGGGGTATGCAAAGATATGAGCATAAGCATGTAATACACTGCTCTAGATTTGAGGGCACGATACTAACTAGGAGCACAATTTGTCATTGCAGAGCAAAAGAGCTGAGAAGTCTCCAAAAAGGCCATGTTACAGGAAGCCATTTAGGTAAGCAAATATGCAATGTAAAGCTCGCTGTATGACCTATTTCGAGACGAATAAAAAATTACCTTCGTATCTCTTGCATTATTATCAACTCAAATGCAGCATCCCCAACGGTGTTGCTCGCCTACCGTCTTGCAATGCTACTCATATGCCTCGGTATAGGACTTGAGCAGCTCTTAAGAAGAGGTCCCATAGTACTGGCCTTCTTCACAGTCTGGAATTGGTGGCTTCTAACCGTTTATTTCGCTCTCTCCTCGGCGGCCTCTCTCCGCTCAGTCAATGCCGCCACTCGAAACTCTCGCCGCACCACAATCACAACACGAACCACCACCGCAGCTTTAGAAAGCCATCATCTATTACCTGCTGATTGGATTGAAAAATCAGCAGCCACGATTTTCCACGTTATAGTACCTATTTCTATCATGATTGACCTAACAACGTGGTTTGTTCTCATCCCTGCGCTGATGTCTTTCCCTGACCCTGAACAAGTGTTAAAATGGCAGCAATTAATGTTTTGTTTTCAATCATATATGCAACATGGAGGCAACGCTGTTATGATACTAGGAGATTTGGTTTTAAATAAGATTCCGTTGATGTTTACATGGGGACAAGCATGGGTAGCGTTGTGGGTTTCTGCTTTTGGCGTCTGGAGCGTCGCATTTTTTGTCATTACTGGACGGTTTATCTACCCATTTTTGGACGCTCACAAGCCAATGGCGTGGGTAGGGTATTTAGCTCTGTATGCTGCAAATGTAGGGATGTTTATGGCATTTGTCGGGGTCATGAAAGCCAGGGAGGCTGTTGTAAAAAGGTCGCTGGCAACTACGACGGCACAGAAAAATAAATAAATATAAAGTACTTATCAGTAGTATCTCGGTATATCATATACTATTTTTATAGGTATTTTGAAGCATGCGTTTTCCTGTCTCCATTTAATGGTTCTTTATATGTAGGTTATTTGTATATATTTTTCTTTACAGCTTCTACTGCACACTTGCATTCGGGCTTTTTTTTGTTTGTTTGTTTCCCATTCTTTCTCGTTGTTTTTCTGTTGTTGCTTTTCTAATTCTTGTATATTCTCAAAACTTTTCTACTATCAACTTTCTTCTTTATTTCTTTCCTCTTCTATCCATGAAAATATTCTCTCTAATTCTGCATCATCCTCGGATATTTTGTCTAATCGAAACTCAAGGCGAGGAACATTCCTTGCTTTTAAAAATTTTGCCACGCCTGCTCGTATCCTCGGAGTGGTTTTTTGAAGCGCTCTTGTGGTTTCTTTAGACTGTCCAGTGTAACTATCCCATAGAATAAAGGCCTTTGCATGATCTGGGGAGACGCGTACTTCCTTTATTACAAAGCCAAGCTCTCGTATGAGCTCATCTTGGAGGGTGCTGTCGTGAGACAACACTGCCGCGAGAGCTCGATAGACTTTGCCAGCATCTGTTATTTGGGAAGAAGGGGTATTATAATGGGACATTAGTACGGAAGGTAAAATAAAAGTGAGGAGGCGGAATATGTATAAACAGTGGGTTAAAGAGCTTGCATTTTTCTTGTTGGCGGGACATTGGCCAGACGAGCTCTGTTGCCGACCTGCAAGACAAAAAGGTGTTCTCAGTTAGATTGATTAGAGACTAAAGAGATATTGTGCTATTGCAATATATAAAGAATGACGGTACCTATGCTTGGTATTTATAGATGGGCTGTTGCTAGTAGAAGGACCGCTGTCTCCCTCTGTGTCAGAGGCAGCGGTGGCGGGAAGATGAGCAAAAGAACCGCCACTGTCAGGAATTGAGCTGAAACGCTTTGCACAGATTGGCATATAAAATACATTGATTTGGTTTATATGTGCATCTTTAGCTGCATTGCGTATAACAGAATGTCTAAAGTCTTTTACGGATGTGATGATCAGTTGCGATGCTCGTCGCATCGTCGCTAAAATAGAAGGATTATACTATGTTTAGGAGAATTTTGAGAGCAATGAATATGTTTTCGTGAAGATGTAATGATTCCATTCGCTTCTGAAGGGTTAATCTTTGAAGGTTTCACTGAAAAGCTTTTGCCAACGACGGCACCAGGAGAAGGATATTTAGTTTATCATTGAATATTCACATTTATTTAGATAAAAATGCCACACCGTCAAATATTGATTAAATAGTAAGGCGCCAAGCCTGTCAAAGTATATATTATTTCGTTCCCGCGTTCAAAACATATATTTATTTCAGTATTTAATTATTTATTTTCTCCGCCTATTCAAAAACGTCTTCCTTACGCAGAGGGAAAACTTTTACCTTTTCTTATTAGCCCAAATCAAAGAGCCCCTAACCCAAAAATTGGTCTTACGGTTTCATTCACTACAAATACTAACGTCGTCATAGGCCCTTGTCTCGCCCAATTAGCACTCCATCCTTTGAACAATCCTCTAACGCCCATTCTTCTATAGATATCTTTAACACAGTCCCAAGGGCCGTTATAAACAGGATTCACAAACATATTCGTTTTGATCATATCTACAGGAGCTGTGACAGTCGTTGTCACTAGCCCTGCTACCCCACTGACAGCAAGATGAGTGCCAACACCGTCTTCCCATCCAAGTTGCCGAGTAAAAAGTAATTTCACTTCATCATAGGTAGCGCATTGAGCAGCTGTAAGCAGTGCTGCACGTACCATGCTTGGAGTTGTGCCTTTCCATAACCCAATAACACCTTCTTCTCGGATCACTTCTTGGGTGACTCCCCAGGACGAACGGCCAATAGCACCAGCAACCTGCATTCTGGTTTTGACCAAGTCGGTGGGGTTGCAGATACCTGCCGCTACAGCTCCACTGCCCATACCAGCAACGATTTTGAGACCGAGACCAGGATCTTCACCTGCTTCTGATGAGAGGGCTTGCTTGAAAGGAGAGTAAAGGCCAATTCTAAGACCTGCGGGGACAAAAACACCAGCAAACAAGATGTTAGTGAGATTTGAATATTAGGAGAGGAAATATGGTTAATTGGGTGGTGGGTGGGGTTCAGGTTACCTCCATAAAGCATGCCCCGCAGGACAGCTGGGGTAACGCCTCTATATAGCGCCAGTACGCCTTCATTTCTGACAACTGACACTCCAGTTGAAAACAAGTTTTTGCCTTCAGGCCCAGCGACTTGCTGTCTAATCTTAATAACATCAACCCAGTTGGTCATGAAGACTGCACTGGACACGCTAATGGAACTGGCAGCGAAGCCAGCAGCCAATGGGAAAGATGGGGATGCATTGGTGGGTGGTGTTATGGAGGTGCCAGCCTCATTGCTGGGCGCCTCTACTTCACGCAGCATGTTTAAATAATGATGGATATTTAATTTCAATAATGTGGCTCAAGATCAGAGCTGTTGAAGCAAGTTTTGCTCTTTGGCCTTTTCTCTGCGCTTCATTTTCCCTCACTGAGAATGAGTCGTCATATACCCTGCTGGGAGATGGTGGGAGCAGGCAACCAAAACGGAGTTAGAAGAAATGTGTATCCCACAAATATAGCTCTCCCACAGATATAACTAGGATTGCATTTTGTTTTTACAAGGAGGGCTGATATTTGATTTCAAAGCGATTCATTGATTCTGATCAGATCTTGACGGTCTGTTTCCTGGCATATTTAACGCCTCTCCTCTTTATATGTGCTTTTGTGCGTGTTTTGGTTAGCATGTAACAGACCATCGTCATTTTTATAGTTAAAGCAGCTTGGGGGATCCAGCCTCCAGCATGATCAGCCGCCGCCAACCAAAAGGCAGCAGCTCCCTCCAGCTGCAAGCTTCTCGATTACAACAGATGTAATGAAGGCAAGTGATGCCACTCCAGAGATAATCAGCGCATCAGCAGTCACGAAGCTCCAGCCTCTTCAGCCTTACCATAGCACACCGCCGGCCAGCCCGTCGTCGCTTGCCAGTGGGTATCCAACATGTTCTTCAGGTCCAGCTTGGTGACCTTTGTTCTGCAGTTGATATTGATCCGTAACTTCTGCATGTCTGTGGTGTTGACAACCCCCTGCAGCGCCTCAATGAACGTGGAAATGCTGATGCCTGCCCCCCCGCCGAGTGACCGCTCCTTGGCGTCGAATTCTTCCAAGGCACCCTGCAGAGCTTGCACGCCGTCCTGCAGGCTGCCCTTCTCCTCAGCAAGCCTGTCAGTCACCCTCACGACAGCTTCCAGCCTGCCTTTCTCAATCGTAAGACTGTGCGCCTGTTTGGCGTCGGCTCTCTGAATTATGTTATTGATGACCAATCATCTCCTGCTCCCACAGGTTCCAGAGGTCAGCGCAGGTCTTGCAGTCGCGGAATGCGATTGAGTGGTTGGCATAGATCCTGGTGGAGGCCTTGGGGACCTCCACAGCGACTCTGGGGGGAGTTTCATGGGCGCTCTCCTGTCTGTTTTCAATTTTTTCAATTGCCCGCCGCTCCAAGTCAAGCACTTCCTCAGCAAACGTTTTGTACTCGGCTGTCTGCATAATGCCATTGATCTCTTTTAGACGAGCCAGCGTATAGCTGTCCTTGTATCTGTGGTACTTGAGAGGGAGGTTCTGCCAGAATACCATCCCCAAATATAACAACATCTGTAAAAAAGTCTCTTCGCCTATTTCCTTCTCATGGCATTTCAGCCCTTGGTGCTGCTCCAAGAGCACCTTCAAAGCATCTCTCACCCCTGGCATGACCTCATCAACCCATGCATCAGGCACGTGCACCTCTGCGCGCCCCAAATGGTGGTGGAATGACCCCTTGAAACCTGCAAGGGCTAGGTGTGCTGGCAGCGCCGACGACTGGCTTTTTGCTAGGTACGAGGTGGCACAGGTACTGCCTCCTGATTTCCACTCTCCAAGCAGCTCTACAGTGTCTAGAGAAGTGTGGGCACCAGCCCGAATGGCTGCAGTGTTGCGCATGAGATGCATCGTGCGGTTAGTTACATTTCGAAGCCCGGCTCTGCTGAGTTGATTGATGAATAGCGTCGTCAGTCCATCCGCAGATACGGTATTGTCTTGATTGAAGAGTGGTTTCGTGCGCCATTCCTTCCTCCTATTCAGTACCAAGTCTCCAAAATCAACTTCTTTGCCTGGAGTCAAGGCATCGTAGAAAAACAAGTCTGCAATCCAACCCTGAGCGTCGAGGTGGGCATCTTTGTGGCGACCGCATGGAACTCCCCGTGTTTGTTCGTTTTTGTGTTTCCATCCTTTTTACAGTTCAGCAAATAGTGGGTTACTGGGTATGTAGCTTGGTTTGTCAGGAACATTGCTTTTATTTTCATGGTGCAGAGATCGCTGCAGCGGGAAGCACTATTGAAGCCAAAGCTCATGAACGCTGCAGTAAACCATCGGGAGCGGCTGTTACCTCCAACCACCATGCAACTATCAATAAGCTGTTCGTACTCGTGGGGCTTCAGTGTCGTTGTCTCTTCGGTTCCGAGCAAGGAATTGGCCTCCGGGGCGAGCTTTCTTTTCGCCGTGACTCTCCCTGCTGTTTCGAGAGTGCCTCGAAACCACGCATCATCCTTCAGGCTACCAGGCCTCGGTATGCCCAGCTGGCACTCTCTCAGCTTCACCATAGCATTCTGAAACGAGTCCACGCTCCCTTTCAGGTTGTTGCCTTTCAGGAGGCTGTCCACTACGATCTGGGCGGCGGCGGCAACGTTGCTTGTTGGATGGGCGAGGAATGAAAGAGGCTGGCCCTCATGTTCTGGCCGTTTATTCAGCTCAGCTATTGCAGTTTTAAAATGGTTCCAATGGGTCTGGTAGCTCTGCATAGTGTTCTCTGCAAGCTTTCCAAATCGGCCATAGATCCGAACCGCTTGGGCGCGCTTTTTCTCTCCGCCACAACGGTTCAGGTCCTCTTCAGAGATGGGTTCGGCGCCTGGCCCGGTGTATTCCAAGAGGGCGATTGGATCGTAGCTTGCGAGGAACTCCTCCACGTCTGCGATGGGCCATACGCGGGAGAGACATTCGAGGATGTTTGTAGGCACTTGCATCATTCTTTTTTTACTTTAGTAGCTAGCTCTCTATATGCTTTTCCAGCCGGTAAGGTGCTGCGCCTGTGTTTCCTTAGTAGTTCCGAGAGCTCCGTTTTCCCGAGGCGGGGAGCGGGGTGCGGGGTGCGGGGAGGGCGAGCAGTCCGCAAGTTACTCCGCCACGCAAATTTTTGTTATTTTTTAAATGCACTTCGTGGAGCTGCTAGCACCTGATAACCCACCTTTTTCTAATATATCTGAATTCTTATCTAGATAATGTAGCTAGGGTCAAAAGACGGAGGCATTTCATGCATTTCTTGACGGGAAGAAAAATCGCGAAAAATCAAGAGCTTATGCGCCGCCTCCGGGTTTTTTTTTTTCATTTTTTTTCGTCCGCCTTGCGACCCTGCGCGCCCGCCCGCCCGCCCGCCCTTTGCAATCCATAATAACACAAATAAGGTGGCCGCTGCGGGGGTTGCGGGCACGCGAGAGGGCGCGCGCACGTCCGCAAATGTGCCCGCAAGTGGCTAGTTGCAAGGGGTTCGAATTCGAAGGAGCTCTGGTGAAGTTAAGACTTCCTTTAGTTAACACTCTTACATTGAAACAATTACAAAATATCACTGGCACATGAGCCGAGAAATGGAACCATTTTTAGTTAGTTTTTTTTTGTTTTTGAAACTTCTTGAAACTGTAACATCCAGCTATCTATCTACGGTCCTTTTGGTTTTTTTGAAACAGTTTCTTTTTTTGGAAAGAGTCAATAACTTCTTGTTTAGACATTTTAAAGATGTTTTAGTATGAAATGTCCATGCAGTATCTCCTTACTCGCCAGCCTCAAATTCACTGCCGCCATTGATGGGCTGCCGACAGCAGGGGCACTTGTTCTTCAGTTTCTGTACATCCATGCAGGCAGGATGGAAATAATGGCCACAATCCAGTTTTGTCATGGCCAGGGTCTTGGATGACTCCAAGCACACTGTACACATCTCCGTAGGCAAGGACCAGTATGGCACGGCGGAAGTAAGAATGCATTGCTTACACCTCTTCCCCTTCTTCGATGAAACCCCGCTGGCATTTGCAAATTCTGCGCCGGTACAGAGAGTTGATTTTGTTCATAAGCTCTATGTAAGCCTTTGCCCTTTCCTCTGGTTCCTCGGGAATGGTAGGCCTATAGACCGAAACTTCATCCAAATCTCCATCTTCATATAGGATAGAAGGGCAGTGGATGATGGAACGCAAAACTTTTCTGAGTATGTTGTCGACTTCTTCAGAAGATTGGGCGTAGAATATGTCTACAATTACCCTGTTTTTACCAAAATCTGTGTAGCTGCTCCCTGTGAATGAATAGCGAATGTTCCCATCGACATTCTCAAAGAAGCAAATTAGATGGGAGGTGAAGGGGGAACTGTAGAAGAGGGGGTCTATCAAGTACGCCAGATTGTCAGCGTGCTTGATGAACTCCTCTGCGCCCGCTGCGAGGGGCCGCAGGAGGTGGTCGCCATATGCACTTTTTTCCTCTATTTGTAAATGCAATTGTGTGGAGTTTCAAGCACCTTATATCCCGATTTTTCAGGCGTGTACAGCTCCATCATGTACTGCACATGCCATATCACCGTACAGAGTGCGCTTTTAACTGCAAATGAGAGGGCCCGCAAGAGCCCGCTCTGTGAGCGCCCTAGGGTTTAATTTTTATAGGATCGAGGTTGACAAGAAACGGAGCAGGAACTTTGGCCAGCAATTCAAGCACAGCCTGATCTCCAAGGCTTTTGATGCCTGCCACGCTTAGTTTTGGTCCATCGCCAAGCATGAACTCACGGACAGCGGCACCGAGGTCAACAGGTGCTGGGAGGCCGGGGATGGCAAATACAGTAGAAAGGTCGTCGTGCACCTCTTCCTGCGGCTGCTCCTGCGCAGGCTGGACCTCTGCAACTCGCTTCTTTGCAGGGCGTCCTCTCTTCTTTTTCTGAGACCTGACAGGCTCGATAACGGCGTAGTCAGAGAAGAAGGCAGGGGTTTTATCCCCCCGGCGAGGTCTCGCCGTCCCTGCAGCAACTCCAACAAGATCAGCTAAAAAGTAGCAAAAACCATCGATACAAGAGAATTTAAACCTACCCGTCGGTTCATTAGAAGCAGTCTGGGCTCAAGACGGTTCTTCAATCGAAATAAAGGGGTCTGGCAGGGATTCTGTTGGTGTGGGTTGCTTTTATCCTATCATTCTCAAAAGAAAGCTCTTGAATTAACTAGCGTTATCTTGAAGGAAGCTATTGCTCATTATCGCTGTAGCCTACTTCTACAGGATTCAGCTTTTAAATCTACAGCATGCACTGCGTTGGCAACGCACCTGGCTTCTGGAGCCCAGCCATGCCATTTCAGGTCCTTAGAACATGCGCCACAGTGCATATGCGTCCACCCTTGTCGCATGGAGTGCACTTCAGAGGCGGTTTGATTCCAGCAATGGGTGACCATGTTAATAAAGCACGAGCAGGTCCCCTTCGAGTTAGCGCTTCCGCAGATATGATTCTTTCAGAGAACAAAGAGGCTGCCAATGTGGAAGATGGCACCCCTTGGTTTCTTAATATTAGTATGTCGCAAATTTTTGGTTTATTTTTGAAGTTTGCCGTCGCCTTGGCATGTGCCGGAGTCCTGGTGTCCATGTTCCACCTTGGGATTACCCACTATCAAAATGTAAGTATATAACGAGCACTTGCATTCTTTCGCTGTTTTATCATACATTCATTTTATAATAATGCAATATGTTTGAGTGTGTAGGTGTATCAATTTGTGTCTGGGTCGGCAACCGGTCATGTTATTACCTGTGTATCGGCGGTCGTGGGTTTCGCCGCTACACTTGTCTATGCCAAAATAGAGACAACCCAGGCAGAGACGAAGAAGGATTTACAACGTCAGTCAAAGCAGTTAACTGCAGCCCAGGCAGAGAACTCCAAGCGGTTTGATGCCTCCGACCAGAAGTTGGACTTGGTTCTCAGCTCAGTGGCACCCGAGATGGCGGCCATGAAAACGAATATTGCATGGATGAGGGGAGACTACGGTGTAGTCAATCGCGGGCATCGCCTTCCAATGAGGCAACCAAGCCCTCCACAGACGAGCCGTTGGAGGATGATGACAGTTTTGCTGGAACAAACCCCTAGCGTATACGGAGGTTTGACATGCCCCCTTTAATTTTTTTTATTTTCAGATACCCCTTGAACCCCAACTCTTCCTTTTCAGCTTTTCAGTATGTTTTCCAAGTCTCCTGTTTTACCCTCTTTCTTTAATCTTTTGTTTAAAAATAAAAAGTATCTCAAATCCTATTCCATGATGCATTTCGATTTTGTAAGACAGATTTGCTGCCAAATTTCACTTGTTTATAGAATTCAGCAATGCGAAGGCACTACTTTTGCCAAAAAGAACGATGTTGTAGCAAGGTATCTAAGCGACCCTCCCAAGTGTCCCTCCCATTGGCAAATATTGGCGACGGAGAGGCGGCGGGGTTCATCAGTTACAGCATCAAATGCCCAGACAACAGGACAGACATCACAGCAAGGGTTCTTTAGGGTTAGTCCGACGAAAGATTTTTATCCCCCCGGCGAGGTGTTGCCGTCCCTGCGCCAACACAACGAGCTGTGGGCAAGACCCCGGGCTGGGATTCAAAATCAGCGGTGGCTGTTGCAGGCTCCATGTTCCTCAAGGAGAAAGCTGTTGCAAGTCAGAATAGGAGTTGATTGGCTTTAAGCTGTGAGAATGGAACCTCTGCACAATACACTCCATGCATGGGGCGTGTGGCAGCTCCTTCATTGTTGGAAGCTGCTGTAGTACCGCCCACTGCAGGGGCAAGATGATGATTGCCGTGCTGAACGGGGCATATAAAGACAACCTAGCTAATAATAGTATGCTTTTTGTTACACAAAGATGAATTCAATAACATATGAAGAGGGAGGGTTGATAGATGCAGAGCAGATGCACTGAATGTTGGAATTTAAAAGCTTGGCGGTGGAGGGCGGTGAAAAATGCCCTTTATAAAACGAGGACAAAAAGCCAGTGTAGCTACGTGCTAGCAGGGGGAGTTGTTACGCACGGGTGGTCTGTCCATAGATGAAAAAGAAGCGCTGGTTTCTCGAGGTTCCTGCCTCCGTTGCTGCTATTAGACAGGTTGGCAGCCACTGGTGGAGGGCAATTATCACGGCGGGAGCGGCGACGAGAAACAGGCTGATTTTCTCAAGGCAGCAGCGACTCAGCCAAAAGGACAACGACCGCAGCTGGATACTCGACCAACTGATGCAGGCGCTTTCATATTGTGGGTGCTGTCAATCAGGGGTGCAGAGGAAGCAGGTGATCAGGAATCGCTTGAGCGATCAGCAATTATGTGATCAGCGCAGCATTGGTGGCGAGCAGGCAGCTGTAGCCCCTCGCTGGCATGTGTTGTTCATTTCCTTTTTGCAGGAATTGCTCAAAACGGCGTTTAAATGCCGTTTCCCAGCCCTCTCCCAGCTTTCTCCCAGCTCTTCTCCCAGCCTTGATTTCTCGTCTCCCACGCAAAACTTTTGAAATACTATATTTTTCCGTCGCGTTCAATCGGGGAAATGAATTTGTAGAGAGCCTTAGGATGAACGTCAAGTAAAGATATAGTAACATTGTTACGATATTTGAGATTTCAAGCAGCAAGAGACGAAGAGCGCGCGGCCCAGAACAAGGAAAACCCAAGCATTTTTGAATACAGATTATAATTGAAAGGGATCGCTGGAGCAAGCTCATTTTAAGCCCAGAACTGCTCAAAATGGCATCTTAAAACAATACAAATACTGATAAAAATGCTCCCAAGGCGTGGGGATAATTACGACGATGGTGGGTTTTCACCATGCATCTCCTTTTTTAGCACCGTGGCCAGGGCTTGCTGTTGTTGCCTTCCCCCACGACGACGACGAGGCTACTCTGCATCCCCTAGCACAGAGCAAAGCTTACTTCACACTATCAGGCAAGAAACAATAACAACAGCTACTGCAGCACCTCCTTTAGAAGCCAGCATGGCAGCAGGAACGCCTTCGACGACGACAACAACAACAACAACAACAACAGCAGCGCCGACGCCCTCTTCAGAAACCTCTGAACGACAGGTGCTCTTGAGCCCAAAACAACAAGCCTTACAAAGCGACACTACTTCTTCAAAGCAAAAGAATAATGCTGCTGAACAAACGAAGCTAAAAGGAAACCTAGGGAAAGAAGAAGAAAAAGAAAAAAGCTACGAGGTAGAGGACGATGTAGATTCATGTCCCACCTGCCTCGAGCCATTTACAGTGGACAACCCTCGTGTCGTAGCTAAATGTGGGCATCAATACCACTTGCCATGTATTTATGAATGGCTAGAAAGGTCTCCCAATTGCCCTATGTGTGGCAAGAAGATGGAATATGAAGAGTTTCTTAGCTAGATCGACTCGGAGGAACAACATGGATGTACAATTTTTATTTTTCAGTAGCGACAGATTTAATTTTTTTTGCTATCTCACGTGTGTATAGTAGTGCTTTTAGTTGTAGAATAAGTTACATTCATGTAACATTGGCGTAAATAACTTGAATAAGGTGCCTAAGACGGATTGATTATGACACGATGGCTGCTGGGGAGCAGCGCAATCAGACCCGCAGCGCCGGTTTTGCACCATGATACAAACCTACTTGCTAATCACATGCACAGAGGCAAGAAAATAAAGCAGAATCTCGAAAATCGCTTTAGTTTAGTTAATTACATGAAGTCCGACCCACACCGCCTGTGAGTTGCCGCCGTCCAGAAAGACAACTGCAATGGACCAAAAATGTAGCCTATAGAAAAATATAGCATATAGAGAATGATCATGGAGAGGAAAGGAGAAAACAAGACATATAAAAGAACTTTATTCAGATACTATCAATCGTTAGACAATGGTGTCCCAAGGGATCGCAAGACTTGTCTGAGACGCCACCTGAAGCCTGCCAACCGACAGCCTTGTGTAAAAGAAAGCCTTAAGCCTTGTTGAGAGAGAGTTAAATCCAAAAAAAACGATTTAACAATCAATCAAAAGTGGGAATTCTTGTAACCCATAGCAGCTTCTAGAAAGAATCAGAAAGCACTTGCTGCTTTTTGAAATTTTTCGCATCAAGCATCTGTAAAAAAAAAAAAAAATCTTGCACGCAATTCAAGTGCCCTGTGCATTAACTTGCTTTAGTAGTAGTCTGCGATATTCTATAATAGGGTTTCGCTAACTGCACCTAGGTTTTTCGGTGATTTTTAATTACTAAAACTTTTCAGTTCTCCGTCTCGACACCGTCACTTTCCACCATGGCTTCTCGCCCTCGTGCTACTCTGGTACTCACGGACCCTCCTGTGGGTCTCTACAGGGATGCTGCCCCGGCCTCATACCCCGTTATTACGGTCTCTGTCCGGCCTCGCTATGATCTCGAGCGGAAGCACCAAGCGGCGTTATTTTCTCGTGCGGTCGACAAGTCGATTCACTCGCACTTCCCCCAGGACTCTCCTCAGAGCCCTGAGACTTCGCTTATTGAGCATGCTCCTTGTTTCCTTGAATCTGGATACATGCGAGTCAGCTTCGCCGTCAAGAACCTTGCTGTTGTCGACAAACTTATTTAGGGTTTTTTATTTAGGGTTTTTTTCAACAACACCAGAATGACCAGCCACACCGGTACCGCCTCGAACACCTTGGGCAGATTTTCCAGCACCAGTGCCAGTAGCAGCAGGAGAGGAGGTAGGTGTTTTAGACTGCACAATTTTGGTCTTCCAAGCATTGAAGGGGACAAGAGCGGGTTTGAGGGTCTTCAATTCTTGATCAATGGCGGTTGCGGTCGGGATGTCGGAGGGCACCCTAACTTGAATAATATGGGTGGCAGAGCCATCAGGATCAGGAATTTGAATGTTGGAAGGAATATCGTTGACAGATGAGACAAGAAACTGGACCAGGTAGCGTCCAGAAAGAGCGCTGGCTCCAGAGACTTGGTTTACCAAGGTGCAAGTACACTTCTCAGAGGAAATGAAGGAGATAAGCTTGGCTGGATCAATGTTGGCGGGCACATAAAGGAGCTCACGAGTATAAGGGACTGCATAGTTGGTCCAATAAATGCGTGCATCTTCAAAAGTGACTCCACCTTCAATCTCAGCAGGGAGAGGAAGGGTGCCAGTACCCATATTGTCGGCAATAAGTTTGTCGACAACAGCAAGGTTCTTGACGGCGAAGCTGACTCGCATGTATCCAGATTCAAGGAAACAAGGAGCATGCTCAATAAGCGAAGTCTCAGGGCTCTGAGGAGAGTCCTGGGGGAAGTGCGAGTGAATCGACTTGTCGACCGCACGAGAAAATAACGCCGCTTGGTGCTTCCGCTCGAGATCATAGCGAGGCCGGACAGAGACCGTAATAACGGGGTATGAGGCCGGGGCAGCATCCCTGTAGAGACCCACAGGAGGGTCCGTGAGTACCAGAGTAGCACGAGGGCGAGAAGCCATGGTGGAAAGTGACGGTGTCGAGACGGAGAACTGAAAAGTTTTAGTAATTAAAAATCACCGAAAAACCTAGGTGCAGTTAGCGAAATCCTATTATAGAATATCGCAGACTACTACTAAAGCAAGTTAATGCACAGGGCACTCGAATTGCGTGCAAGAAAAATTATTTTAATTTTTACAAATGCGTGATGCGAATTTCAAAAAGCAGCAAGTGCTTTCTGATCTTCTCTAGAAGCTGCTATGGGTTACAATTTCAGTTTAGTTAATTACATGATTTTTATATAAATCGCGACGGGGAACTGAAGATGTTACATGACTGAGCTCCTCTGGAGCATTAGCATATATAGGATGAAAGCTGAACAGGAGAAGAAGAATTGTATACCAGGAAACACATCTGCAAAGAAAACCACCACCAATCTGTATTAATAAACACACGCCCAGCCGACCGTGAGCAAACTTCGAATAGGCACCATCTTCGGTCATCGAAGTTCCGAGAAACCAAGCCTTTGAGTAGGTGAAGAGAAACTGGGCTAGAACCTGTAAACATTCTAACTCTATAGGGTAGGGAGTCGAATAGTCTTCAGTCGTAGAAAGGACTATTTGTGTCAGAGCCATCCAATCAGCAAGTATTTTAGCTGCTTTCGATGAGTCAGGTGGCAGAACTACGAGGAAACCGGGCGAACCGATATAAAACCCCGCGCCTGCTCGGGCCCGGACTCGAACCAGTGAGTTTAGAGTCGTCACCAGGACCCGGGGAGCATTTTTTTTGACTTTTTATCATACTGGTGAATTCGTAATGTCATTTTGCACCGCCTTACCCAGTTTACTACTGGAGTATTGCCAAGGTCCTTGGTTCGATCCCGAGTGGAGCCACAATGTAGGCTCTATAGCTCAGCTGGAAGAGCGTGGCACTGAAGTATTTATTTTTATGTGTATCACCAGTAGCTGCTTGTCAAGACGCAGCTTTTGGCGCTGTCCTAACCCTACTCCGACACCATTTGATTGCCTTTTCGACCATTTGGCGCCTCCGCCCCAACCACCCCGTTTTGCACCGGATACTAGCAACACAATATGAGTGGTCTCTGGGTTGGGGTGACTCTTTATCACTCTACTATCTATCTTGGGAGCGGTGGCCCATTTTTGAGAGTTGTTGGAAGAGGTGAAATTTTGCTCTAAATGTTTTACGATATGAGATTTTATTTCTTGTGCAACCTAAAGCTACAACTTTAAGTTTTCTTTTTGGGTTACAACTTTTGCTATACAAATCTATGTACCAGTAGTCACTCAGCCCCCAACTACAGCACGCATTTCTTTTAAAGCACCACTAAACTCCTTCGCAGGCACCACAGCTACGACTCTGTGTGGCAGCAAATCATCTTTGCCCACCGCTCTGTTGGGCACAGCAAAAGAAAACGCAATTGAAGCTTTATTAGCTAGAAATTCGCCTTCAGGTGTTGCAAAAATCAGATCAGAGACTGCAGAATTCTTCTCTTTTTTAGATTTTTTATTCTTTTTACTCTTTGATGACCCTTCACCAGCGGTGATAGGTGCCGCTGCAGTTGAAGTTGAGTCTGCATAAGCTCTAGTTATAAAGACATACTGATTAATTTTAGACCCATTCTCCTTTGCCATATCATCTGCCTCCTGTATCAAAGATTCCATCAATGGTGGGGCTAATTGAGGAGGGCAGTTTAATAAGCGTTCGCTAATGAGCAAGGCGGTGGAAGGAGATGCAAACGCGGCATTGAGCTTTTCTGCTATTTCCATTCCCTTTGGGCAGTGTTGTTTCACAAAATCTTTTATCTCTGCGAGAAACTCTGCATTATTGTGTTGGGATAATTGAAGGACGCTTGCTACTCCAATTGCGTCGTCATCTTCTCCACATTTAATCACACTGCTGGCAGGATTGGCGGTGATTGCTTCTACTAATTCAGAGCTAGAAAACTGTCTGCCGTCTAAATAATTAGTTAATAGTGTCTTGAGACCATGGAAATCGTCTTCTTCTGGGTCAACGCACAGGAAGTCAACGTCGATGCTGTCAAAGGCCTCACCGTCTTCGTCATCTTCACTTGATTCTTCATCTTCGTGCTCTTCCTCTGAGGGGAAGGCATCATCGTCGCTTGATGATGGGGAGCCTTGATCTCCGATGTCAAATTCTTCGAGTTCCTCCTCTTCTTCTATTGCCCTTTTGTTCTCACTTGCATGCTTACGTTTAGGCATGTTTGGATTTTGAACTTAAAATCTGTGACTTCAAAATACAAAGCAGCTCGAATCTAGAGTCGCTATTTAGCTTTGATAAATTTAGATATACCCGTATGTGCATGCACAGAGTGATGAAGTCAGGAACGCTTGTGTGCTTCGTTGCAAGTCTTGCTCATGAGCTCTTCTTTTTTTGCCTTTTACCCTCCTTAATTATCTTCACCCGAGTGTGCCAACCCAGTTCCAATTTTTACGTGCCAAGATAATAGAACACTTGCAAGTTTGCCAAAGCAGCGGATGCGCTACCATGTCTTTAAAAATGAATTTCGAGCCAGTGTTTACTGCATTTTTTACAATGATAAGGCTGTCGTGATATGCTCAAAGACATCTTGCTAAATTTAGATTTTAATTACACGGCCATGAAACAATTGTAAGGCCTCTTTGCTACAGTGATCTTTTAATTTCCCCTTTTCGCCTTCTCTGGATCATTGCAAGCTCACACCCTTTCCCTTTCTCTCCCCCTTGCAGCACTGAACACTTGGGAGTCAAGCTCTTATCATTAGCAGCTATAGGGATCGCAGCACATCTCCTCTGGCAATGGCGTCGTCGACGATGCACTGCAACCAGGAACAGCGCTCAACTCGCAGCAGAGGAAGAGAACGATAGAGCAGCAGCAGAACAGCAGCATTTGCAGGTAAGAAATGTACAAATTTACTAGCTTAATCTACTTTTATTGATCCATTTATCTAAAGAACTCTCTTAAATTCTTCTTTTCAGCAACCTCTACTTGAGCCGGCCGACGCTCCTCCTACCCCGCCACAAGATGAACCTTCTTCCTTTAGCATTGAACCTCTAGAACCAGCACCACCAGCTGGTGAGGAAGTAGCTGATGTCGTAGCACCCCTAAAAGAACCTGTAGCAGTGCCTGCAATACCACTATTTTCTCAATTTACGCAAGAAGCAGAAGAAGAGCGTCAACAAAATGAAAGGGCAAGAGCTCACCCTTTGTCGGGTCCATTGTTACCAGTGGCAGCACTGCCACAATCACCACAACGTAGCGCTCGTGGATCCCCCCGAGAATCTCCATTTAGATTTGGAGATGTTCCTTCAAGCACTGCGGGCGATTTTATTACTGCTGCAGCGTATTTAACTGCAAATAACAATGCAGTTGCTTCTACAGAAACCGACCCTTTTGCCCTTGAAAAAGACCCCCTAGCATCGGCACCCACAGCATCTGCATCTCACGTCCCACCAGTTGCCCGCATGGAACGTAGTTTCACCCTTCACAGCGCTGCCAGTGACCGTAAACTCCCTCGCGTCAGCGAAGAGGATGAAGACCGACACTTCAACGATAACTCTGACGTCGATGATGATATGTCTCAAATGCGGACTTCGAGTGATGTGGACGTCCGTCTTGCACTCAAACTAGACGTCATTGCCGGACCACGTATGAAAACAAGCTATGTGACGGGTGAAGATACCACAGAAATGTCTGTAGGCAGATTACCTGTTAATGATTTGGTAATCCCTGATGGGGAAGTGTCCGGGCGCCACGTGGAGATATCCTGGAGTAGTATACAAAGATGCTGGCAAATAGTTGATTTGGGTTCATTAAATGGAACCCAGTTAAATGGAGAGACTATTTCTGGGGCTAGTAGAGAAAAAGGAGAGCAATATAGGCTTTGTACAGATGATATCATACTGTTGGGGACGATAACAAAATTGAAAGTTTCGGTATTTCCAAGAGAAATGTTACCAGAAAACTCATCTGATCGTAATTTAAGTTTATCTCTGGGGCCAGGAAGTTTACCCAGAAGTTTAACTATGCCGAAACATCGAATTCCATCGTTTACGTCGTTGTTAACGCCGAAAATTAACAGTCCTTCCAAACAAGCGGTGGTGGCTGCCGCGTCGGATGACCTTCGTTTAGAGTGCTGTATCGCTTCGGCAACCGGTCGAGATCATGCGAGACGCAACCAACAATGTGAAGACGTTGCATTGGCAGAATGCCCTCTCCATGGAAGTGATCTAGCACTTGGTTCTGATGCTTCAGCAGCGTTGTTTTGTGTCTTTGATGGACATTGTGGTCGGAATGCCGCAGACGCAGCCAGCGTTGTTTTGCCAGATGAGGTCTCGGATCGATTACAAACACCTGAAGGCGCTGCAGCATTACTCGAATCTAGCAGTGGGAGTACTTTCAACCGTCAAGGTGCAAGAGAGCTACTGCACGAGGCATTTTTAGCTACAGATGACCGAATTAATTCGGAAGAAGGGTGCACCGCCACAGCTGTCTTGGCCTGGCGTGGCGCCAACGGTGCAGTTCAATTACAATGCGCCAACGTCGGTGACTCTGCTGCATTGTTAATTGACCTGGAGACTGGTGGTTGGAATGTATTGACCGAGGATCATCGATTAACAAACCCTGCAGAGAGAGAACGCCTTACCCGCAACGGCATTCCACTACATTCCGATTCAAAGAGACTGTACGGATTGAATTTAGCACGTGCATTAGGTGACAAATTCCTAAAAGATGAAGATCTTGGTTTATCTGCTGAGCCTGCTGTCAGCGATGTTGTTTCGATTTCTCAGGAGCAAGGTGCATTACTGCTGATAGCGTCAGACGGGTTGTGGGACGTACTTGACCCTGAAAAAGTCGCTCACGCTGCAAAAATGGCTGATAAAGAGCACGATGGGAGTGTTGTCGAAGTCGCTGGTGCTATTGTTGCTGCTGCTAAGAAGGCAGGGACACGAGATGATGTGACAGCATTGGTGGTAAGGTTGTGGTCGGCATCAGAGTGGCAGTTGCGATCACCGTTGATGACCTTGGACGATGGACAATTAGCAAGTTTTGTAGCACCTTAGTAGAAGAAAGAAAGAAATGACACGCACTATGTATAGAGCATGAATGGATGATGTGTATATACATAATTAGCTTCATTATTATGTGGTAAAATAAAAGTTTTTTATTGAATTATATACTTGGTGTCACCAGCCAAAGTTTTGTTACTATTCAGTAGTCCAATAGTTCTTTTCCTTTTAAGTTTCTGCTTTTGACATATTGTATAAACATGCCTAATGAACAAAGAATATATACACATGACTCTGTAATCGAGAAGCGTATCTTAAAAAATAATACTGGGGTAGAAAAAATTTAATCAAAAATGGAATGCTCCATCCTCGTCAATATGGATCTATCTATTTTCTAAATTCAAAGTCGAGCTCGAAGTACACTCTTCACTGCTCTTTCTCCACTGCTATTTACGTCTCTAGCTTGTCGCTGTAAACTAGAAATTTGAGCAGCAGAGGAGTGAGCCAGTAACGCAGCTTGCAGCATGCTGATATTCAACACTGATGGTGGCTGATTTTTCTGTTCTTTCTCTGGTTCTATCTCCCAATCGATTGGTACGACCGCACCAGGTCTACCATATAAGCCACTACTAAACGATAATCGACGTCTATACGCTGGATCTTTCGCTTCCGGAGCAGCTATTGCCAATAACGCAGTTGCATGGCATTGACCCGATGCAACTGCCACAGCATGCACAGCATCTAGCAAAGAAAGATTGAATTCATTAGAGAGCATTGACCCATTCGTAGTTGTATTAGCAGTTATATTACTCGCATTAATAGCACTAGGACTCGGGAGGGTCGCCGAGCCTCCACTTTTATCCATTGGATGTTTGAGGATATCACCAGAGGTCAAGATAACAACGACGTCTGGACCTCCAAAAGGGAGTAGATCACTCAAAAGGTGCTCCCACAGCACGTGCCTCTGCCGAGTCCCTGCAGATGTACCCATTTTTCTCAAAATTGGTGGCGGTGGCACGGCAGAGATCGCTCGGCGGAGCTGTTGTTTTAGCCGAGTACCTAAACTAAGATCCGTATCGTTTTGAAGTAGTGAATCTAACTCGTATTCATGGACAGGTATGCTTAGATCTTCCCATACATCTGTCTGAGATTGACTACTGCACGTGGTGCTGTTGCTTAATTTATCATCATCCCGCTGAGCCGTCCACTGTAGTAGCTCAGTTGCTAGTTGTAGCTTATGTTGAATATCATCAGTACTAGAGTCACGCAGACAGTTGGAAATGTCTGTGATCAGCAACCCTCGGTACATCACAGATCGTAGAGGAGAAGGAGAAGAGGAAATAGCTGGCAAGTTGGTGTTTGGCCTCAACCGCTGCAGAAAATTTTCCCGCCATGACGATGGAAGAGGCCCTTCTTCTGCTTTTCTAGAAAGTTCTTCCTCTTCTTCCTCGTCTCCCTCTTTATTGCCATCGTTATTAGGTTGCTGAGATGGATGCTGCTGCTGCTGTTGCTGCTGCTTTTGTGGTTTACTTCTTCCTTGGAGCAGCCGAGCAGAGGCCTCGTCAGCGTCTTCCCGTGCTGCCTGTGTTAATTCTCGGAAAACAAGATCACCGAGATGCGTATCTAGAGACAATATCCATGCTGTTTGAGGGATACATTGCACAGACACTGGAGTCTTGGCAAAATCGGAGTAGAGATTTAACTCTATCATAGGCATTCTGGTATAAACAGAGGCGGCAGCTGCGGCGTTTGTAGTGGCGTCGAGAAGTTGGAGCTGTAGAAGGGCCTCAGCTGGGACTTCAAACACAAATTCAATCTTTGGCAGCACATGCTTTTCCTGATTGCTCGTAGTATTAGTAGTAACGCGGTTTGAAAGGGGAAGCAATTTGTCACCAAGGGCATGTATCAAGGAGCGGCCTACACCACCACCACCACCACCGTGGCGACCACCATTACCGCCTAAACTGGTGTCTCCAGAGACGCTTCCGCTATTCCCACCACTTCTAGAGAGGATTTTATTGAGGCTATCCATAATGCATTGTTTAGATCTGCTCACATCCAGTGCAAGTCCAAAAACAGTCACTGGAGCTCCACCACCTCCAGCTGCAGGGAAGCGCAAGCTTGCTCCAGTGCAAGTATCCAAGCCTTCTCCCTGAGCTATAACTCGCATATTAAACGTAGATTTTTCTAAAGGGAGTCTCTTATTACGTCTGACACCGCCGCTGTTATTGTTAATAAAAACTTTTGCAGCAGCAGAAGGCGTCGGCCGTCTCAGCCGGAGTGGATTCACAGCTAGGTTTGATAAAGAATAGCTACGGGAAAATGGTTGTGTAGTACTCGATGGTGTCCATAAAATAGGCAGAGAAGTTTCTGCTGTCGTTACTTTAAGCTGAGGAGCAAGATCGAATGTTTCTTTCACTTCACCGCTGCTAATCTCTTCGAGTTTATTCGGCAGAGTATCTGCAGCCTCGCAGTATCTCTGACAGATCTGTAGTACTCGTGACCGATACGCCGGCATCCGGTGGGTAGCAAGAAGTCCGCGAGGCAGGATAAAACCAGCAGCAGCAGTAGTGGAAGGTCCAGCGGCAGTGCTATCAGATATATTTTCTTTTACCGAATAGGTGACTCCTGTAGACGAGAGATATAATGGAGTACCGAAATGCGCATATGATAGAAAAGGAGGGAGTGTAAATCGAGGTAACGCTGCGCCTGCTACGCGTGCTTTGCGAGCGACCTCACGTAGCGCAGACCACCTTGATTTATTTTTTATATCAATGTTGACGGCACCAGTGTTTGTAGCTTTAGGGTTATCTTCTGCCTGAGCAGCATTTCCTAGATCTGAAGTGTTACTATTGCCACCACCACTACCACCACCACTACCACCACCACCATCAGAAGAAGAAGAAGAGGAAGTATCTTCTTTGTACAAAGTCTCCACCAGCTTCTCGTCGATTTCTCTGTCATCACTTTTAACCTTGTCGCTATTATCTCCTAGTAGCCTTCCAGAAAGGTGCATGCGTGGAATCGGATCTTCAGGCAAAGCATAGGAACTGAAATATTTCCCCCATCCTTGAGAGTCAATATGAACCCCCAGAGCGGGGCTGCCTAGTGCGGGCATTCCAAAGGTAACACAGCGGAGTTGATCTGGACCTGGAACGTACTGCAAAGAGGACAGAAGGCGTAGCATGACAAGCGTAGCTACTGCCCCACCCAAGCTATGCCTGGGAAATAGGAACAGAAGTTGGTGGGTGAGACAGTAGACAGATAATGAGATATATGTATCAATAGTATCAAAATCGAACCCTCAAAGAGAAAAAGTATAAGCGTGTGTTCAAAGTGCGTCTTCCTTACCCGCAAAGAACAAGCCGCATATTCTGCTTTAATGCATGAAGTAACAAACTAGCTGCTGGAATGCCTTGCGCTCTGCTTAAGAACCCTCCATGCGCCACCACAGATTCCTCTGCTACAGGTGCCATCACCACCGCCTCGCCGTCCTCTTCACCGTCGCCATTGCCTTCATCAAAATCAAATAGCGCTTTAGGTCCAAGAGCCACGTCCACAGCAACATCACGTAGCTCTTTAGTCCCCATGAAGGCTACATACAATGCAGGAGAAGATAAAGATCCTCCAGTAGCGAGGAGATATTTGTGGCTTACTCGTTTTCGGCAAAATTGGACAGCGGAAATATCAACAGTCCTTTTTGGAAATTGAGATCTGAAAGTAGAAATGGCGTGTAATGCAGCATCACGACTCGAATCAACAGCTTTATATACGCATTCTGACAGAATTAAAGAGCATAATAAATCCTGGATGGTGTGTGGTGGGAAGGACAAAAAGATGAGAGAGACAAATGGCGGTGGCGGAAAAAAAGTAAATTTTGCAAAATAATAACCGCTAATCTGATCCATTCAAGGAATACTGCATCAGTTTACCTGCAGCTCAGTATCTTTTGTCAATTGCAAGGCCTTCAGCAGTGCCAGATTGGGCAGCGCTTTGGGTTCAACCCGATCACTTGTCATTCCATTAGATCCATATTAAGTTTGTTTAGAGGGATTAAGTCTCATTGGAGCGAGCCCCAAAAATAACATTTACTACTGCAGATTCGATTCAAAAATAAATTTAGTTCCAAAATCTATGAGAGATAGATATTGCTGTTCAATAAAACTTGGGCAAAACAGTAAAAGCGCCCGATTTCGAGCGAAGCGTGTCGCCAGATAAAGGCGATAGATCCAGCAATGCGTTTTATACGTTAAATCTGCTAATCTATCTGCGTGCTACCCGCGTCCATCCAGGCCCGTAGCCTTGGGCCTGGCAAGTTATAAAGCCATGGGTAACAGTCTCTCAACACAGGAAAAAATAGTTTCTCATGCAAAAAGAGGAGAATATCACCAACTTAGAGTAAGATATTTGCCACGGCAACAATTACTAAAGCAGCAAGCAACCTTCGCAGAAGAAACCTGACCTTGGATGCCATTCCAATACTTTTTATGCAGACTCTCCTTGATCACCTCCAAAGCAGCGCATCCGACTTTCGCCGCAACCCAAAATCGTTGCTAGATGTCCAAGACCCTGATGGTAATACTCCACTGATAACTGCCTGCATAAAAGGTCATTTTCAGGTCGCCGAACTCCTTCTACAAAGAGGGGCTTCTGTCGGTATCCAAAATCAAAAAAGTGACGGAGGCAGTGCTCTTCACGAGGCAATCAATCGCCGACATGAGCACGTCATTGCCCTTCTACTACGCTGCCACGCAGACCCATTCGTTGAAAATATTAAATCCTACACGTGAGCCTTTTCTTTCCCTTTCTACCGCCACCTAGAACAAACTTTTTTCTTCTTCTTCCTCTTCTTCTTTCTCCTCCTTGTCCTGTTCGTTTTGATTAACATGTTTTTTTTCTCTTCTCACCGTAGACCAATGGATTTTGCGTGTCAAACTCGCCAAGTTGATCTTCTCCGCCGTCTTGAATGCTACGCACCTTGGAAGGGTTGGTTGGAACTCAAAGTCCCTGTTGCGCTCACATTGGGGTTATCTTCAGAATGGAAGAGACGTTGGGTTGTTATTTGTCACCGTATTCCTTCTCCCTTTGCACCTCCCAATAGACGACGAACTCACGTGTCCTTACTTTGCTACAAATCTACGAACGACACTACCCCAGATTGCCGCGTATGGCTCGACGGAGCCCGCGCAATTGAAGTGAATGACAACCCTAGAGCGAGGCAGCGTACGGGAGGGAGATCACCATCTCAAATGCAGTTGAAATTACATAGAAGCCATTCGGCGCCGTCGGGGTGCGTCGCAAGCGGCAATGCTCGTGAAGGATACTCACTTCATTTCAGGCCTGATGAAGGCTCATTGAGAGGGTGTAGCGAGCTTAGACAGTGGGGAGAGATAGTGAATAATAGAGGAATGCTTCCTGGAGGAGGTGTACCAGGAGGACAGCAGGTCCCACCGCCCCAGCCAGCAGTAGCTAGTCTGACTACGAGTGCGACTACATCGGCAACTGCTGCGCATGCACCTGCTCTTTTACCATCACCACCACAAGCATCAGCATCCGGGCCGCAACCGGAATTTTCCCCGCTAAGTCAAGGCAGCAGCCGGCTATCCGATGCTGAATTAGCAAGAAGACTTCAATCAGAAGAAGACGAACGCCTGGCTCGAGAACTTTCTTCTAGTTTAAATGTACCAATGACAGCTGGCGGGAGCGGTGGTGGTGTAGGAAATGGTTTGAGCAGACCTTCTCCATCAGTAAGCAGACCTATTTCACAACCTAGTCAAGATGTAGGCGTGCTGTTCTACCCTTCTATAAACTTTGGCAGTGCCTCCCCGCTTGGTGGACCTCAGGCACCAGCACGGCCAGGAGCAGCAGCAGCAGGAGATGTAGGTAGTCAAGCTCCGCCTCCAAACCCGAGTTCCTCTTCATCGTATATAAGCAGCCCAAACTCAATTGCAGCACCATCTGCATCAGCTGCTGGTAGACCACCGGCTCAGCCACCTCATGCAACACCAACACCAGCGGCAAACACGACCGCTGCTGCTGCTGCCGCTGGCATAAATTCTCTTGGCGATAGCGGCATTTGCTGTGTTTGTTTAGATGCACGTGCAACCTATGGGTTTATACACACGGCAGGTGTGTGTGTTGATCTCTGTGCTGACTGTGCAGGTGATTATTTAAGAAGGGGAGATAAAAAGTGCCCAGTGTGTCGGCAAGATGGTGAAATTAAGAAGATCTTTATTCACTAGAGGCGCGCCTGTAGCTATTATTAAGAGATGTCGGGAATAAATAATGGAATAAACAAACGATCTGATTTTAGATCTGTTTGGCAACATGTAAATTGCCCTTTGAAATAGTACTTTCTTCCTTTCTTCTTTTCATTTACCTTTCTTTAGAAACATATCGGTACATATCATAATTTTTTTTTCTACAGTTTTTCCCATTGCATTGTCTCTACTGCATGCTTTGTTGGTTCATGCCATGTACTTTTGCAATCTTTTTCTCTTTTATTGGCAGTTCAATTAAAAATAATAGCACTGGGGGAAAAATTAGCTAAAAAATCAAGCAGTAGCCCCCAACTCCGGTTGAAAATTGTCCAACGAAAAATGAAAATGAAATTTCGGGTTTTTTTCGATTTTTTATCGTCCTTAAATGTAAAACTTTAGCCTGCCGTCTGCTTTCATAGCTTCATAAATTGACAACACCTGCTCAGGTGTCTCTACCCACACAGGGCCTACAGTCACAGAGATCCATTTCCCTGTAGCACTCGGCCTAGTAGAAACACATTCAGTGTGGACGGTGCCAACCACGGCTTCCACGCAAGCTGTCATTGCGACAACAAAATCATCACCACCAGATCCGATAGCCTTAAAAGTACGCTGACCTGTTGAATAATAGATAAGAAATGAATAGAGGGGGAGTTGTAGATTGGTCAAATTGAGCTCAAATTAATTTTGACAAAATCTTGACGTGTTGAATACCCTAAAATGAAGAGGGGAGCGGTAAACAAAAATTACAGTATCTTACCTGGATATTCATTGACTTGGCTGTCTAGTTCTCTCCATTTCTCTTCAGAATCATCAGTACCAAGTACAATATTCGTAGTATTAGCTACTCTGCCCTGGTTATTGCTGACACCGCCTAGAGTTTTGCGTAGAGCATCAGCCGTGCTCTTGGGCTTTTCGTCGGTAGATGGAGGTTGGCCAAATCCACGAAACTCTGGGGCAGATGAGCTTGGTTCCGACTGTTCGTAGTCATCGTTGCTATTTGTGGCATTGCATCGAAAAAGAAAGGGGCTAGGGGTGCCAACGCGTTGCAGTCTAGGAGCAACGCTGGCTTGAATGGACCAATTTTTGACAAAGGATGTTGCGCGAGTAGAAAAATAAGCCATGATTTTCTAATGAATTTATTAAGTGGGTAGTATCAAGATTGTGTTTGAATAAACAACCTTCAAAGAGGAGAGCCGTTGCAGGATTTATCACAGCAAAAGAGCACTCGAGTAAAAATAGAAAGGATTTTGAGGATTTTTGAAAAAATTAAGCGCCGCCCCTGCTAATTCATTGAAATTTTGAGTGCCCAGGCGTAGATCCATTTACGTAGAAAAACAGATAAAATCGAATAGACAGCGGCAAACCCCCACTGCGGCCTCGTATTTTAGTTTGTTCCCCAAGTTAATCTCTAATTTTTTTGAATCTAAGTCCGCTCAAGCTTTTGCTGCACCATTCAGGCGAATCCCGCCCGCTTTATACATTGAATAATTTAAGATGCCTCAAAATGAGCATATGGAGCTTCACAGGAAGCGCTATGGACGGCGGCTAGACCATGAGGAACGCACTCGCAAACGTGAAGCTCGTTCGGTGAAGAAACGTTCAGCAATTGCTCAATCAGCGTTGGGTATCAAGGGTAAAATGTTTGCCAAACAGCGCGCTGCAGAAAAGGCAACGATGAAGAAGACAATTGCCATGCATGAGCAAAAAGACAGAAAACATAAAGCTGAAGATGCAAACAAGGGCAACGCTGTTCCTGCCTACCTTTTAGAACGTGACCAAGTAGAGCGTGCCAAGGTCCTTAGTAACACCATCAAACAGAAGCGGAAAGAAAAGGCAGGCAAGTGGGAAGTCCCTCTTCCAAAGGTCCGCCCAATCGCCGAAGACGAAATGTTCAAGGTGCTCAAGACAGGTAAAAGGAAGAAAAAAGAATGGAAACGCATGGTTACCAAGGTCACATTTGTCCCTCCAGGCTTTACCCGTAAGCCTCCAAAGTATGAGCGTTTTATTAGGCCTACAGGTCTTCGTATGAAGAAGGCTCATGTCACTCACCCCGAGTTGAAGGTGACGTTGCAATTAGAAATTTTAGGCGTTAAGAAGAACCCTAATGGGCAGGCATATACATCATTAGGAGTGATCACTAAAGGGGTAAGTTACACATAGAGAAAAAGGTTCTTTGTTAATAGGCAAGAACGATTTATCCAATATTCTTTTCCAGCAAATGGAAACTGACTCTTGCCGTTTTTTTTATGCTTTTCTTCTTTTCCAGTCGATTATTGAAGTTAATGTATCTGAGTTGGGGTTAGTCACTCCTGGTGGTAAAGTAGTTTGGGGGAAGTACGCTCAGGTTACCAATAACCCAGAAAATGATGGATGCATCAATGCTGTGCTGCTGGTATAAGAGCTAGAATAATTTCTGGAACCCTCTGCCATGGTGTCTCGTTTTTTTGGATCGTACCGAGTCTCTCTCTATATAGAAATTTGATTCATTGGCTTGTACCCAATTTCTATTGACCTCAAATGAACTTTTTGACCTGTATTCCTGTAAATCATAAACGAGTTACATCCCCGTCAACAGCATCATCCACGACAGCAGCACATGTGTACAGCGAAGGAGCAAAGGAGAAGTCGCAGCAAACTTCAATTTGGTACCCAATTGAGCAATCTTCGCAGCATGTTTCATATTTCCGTTATTATATGCATTAATGCCTTCTTTTGCTCTATTATTATTCAAATCAACAAGGAAATCTCCTTCTCCAGCGAGCGGTAGAGTCAAAATCAATTTTCCTGGCGCCATAGACCGCTGAGCGACCGCAGCATCGCTCCTCACTTCTGCTGAAAATCTTAGTTAAAACAATTTCCCTCTTGCTAATATTCTTATAAATGTAGGCTGTCCAACTGCACTGCTTGTGTCATAGGCTGAAAATCCAATGCCTGCGCCTTGGCAAATCGCCGCCGTGGCACCATGCAGACAAATCTGCGATCTGGCAGATTCAATTGCAAATCTTTCGTAATTTAAAAAACTTAGTGAAAAGTGCCGCGATAGTCCAAAGATGAATAAGGTTCTAGGCCTTAAAAAGGTCGCCCTGCTTAGCCATTGCAGGCGACCTTCCCACCGCTTACATACTGCAGGCCCTCGAAGGCCGTGCATATCTATAGCAAAGCTTGCCGACCATAGAAGGGTACGCAGCCAACAAGATTCGGCTGGGCAGCAACTTGCTGGTTACATTAAATTTTTAAATGATTCTGTCGACGTTAATCAAGCTCCCTTCTCAGTAGATGAGCCACCCTATCCAAATGCTGGATCTTCAAGTAGCGAGAGTGACACAGACGGAGGCACGGAAACGGAAGCGGAAGCCGAAGAGGTTCGAACGCTCATTTCTGAACTCCAAGACTCGAACGATAAATTACAAGATGAGATGGAGCGTCTTGTTGGAGGTCTCTCGGACCTATTACAAAATATCAAAGTCACTTCTAAATCAGATAAAGCATTACTAGCTGCCTTACCTGCTGCACTTGCTCAAGCCAACCAGCAACAGACTACCACCAATGGCATCGCTGCCACCTTACGTCGCCCTAGCCCAGCTTCCCCTGTCCCTGTTGTTGTGGGCACTCAAGGTGTAGACGACGCTGCCACTGTAAGCTGTGTTATGCAACATCCCGGTGCGCTCTGCTGCACCCGTTCTACAGTCCGCGAGGACCCTCTAGGCAGAGCAATTACAATCACAATGGAGACCACCGCCCGCGCCACTGATGACGCCACTGCACGCGGTCTTCTGACCCAAGAGGAACTCGGTGGATTAGCTGCTCAAGCATTACTCTCTTCCGCTGCTGATCACCTTTGCTCTCGTACGCGTACAATCAACGCCCATGCAAGGCCTCTAAGCGAAAAAGAGCGCCATGATGAATTGTGTGCAATCTTACAAAGTGGAGAAATTGTGGAGGCCAAGTCGAATCCTGTTGTGAGCCAATTCGGACATGAAAGTTTTATTGTGAATTTACAAGATGAGGTTACTGGTAAACGTCTTCGCGCTCTTTTTAAACCTAGAATTGAAGGTGACGCTGATGGGTGGCATCGAGCTCCGATGGAGTGGGCAGCGTACCGTCTTAATCTTCTTCTAGGACTTGATTACGTTCCTCCTGTAGCATACCGCACTGGTGGAGTCACTTTTAGAGTGGATAATGAGAACGATAAGCAGGTTTCCTATGCAGAAGGGGCCTTTTTATATTTTGTTGAAGACGCTCATCAGCTGCGCTGTTTCCCTGAGACTCAGTGGGGTTCTCCAGCTGAACCCAAGGACCTTTTACTCAGTAATACTCGTATTTTAGATACGTTGTTACACAATTCTGACCGTCATCATGGTCATTTCTTACTAGGAAGGCATTGGTGTAAGGGCAGTTATACGGGTGATAGATGGCTCGGTGAACTGAGACCTGTCTTAATCGATCACGCCGCTTCTTTTAGAGCTGATGCTGAGGTGACAATGACCCATGAAAATGCATTCCGCACTGGTCCAGTGCGTTGTGTTGCTGCAGGAACGTACTTGCGATTGAGATTTTTAGATTACTCGGCTCTTGCTGGAGAGTTCCGTGGGGTGCTGACAGAAGAGGAGTTGCGCTTTATGGTGCGTCGTAGAGACTGTATTTTGAAATATTTAGACGGATTGGTTGCTGAACAAGGATATGCAGCAACGGTGATTGAAGCTTAGATACCTAGAAAAACTAGCGTTAGCTGCTTTTCTTCCTCCGTTGCCGTTTAGAGCTCTTTTTTTCATTCTCTATTCAACGCTTAGATTATCAACAACTTAATGACTTATTTTACCAACAAATGCATCGATTCGCTGTTACTCACGTTTTCGTCAGCACCAGTGACTCTTGATAACACACCGACCTAAAGACCGACCTTTCAATAACTTTCTTTATTTTTCTCTCCTTGTTGCTCTCTCCTTTATTTCATGCTTGATCTACTACCCAATTTGGAAATGTATCATACAATACATGGTAAAATACTCTTTTAAAGTAATACAAAACGATGTAAAATCACCAGTATAGGTAATACACCATACGATCTTCAAAGGTGTCGGATATTTTCCCCTCTTAAAGTCTCTGTAAAACAGCCATTCCTTGTGAATATGCTTTCTGTTGTTTCCTCGCTTGAGCCAACGCCGTCCAGAAATCAATTTTCACTGAATTAAACAACCGTAATACGTCATCTCCTTCGCTACAGTCATATATAATTTTATTACGCTGTGCACGAACTGCTGCTGCTACAAAGTGAAGAATAAAATCAGGGGATGTTGCAGCTTGTTGCTGTTGTTGTTGGGTAAAATTATTACTGCTATTTCCTCCTCCGCTTGTAGATGTGTTTAATTGTCTTCCACTGCCAGAACTTGATCCTCCTCCGAATAATGTTTTCACCGGCCCCTTTCCCGGAACACCGCCCCCGCCGCCGCTAACTTTAGACCTGCTGTTATTATTGATCTTGCTTTCAGCGACTGCTGCTTTGGTGGCTGCGTCAATACTCGCCACAGTAGCAGCTAACGGAGAAGCGGAATCTGTACCAGCACCACCAGCACCAGCACTAATCGTAACGGCAGCAACCGCTGCTGCAGCTGCATTCGACAAAGAGCCTGAACCACTACTATTACCACCAACTCCTCCTGATCCACTACTATTCATAGCATTAGCTTCTAATTCAGCTGCTATACCAGCTTCTAACGCCCATTTTACTTCCCACAAGGTCAATGCCTCCCCCAATGGCAATTCCCGTCGCAACATCACCAACACCATTCTATAAGCAAACATACAATCGGCGGACCCTAACTTTTCCAACGTGTTATGTAAAGTAGGATCCGTATCTGACAATATACTGGCCACTTTATTCAACTGCATTCGAATCCCAGTCTCGTCGTGTCTAAAATTTCTACGAGCATCCCTCATCAATCGCTCAAAACAGCCAAACGCCAAGGCGTCGTTTTCGATTAATTGGACGAATGCAGCTGCTAAATCGCTCATTCCTTGACAATAACCCGTTTCAGGGTCGTGCGCAGAGTATGCAGAAAGTATATTGACTAATCGCATCATTATACGACGGGCAGAGGGGGTTATGTGGGTGGCATTGTCAATGGTACTTGCAGCCAGGTCACTCCGCCAGACAGGAAGTTGCCCTGAAGCGACTGCCTCAACAGGATCTGGCTGGGGTGGGTCTACAAGCATGAGTTCAGGCAAGCCTTCACCTACGGAGACTGGTAGTACAGTTATTCTAGGCACTACGGGAGTATCTGTAGTACTATTAGTACTAGTTGTACTATTGCCTGCAGCTCTAGGATTGGTACCAAGGCCACCTCCACCACCACCGCCACTGTTCCTCGTATATGTTCTACTGATACTACTCTTTGCAGGTGCTGCATCTGATGGTTGCACACGTAAATCAGTTCTCACAGCGTCCATTACTATAATTCTATGTGCTTCTGCAAAGGCAGCTAAATTTCCTGGCAGCGGGACCTTCTCCGGAGATGGTGGGACCGCTGACGCTCCCCCTGCTCTGGCTCTCGCCCTTGCTATTGACGCATCCTGTGTCTTTTTTGCGTCGTTGATGCATTTATCTAACTCTTTGCAGATGAAGACGAGCTTTGTGTAGAGATTTTTTAGGCGGGTGAGTTCGGCTATGCGCTCAGAGGTGGTGGCGTTGGGCGAGTAGACACCGAGGAGGAAAGGCCACATCTCAGCACGAAAATGAGGCGCTACGCCCTGTAAAATTAAATTAGGGTAAAGATTTAAAAGGGTTGGAGGAGGGGAGAATGAAAGCAGAGGGTTATTGATGTTGGCAGTCGGTAAAATAAAAATAAAATATCTTTAATATATTAGCTAAATGAAATCTTACCCCTTGTTGCATGATTTTTAAAGCTTGTGTCCAATTTTCAATACGCCCTTCAGAGTCCCATTTCACGTCTTCTGGGCGTAACGCAGGCTTGGCATTGCGAAGGCCGGAGGCAACGCCAACTGCAAGCATTCCTGCAACACCGACTGCACCAGCAGCAGCAAGTCCAGCAACAGCAGCTACGCCTACACCGATACCTAGAACAACACTGATCTCTGGTTTGACCGTGCCATGACCTTGTTTGAGCGGCATCAAAAAGCACAAACAATTCTGAAGAAGTGATCTATGTATAAACTACAAGCCACGCTACGTTGGACCTTGGCATTGAGTTTTTTTAAAGTTCAGAATGTGTACTGAAGATGCAAGGCTGCATTGTTGTGCCGACATAAGCAGTTATGCGGTGAAAGTTTTGCAGCCTAAGAAATGTTTTCTTCAAATAATACCTCTTTGGCCCATGCACCTCAACTACTTCGGTCATTATTTTTTTATTGAAACACGTATCGACGATTTAAAGGGTGTGCAGCGCCCTCCGATATTGCCAAGGTTGTTAAAAGATTACAAATAATTATGAGCAGAATTTTGCTCTTCCTCGCCGTGTGCGGGTTGTTGAGCATCTTGGGTGCTGCCAGACCAATGGAGGCTCAAACGAGCCTTCATACTGAGACGGCAATGTTATCTACTGACTTTGCGTTGGTGGGTTACGTCAACATTTTGGTCCCCTTTGCTGATCTCATAATTATATTCTCATACTATTTTACTTATTCCCCCCGAATTCCTCTATCCTTGCAGGCTTCTCCTTTAGAAGCATTTGAACAATGGCTTGCCCGCTACAACAAAGACTACGTAGATGATACTCTCGAGAAGGCCAAACGTCTGGGCGTCTTTCAAAATAATGTTGCCGTTATTGCTCAGCACAACTCCAACCCTGCCTCGACTTTCGCCATGGCAATCAACGAATTTGCTGATTTGACTTTTGAAGAGTTCGCTTCTACTCGTCTCGGCTTGAATATCTCCCTTGGTGGAGCTCTTCGTGATCGTGTTAGCAAGAATGAAGAACATGCTGCCACCCCATTCCGTTATGGTGATTTGGATGAAATGGACCTTCCTTCTGAAATAGATTGGCGTGAGAAGGGTGTTGTTACGCCTGTCAAGAACCAGGGAATGTGTGGAAGCTGTAAGTACTATATTTACTCTTTCAAATAAATAAATAAATATAATCGCCGCCTTAATGGCTGAGATCAATTCAAACTTATTTTTTACTTGTTCTCTTTTTTAACACAGGCTGGGCATTCTCTACTACCGGGTCTATCGAAGGCATAAATGCTATCCGTACTGGAGAACTCGTCTCCCTATCTGAACAACAGCTCGTCAGCTGCGACACTTCTAAAGACATGGGCTGTGGCGGTGGGTTGATGGACTTTGCCTTTGAATATGTCGTTAAGAACGGTGGTATCGACACTGAGGAAGATTACGGCTACTGGGCGTGGGGATTGCCTTGCCAAACACGCAGAGAACACGATCGTCCGGCAGTAACTATCGAAGGTTTTGAAGACGTGCCTCCTAAGGATGCCGGAGCATTAAAGAAGGCGTTGGCGAATCAACCTGTGAGTGTGGCTATCTGCGCGAGTTCTGCCTTGCAATTCTACTCTACTGGAGTGGTCAATGATAAATCATGCTGCCAACAGTTGAATCATGGCGTCCTTGCTGTGGGCTACGTCGAAGAGGAGGAAGAAAGTGAGGAGGCCGGTGCAGGCGGGCACTGGATTGTGAAGAACAGTTGGGGAGGTAGCTGGGGTGAACAAGGCTACTTCCGTCTCAGTAAAGAATCCAACGATCCCAACGGTGCCTGTGGCATCTTACAAGCTGCGTCGTATCCTGTCAAAGAATCTACAACGAACCCTGAAGTACCAGAAATTTGTGGCATCTTTGGTCTGACTGAATGCCCATTGCATAAATCATGCGAATGCAATTTTTCGTTCTTTGGATGGTTTTGTTTGTCGTGGGGATGTGGCTCTGGGAAAGATCTTTAGACAGATGTTTGGACTACCAGATCTTTATTAGTTTGGTACTGCATCTGTTTCTCATGCAGCTGTCTCAATCAATCTAGGAATAATATGAATATCACTAGGCGTGTTCACACCGAGGCGGTTCCAAAAATTTTATAACTGTCAGCGCGGGGTTCCAGCAGGGTAGCAAAGCTATTTTTTGCAACTCTCCTATTTAGCAGAGTTCCAGTTGGAACCCACTTTTTCCGTTTTGGAACCCAGTTTATTTTTCCAACTGCCACTTTCTTCGGCCTTGGTTCGAGGGTCAATTAAGCCCCATATTCGCTGATTTTGCCTTTAAATCAACTTCACTATTTATGTAAACATGCTACCATCGCCCAGTGCGGATCAGGAACCATGCCTAACGACCCTGATCATCGCAATGATGGGAATGAGGAGCATTTCCCACCAATGCTTCAAGAAGATGAACTTGACAGCGTTCTGCATCAGATTTTCATCATCATTCAACAATAAACATCTGGGTTGAACAACAACCCCGTGTTCAACCAGGATTTCGTGCAACCAATGATCTCTTCGAAATTATCAATTTTCGAAAAGATCAGTGCGATCGGCGCAGCTTGCATTCTTGGCGGCCTTCTAGAGCTCTAATTTATATTTTGAAATTGAATTGATAAGGTTTACAGGGAAGAAGCGGCCAAAATATGATGCCTCAAACTTGCAGGTTGAAGAGTCGTTAAAAATAGGTGGGGTTCCAGGGTGGTTCCAAAATTAATTAAAAATAGCTGGAACCGCCTCGGTGTGAACACGCCTACTAATTTTTTCCTTTTTGTTGAAGGGAGTTGGCCAAAATAAATGCTCCTCACCCGGAACTTTTTCTCTCTCTTTTCCATTTCTGTTTTACAATAATGCTGTATATAAGTACACGAATACAATAACTCTAAATACTGGTATAGTATACACTAATTTGTGCTTTCTATGAAAAGTACCCGTTTTTTAGGTCCTTTTCTTCCCCTTTCTAAACAAATCTCCCTTTCTGTAGCGTCTAAAATAGAATTTTGTAAAATCTAAATAACCTACTCTTCAATATCTATGCCACAGCCCTCCTCGTCCTCTTCTACAAAGAAACTGCTCCTTAGTCCAGCACTGGCATTAACACTACCATGAGCACCACCACCAATGGAAGCTTGAGTAGCTTGCTTTATTTTATCTTCTCTCTGCAGCCTTCCATCGTCGTCTCGCACCCACTTGTGCTTCACTTTGCCACGAGCACCTGTGCCTTTCTCTACAATAAACGGAGAGCAAGCGACTTCACACGTCTGCTTCTTGTTTTTGTTGTGGCAAGATGCGTTGTGGGAGGAGAGCTTTGCAGAGAAAGCTCGGCCTGTTGCTATTCCTGCGACCAGGCAAAGCAGAAATACGAGGCCTTGAGCAGCAACAGCACTGGACTTTGAGTCGGAAAGAGGGTCTTCGTCTACTCGTAAACGAACGCAATCGCCATTTCCCCTGATTTTAGAAGGTACTACATCAAATCTAGGGTCTTCTGAAGGCTTGCTAGGAGGCTGATTGGATTGCTGCCTAGTGCTGTAAAGCTTTGCAAGCTGCAGGTCCAAATCGAGGATTTCAGCAGCGCTGCCTGAAAAAAAATCCAAACTAATCGTGCGAGACCAGCGAAGCTCCATATTTGACGATCCTGCAGCTTTTTGAGTAGCTTGTATTTTGATTGCAAGTTGTTGCACAGAGGAATTGCTAGCGTGCAGGCCATCAAAAATCAAGGTGTAGGGCACCCGTTTTCGAGAAGAGTTTTCGGGAGCAGCAGCAGTGGGGCAGGCATACGTAGAGGCGCTCCATTGAGCAGGAAGCGATGCTTCAGAAATATTAGTAACCTGAAAGAGTAGCTCAGCTTGAGCGGTGATGTGGATACAGCTTACAGGGGCTGCAGCGCTGCTTGGGAAAACGGACCTACAAATTTTTTCAGCAAAGTAAAAGGGCTTAGAATGGCATTTAATAACCTTGTGGTGGATAGATTCACGATAAGATAAATATATATAGCAAGTTGGAAAAGCGCACCCAAAGAGGAGGTTCGCGGCATTGAGGCTCGCACCGTTTGCTCCGGCATCTTGAAAGATCAATGCCAAAATTATAAGGACACTGCTAATAAAAGATTTACGCATTGTCGTATTGCTTGAACAAAGCTAGCTGTATTTGTTGATTTATTGAGGATGTACGTTTATTGGTATTCATGCTCTTTTTCTAAGTTTAACCAATTTGAACTGAACTTCACTGAAGTCTTCAGTCAGGGCGAAAAGAAAATTCTGACTTCCTCGTCTCATGAGAGCAAGCAAGACTTCTCTTTATCTCCGTGCGCAGGGATCTTTTAGTCTAAAATCTTTTACAGATAAGGAAAGGATGTCACACGTTACCTGAATTTTGAATAAAATTGCAAGCATCAATCAAACAAGCGAAAAGAAGAGAAAACTAGAAAATTTGAAAATTTCAGCGGTAGGTGATACAATTCAGGTCAAGAACTATATGTTTCAGGTCTCCAGCCCTTGCACCCACTTCTCCAACGGTCCAGCAACAAGGCCTGGCGTATCATCATGCGGACAATGCCCACTCAAGATATTAATCCTCTCCGCCTTTGGATAGTGATTTTCTATCTGAGTCGCTCGTGCCGGTACACACCAGGGATCTTCGCTTCCCCATAACAACAACAAAGGCATCTTGTTTTCTAATCTATCCAATAACCTATTCACAGGGGTACCTCGTGCTGTAATTACACGATAAAACACTTCACTGGCAGCAGGATCTTGTGCCGGGATCAGAATTGAATCCACCAAATCATCATCGATATTCGTCTTATCCACATACACTTGACCCAGGACCTGTTTCACCCTGGCAGGTTGTTTCGTGAAAATGAACGATGCAGAGACAACAGCACGTTTCATTGCAGTGCTTACTTGGGTAGTAACCCTCTGTAATAAGGACACTTGAGAAGCGGCTGCGGCGGCATCGGCAGCTGGAGCAGCGTCTTCATCTCCCTCTCCCACCTCTGCAGGATCTTCAAATCTCCCTGCTGCGTTGAGTAGGACAACCCCTTTCACTAATTCAGGATGGGCTGCGGCGGTGGATAAGCTATTGTACCCTCCGAGAGAATTTCCAACTAAAATAGCCTTCTCTGCACCACCATTGCCATCATTTGAGCACCCAGGCTGCACTATTTCTTTAATAAAGTCTGCAATCTGATCAGACCAAATCTCATACCCGTCGTAATCTACAATAGCTTTATCAGACCATCCAAAGCCAAGCACATCTAAAGCATAGACTCGGCAGGTCTTTGATAATTCAGGGACTAGATAGCGCCAATGATACACAGAAGCCCCAAACCCATGAATGAAAACGACAACAGGGCCTTTTTCTCCAGCTGTAAGCCAATTGATGTTGTGATTCCGCCATTTCCATGTGTTCCATCCTTTGGGGAGGAGTTTCAGACGTTCAGAGTATCTGCCGTGAGGATCTGCTTCTGTGGGAGGAGGGGAAGTAATTGAAGTTGAAGGGGCAGCCGACGAGGTGGAGGCGGCGGTGACAATGGGAGCCGATGAAGAAGAGGACGGTCCAGCTGCTGCGCCTGCTGAGAGGACAGGGTTAACAGTTGTTGCTGCTGTGAGAGCGCTTGCAGCTCCTAAAAGGTCTCGTCTGTTGAGGGAAGACTGAGGAGGGGCAGCAGAGCGGAAGCAGCCGGAACCAGAGCGAGAGCGGGAAATTGAAGATCGAGATCCAGACGTTACTGCTGCTGTTGCTGAGGTAGCTAGGGAACTAACAGAGTGCAAAAATGCGCATTTAATCATTATAGATGCTTCCAAGCTGCGTGTTTGTGGTTGGAATGGGATTGCTACAACGGAAGGAATTCGAATTATATTTTAAATTAGTCACAGGCAACCGCAAGCTGCACCCTCAGATAGGGTTACGTTAGTATTCTTATAAGTTTATGTAGAGATTGAAGAGGTGGAGAATTCAGCAGATCTATGTGGATCTAAATTCGCCAACTTAAAGGGCGCGGTGTCCCCAGTCTTAACCAGTTCTTCCGCCTACCCCGCCACTTCTCGCCCCATTGGCTGCCTTGGCAGTTTATTTAAACATACATAATGGAAGAGGAATACATTATACTTGAGACTGATGAGGCTTTAAGTGGATCTCCATTCAAGCAACAAGCAATGTCCGACGGAGTGCCAATCCGAAATTTCGGAATATCATCGGTAAGATATCTCATTTCATAGCTGTGCGGGCGCCCTCTTAGCTTATATCTTAGCTTATGATACATGATTTCCACTTTACATGCGTCGTCTAACCTTGCCTTCTGTATAAATGCAGGAGTTGTGGGCTGCGAACCAAGATCTTGCTTCTGCGGCCCTTTTCCATCCTTTCGTGGAAGCTCTAGCACAAGGCGTTCTGCCCAAGCCCGCATTTCAGAAGTACATCGCAGAGGATGCATATTTCCTCCGTAGTTTTGTCCGTGGATATGAAGCTGCGGCTGCGAAAGTAGACAAAGCTGGCGTCGCCCCTTCGAAAGCCGCTGCAGCCACTTCTCAGTTGGAACAACTCCGAGAAGGCGTCCTCGAAGAACTAGAAATGCACGATAGCTACGCTGCCAAATGGGGTGTTGGTCTTTCTTCTCAAACAAACCAATCCCCTCATCCAGCAACATCTAAATACATTAACTTTCTTTTTAGTATTTGTGATGATCAACATTCCACCGTCGCGGAGGTACTCGCTGCTTTAGTCCCGTGTTTACGTCTCTACGCCTACCTAGGATGTATATTAGCACGTTCTATACCTGAATCTGAAGAATATGCCTATGCAGAGTGGATACAGACCTATAAATGCCAGGCGTATATCAGGTTGCCTGCAATAGCAGAATTACTATTGAATGAACTGGCACTGCACGACTCGGCAGGTAAGAAAAGGGTTTTAAAAAGCTTGTTAAAAGTTGTCTTATATGGTGTAGTAGTATTTGAGAACAGCAGGAAAGAAAAAAGGGGGTGCAGAAGGTAATCAGTAACTTCTTTATGCAAGTTTTAGTTTTTTAGCCCTCTCTCTGGCTTCTTCTGTCTTTCTCGGTGCTGCTTCGACTAGTTTCTATATCCTTTAGTTTTCCTATGGTGCGTATCTATCTCTAAGGTTGCTCTTTAAACTTCATCTTCTTGGAGCAAGAGGTTGGGAATCCCTTGGTTTACTAGGAACTTTCTACCAGTTTCTGGACACACCAGAGCGCCTTCCTGGAGATGTACTTCTAGTAAAGCATGGTGAAACGCTTGGAGGAACTCATCATCGTTCTCAAGCATGTCTTCAGTCACTGCTTCTGGCAGGTAACCTGCCCCGAGAGCTTCAGCAGCTTCTCGAAGCGCTGGCCATTGTATTCTGGGGTAAATGTGGCGGAGAAAATCAGGATCATAATCAACTTCTCTGGTTTCAACTTCTTCAGCCTCTATTTTGAATGGGTATCCATTGGTGACGCCTTTAATGTGGCATTGAAGCATGTTGTGCGTTAGAAGCTTCATTGTTTTGGTTGGTTTTTCAAAATATAGCTTGAGATTCAATGGCGATTAATGGTGCAATTAAGCGTGCATGCACGTTTTTGGCAGATTAAGTTTGTTGTTATTCGGAAGAAGTATTAGCGCCTCTTAGTTTACCATATAATTTGTGTTTTTAGCACGCATTCTACCTCGTTTTTTGTTGCCTAAAAAAATGTTTTTTCTTCCTTTCGAATATTATTTCCAAGTGGTGCCCTATTTTGTCACAATTGCGGTCATGTTGTTCCCATTTGTTTTCTTTCGCAAAAATGGGTCATTAACGGTGTCAATCAGGCCATCTTGCCTGAATGTTTTTTCAATTTGCACGTTGGATGGAGCGGATTGCAATCCCTCACCGCTGCTGCCTCTTTTCAGCAGCAGCAGGGTTTGCACACCCAGCTGGGAGGACGTCGCTCGCATATCTCTCTTCATCTGCTCCACATTATCCTAAATCTCGCTCCTCTGGCGTTAAATCTTTCCTTTGGAGAAAGCCTCAAGGTTTATTTAGAACCCTTTTTTTTACTTTTGCTCCCCGCCTGCTGGTGATCACATTGCTTCCAATTTTTCTCTCAGCTTTGGAGGGACACGTCAATATGGCAATATTTTCATACATTCTCTTAAGAACAATATCACTGAACCTTTGTTTCCTCCTTATTTTCCTATTTCTGCAGAAAAACTCCACCAAATTTACCGCTCCGCCATGAATCTTGAAGTAGAGTTCTTTTCTTCCCAGCCCTACACCCCACCTGACCGCCCCATCAACCTCCTGGTCGTAGATTTCGATGATACCTGCACATCAGAAGACACTACCAGCATGATTGCTCGTGCAGCCATCACAGCTGCCTCCAAAAAAGGAGCCGACCCTGCCACCGCTTTTGCTCAAGGTGAAGAGAAACTCCACTGGCTGGTCCAAAACTATCTTGCTAGACGCGGAAATTTACTCGATGAGATTTTACCGGAACCCCCATTAGAAGACGAGCTTGAGGAGTTCGATATGGCCTGGTTAGGTGACTTTTTAGATAGAATATCGGAATTTGACCGAGAAATGAACTCTGTAGTAATAGAGTCGAAAATCCTTTCAGGAGTCAAAAAAGGCGCATTAACCGAGGTTGGTGCCAGTGTGCCTTTACGACCTGGATGTTTATCTTTATTAAAACATGCTGTGGACTCTGGAGTGCCTACAGTTGTTGTTTCGGTCAACTGGAGCGGGGAGATGGTGGCAGCTGCGTTATCACAACAGGGGCTTCCCGTGGTGCTTGCAGGCGGCGCTGGGGGCACAAGAGCTGGGGTTGAAGGTGCACCTCCTCCACTTGGAGCTGTAGTTGTGTATTGCAATGAGTTGGAGTACTTTGGGGATGTGAGTACAGGCGGAATGAAGCGAAGATGTGAATGTGCGGCGGATAAAGGCCGGGTATTCGATGACCTGTTATTGGGAATAGCAGCAGAAGGCCACGCTGCAGAAGGTGGTGTCTCAGTTTACATTGGAGACTCTATGACGGACTTATCTGCTTTAATATCAGCAGATGTAGGTATTGTGATGGGGAGTAATCAGTTGGTAAGGCAAGTTGCTTCTGCAGCGGGTGTGGCGATACGGCATTTGGCCGCTTACCCAATAGATCGGAATGCAACCAAGGAAAGCTTAGATAACGGTGGAGTAAAGCAAGAAGATGTCTTTGCAAGCAGTGGTATGTACGATGAAGTGCCTATTCTGTACGAAGCAATGACATGGGATGACATTCGTGCTTTCCTATTTGGTCCAAGCTTTAAACGCCAACTTCTCAGAAAACAGACTTCTCAAGAACTCGCTGCCTTGGCTTCTGGTCTTAAAGCCCATATCCATCCACCACGTGTGTTGTCCATCGCTGGATCAGATTCTGGAGGTGGTGCTGGGATTCAGGCTGATATTAAAGCATGTGCAGCAGCAGGTGTGTTTGCTGCCACAGCTGTCACTGCATTGACAGCTCAAAATACACAGGGCGTGTCTCAAATTCACAGTGCACCTGCGGACTTTATTAGATCTCAAATAAGAGCTGTTTTAGAGGATATTGGAGCGGACAGTATTAAAACAGGAATGCTGCCCTCTATAGAAGTCGTTGAAGCAGTAGCTGACGAATTATCTTCCCGGGGAACATTCCCTGCTTTAATTGTGGATCCAGTCCTCGTCGCTACAAGCGGAGATGTTTTAGCGGAGGCAGGCGTAGCTCAAGCGCTCACTGGAAGACTATTCCCTTTGGCAATGCTTGTGACGCCCAACGTCCATGAGGCATCGGTACTTCTGGGCGGAAGGACCATTGCTGACGTGGCAGGTATGAAACTGGCGGCGCAAGATTTGCATGCTTTGGGTCCTCAGTGGGTCTTAGTCAAAGGAGGACATTTGCCATTAGATGCAATTGCTGATGGCGAAGGTCTTAGCGGACATAGCGCTGGAGGTGGTGAAGGTGGTGGAAATGGTGCTGGCGCACCACAATTGCAAGCTTCAACTGGGTTTGCGGGTGCTGCAGCCGAGGTAGTGGTCGATGTATTGTACGACGGCACAAACTTTTATGAAATGAGAGCACCTTATATTCAGACCCATAATTCCCACGGCACCGGGTGCACACTCGCCGCCTACATTGCCGCAGAAATGGCAAAAGGCTCGGATATTCCTTCCGCTGTCCGTGCATCTAAGAAATATGTATGGAGAGCACTGGAGAGATCCGTTGGGTTGCCACTGGGATCGGGTCCACAGAGACCAATGAATCACTCGTACCGTACCGCAGACTGGCGTACAGACCTTGAGAAACAACAGAAAGAACAACAAATTATAAATGCGGTACCTAGTGGTACTGAAGATAGTAGTAGTAGTACTAGGAATATTGATAGTGGTACTATAGAGGTAGCATCACAGCAGCAGCAAACCTCAGCCCCTCCCCGCCGTGTGCCTAATGTAGTTGATCTGCGTCTCTACGCAGTCACAGATCCGTTAATGATCGATTCTTCCGGTCTGTCTGTCCCTGAAGCTGTCTCTGCCGCCATCAAAGGCGGGGCCACCGTAATTCAACTTCGAGAAAAGAACTGCGGAGGGAAAGAATTTACTGCCAGAGCTGCAGCGGCGTTGGCCCAGTGTCGTGCTGCTGGTGTAGCTTTAATAATTAATGACAGAGTCGATGTTGCTCTTGCTATTGGAGCTGATGGAGTGCATGTAGGGCAAGATGATATCCCTGCAGAAGCAGTTCGAAAAGTACTCGGCCCAGACTGCATCCTTGGAGTTTCAGTTAAGACTGAAGAAGAGGCCTTGGCGGCGGAAGCGGCGGGAGCTGATTATCTTGGTGCTGGTGCAATTTTCTCTACCTCAACCAAAGATTCTTCAGTTATCGGGCTAGAAGGGTTTGAAGAGGTGTGTCGGGCAGTGAGTATTCCTGTGGTGGCGATAGGAGGGGTGGGGAAGACGGCGGTGAAGGATGTTGTCAGTGTTGGGGCCGCGGGAATTGCAGTGGTCTCTGCGGTATTTGCTACAGGCCAAGGAAGTGACTGTGTGACGCAGGCTGCTGGAGAGTTGAGACAATTGGTTGATGAGGCATTTAAAGAGCATCATAGGAAGTAAAATAAAGTGAGATTAGATAGTAAGTTTTAGGAAAGAGGTTCAGGCTACCTTGCCGTGGCGGGGCAAGGCACGCGTGAAGGAGTTGTTATTTGATGCCAATTTTCTCTAAATTTACTGAATACTTTTTTTTTTCGTATTTACAATGAACAAAGTACGCTCAGTTTTCCCCTTCTTTTTGTGCATACACTGATTAATAAACAATTATATCTATCCTTTCTATGTTCTATCCGCTGTTAAGTTTCTTCTATGTACCTGGAGGTATCATCACATTGAATATCATTTGCCACAAATTTCGATTGGTTTCATCAGAGCACTTGCCATCACGCGTCATTTGTATTCTTTCCATCTTGCCAACTGGGATTTGAGCCTCTAATTCTGTGTATTGAGACGCTTTGCCTATCCGCACAGTCGGTTTTGACCTTCTATGCCAAACTATACCGCACATAAAATGCGAATCAGTTCCAAATGGGCCAGCTGGTTTCGGTTCTGATGTTGTCGTGGTCAAAGAATCGTAGTCAACGTAGAAGAAAGGAGCACCTTGTTCTTGCGCCCATGTTTTCAATTGTTCGTTCCTTCTACGGTACGCGTCTCTCCGTTTATCTGCGGTCTTATACCCTGTAGCTATACCAACTAAGAAGACTTTGGTTGCTTTATTTCGGAGCAAAGAGAGCGACTGTAGGTAGAAAGCAGGAACAAAATCAATTCCTTCCCAATACCCTACATTTATCACGTACATAGGCTTCACATTAGGGCTTTTGAAGACCTGTTGATACTTTGGTATAGCAGGGGTTTGGGTGCCAAATGAAGGTGCCATTACGTAATGCATTTCAATTGGCTTTTTAGAGCACAAACTTAAAGATTTTTTTGCCACTGCACGTCCCGGTCCTTCCTTTAATCCAAAGAAAGCAGGGATTTTTTCACGTAAGTAGGTAATATTGTACGATCCAGATTCTCCAGATTTAGAATTGGCAGAGATTCTAAAGGCATCTCTATCGTCACATAGGAGATATTGAGCATGTGTGTGTAATCGATAATCCAGCAAACGTTCTTGGCCTCTCATCATCATCACAAGTCTCAAAAACAATTGCCTCATCATAGAATCCCCGATTACCACTAATGGGGCATTGATACCTTCCAAAGTAGCCATGATTTGGCCACGGGTCATCGGAGTATAGCGACACGTTTCCGGTAAAAGTGGTTGATAAGAGAAACGCTGCGCTCCATTGGCAAAAGTACCATCGGGAAGAAATGCGCCTGGAGAGCTTGCAGCACAGCATCGTTCTGCCCCACATGGTGATGCACTGGATCTGATGGTAGAGAGGAAAGGGTCAGCACAGGCGGCGCCGCTAGGGGAAAAAATTCCAGTTTCTGGAAAGGCACATTTGAAACCGAACTCTTCAGCGGTAGAGAAATCACAGGTTCTTGGTTTGCATTTGGCGTTGGCGACAGTGACTTGTTTGCTGAAAAGGCAAGATTTTGATTCGTATTGGGCGCAATTTTCAAAGGCCTGGGCGCATGTGGACAAGGTCAGAGCGAGGAGGAGTTGGAGGAGTGGTGCTGCCGACAGGGGGAATGCCATTGCAGCTAAAATTTTCAGATTAATTGATAGATCCGGGCTATTGTTCGTAGTTTAAAGGTATACAAAGCTTCTATGTATTCATTCAAAGCAGATTAAAAAAGAAAGTGGGCAATAAACTTTATATTTTCAAAGACGGAATTATTTGAATTATTGTTAGGACAAAGGCACAAGGGAACGATGTAGGTCAGCTCACTGCGCCGATGCACTTTGGTTAAAAGTGAATATGGAAAGAATAAATGGAATGCTCAAAGCTAGCGAAATATTTAATAAGAAGCAGGAATGAACAATTGTTGCAAGCTTGGGCAGTGAGGGGGTCGGTCTTTGTCTGCTCGAATTGCGATGCTAGCATATTAGAAAATTGTTTAATTTTGTCAATTAACGATTGACGTCAGCCGAAAGACCAGCCATTCCATATTTATTACTTGGGTCCATCGGTTCGAAATTATTTAGACTTGAATTCGCTTAGAGTACTGTTCTAGACCATTGTACCATGGTGAAGAAAACCGGAGATATTAAGGGTGGTATCACAAAACCAAAGGAAGCAAAGCCTGCTGAACCAGCCTCGAAACATGCTGCCACCGCCGTCAACTTAAAACGAAAAGCGGAGATTAATAAAAAAGACTCGGCAGCACTAAAGAAGGGCGCATCAGTGCCGCCTAAAGAAGAAAAATCTAATAAAAGCTCTTTCGAAATAGATGGGTTGTTCGGTCAGCTCAAAGGAGCCACCTCTGCCTCTGCCGATAAAACCAAGGTAAAGAACGTTATTGGCTAGTCCCCCAACTTTCTATTATTTTGGGTATCAATCATGAGATACCGAACTCAATTAGCCTCCCGTTTCTTTTTTTAATTAAATACAGAAAGAGGCAGCTGCTGAACAAAATGCACCTGCTGTGGGAAAACGGCGGAAAATCACAGGAAGCAAGGATGATATTTTCGGAACAGAAATTGGCCAAGCTAGAAAGTAAGCCTTGTTTACCTGATTTCAGTATATTTAATATAATGCTTTCGATTACTTGCGTGGTGTCTGACTGAATTTTAGTCCCTAAAGCTACTATTTTCTAACCTTTTTCTACCGCCGTCATGCAGAAAGACTGAAGAAGGGTACAACATATATAAAGAAGACGAGCTTGGATTTGGGAAGAAAGGAGGAGACACAGATAAATGTCCATTTGATTGTGATTGTTGTTTCTAGCTTTGCATTTTTGTGATCGCTCGTGTAAGGCAAGTATTCAGGAAATCTGCAGTCGCCACCGCCTTCTGTTGTAATTCTGGCGCCTCGGCCAGAAATAATTCAAATAAAACTCATCTAATACATTTGCTGCAACGCTAAATTTGATACCAAAAATTTCAATTAAATCATGACGTCAATCTGAGTGTTTGCAAATACATATTAGCTACAATGTCTGAAGGAGGCAATGGAAATGGGCTTACATTTGGTTTCTCCGGCGCAGCCAAGAAGCCAATGCGTAAGCTTAATTTGCATGATCGTGATGACGGTCCAAAGAAAGATGTTCTGACGGGCGTAGGCGCGGATGGAGGCTTGCAGAGTGCAGAACAGCAAGCTGCTCCTGAAGGTCCTAAGATCATCCCTAAACAAGAGAATACGTACAGGTAAGGAACTGGGGTATAATTACATAGCTCTCTCGATATTATACCAGGTATATAGAGTATCGTTTTGATAATTTTCCAATCTCGTTATAGCTAAATTTTCTGGTTGATTTGATCAATCAATGATCAAGTTTTGCAGGTCCGCTCGGTCAGGCTACGTCCCCAGCTTTGTTCCTGACGCAGCAGGAACTCAGGAGATAGGCCAAGGCATAGAACACTTCCAAACCGCAGCACACGATACAGCGGTAGCTCAGCAAGACGTTACGTATGGATTAATCAGACGGAACCCTACTGAAATTAAAAAGGAAATAGAAAAAACGGACTCTGCTGCCGCTGCCAGGCCACTTGCACCTCCTTCGGAAGCTGAAGTCCTCAAACTAGACCTAGAACAACTCCCTCCTGAAGCCTCTCTCGACGCGTACGAAGAAATGCCGGTTGAATCTTTCGGGGAGGCTCTTCTACGCGGCATGGGTTGGCAAGAAGGCAGAGCCATCGGTCGAGGAAATAAAAAAGAAGTTACAACAAAAGACCTTATCCGGCGCCCTCATCGTTTGGGTCTCGGTGCAGCCCCTGCCCCTGCTCCAGAAACACATAAGAAATATATAAAACCAGGTGAATCACGTGCGCCACAGGATCATGTCTATGCAGACCCTACTACCGGGGTCTTGAAATCCTCAAAAGATTCTGGAGCACCTCCTTCTTCCGCTTCCGCTTTAAGAGACCAACAGGGAAGAAAACAGCAGAAAACAGGCGTGCATCCTGGGAAAGTGATGGAGATTGTGCAAGGAAGACATCATGGTTTACAGTGTGAGGTGCAGAGTCTAGAGCCGAAACAAACTGGGAGGTCAGAGCGGACTAAAGTAAGACTATTGCCTAGTTACGAGGTCGTCGTGGTGCGGTGCAGTGATTTAGATGAAGTAAATGGGAGGAGCGGTAGTAGTAGAAGAGATAGCAGAGACAGAGGGCGAGATGATCATAGAGATAGGGAAGGGAAAAGACCTGGAAGTGTTGGTGGTAACAGAGATCGAAATCGAGAGATGGAGAGCGACGGCAGTGGAAGGGTTAGTAAGAGAAGGAAGGAAGAAGAAAGTAGAAACGTAAAGCCCTACAAAGAAGAAGAAGATGAAAAAGAAGAAGAAGAAGAACCCTGGCTGGTACCGAATATCCGAATCAAAATAATAGACAAGAAGTTACACGGCGGTAAATTTTATTTAAAAAAAGGAATCATCGTCGACGTCAAGGCACCCACAGTATGCGATGTTTTTATAGACGGAAATAAAGAATCTGTGCTAGATGTGAGGCAATTTCAGCTAGAAACAGTCGTGCCTGGTACAGAGGGCACCCCTGTACAAGTAGTAAGTGGTAAATATAGAGGTCAGCGTGGGCGGTTGCTGCAACGGAATACCTCCACTGGTCTCTCTGCAGTTCAATTAATGAGTGATATGAGTGTGCATAAACTTAGTTTGGATGATATTAGTGAATATTGTGGACCTACAGATGGATGGGATGATTAGAGAATAGATATAGTAATAGTATACTAGTTGATATCCTAGTTCTTATTTGCATTATTTGCTGGAGATATACTGGAGATATAATTTCCTTGGTGTTGAAAATTGCATAATACTGTTTGTTTGGTTTCCCGCTTGCAAGACAGCGTCTCCTTCGAGAAGTTACAGGTATATACAAAGGTTGCTAAGATACTAAACAGACACACATGATTGAGGGTTGGGGAGATTTTGTTTTTTTCCAATTATCGCAGACGGAAAAAGCACAGAGGGAACATTTTAAACAAGAAGAGCAAGAGGGGTTTGCTTTTCTTTTGACGAGGAGCTGCCAAAAACAATGCAGCAGCTGCCACAGAGGAAATCAAAGAACATTTGAATTAATTATCAGAAGAAGTGAACAAAAAATTAAAGATCAGTTATAAAGGTAGTAGTACTGTACTAGTATCGATTAAAGACATTCCCAGCTAATTTTAGGGTTTTTATTCTTATCTTATGATATATATATCGTCAAAGGGGATGGATGAAACACAAAAATGCGATTTCCTTCCCCCTCTCTCCTCAAAAAACAAAGGCTGTCTCTACGCGGCAGGTAAGAACGCGACAGCTACAGTAATATCATCACAAGTCGTTCCTTTATATTTTACAGCCCACAATCTCTGCGCTCTTTCAGTCAAAGCCTCTGCCGCTTTCCTCGCAGACGTAAATTGCCACGCAAAGGCCACCGCTTCTTCGCTACTAATCCACTCCCACAACCCATCGCTTGCTACAATAAGCACATGGCGGTGGTGTTGAGACATGACTTGAGACATCACGTGGTTGTGATGCCGAATTTTATCAGAACCAGGGGCACTAGAACTATCAATATTACGAGATACATCACCACCAGCCCCTGCGGTTTCTAGGCAAACGGGGGTTGCTAAATTGGACATCGTTGGGATCGACAAGGTATTTATATCAGGGGTGGGTACAATGCCTATATCCCTCGCGATATGATCGCCAAAGGCACGACTTAATGCTAAACCAGGGGTCCATGCATCCGGTAAAAAGACCCGAAAGGGGCCAACTGGGTTGCCAGCTCCGTCAGTTGCCAACCGGTCAACCCGGCCACCACTTGCTAAGATGCGTTGTGCCTCTTTTGGGCAGGAGAATGGGTCTGGTTTGTGATCTTTTGTAAGGGGGATGACTGCACGGATAGGTCGTAAGGTACTATAGTAATGTTCCTTACTATTACTGTCAATAGCATCAATATTTTCTTGCTCGCTTGAGCTGTCTTCTGTGGCGGTAAAGCCCCCGTGAAGGCCAAGGACTGCTCTTGAATCACCTGCCCAGGCTGCAGTGACTCTTCCCGGTTGGACAGAGCATACTACCGCAGCGGCACCGCTTCGGGAATAGTTTGCATCAGCATGGTCTATGTTGTCTGCTGCCTCTGCAAAGCATTGTGCTAGCCATTGCTCTTGTTCGTTGATGTCAGCGTGGGCTAGAGGAGGGGGTGTTGAAGAAGCCCTACGAGCGAAAGAGGAGCGGGCTCTATCTGCGACTTCGTGGCCTAGTTTACCGTGTCCGTCAAATACGCCTACTAAGAATGAAGAGGCTGCGTGATGGTGGCTTGTTGTTGCTGTTTCAGTGTGATGTTTGTTAGAAAACGGGTGAAGTAAGAAAGCATCTTGGTTTGCTAATTTCCATTGTCCATTGTTCCTGCCCCCTACTGACACTGCAGCGACATCAGCTCCGGTACTGGGGATTGGGAAGGACGCTGAAGAATCGTAGCCTAGTGGCTTTGAATACGAGTCTTCTGCCCATTGTGCAAGATAATTATCTCCCTCGTCAGGAAAGAGCAGGTCTTGGTTTGCCAATGGCTGTTGCAGGCTCTTACTTAGTTTAGCAAGCTGTTGTTTGCGGATTTGATTTTTGAGTGCTTGCGAGGTTGATACCGACCCAAGCGCGGCTATCGGAGCATGACTTCTCCTCCTGCAAATAATTTGTAGCAAAGGCTCGGGTTAATAGCCTAAGAGAAATGCAAATCTTGCGGAAGAAATAGTTTGTATATTTACATACCCTTTAGCAAGGAATACTTTGCCTTGCGAAGAAAAGAGAGTCTGCAGCAGGCTGGACTGCATTCCGGAAAGGTTGCTCCGTGTGAAACTACGCGACCATGCAATAAACAAGCGCACTTCTGACTCTAGAGTGCTTTGAACTATATGCTGCTCCTAAACATAAGTCTACGCGTTAAACAATGGTGGGTTCTTACAGAGCCTCATCCTTAAATCGTGACGAAAATCGATTTTTTTTCGCCGTTTCTTCAAGTTTGGCTTCCGAAACCCTTTTCATAGCTGCCAACTGCAACTCAAATGGCATTTTTATTATTTGTCTGAACCAGCGAAGTAGATCAACATTCCCAAAATGCGATTAGATTGAGCCAAAGCTCCTAATTGCAAGTTGATCAAAATTTGATTTTATTAATAAACATTTGTATCCAAAATTAACCCACTAGCCCCTTATGGATACGCTTGGATACGCACCTGAATCTGTTCACCAGCATGAAACATGGCAACTTGGCCTGCCTGCCCACTTTCCTACTGAACTGCCCAACATAGCCCCGCTCTCTCAAGAAAATATTGAAGCGAGCCTGCCACCGCAGTCACTGCTCTTAATGTATGTCTTTTATTCCTTTGAGCTAGTTCAAAAGATTATAAAAGCTAGGGATCCAACAAGATCTTGTCCATTAGCCCATACGAAGTTCATCTAGATCACTTCAATCCTCGCAACCACTGCCATTTCTTTCCCCTCTCTCATTATCTATACCTTTCCTTCTGTAGGCATGATATTAGCAACTTAATGGCAGCAATTACTATGGCAATGGGTCCAGGACCTAACACATCATCATATATCCTCGCACAAACGTTTCACCCTCTCATTCATATGGCTGTAGGTCTCCAAGTATCTGCTTTACAGGGGGCCGGCGGTGGTGGAGCTGCTGCCCCAGCTGATCAGATTTTATTACCTGCTACAGGAAGTGAATATTACCAACGACGGCCAGCATCAATGTTAGAAGCTAAATCTGAGAAAGATGCAGCAGAAGAGGACGTGCCTAAATCAGCTGCTGGAAAGAAAAGGAAAGGGGTTGGAGCTGGCGGGGAAGGATCAGGGCAGCGACAGCAGCAGAATGCAAGTAATAGGGAGCCTCGCCGCAAGAAAACTTCATCGCGATTTTCTGATTATATTAATATTGATGATGTGTAATAGATCATTCTCGATGTATACGATGTTGATTAAAACAAGTTTATAGAAAGGAGATTTGAAAAGCAGGATGACCGTCAGAGAACGGGGAGAGTATAGGGTAGGCAATTTTGAAAGCTAGAATAAAAAATTAGCAAGCAGATTTGTGTAAGTTTCTATATCGATATTGTCTTCTTTAAATAACATCAATATGAAAGCTTCTGTAGGACATAGAGCGATTTTCTCTCCTTTTACTCCAATTCCTCCCACCCGGAGGTCAGCAAAATCAGTCGTTGTATGCGTCAGGAGGGAGAGTGGAGGTCGATCATATGATGGTGAGAATGCCCGTCGTTCAAATAAAGGATCCTCCTACTCTAACAAAAATAGACGTCGTGGAAGAGCAGCATGGCTGAGATCACCTGACGATACCCCTCTCCGTGATGGCAATAGAGACAGACTCATGGGGTTATTAACTGATCGGTACGTAGTTTATTTGCTGAAGTACAAGAGCCATCGATCTATGCCCAAAATTTGTCAAGTTTTCGAACAACATTTGCTGCTGAATTTTATTTCCCTCCGCCGCTCCATCTTAATTTTTTTGTTCCCCTCTTTTTTTTGCAGTGCTGCACGTACGTTACTTACCTATTGCATGGAACTCAATCCCACACTCTTTGGATGGCTTGACAATTACTTGAAAACCCACGAAATTCCTAAAATAGGAACGTGGGATGACGTGTCTGGAGAAACTTTCCTGCGTGAGCTTCTTGCAGCCCCAATAGAGCAGACCAGCTGGGGACAGTCAGTAAAAGTGAACACTTTATTTGACTGCACAGGGTCTATTCTAGTCAATCCACGTGATGTCGCTCAAAGGATCATGGAAATTAGAACTCAAATAGCAAAGGAGATGATCGAAGACTTGAAACAAGTGAGCGAGGAGAATGCCTTGTTAATGAGAGAGACTGTTCTGAGTAGTTTCTCGTTGGATAATGTTACTGTAGCGGAAGGTGGGGAAGATGGTGGATATGACCCTTTGGGAAGCGTTGATGACTCTGCTGGTGGCGGTGATGATTAGACAGATTGCTCGATGTAGCGTTCATGTATCTTCTGAAAAGTTTTAGAATTTTTTCACGATCGTTTGATTTAAATAAATTGCAAGTACTTGAATTCTGCTAGGTATTCTGTACTAGGTAGAGTACAATAGTATTACTAATTTCGTGTTCTTCGTACTATGGAACTTGTAAATCAATCCAATCACAGAGAATACTAGTTCCTTTCTAAAAAGCGGTAATAACACGCTGGAACTTCCACCTTCGGAAGGTGGGGAAAAGAATCGAATTTCCAGAACTGGAAATCAAGTATTATATACCTGAGAAATGAGGGATGCAAGAGAGCGACAAATATTCGAGTATGCACAATTATAATGCAAACATAAAATACAAGAATTCACCACAAAATCAAAATTGATAAGCCAACCATTTTCAACATTATTCAACACAGCAGGGAGTCGCTCAAGCAGGCAGCTCTTGCATTTCATATAACCGGCATATAATTGGCTCGCTAGCAGCATACGGCCGACGCATTCATCCTCGATGTTCTCACAGTTGTAGTACTAGAACCTGCCACTCCCTTTTCAACTGCCGGTGGTGCTGCTGCTGGGGCTGCTGCGTATCTTTTTGCAGGATCAACCTGTGCCGACAATTTTGACGCCTCATCCATGCCTTTTCCTGCCGCTTGTCTCAACACTCGTAACACAGCCCACATCCACACCAGCTGCATTGCATACAAAGCCCACAAAAGTAGATTTAATACAGTATACGCTGTGTGGAAGTCCTCTACAGCGTACCCGATCCAGTGACGAGAGTGAACAAGAGCGGGAATCAAGACAACAGGCGGGACCATCAATACTCTCGTCACGCAGAAAGTCAATGCAAAGAAACCAAACGCAGGTAAACGCAATTTTCCTAAATGCAGCTGATTCGCTATTTTCGCAGCATGCAACGCAGGATTTGAAATTCCAAACAAGGTCAACACCACGACGCCCATTCTTGTCAAATTTAAACCGCAAGAGGCGATTAAAAGAGCTATAGAGGCGCAATGGTGTATCATCATATCCCTGCCATCAGGAAGCCCGTATTTAAACACAGGTTTTAATAGTAAATGAGCATACCAAGCTAGTTCTAAAGAGTAATAAATCGTCACAGCACCATCCGGGGAGTGATTTGGCCACCCGGCAAGGCAAGGCTTTATATTTCCAAACCAGCACCCTTCATTGCGTTTCGCCATGATAAATCCAGCTATACTGAGCATGCCGATGTTGCCTAGTAGCACCCAAGCTTCTTCTAGTAATTTTTTGCCATCGCGGTGAGCATCTGTCTGGCCATGGCGACGGGCAAGGGTGTCGGCAAAATCACTGAACAGGAAGTTGAATAGTAGACGGGCTGCCACAATATAGGCCAGGCATCTGAAGTATTATAACGAGGTGAGAAAGGTTAAAAATGGAAGGTAGAGAGGGCTGTACTATAAATAACGAGGGAGGTGGCGTGGTGGCCAACGGAGGCTCTACTACCTGGTGAGCTTACATTAGCGTAATGTCTAAATTATGGATGATTACGTCGGAGCTATCTGCTTGGGACTGTTTGTGTATATACTCTGGACGGGTTGCACCGTCTAGCAGCCATGGCAAGAAATTAAAAACCATAATTAAAGAATTAGATTATGTGATCAAGTTTGCAAATTGCTATGTAAGTATGTTGGCACAGTCAGGCTCGTTGATTCATGGAATAAGGTTTGCGATATAGAGAAATCAAATTACGAGTATTTAGACCACAGCAAGAGCTAAAAATAAAAGAGCAACAACAACAGGAGGACGAGGTCGGGCACAGCGACTGCCTAACATCTCACCAGCGAAGACTGAAACATCGGCATTCGGCACCTGCAAACCCGTTCTCCCCTATTCATTTTGGTCGGCTGAACGCCTTCGTGATAGTTTATATATAAGATCGTTGCCTTGCATGAACAAAGATCACCTGAGGGCGGGCCATATAGATATCCTCAAAATTTGGAGGCTGTGCGCCGCAAATAATTTTCCTGTGTGCATTTGTTCTTGAGCCTAATGTGTATCAGAGGAGCCTTTACTGATCAGGATGACCGGTGGAAAGAATATAACTATCTCACACATTTAAAAAACTTCTAATTCAATGGGTTCTATAGGCGGTATAAATAGTTTAGAGGTAGAAACAAATGGTAGGCGCGGTAGAGTTGGAAAAATTACTATGTATGAAAAGTAAAAGCAGTTGATGGATTGCTGTCCTGGTTTAATTCAGTCAAACAGGGAATAGTTTTGTAAGGTAATAATGCAGTGGAAATGGTGGTTAAGAGAACAGAAAATAAATAGGTATAGCCGAGGGAAAAAACAAAGACTGCTTGCGGCAAAAGTAAAGAAAAATATGATAAAGAAAGTCTGGTTTTAAGCTACAACAGTAACCGGACCAAAGGAAGCAGGTTCACTCTCAAGTGATTCGGTATTAATAGTTACTACAGAGCATAAATATGTAGTATTCGCCAACCCACCAATCGGACAGCCTGTTGTACTGGTCGCTGGCGTAGCAGGTGCCGCCAAGCACACGGCGGCTTCGGCGGCAGTTAAAGTTTTTGAAATATCTGGATAAGATCCTGATGTGGCCATGCATCTGACCCTGTATTTTTCAATAGCAGAAGGGGAACCGTCATCTCTAGTACCAGCAGTGGCAGGAGGGGTAAAAGAAAACTGTAAAGTGTTGACAGCTATGGTAGAATCGATAAAATTCAAGGCAATGACGGGGGTGGGCGCAGTGCCAGTAGCACCACCGAAAAACCCTTCATTAGACCAGCCATCATCGCTGGTATGTTCAACGCATCGACGGTATCCGGCAGCCCATTTGTTGTTTTTTGTAGTGACCAAGTCAGATTCTTCAGTGGTACCGAGATAGCACCATTTGCTGAGCTTTTGATAATTGAAAGCATAGCAGTCCTGGTCCCTGCGACACATGGTCAAGCAGTCGGCGACAGTTTGGCCGACACCGAGGCGTTGGTAACTGATCACCTCGAGGTTGTCGTGGCTGTATACATTGGAAAATAAAGAGATAAGAGTGGTTCGTTGGGAGAAAGGACATTGTGTATGATATAAAGGGTGAGAATTTAATTTTCTGTCCGACAGCGGGGTTTTTTGAGGAGCAAGTTGTGGGCAAGACAAAATAGCAAGACAAAAACTGAATTGAATTAATGAGAATGGCCTACATCATGGTGTTCCTCACAATCATCTTCGTGGTTCTACAGTCCTCCCAGGAAGCAGAGACCAGGGGACAGGCGACTAAAATAAAGAATACCAATGGCCAAAAGGTGTACATATTATTGCAAATTGAAAGGGTCTATTGGGGAACCAGGAAATCAGTACTGTAGGTCGAGTCGCGAAATCGCCGTTTACAATATAAACGGCTCCGTTCAATGGCCTAGAATACAAGGAATGCAAGCGATGACAAGAATCGCAATTTGGATGGGTTCAAAGCGGTACACAAACTGCCAATAAAGTTGATGCGGCTGTGTATTGAGTGAATTGACAATTATTTGGGATTGAAGTGGTTTCGGCAGAACCTGTTGCGTTCGTGTTATGAAAAGAAGTGGCTTACGTTACGCCTGCTCAGGCCTTTGATCAACTAAAAAATCGCACGGCAGCTGCTGATGATTTCAAAAAAATGTTTCAAACAGATAATTTCAATAGTTTGGCAGCGATCAAGACGGGATCATAAGAACTAAATAGCATTTTATAATATCAATTTATAAATCTTCAAAAGTGGGGCAAATAAAGAATTTGCAGCCACGAGAAGATTGTTTATCTTTACTTTTCATTAATCTCATCAATTGTTCACCCACTTTGTTAAGAGAACCAATTCAACCCTGATCCAGCCCCAACTAATACTCTACATCATATATTATATACCCAAAAATGACAGAAAGGGTATGGACTCAACCCCACGTCTGCATTCACTCGAACGATGCGGCCGCTCCTCCAGCTGCCAGCAGCCAGCTTCACCTCTACAACAGTCTCGTCGACCGCAAGGTCCCCTTCATTCCCATTGATGGCCCAGACTCTAAATCCATTTCATGGTACACCTGTGGGCCCACTGTCTACGACTCTACCCACATGGGCCACGCTCGCAACTATTTGGCATTTGATGTCGTCCGTCGGGTTCTTGAAGATTATTTTGGCTACTCTATCCTGTATGTAATGAACATCACAGATGTAGAAGATAAGATTATATTACGTGCTCGAAGGAATTATCTCTTGAAAGGCTATTTAGAGCAGCACGGAAAAGACCCTGCTCGTGTGATGAGTGACGCTCGCACTGCATTGGCTACCGCAGAAGCGAAACAGCGTGAAAAATGCATAGCAGCTGCTGCAGATTTTGCTCAAGCAGAAGCGGATGTTACAGCTGGAGGTCCTAATGCCAGCGAAGCTGCAAAACGGAGAGAAGGGTTAGCCGACGCTGCTGCCTCGGAGGACCTATTACTTTCTAAAGCCACTGCTTCTGTTAAACAACTCGACTCTCTGGGTAGTACTTCCCCTACTACTGAAGCTATTCTTTCCCTTGCCAGTGATGCACTTGCTATTCAGCTGGACGCAGAGCTCAAACACACCGTCACAGATCCTTCAATTTTCCGAGGTCATGCTGCCCGCTATGAAGAAGCTTTTCTTGAAGACATGGCTACTTTAGGCGTCAGACCACCAACCGTACTCACCCGTGTGACTGAATATATCCCAGAAATCGTCAATTATGTAGAAAAAATCGTTGCAAATGGCATGGCGTACGTCTCCCCTGAAGGCTCGGTCTATTTCGATACCCAATCTTTCCGTTCCCAAGGCCATACCTATGGAAAATTAAATCCCTGGGCTGTAGGATCTGCTCTTGCTGCAGAAGGGGAACCTGGTGGTGAGAAAAGACACCCTTCTGACTTTGCTTTATGGAAAGCGGCAAAGCCTGGTGAACCGACCTGGCCGTCTCCGTGGGGTTCCGGTCGCCCTGGATGGCATATTGAGTGCTCTGCCATGGCCAGTGCTGTGATTGGACAACAAGTTGATATCCATACTGGTGGAGAAGATCTTCGGTTTCCTCACCATGATAATGAGCTGGCTCAGGCAGAGGCTCATTATCATTGTGAAGGGTGCCAACAATGGGTGAACTACTTTTTACACAGTGGGCATTTGGGGATTGAAGGGTTAAAGATGAGTAAATCTTTGAAGAATTTTGTTACCATAAGGTTAGTTTTAGGGATTATAGATCTTATTAGTTGGTGCTTTAAATTGGGGAAGTGAGATCGGGGAAGGGGGGCTTTTTTGTTTTTTTTTCCTCCTTGATTGCACACCCTCAGCCGCGAGAAGCCAGAAGGGCCGTTGGCATCTTTGCAATGTGGCGAGTAAAGGTTATTCATGTGCTATATTAAACGTATAAGATGGGGGCAAACAGCTAGAGCTGCTCAGCGTTCAAGGACCTTGCTTTGTTGCAGTACTGACCCTCACTCTACATCTATCATATTTTCATCCATTTTTATCTGCTATGTACCTTAAAATGGGGCCGTTATGTACCTAGACTTCAACAAAATTTTCACCAAGTATGCTCCTATCTTTCCTCTTCCTAATATTTCTTTCTTTCTTTCTTAATAATAATACAGAGAAGCGTTAGAGACGTTTTCTCCTCGCCAACTTCGCTTAATGATGGTCTTGACCCCCTGGGACAGGCGCATGTCCTACGGAGAGCAGATTCGCGAAGAGATGAAGGCTAGAGAATCACAATTGCGTAATTTCTTTGGCAATGTCAACGTGGCAATTAGAAAATCTGGAGGTAGTGGAGGTCTGTCAGCGCCCGGGCCTCAGAAATGGTATCAAGAGGAACAGACCTTATTTACTGCTCTTACTGTAGCAGAAAAGACTGTTCGTGCTCGTCTTATGGATTCTATTGATACTCGTGGAGCAATGGATGCACTTTCTGAGTTGATTAAAGCCGTCAATCTGTATTTATTAACACGACAAGATGCAGCGGGTCCTCAGCCTCAAGCGTTTTTATTGAAACAATCAGCGAGTTTTATCACGAAGATTCTTTCTGTGTTTGGGTTGGCACCCAGTGCAGGGGATGCTATTGGTATGGTTGCAGAAGATGGTGCAAATGGGGCTGGTTCTGATGAAAAAACAGCTGCTGTGCTGGATGCTTTCTGCTCATTCAGGGATGGAATCCGTGCTGCCGCTCGTGCTGGAGCCGCTCAGGGAGAGTTCTTGACTATTTGCGATGATGTGAGAGATAATGCTATGATTAATTTAGGTATCCGACTTGAAGATCAAGCTGATGGAGGGTCTGTATGGAAGACAGAAGACCCTGCTGTGCTGCGAGCAGAGCGAGATGAGAAACTGACTGCAGTTGCCGCTGCAGCGGCCAAAAAAATCCGCTCCAAGTTGGATGCTACTCGTCGTGATTTGGAAAAATTTGAGAAATTAGCCGCGTTACCTTCCCCACAAGAGGCATTAAAAGAGAAATACTTGAAATTTAGTGAGGAAACTGGCGAGCCAACGCACGATGCTGAGGGCGCTGTGCTTGAGGGCAAAGCGTTGGATAAAGCAAAGAAAGAGATTGAAAAACAAAAGAAAGTACGTGCGCCATTAGAAAAGCGTCTCGCTGAGGATGGACCTGGATTTTTAGATGCGCTGAAGGCAGATGTGGCTGGGCTAGAGGCCAAACTCGCAGGCTTGGAAGTTTAGAGTACTTGATAAAGCAAAGAGGGCGGGGCGGTTTTCTTTTTTTCATTCAGCTATTTGTATATATCATCTTTACTCTTTAATTTTCTTTTCTTCTGTGGACTGTTGGTGAGATTCAAACCCAGAGAAATTGTACAAATGAAATAGGGGAGAAATAGACAAGAAAATAGACAACACCACTTCAATTTCACTTCATTAATTTTATTTATTCAAACTTTCTTTCTTAAAAAACAAATTTTATTGTATTCTTGGTGGCGCACCATTGATGTTGTTACCGCTGCTCGTACTACCTTTATTACTAGAATTATTATTTTCTTGCTGCTGTCTTCGAGGACCGTCGTCTACTCCATCCCCACTTTCGCTTCCGCTTCCGTTATCACTGCTGATCTCATCGTGGTGGTAATCTGAAACTTTCGAATCTTCTTTCATCATCTCCAAAGCGCCTCGAGGGATCCCCCCAGTCGCAACAGCAATAACATCTAAAGCAACGTTTACGTTCGCTGGCGATCCCCATACAGCAACAAATCTACTACCAGGTTTATGACCTTCGCAAATACCTAATTTTACGCGAAGTACATCTTGCAATGTTTGAATGTAGGTGCCACCAGGGCCAAGAAGCGAGCCAGCTCTCTTCTCTGGAATTTGTACTACTTTAAAAGCTACAGACGTGATTTCCCGGATACCAGGAACGTATCTTTCATCTTCATTCAGTAAATTTGTTACCATATCCACCGCATCTGTTAATTTTTCAATATTTGGTGACATGTAGTTGACGTAGCGAAATGGGATGAATGCTGCGTTGCTAATTTTGGCTTCGATAACGACGGAAGCGCCAGTTGACATGTTGATAGATTGGATTTGATCACCACCAGGGCCTAGAATTTTGCCAGCGCAGGAGGCAGGAATCACTTGTTTAAGGAAAAGGCGGCCGATTGGGTAGCCTGAACGTTCGAGCCTATCTGAGACATCGAGTTCTTTCAAGGTTAAGAGAAGCAAACGTACTGCATCTTTGACGGATTTCGCATTGTCTCCAGCCACGGTGATCATGCGGTCGCGGGGGGACAGGACAGCAGAGCCTGCTCGAGAGGCTTGAATGAAGGCACCGGTGGCGTCGTGAATGCGAGTAACATTTTCTCCACCCTTGCCCATTATTGCTCCAGTGATGGAATTGGGTACAATGAACTTGAGTTGGAAGCCTAAGTTGTTGATGCTACGGCGAGGGGAAGGAGGAGGGGATTGCCTGCAAAATAGAGAGAATAACATGAAATTAGATTCAGCTACCATATCTAATTAGGACAGATAAGGTACAAAGATAGTAGAAAATGTGACATGCATCGTGTGTATATACTCTTCAGCAACTTCGAACTGAGAAGTAAACAGAGTTCCTTGGCAGCAAAAAACAACAGTTTACCTTTCACTAGGAGGGGATGCAGGGGATGGAGCAGGAGCCTCGGTGACTGCTGAGATAGCAGAACCCCTAACAGTCTGAACAATTTGGGATTTCACGAATGAAGGTGCCTGAGGACGAAGAGCCTGGACACTCGCACGAGCAGCAGCAGGAGCAACATTGGCACTTAATCCACCAGAAAGAGTGGCTTGCACCTTGCAAGCCTGTAACGCCGTGCTCTGCATGGCGATACAATGTTTATATCCGAGTGACTAATGTATAGAATGAGGAGTGCATTTTGAGGACGGGAATTAAGGGCTTCTGGATGGGTAAAATGGAACTTTGAAAGAAAACTTTTGAAATTGTTGACCAATTTAAACAGGTCCTAGGTCAAATTAATGGCATATATTCTAACATTTGAAACCATAAATAAATTAAGTAGCGTCTCGGGGTATCAGAAGCCGCCAAACTGAGCCAGAAGACTCTAATACCTGACTCCAACACGACATGTGCCCACATGTCTGAAACCCATATTGAAGATAAACAGTCCTCCAGCCTCCATCTAACTCCTACAGAAAACATTCTGGAGGCACAGAGTAATTCTAAAAGGTCAAATTGCCTGAAATCAACCCGTGCTGGTTCAATGCCTCTGCCAGCCGTTGCCTCCTCCTCCCTTTTGGCGACCATCCAGCGAAGCAACGGAGAATTAGAGCACCTACATGCAGCCCTTGCTCGTATCGAAGATATCTTGGCAGATGAAAGGAGCCGCGCAGCCACACTTCGCGAGAAGGCGCATCGGGAGGCTCAACAGAGTGCCACTCATGTCCAGACTTTGTCTCAAAAGATCAACGAGGAGAGATGCAAGCGTCGCATGCTGAGGGGAGAACTCTCTACAGCCTCAACGCACCTTAAATCATCCGTTGAGAAGAACAGCGCGTTATTATCAGCTTTGGCAAGCAGCCAAGAGGAAAATGAGGTGGCTGCTACCCTACGTATAAAATTGGAAAGAGAGCTCAGAAAGTCTAGATACAACGCATTACAGCTTAAAGAACAATTATTGGAGTTGAGAGGGGAGCTTGAATCAGGTAAGATGACGGGGGGAATGATGTATAGGTTTCTCTCTGTTTTTGCCAGGGCTGCTTCCGCTCATTGATTTCGAGCCTAATACCTCTTCTTCTTCCATTTTCCTTACTTTTTCAGCGACTATTTCCTGTGCTTCTAAGACATCAATAATTGAAAAGTTGCAGACCCAAGTGGCTCAAGCTCGGGTGCATGTTTCAGTGCAGACTGCGGCGTTGGCCTCTTCCGCGGCAAACCAGGGTCGGCTGCAGACTAAATTGTCCGAGATTGAAGCAAACAAAAGCAAAACTGTAGCGGCAATGCAATCTGAAAATGAACTGTTAAGATTGCGTTTGAAGGAAGCACGCGCTGAGCTGGCTTTCGCTAGGAACGACACCGCTGAAAGAAAAGCCCAAGCGGGAATCATTTTGTTAGCGTCGCAACGGCAGGCGTTGTGCGAGCGTCTTCAACAAGCCCAAAATACCATAGCCGCCAATTCTGCAGGAATAGCAGAACTTCAGGGCCAGGTGGCAGCATTACACCGTGAGTGTAAGAAAGCGAAAGCAGAAACAGCAGCGGCATTAGCTGACAGAGAAGAGAGCGCTGAAGCTGTTCAGAAAGCATGCCACGTCTTCGATATATTGCATGATAGACTGCAAGCTGCAGAAGGCAAAGAAGCTGCAGTCTCGATGGAATCAGGACGGCAGCGAGCAGCGTTGGCGGCTATCGGACGGGGATTTGAGGAGATTGCCGAGCAGCTGGCTGAGGCCGAGGAGCGGCTTCAATATGAAAAGAGGAGTCACAGGGGGACAAAGGCCGAGCTTAATGCTGTAAGGAGTGAGGTAAAGATAGCTAGGCGAGGCAAGTCATAAGTAAGGGACGCTGAGACGGCGCGTGGCCCATGCTGGGCAAAGGAGAAAAAATGGGGTATAAAGCCGATGTCTAGCATGTTCAGTCTAGAACATATCATTATTTCTTTTATTTTTCAGCAGGGAACTTTATTAGGACAAGAGCTGCCACATCAGATCAATTCCAAACTTGTTTGAATTTGAATTTTGAAAAGGCAGGCTTCTTTTGACAATTAATAGCTCTAGAATAACTAAGGATAGACACTTAGAATCATGAACAAGCTCAGTAGCAGCGCAAAGCGCATCAGCAAGGAGTTGGCAGAAATTTCACTTGATCCTCCTTGCAACTGCTCTGCTGGCCCCAAAGGAGATAATATTTATGAATGGGTATCCACTATTATGGGCCCCTCAGGTACACAGCTACAAGAGATTCACGTCGCCGCCCTTCTTTACCCAGCTTTATTTTCTCAAATATTTGAAATGATCCCAACGACCGTGTCGTCTATTCCCCTGTGCAGGCTCTCCCTACTCTGGAGGTGTCTTTTTCCTTGATATTCACTTCCCAGCAGACTATCCTTTCAAACCTCCCAAGGTAAGCTCCTCTTTAACGTTTGACGCCAACATGATCATCTTGCTCGTCGGCTCCTGACCTTCGCACCTCTCCTTTCCTCATCCCCCTCTAACCTACCTTCTCTCCCGTCTTCTTGCCTTATCAGATTACCTTCCGTACCCGCATCTACCACTGCAATATTAACAGCAGTGGCCAGATTTGCTTAGATATCTTAAAGGACCAATGGAGTCCGGCGCTCACCGTCTCCAAGGTTTTGCTTTCGATTTGCTCTCTCCTTACAGACCCTAACCCGGGTAAGCAGACAGTCGATACTTTAGTTTAATAAAAATACAGAAACAAAGGACCGTGATACCTTAAAAATCTTAAAAATTAGAATTTCTAATGCATATCTTTCCCGTCACTTTCTTCTTAACTTATTCTTTGCAGCTGATCCTTTGGTTGGCAATATTGCCCAGCAGCTGCTCGCTGATAAGGAAGCACATGACAAAACTGCTGCAGAGTGGACTAAACGTTATGCTCAGGGCTAAATTAAAGCCAGAGGTCAATTTCACAACACTTTTAGAAGAAGAGAGAAAAGAAAAGGTCGGTTGGCTTCTTGAGTCCCCCTACGGGCACTCTTCTCGTTGTTTTCAATCACTTCTACCTGAGCTGTGTCTTTAATTAACATGAAACCTAGGTAAAATAAAGCAGAAATTACGTAAACAGAATAGGTACAGCAAAACAGAACTAAATTAAGCAGAAATTAAAAATAAAATAAAAAACTATCCTCACCAACAATTCTCAGTCTACCAGTCATACCGTGGCGACCAGGTTCCATTTGTCATCACAACCCCTCTCGGAAGTAACACCCCAGCATGCCACTGCACCTCCCTCGGCGCATCTGCATGCCGTCTCCTCTGTGCTACACTAATCAATCCTCTCATGTTAACTTCCGGCGACGCTACCGCTTCTGAAAATTTCAGCCAGCAGTCCCCTCTAGAATGCTTGTGTGCATCAGGTTCAAAACAGATATCTGCATCGCAATAGGCAAACGCATTACATGGCAAAGCACCAAATCCTACTTGGTCGTTTGGGTTCATTTTATGGGCTCGACAGGCTTCTGCACATTCTTCTACAGTAGCCTTTTTATTGTCTATACCCCACCTGCATAATTGAACAAGCTAGAAATGTTGTGTGAGTCTAGGGTAATTAAAAACCAGTCTTAAAAGAATCTAGGAACAGCTTTACTAACCCCACAGCTAAACCGTCATAATCTGCTCTTTGTTCTATGTGGGTTACCAGGTCTTTGTAGGGGTCTGGTTTAGCGTTGTACCACCACTGTGCTGTAGGAGACTCACGGAGGCATTGCCTCTTGACGTGGACATAGCCATCAACAGCCGGTGAACCACAGACTCGAGTTGTAAAGACAAGTTGGAGTGCGGCGTCAAGCGGTGCAGTTGAGATTTTTATTTTGTTGCTAGGACCTGTACTTAGTAGCGTTGGAATGCCGTTTTTGTAATACATCATGAGCTGTACTAATTGAAATGTGCCGAAAGAGACGACGAAGAATGCGAAAATAGCATAGATTAGGTTGTGCTTCTCCGATCGCATTTTTGAAATTGTTCAGCGTAACTCCATATTATATTAGATTAATAGAGTATTTGATATCCTGCAGGTTTACTTATTGGCTATATTGGAAAACTTTAATATAAAATTGCGTCCAATGTGGTTTATGAATCTCAATATTTTCAAACCTCATGAGCATTCCGCCAGCGCGCAACCCCCCCCCCCCCCCCCCCCCCCCCCCCCCTCTTCGCTGCGAACAACCCCTTGAGGCGCTAACACAGTCTTTCAATGTTAATAATATTACAAGAAATCTAAACATTCATATAAATGGTTACTTCTGTGCTGCATCAGCAGGAGCTTTTGTTTCATTGCCCTTGCTGTTACCCTTTGCTGGTGCTGATGCTTGCTGTTGTACAGGCTTCTCGGCAGCCTTTGCAAGTCCCTTTCCATTCGCAGTGTTTTCTTGATCCAATCCAGGAGTTGTTTCTGTCGTACCTGGCTCGGAGGCTGGAGTAGTAGCACGGTCGATTTTTGGGGCTGCACCTCCCATACTAGCATTGCCACCACCATTGGCTATCCTTTTCTTCCTTTTTCCAGCAAAGTGCCGCATGCCTGATCCTAAGGGCACAGCAGGCCAATCCACATGAAGATCTCCAGTTTTTTTATTACCACCCGTACCAGTAGAGGAAGAAGGGGGTTGATCTGCAGCTTTAGCACCACCACCTCCACCACCACCACCGCTGCCGGCAGCGACCTCTGTTGCGGCAATATAACTCATTAATTGACGCAATGTAAGCGCATCCAGCATATCTAAATCAAATGCTACCTCCTCAAAAGGTTGCAACCCCGGGTGATGATGCATCACTATCGCTACCGCTGCTTCAAATTGGTGTTGGGGCAATCTCCCCAGGGCCGATGCCAAACTTTCTTTTTCTTGTCGAGTAACCGGTTTGCACTGCGCTGCCGCAGCGCTTTTTGCATCAGCAATACAGGTAGACACTTGATCAAGATATTTCACCAAAAATGCAGCGCGAGCTTCTGCTGCTTCTCGCTGAGCACCGCCCGCAGCAGCGGCAGCTCCAGCATAGCGTCTTCTCGCTGCCATGGCCTCTGCTTCAGCTACAGTATTCTCTTCAGTGACTCTACCAGCTACTACAGCGGTATATTTCTCTTCAAATTTCTCTGCTAAAGTTATTGCCATGACGTGGACATCAGACCCTGGCTTATTATACGCCTTGGCATTATTGAAAACAAGTCTCACATCCGTCAGCAAGGCGTCAGGATGTGTGTATTCCTTAGCATCAAGTTTTCTTTTGATACTTCCAAAGTCCATAGGAGTCTGTACTTTTTCTAAGTAGTCTTTGTAGATGTTGATATCTACAGGTGCGTTGAATGGCCATGACCATTTGTGGCCTGTAACTGTGTTGAGTGCTTTTTTTGCGTGGACGTAGATGATGTCTGAGAGACGACGATTATGTGCTGATTCAAGGGTTTGTCGTTCGAAATCAGGTAATGCTGCTAAGGGTGGAAGAGGAACGTGAAGTTCAGACCGGACTTTGGTAACCTCGCGACTGAGCAGGTCTACGTCAGTGCTAATATCTGCGAGTCTGCGGTGGAGCTCCCACCGAAGTTTGATTTCTTGATCTTGTTCCCATTGCTCGCGGCGTCTTTTCCGCTTATCAGGCTCTGCTGAAGGAACAGACACAGGTACTTCAGATACCCTTAACTCTGCTGGAGCTGCGCCCTCTGCAGGGGCTCCCTCTTCTGCAGGCAATAAGCCAATAGATTCTGAGAATTTTCTAATAGTCCCCCCTTGTTGTTCGAAAAAGGCTTCTGACATGGTTTCCAAACTAGTGTTGACATCTTTGTCATTCATTTCCAAATCCATGGTAGGCGTGGGAGGCTCTAGGTGCCTCTAGAAGTAAATTTAAAAATGAAAGCACTTGGCAATTCCTTCGTTCGCAAAGTGTCTGAGCAATCAGTGGCTGTCAGTATCGTGCAGTGTTTGTTCAGTGACTGCATTTACTTATTTAAGCGTTTTTAGTGTGAGGTCCGCAACGCTGTTCCTCCTGTTTAAGAAGAGCTCAAAATCCATGGCGCTCAATTTCAAGCTGCACGGGTACCTTTGCACCGCCGCCAACTTTAAATGTGTCCATTCTCCTTTCAGCATATGTATAAGTAATACTGTAAAGCGCAGCAGAGCCATAATGTGTCTGCGCAGCAAGTCCCTCATGTTCAATTGAATTGTTTTCAAAGTTCATAATAACCAAATTTTAATCCTAAATACTAATTACAGATGGGTAATGGTACGTTTACCTAAATAATAAAGTGCAATGTAATCTCCATAGAGTTGCATGCAGACATAATTCTTTTGAACTGAGGGCATGTCCAATTTTGTATATGTTGCTTATTTGCTAACACTTCTTCCATTATGAACTTCCTTTGCAGGTGAAGAAGATACAGACGAACTCCTTCGCCAGTTCGTCCTCGATGCAGTAATTTCCAAAGCTACAGGAGGCAGCCCTAAACTCTATGATCAATTAGTCACCGAGCTCCGCCGTCTCAAACTTGCCATCTCTCCTTCTGTCACGACTCCAGATCCGACAGCTCCTCAACAACTAGCAACCCTCCTCCGTGCCATCACTCGATGTGTCGCGTCTCTACAAGAACGCAAGCATGAAGTCCTCTTAACAGAGCTTTTAGACATCCCTTTGTGGAACAGCCCTGCTGCCGCTCGAGTAGGGTGCCTAGATTTCATAGCACACGCAGTTGTAGCCAACGGCGCTCTCGTACAATCGTGCTTACACACACTAGTCTATGCATTGCTCCCTCCCCCCGGACCAGCAGCGCCAGATCAATTTCCCGGTCAAAAATGGGCTCCTATACCTGAGAACGCTGCTGTACAAGACGATGTGCTTTCAACCTTGATAAAAGTAGTAGAACTCGTCCCGACATCATCACAAAGATTGTTACCTATACTGGCATCTAATTTCCCACATAAATGGAGAGATCGTACCACCCATTGCCTATATTTAAGAGGCTTATTCAGTCTGGCCGAGGCCCGTTCGGGGGCAGCAGTAAGGGAAGGTATCTTGGCGAGCATCGTAGATCATCTGATTGCAGTTGATGTGGAGATTCGGTGGGAGGATATCGTTGATGTGGTGACAGAGGAAGCGAAAGAAGAAGAAGGAGGGACGGTGCCTGGAGAGGAAGAACCAGACATATTCGATATAGAAGGCACGAGCGAATTAGAAATCATCACAGGCGGAGAGGAAGATGGAGGCAGCGCAATGGTTGGTGGAGGATGGGAAGGCGGGCATACGCGTATAGCAAGTACTGCACAGAGTGGCGGCGCTGCGGGCGTTGGCGCAGCAGCAGCAGCAGCGCCAGAGGATGTTGTCATCGCCGTGGATGAGACTGCTGACAAGTTGGATTCTATGATGGAGATGACGATGGAACATTTAGAACGGAGGGTAGTTTCTGGGCAGCTTCCTGCTACATGGGATACCACCCTCGGCGCCTTTGAAAGGACCATTTTACACACACACCGGTCTAAATTTGTCCAGTTTTTAGTTTTCTACCTGGCGCGATACGCTCCAGAGCAGTGTTGTGCCTCTTTAGTAGGTCTTTTACTCGCTAGAATTACCGATAGACTACAACCACCGATTACTCGCAGTGCGGCAGCGGCCTATGCCGGCTCCTTTTTAGCTCGAGCAGGCTTTATCCCGGAGCCTCTTGTAGTTGAAGCGTTACAAAGATTGGCAGATTGGTGTGTTAGGTATACAAGAGAAGAAGATAGACGAGGCGGATTACCTCCTATTCCGTCTTCAGCGGCACTGACGTCTCTAGCTGCTGTGGATGCACGTGATAGGCATGCTGCGTTCTTTGCAGCATGCCAAGCGCTGCTGTATGCGTTGTGCTACCACATGGAACCGTTGCTTAAGCAAAAAGCACGATCTGCAGGAACACAGGGCTTTCTTCAAGCCCTTAGCGGCAGTGCGGGTGGCAATAGGGGTGGCAATAGCAATAGTATTACAAATGGCGGTGGTAATCATCTAAATACTAGTGGTGTACCCTCAAATCAAGCTAATACTAAGAGTGAAGTACTCAAAGCCTGTGCTGAAGGTATAGAGCATCTTTTTGCCGAAGTTATGCCCCGTCTCCTGACCCACTCTCTAGACCCCTTGAGCTCGTGTGCTCGCTCTGTTGTTCTTGAATTTGGACGTCAAGCTGGTACACTAGGCTACCCAGACCTATACCAGATCGTCAGTGAGTGGGAACTGAGACATACTGCTGCTGCTGCCGCAGCGGTGGTCAACCACCGCTCAGCTCGACCTCTGGAAGTGTTCTTCCCTTATGATCCTTACTTACTACGCCGCTCTGCTGTGCATTTAGATTTATCCAAATCCTACGTGAAATGGAGAAAAGGACATCCTACCGGTGCTCCTCGTGCTGGTCTTCATGGAGGCGGCCCATCTTCCCTTGCCGCCAACGGCGCTCACCACCTCATCGGCAATGGACTTGCTGGTGCACACGGTGCAGATGGCAATGGTACTGCAGGCGGCGAAGACGATGAAATGTGGGAAGATGAACTCCTTGGACGGTCTTCTGATGATGATTTGACTTCCTCAGATGACGACAGCGGCTCCGACTCTAGTGATTCCTCAAGTGATTCTTCTTCTTCATCGTCGTCAGATGGCGGTGGCAGTGATGTTGAAGCTATCGATTCTGATTCTGACGGAGACACTGATGATTTGAGACGTACTAGATTCGGTTCTATGCCTGATTCTTCACTTAGCAGCGGTGGACGGGGTGCTGTCGGTCGGGGTTTGAGTAAAGGAAGAGGCCGGAGGTTTAGTACCCATCGGGTTCCTGGTGCGTTGAAGGCGTCCTTGATTCATGGCGGTGCTGGTAGTTCTCCGACACTCGGTATGCCGATTCCAGGACAAGTAGGGTCGTTATCGACTGATAATGGAGGGTCTCCATGGGGGGTGTCGCCGACAGGAGGATATTTTGGATCCTTTGCACCGATGTCAATGGGCAAATAAACAAAAATAATGATTCTAATAAGTTAAGTATCCTCTTTTATGTATTACATAATGTGTTAAACAACGTTTTCAGTCATACAAGGGCATAGATCATAATATTAAAATACAGTTAAAATTTGCGCTGCTTTATTGGTTTGAATTTTGTTGGAAAAAATCAGATAAAATAATGATCAGTAATTCCCGCCGCGGATGAACTTTCCAGCCACTCCACCGACGCTGGGGCAATCACCACCTTCCCTGGCGGCGGCGGCGGCACTACTGAAGCAATACCTTGCACGTACACTACCACTCGTTCTTTATCATACACTGCGTGTATAGATTCTACGTTTCTAAGCTCGAAAATAAAAGGCATTCTCCAACCGGCAGACTCTTCCTTGGCCGTCGAGACCACCGTTAAACATCTTTGTATCCTTATAATAGCATCTTTCAGGCACGCTACTGCTTGGCCAAGCTCCCCATCTTGTCTGCATATCCCTGCTTGAGCTCGTAAAGCTTTAATTGCGTGTAATTCAGCTGATAGAGCCAGCCACATTCTAAATCTTTCTGAAGGTGGTGGCGTGGCTGGTTGGCTGATCAACTTCAATTTTGCCGCTGCAGCTTCGTACAGGTCAACAGCACCACGATTTACTGCAGCAATTGCTGTGTGGGATGCATTTTTCCGTTCAGCACGCTCTGCAGCGACGCCTTGAGCTTGAGCTATAGCCATTATTTCCAGCGCTTCCACCGATGTTGCATCAAGTTCGAGTGGTAAAAATGGGATATTCTTAATTAAAGGAAGCGCTCCTGTGGTCTCTATTTCAGGGAGGAGTGTGTTTCTAATGTGTGCATAGGCTCCGGCAGATTTACGGAGTAAAATAGCTGCAGCAGTCAGGCTGGCGCTGTCTTCTTCGCTCTTTCTCACATCCTCGCTAGTCGCCACGCCACCACCACGGTTACCATCACCAGTTGTAATACCATTTTGTAAGAGTCTCCAGGCGTTTTCTTGCAAAGCTGCTGCGTAAAAACACAGTGCCATTGTAAATTCCAATAATACATGTGGTAAAGAGGCCTGAGAGGAAGAGGGAAGAGATGATAAAGGAGAAGACCAACAGAAACCAGAGGAAGGCGGTGTTATTTCAAGACGCCATCCTTTAGTATTCGCTGCATGGATGAATTGCTGTAGTAATGATAGGTACTTTTCAAATATCCGCACATGTTTCTCTATGGTGTTATCTGATGGCTTAAATTTACAGCATTCTCTCCCTACTGATTGACTCCTGCGAGCAGAGAGTTCTCGAATGCCGGCCAAGCCGGTGGCGTCACTATTTGCCGGTGCGAGTGAATCTAGAGATATCGGGGGGCTGTTGGCCTTGGTATATAAGTCGCTAAAATGAAGATACATGTCTACTGTGGACAACAACGGATTTAGGGGTAAAAATATTGAATTTTTTATCACTCGCTCATGTGATCTAATCTGCTAAAATTTATTACTTCAATGCTTTTTGGCGTCGATTCAATAACAAATTATTGCACTTTACGAAGTGCAATTCATTACATTTGAAAAGGCCTCTACAGAAACTATAATATAAAGTTTTGCAAACTGGCGGGGACACGGCCATCTTAACTACTCTTAAGTCTCCCCCTCCTTGTTCATTTTAAAATTTTGAAATCTGGATCCTTTACAGAATAGTCAACTACACCCTTATAATGGGATTTTGGATCACTGCAGGTTCAGTGCTTATTCTAGCATTGATCTCTGGAGTTTTGATCAGAGAACCATCCAATGTTGTTAGACAAACCCAAGAACCCTATACGTTGCATCTAGAAACTATCGAAAATCCTGAAAATGCGGTCGATACATTTGCCAAGGCATTAACTTTCCCAACAGTCGGCAAAGTAGACTCCCCAAATCACGTTGGCGACCCTGTTGCTTTTCAAAATTTACATAAACACTTGGAGAAGGCATTCCCCACAGTCTACAAAGCCTTAAAAGTTGAAAAAGTGAATGAGTACAGTCTCCTCATGAAATGGACTGGAAGTGATGTAGCTTTAAAACCAATGCTTTTTATTTCACATTGTGACGTGGTTCCCGCTCCCCACACAAAATCACAAAATTGGACGTATCCACCTTTCTCAGGAACCGTTGCAGATGGGTTCATTTGGGGTCGTGGAGCACTTGACACAAAAATCAGTCTTGTCGGCGTATTAGAAGCCATAAAACAACTGCTGACTGTCAATGTTTCGCCCCAAAGGACGATCTTTTTAGCTTTTGGTCATGACGAAGAGATGGGAGGGGAATACGGCGCCAAATTAATCGCAGAAAGGCTTAAAACCCACCATAATGTTGAAGAATTTGAAATTGTATTAGATGAAGGAGGCATGATTGACATAGACGGTCTTGGCGCCAAAAAGTTGATCCCAAATACACAAGTTGCCGGCATTGGCATGGCAACAAAAGGCTTTGAATCGTGGAAAATTAATTTGAAAGGGGAAGGAGGACATAGTAGTATCCCTCCAACAGGTCATGCAACATCCGTAGCTGCACGAATGGCTGCTATACTCGCTCGATTTGAAGCGCAACAAACATCAACTAGACTCGTTTCTCCAACCGTGGAATTTCTTCAAGGCTTGGCACCAGGAGTGAGATATGCCCCTTTGAGAATGGTTTTTGAGCTAGCTAATAACAGAATTATCAACCCTATACTAGGTCAAATTATAGGTGGATTAGGTAATCGTGTATTAAACGCATTTGTTCGAACCACAGCAGCAGTGGTGGCAATTAACGCTGGTGGCGGTGCCCACAACGTCTTACCTCTAGAAGGCTCAATTGAAATCAACTTTAGAACTTTACCAGGAGATACTTCCTCAGTAAAAGAATATATCGATCAAATAATACAAAATGAAAGCATTTCTGGCCATGCTCGGGCTGAAAAAATTATTTCTGGGTACCCAGCGTCGGCAGTAACCCCCTCTTCCGGACCAAATTACGAATTAATGGTACGTGCTATCATGGAAACATTCACTCCAGACCCGAAAGTGACTAAACAGAAGCTGATTGTGGCTCCGCTGCTTATTGTCGGTGGCACAGACGCTCTGTGGTATGAAGAGATCTCAGCAGGCAAAGTGTTTAGATTTAATCCAATGAAGGTAGAAAGTAGTAAAGGGGATATAGATAGGATACATGGAGTTGATGAGAGAATAGGGGTCGAAGGGTATTTAGATGCTGTCAGGTTCTATATGCGGTTTATAAAGTTGGCTGCAGGAGATAGCTAGGTTGTTGCCACGGCGGTGGCATGAGGATAGAGTGGGCTTTTGCTGCATCCACCTTTTGACCTTATTAGATGTTTTTTTTCTTTTGATTGTACATTTGGCAGTTGATGTATTTTGTTCGTATTAGATCGAGTTGGATTGAGTCCTAGTAAAGGCAGAATTATACCTGTAATATTCGATATAATTTCGCAGGGTGATCATCAAAATAACATTTAGCAGACTCTCAGATTGATTGAGGGACAGCTGCAGGGAAGGCTCCAAGCACTTTGCTGAGGCATGGCGTGAGCTTGATTCAGCTTTTTTACTATATTTGAGATGCTATACTCTTATTAATGCTATTGATCTATTAATTAAAGGTGTGCACTGGCGGTAGGATAGTTCTCGGGGCACTACAATCAATGCATCGATCAAATAAAACCAATGTTCCCCCAGTAATGACCCACAAGCTCAGGGATTTAGCACCTAAACTATATAGTTTGAGTGTAACACCACCATATTGCTTTAAACCTCTTAACACCCCACAGAAAGTGACCAATTTAATTGGGCCAATTATCATTGTGAACCCAATTCGCCAGGCTCGTAGTGAATATTCATCCTTCGACATTTCCAATTAAATAGTAAATTATATCATTACAGACCAAGATGTTTCCTGCTCTAAAAGCAGACGATGTTGTTGTTGGTATTGAGCTCAATGACATGCCCGACGACCTCAAGGAGCTCCCTCCACAAGAAGAATTACATGGTGGCTCCACCTCACCCAAATTTGATCAAAATAAGCTTGCAGTCGTTTATGCCAACAATTCAGACACCCCTACTCAGGAGGATCCTCTGCCAAGCACTGAGAGAATACTTCAAGGAGACAGCCCGGCAGCAGCGGGCCCCCCGCGCCCCCCACCAGCACCAGCACCAGCACCGACAGTGTGGCCTACAAATCCTCTTGCCCCTGATGATAATGCTGGTGCCCCAGTACACAACAATACTGATTTTTCAAGGGAGCAGTATGCTACCTATTGCTTAGCACAAGAGCTAAAAGAGCAAGCTAGAGCCGCCTTACAGCACGCCACCTATCAATCTGCAGCTATACAAATTCAAACTTCATTATCAATGATACGAACTAGAAAGGATAATATAAGTATAGACGATTTCGATACGGTGCATAGATTGTTTGATCAATTTATGAGCTCACATCCTGTCCTTTCAAAGGGATTTAATGAAGCTAAAATGGCCCAGCAGGCTGCGATGCTTAAAGTACAGGGACAGATGGCGGCGATGCCGGGAGGCAGCAGAGTAGCACGTTCGCCGCGATTGCCGCCGATTGAGCAACAAAGTGTGATAAATAATCACAATCTCGACAATCTCCCGCATTTGTCATTAATGGACCCTAGCAATCTTTACCAAGGAATGACTGCTTCTGCGGGCGGTGGTGCTACCGTTGGTAGTTTGGACTTGCTGCAGGATGTTGCTGCTGCGTATCGATATCACATGACGCAAGCATCCCAAACAGGTTCTGTTGGGGATTTATATATCAATACATTGCGTAATCATCTTTTAGATAAAGCCGATATTGATTCATCCGCAGTTGAAATCTTGCAGCAACTATCTGTCGGTGGGGGCCTTGGCGGTGGTGCTAGTAGTGGCGGTAGAGGCGGTCGTAATGGTGACGGAGGTGCAGATGCAGCTGCTGGTGCTGCTTTTTCTAATAAATTAAGGCAAAATTCACGCCGTCGGACACCTTCTTGTGAGGATCTTGCTGGCTCTGCTTTAATATCTCTTGGCGGCGGGAGTCGACAAGGAAAAGATAAACCAGGGCCCAGTGCTTCATCAGAATTGGAAAGAGATAAAAGCAGCGATGTTGATAAAAATCTTAGTAAAAGTTGTAGATCAGCACCTCGGCCAAATGCAGCAGCTGCAGCTTGTGGTATTAAGAGAGCTTGCCCTACCGATTCCAATTCTCAAGGCGGCCAAGATAGCACTACTAAGGAAAGATCTTAGCAGCAATAATAAAGAAGAAACTCTGCCCCTCGGCTACTTTAGATATCTCCTTATATGCGTAAATACCCTAAGACCCGTTACGCAAACGAAAGAATAACTTGTTTTCAGCCCACTTCCTTCAATAAAAATTTCAAACTCGCTGTCCAATATTTCTTTCTCTCCTTATTTCTCAACAATTCTTCTACTAATTTGCCATTCTAGTACGCTCTTTCTACTAAACAGCATTCACTATAATAAAGAATCATACAAAGTAGATATACAGAAAATATTGACAGAAAATATTGGGTAGGCGACTAGTACCACCGTCGGCCGCTGCTTGAGTACTTGCCTCACTCAAATTAAAGCTGCCTCTCCTACAGAGTTACCATTTTTTGAGAGAGAAATTTATTAATTTAATTATAATGGGCATTGCTACAAGCCTTTGGGGCCACCCACAAGGCCAATGCACAAGATTCTTTACGCAAATTAGATCACTCATCTCATTTCAATCCAGGAAAGTTGCAACGAAATCAGTTACAAATGCGATAGCAAAGCATGCTATAGTTTACCATGAAGATTTTAAAATCAATCCAATACCTTCAGACCACCGGTTTCCCATGCCAAAAGACGCATTACTCTATCAACGCCTCTGCGAGCTTGGCATTGCCACCGCCGACCGCACATTCACTCCTGTCCCACCTGACTTTGAAACCCTCTGCCTAGCCCATGACGCTGATTACGTTCAATCCTTTCTAGATGGTACCATCTCAGATGCTGGTATGCGCTGTATTGGCTTACCTTGGTCGAAAGATCTCGTCACAAGAACCCTCATAGGCACCGGCTCCGCCATTCTCGCTTCGCGGTTAGCTCTGGACCTCGGTATCGCCGTCATGTGCAATGGTGGAACTCACCATGCACACCCAGGGCATGGAAGTGGCTGGTGTATCTTTAATGACCAGGCTGTAGCCGCGAGAAGCGTCCAACGGGATTGTTCAGTTGGCCAAACCTTATTTATAGACCTAGATGTTCACCAAGGTGACGGCACAGCTGCAATTTTCCACAACGATAGTTCAGTATTTACCTTTTCTATGCATTGTGAAGCGCAGTCATATCCTGCGATTCTTCAAAAAAGCGATGTAGATATCCCTCTGCCTGCTGGATGTGACGACCTGCAGTACATTTCTACTTTACAACGTGTACTGCCGAGTTTGTTAAAGAAAGTTCAGCCTGAATTGGTAATGTATAATGCAGGCGCAGATGTTCATGCAGATGATTCCCTAGGGAAAATGGCGCTTAGTAATGAAGGAATTTTAGAAAGAGATCGACTAGTTATGAAATTATGTTCAGAAGCGGGGAGCGTGCTTTGTGCTGCAATCGGTGGTGGTTACGAGCCTGATCATAATAAGATTGTTGAACGGCATGTAATGCTGCATAAGGCTGCGGCAGAGTATGCGGATGCGTTTTTATTGAATACAAAAAGGGCGAAGAAGTGGGCGGCAAAGGAGGAGGCGGCGGTGGGAAAGGTTTGAAGATACTTTCCTGTGTATATTTGGTGTATTTCATCGTATAGAATTGGTATTTGTTTTCTGTTTTATGTAATAGCAGCAATAGCTAGCTAGAATTTTGGCCTGGCTAAATCGAAATTGCTGTGAACGGGAAAAGGATTTTTTGATATTTTAAATGCTACCCCTATTTGTTCATTTTGAAGATTTAAAACTTGTTTATTGATATGACAAAATGTCAGCTATAGTATGTCTGCAGTTGAAAAGCCTGCCTCTTTGCGGCAAATTTGTTAACCATCTTCGACATCCGACATGCCACTCATCGCAACTACTACGACGAAATACGATACAACGCCTACCATCTAATCAGAATCAAATACTCAATTGTCAATCAACTCATGGTAGGTTTCTTTCCGAGGCATTGCTCTAGATTAACTATCCACAGCAAGACGTCATCAAGTTCAACTTCCCCACCGCTAATCAATTTCTTAATTCCAACTTTTGCAGACAACGCCTCGAGCACCAGCACAGCGACATCAGTTTTTCCCATCACTCTACCTTCCCATCTTTTCATTGGAGATCTTCTGCGCATTACATTACCTAGCGGCAAAGACTTTTACCTAGAAATAATGAAATGCCGCCCTACCACTTCGAACGGTGGCAGTGGCGGTGGCGGGGACAGCTCAACCTCTGTTGTTATCGAGGCTCTTTGTGAAGGGGAAATGCTCCGTATGCAACCTAATACTGGTACTATCGAACATGTAGGATACTGGCCAAGACTATCAGATGCCTGGGTCAAACAATTCCCCACTTTACAAACAGCTTTAAAATCGTTACGACAGAAATATCAAGAAAATCCAGAAACTCTGCCTTCGTCTTTATTAAATTTAGCAGCAACAGCAATAACAGGGAGTCTTTTAAGTGCTGAAGGGGCAGAAAAAGAGGTAGAAAGTACACTTCATATTCAAAAAGTGACCTCTTTAAGTGAGTTTGAAACGTTAATTGCCTCAAATCCGTCATTTTGGTGTGATGGCACAGCTCCAAATGACCCAATACCAACATCTGAGCAGACGGCATTGCTGTCGGCAGGGGAACTCTTTTCCTTTCTCCAGGGTCTTCGAGGGGTCTTACTCGTACAGTTAGAAATGTCAGTAAAAACAACAGATTTACGAGTGCCTTTGCCACTCTTGCGACCATTTGTACTACGCGTACTACAGCGAGTTGTTGAAAATAAAAAGGAGGTGCTGGTGCTGCCGTCAACGGCGCCTGGTGGCGGTGCTGCGTCGCTCGTGGTTGCTGCAAAGCAACAGCCGTACAAGGCTTGGGGTGCAAGGTTGGCTGAGATCGGAGTTCAAGCTGCGTTGATTGCAGATAGCCCGTATTATAAAATGTTAGTGGGGAGGATCTTAGGGTATAAAGAAGAAAATATAATCCACCATATTGAGGTAAGCGAAAGAGAAGGAGACATGGGAGGTGCTGTTTTCCGCTACGAGAAGTGTTTTCTGCTAAAAAAAAGTAGATAGAGAAGAAAGAAAAAAAGGGGGGGGTGCGGGTTTTCTTACAAGTGTTGCTGTTTATATAGAACTGATACAACAGAATCTGAAGGAAAATGTTGTATCTCGTACAGTACATAAATTATTTAACTTTCATTTCTTTCTTATTATCGTGACTTTGCAGAGCTATGGACAAAAACTAGAGCCTAGGGTGGCAGCAGCGGTGAAGGAGGAGCTTGATGGATTAAGCAGTGCGCCACCACGACTGCCATGGACCTCTAAGAGGAAGTTAAAATCAAATATTTAGTATAGAATCGAAAGAAGGAGAATATAGAAATTAAAATAAAGGGGAAAAGAAAGTGGGAACGAGATGACAATAGAAAAGGAAAAAGAAAGTCCTTGTTTTTTCTTTTACTCTTCGTTCTCCAATGCTATAGGCTGTTTTGCGTACAAAGCCTCTGCAATATGGGCGATTTTAGGAGCAGTTTCTAACAAAGAACGAAGCTTATCGTAATCTGGGCATTCGTAGGCAGTCAATGATTTGCAATATTTCATCCACTCTTTAAGAAAGCTAGGAATTTTGCCTTGCTTATCGAGACGAGACCACACCTTCTTCCGGCGCTTGATAGTGCGAAGGCATTTCTCGCCAAGAGTCATTATAGGATTTTGGGTGGTCTCTCCCCTACTTGCTGCAGGAACAATAGCATCCTGGGATGTTCCTGAGGTGGCGGCAACGGCAGAGGGAGAGGCAGCGCCGGGTGCGGGTGCTGGGGCTAAGACGAGACGAGCTGCAAAGACCGGTTCGTCTTCTTCAGCTGATTTATCTTCTTCGCAGCGAGCTTGATTACGGGGACGATCGTTGGCGCTCGGCAGAGGGAGCTGCTGTGCCTCCTGCTGACCGTGCTGGGCATGATTTGCATCACGGCCACGCTTCTTACGATGACGGCTAGGAAGAATGTTTGCCTGGTTTTCTTCGGCAAATTTCTTGAGTACCTTAATTTTACGGGAGTTCCGATCTACGTTCCTGTAACAAAAAAGATGAGTTGAAAATAGCAGCGTTGTCAAATCAGTCGAAATGGCTTCAGCAAGAAGGAGGAAAAGAATATTTTTTAACTTTTCTAGCAGGAGCCAACCCTTAAAATAAAATATCACCAGAAGACTACTTACCACCAAGATACTCCCATGTAAAGCTCCAAAATGCAATACCCCAGAGATATCAAGTCGTCTGCAGGTCCTATCATGCGTTCCTGCAGCTGGCGGTCGCTACTATACTCCAGGGTACCTTGCAGAAAGAGAAGAAAAACAAAGTTCAGTTGCGTTATTTTCTTTCTATCCCTTCTGTGAACACAACAATGCGCAGAAAACGAAGATAACTTACCAACATACGGCAGACTATCATTTTCGCCTTCGCTCTCTATGGTATAATACCAGAAAAGAAGCCCAAAGTCGATCAAGCACACCTCAAGCTCACCGGAAACAGCATCTTTGCGAAGAGCTATATTCTCAAGTTTAATGTCCCTGTGTACGTAGCCTTCAGCATGCAGGCATTCAAGTGCCTTGAGAGCGCCTAAGGCAAGGTGGCGGAACTGATTAGAAGCTTGTCCTTTAGTGTTTAAAGACCACAAGCAGCTGTGAAGATGCTCCAAAGCGATCCTGCACGAAAGGGTTTCAGAAAACAACAAACACTTAGTAGTGAGACTTTTGTTTTAAAAAGATCGCTGGTTCAGAATCAATTATATATTTAGAACCTACCATGGGCACTTTACTCCACGATGCATCAGGACACCGCTTCCATAATACTTGGGCAGCCAGGAAATATCAGAGCGGCCGACATTTGCTTCATAGAAATCTCGTTCTGTTCTAAAAACATCCTCTAGCTCGGCATTTTCTTCTTCATCATCTTTCATATGAGAAATTTTGACGACAATAGGAATCTGATTTACTTTATGCCGACCAAGCAACACCGTGCCAAAACCTCCTGAAGCGAGCGGCTCTAAAATTTCCTGAACAAAGGGAAGCTCTTCTTCAAGTTCCTCTTCAGAAAAGCGGGCGTCTTCTGACTTACTCATTTTAAATATAAGCTTATTGATAATAGAGCCGGCAGCTTGCAGAAGAGATTGCTGTGCTTTTAAAAGTTGGCGATGTGCAGCTGCAAAATGAGATGGCATTGATGTCTACGCAGCAGCAAGCGCAGGAACAGGTATGCGCCAAATTATGAATTTAATCTAGCTCTTAAAAAGAAATATGCTGTACTTTGCAGATTCTTTGATCTAATGAGAAGAAAATAAGCGTTGACTTTGGGGGGAAGTTGGCAACAAGAAAGTCAAGATGCACAAAACTTTGCTCCCCACTTCAATTGCGCAGAAAAATATAATTTTAAAATTATAAACTGCTTTCCTAAGATTGTATACAGCATATAAACTGCCGTAGGGTTCCCTGTTTGCGCGTAAACCGTTTTTCCTGGTCACGCACCATGTCAGGCTTCCTCGCTAATTTTTTCAACAGAAGAGCTGGCCAGCAGCAAGCCAGCGCTCCCCAAGCTAACCCTGCAGGGCAGTTTGATTTCCTTCTCTCTCAATATCACAATTCCGTAAAGGGACTTGGTAAGCACGAGAGCCATCTTTAGAAAACTGTTTCTGGCAAAGCTCGGCTCGCCCGCTTTTGCTGACCCGCTTTCTCTTATATTCCTTTTCCCTTCAGAAACCGAGCACCTGAAGCTGAAGCAAGCTAATAAAGAAGCCAAAGAGGTACTTCTGGTCTTTACGCTGTCTATAATTGCTTCTTCATCACCTCAAGCTTTCTCTACTTGCCTTTGCTCGCTTCCCCCTTCTTGCAGGAATATCAGCAAATGCACAAAGCCTACCTTTCTGCCAAAGACGCACTTGATACCTCCCAAAAGAAGCTCCTTGACATCAATGCAGAAAGCAATAACCTCCGTCAGGATGTGGCAACCAAAGAGATGGCTATTGGTGAACTTACCTCGCAGGTGGAGGCGCTGCGCCAGTCTGTTTGCGAGGTGGAGAATTCTCAAAGAGAGCAGCGAGCTCTTTTCAAGAAGGACTGCAATAAACTTATAACTGAAGCAATGTAGGCAACATTAAAAATTTCGTGCACAGAATATGATTTTATTATATTGAAGATATGTTCGATAAGCTTTCTCGACTGAGTACCTCTGGCTGTTTTCAGGAAGAGACGCTCACTGCCTTCTCCTCTTTCCCTCTCCGCGTTTTCTATTCTGCAGGAAGCTAGCTTCTACAAACGAAGTTTGAAGATTAGTATAGACAAGTTGGAAGATTCTATTTAAAACACTTTATGAGAAGAAGGGCGAGTCCTCTGCCAGAACTTAAAGAATGCCAAACCTTGTGGAAAACACATCATAAGCTTTTCCCCCTGTCTTTACTGGATATCTTCGCTGTTTCCTATCTACACCATCTCCAAAGCACCTTTTAGCAAGGAATTGTAATAACCTAGTCACAAACTCGTATAGATAACAAACAGCAAAACTTTCCTTTACACAAATTTCGTACAAGGTTCCATTGTTTTAGTGTAGCGAGGGAAAATTTCTATTTACATAGCATGGCTGGTGATATAATAATCATGATGGAAAGAATAGATACTACAAAAAACTAATTTAGCATCCCTGGAACTTGCAATCAGGGAATTTCTGGCTAGCTTCAGTTGCAGAGTGTTTGTTCTCATCTTGCCAGTAGTTGATTACCTCGGTGCAGCGATTGAGCAACAATACCTTCTCACGCTCACCAATCCATGATTTACCCTCAAGAGAAGCCTTGAGCTCTTCCCAAGCATCTTTCCTGGGCCAGAAGAAGTATTCAGTCACAGGGCTGCGGTGGCCACGGCCGAAAACTTGGTCAACTGAAACGGCAATGTTCTTATCAAGCCAGAGAAAGTTGAGGGCATAGTGAGCTTCCTCGGCAGTTACGTTTTCAGCAGCTTCAAGAGCAGCAAGACGGGCAGCGGTAGAGCCAGGGGCATTTTCTACCTCAGCTTCCTCAGCCTATAAAGATAAGGGAGAAGATATATAGTGAGAAAAATGGAGGGGAAAGCTAGCTAACTATTGTGTTCGAGAAAGCGGAGAGACGATGTGGAGAGGAAAAAAATGTCCAGTGTGAGAAATAATGGTGATTGAAACGTTACCTCGGCAGAAGCGGCCCGGATTTCAATTTTCCTGTGGAAGTTTAAGGCAGACACAGCAGTGCGGGCAGCAACCTGGGGCATGCGAGGCATGGAGCCACGAGCAATCTGCAATTAAATTTCATAAAATAACACGCATTTAATCGATTGATGCATACAAAAATATATTGTCTTCCAATCTTTGAAATTATGAGCATGGTAGCTCTTTATCGCTTCCTCATGTTTACCTGAGCAGGCCTGACGGCTGGCTGAGCGATGAGAACAGAAGCCATAGTATCCGAGTTTCAGTCTATAAAGAATCTGATACTAGTCCAATCAAAGTATAATAAGCTATTCCAACTCAACAAGGCGTGCCTATAAACTCCGAGAAAAGCCTCTGGCTGAGGTTGGTGGAAACCGAGGCAAAACTGTGTTTGTTATTTTTAATCTTCCATCTAAGACTAGTCAGCGCTATTTCTGATTGAATTTGATCATCGGGGTCGATATCAATACAACCCATTGCATTAAAGACGGCAATTCTCTTATTTTTTGGCACAATTTAAGTGAAAATGCAGCAGGTTGGGTCCAGTTTAAAGTTCCCACGCGCATTTTGCTCAACAAGATCACATCAATGCAGCTTTAGACGATCTAAGAGGATTTATACACCGCAAGCTGCCTACGGAACTGATCAACATGATGAGGCTGTTTCTCAACTCAACTTGAATGTCGCCACCAGATCAATGGGGCAGTTCTCTACCACAGATAAACCAAAAAGCAGTCTTCTTTCTTCAACAATATCTACAAATAATGTTTCGTCTGCCCTTCAAAATGCAGCATTTGGTGCTGTTGGAGCCATCGCCTTAGCCCTTCTTACACCCCTCGGTGCCAATGCCGTCACAGAACTTCTTGCTTCCCCTGCTGCATTCTTCCCTGGTCTTGTGGGAGATAGCCCTCTCCGTGAAGGTTTCGTTTCTGCCTTTTTGTTAATTTTCTTCTCCGAAATTGGGGATAAGACATTTTTTATTGCCGTTCTTTTAGCACTTCAGCAACCCCGGGGCTTAGTCTTCACAGGCACGTTTGGCGCCTTGGCGGTGATGACTGTGATCTCTGTAGGACTTGGACGAGTACTTCACGAGATTGACGAGTTTTTGCCCAACTTAGGATTCCCATTGGATGATGTTTTGGCTGTAGCATTGCTCGTGTTCTTTGGAATTCAGACCCTTCGTAGTGCGGCCACTGCTGATGACACCGCCGCTGAAGAGAGAGAGGAAGCCAAAGAGGTTGTAGAAGGATTGGGTGGTGCAGGAGCAGCTTTAGGGATGGTAGCAACGACATTTGCACTTGTTTTTGCAGCGGAATGGGGGGATAAGTCATTTTTAGCGACTATTGCGCTAGCTGCGGCGAGTGACCCGCTTGGAGTTGTGCTTGGTGCTGTTGCAGGACATGGTGTAGCTACTGTGATTGCAGTGTTGGGTGGCTCGTTTTTAGGTAATTATATGGATGAAAAGACAGTGCAGTATGTAGGTGGATCACTTTTCTTGGTTTTTGCTGCAGCGACTATTTATGACATTTTTGCTGGAGTTGCTCCGGTGTAGAAATTTTTTTATTTTAATTTTTTAAGTAAATTTTATAAGAAATTGGATGTTTTCAATTAGTTAGGGTAAATTTTGAGAGCTTGATATCTTGTATTTATAGAGTGATGTATCAAAGAAAAAAAAGCTTTATAATTACAAAAAGAAAACCTGGTAAAACATTTTCAGCGTCGTATAAATTTCAAAATTATTCATTTTAATTTTCAATTTATTTCATTGCGAAAACCAACAACAAGTACTTAAAATTCTAAATCAACAACGGCAAGAGGAGATATTCTGCGTAAAACGCTTTCCAGACATCCATATAACACGCATAGATACTCTTACTCTCTTTTAAATTTGTTCTTTTTGCCCGCCACCAAATCAGTCCGCCAACAACTCCATGGGCCACTACACCCGCGACCCTTCTCCATAAACTCTCAGAAAACAACGACACACCAGCTGCACCAATGTAGGCGACCTCTAACAGGGCAATACACAGCCAAAAGACACGTTCTTCACCTAAACGGACACTTAAAGTTTGTACCCCCGCTTTTTCGTCCCCGGCGATATCTGGTAAATCTTTAAATAACGCAATCACAATACTAAACATGAGCATGAATCCAGTAGCAAAGATAACAGGACGTGTAAGTACCAGTTCTGCTGCTCCTAACGAGTGCTGCATGTGGCAAAAAAATCCTATTTGAACAAGCACCGCTCGGACTGCTAGGATACACGCTGCTGCCGCCACTGGGTACTTTTTCCATCGTAGAAACGGTAGATCAGTCGAATACGCAATTCCTAGTAACAGACTGCCTGATAAGGTGGCTAATAAAGGCGGAGAGCCAGTTGCAAGGCCTACAGCCAAGGAGGCTGCACCTGTGAGCCACACCACTGCTGTTGCTAATGAGACGGAAAAATCTCCAGCTGCTAGCGGGAGGTACGGTTTATTAATTCTGTCAATTTCAATGTCGTAAATTTGGTTAACGCCTACAATGCTGATGTTCATTAAGAGAGCAGAGACCAGTGCTTGGCCTAGGGCGGTTGTGGCAGCGGGGGTGATGCCTTGAGCACCGATGGCAAGGAGAGAAACGGATACTACACTGATGAAAGTGCCGAGCATTGTATGAGGGCGAGTGAAACGATATAGAGATGCTAAACGATGGATTGCAGAGCTATCTCCACCACTACTAGTGCTTGTGCTTGTGAGCGGGAGGTCTTCGGGTTGCTGTAAGCTTTCAGCGGAAGCTCTAGCCAAAACGGTATATTGGAACGCTTTATTTCTCATTGCATCTCCAAAGGGGTGTACAGTCGCTATATTTGCTGTGTGCAGATGGGGCTTCATTGCTGGGGAAGAAAATGAAAGAGCCTGCACGGAGATGATCAAATTTGAAGCTGGACAGCGAGTCTTCAGCCTAGGGACTCCTCTTGTTGGTACCATCGGGCAAGTCGCAGATGTATAACCACGAAGGGCATTCATTAGGTAATTTTGCAGTGCTATTATTCGTTTTGATCAAGCAATTTGAATTTTATTTTGTGATCCCTCTTGGATAGGAAAGCAGTTCTATATTTTGGGAGCTCTAAAAGCTATTGATCATGCTAATATTGATTTCTAAACTATGTTTAAATCACCAGATATGTGGTTGGAGGATGCCGGTATCTGCCTTTTCATCCCTCACAAAACTGGCAACAACACCTGGGTCACAGTTTTTCTAGGCTGTCTCACGCTCTTAGCTTCGATTTTTCATGCTAAATGTTTATTCTTTGGAATCTCTAATATGACGTTATGGCCCCTAAGCCCAGCGCCTTATGGTAGTTGTAAAGGTGAGACTTGCAACATTTGTTCAAAACATGTATTCGCGTTGATGTTTAGTTTTTTGCTACCTTAATGGAGGATGCATCATGTTTCAATTATGATTCATCATTACATTCGTATTGTATATGCAATTTTTTCATATAAGCGCTTTTATTAGAGCCAACTGTATGGTTTGCATGCATGCTCCATCACTTTTTCGAAAACTTTGCAAGACGGCGAATGATTTGAACTATGCGAACGGATCCTCATGACGGTGTGAATTTATTTTCCGCTTATTGTATGATGCCATCTTGCTTCCCCCATTTCCCCTTGCAAACCTTCTTTATTTTTATTTGTCTACTCCAATAACGAGTAGCCCGCCGTTCCAGCCCTCAGCGTGCTTCTGACGCCCACGATTGAGGTACTAACTTGTGCGGGAAACCATAAGGAACCTAAACCTATTCTGTGCTTGACGCAATTTTGATAGTGGCAGAAGAATGTTTCCATACATATCCTCAAAAGAAATATCAAATTTTTCCATCGGCTTTCTGGTTCTCTTTCGTTTTGTGCGTCTTAAGCTAACCTACCTACTGCTCCTTTGTTGTTTTATACAGATGCATGAAATGAATGAATAATAACCAAATCACAGTTCGGACTACCCTTGTAGAACTAAATCTTAATATGGTAGGTCTGTCTCATTTTTGCCACCGGCATTTTTTTCCAACCCCCAGCCCGCCCCACCCTTTCACAAGGCGCGCGACTCTTCCATCTTGAGGAGGCTTAAATAGGTGCCTCCCTGGGCCATACTGTTGCGTAAAGTATCTAGGGTTTGGGTTGGGGCGGCAACGGCGCTAGCTGTTGTTTAATTGTGTGTCTATTTTGCATTTCTAAATTTACTCATGCCTCCAACCAACCTGACAATTCATCTCCTTGTATTTTGTTTTGCAGATGATAACATGAGATGGCAACCGCTCTGCACGCTGCAGTAGAATCTTACGATCAGGATGAGGTTTGTTGTCTTGTGGAAGGACATGGAGCCTCTCATCTAGTATATTCCCATGACGACCTTGATACCATTTGGAAACCCCCTCCCACGTCGCGGCCAAGCTTGGCATCACCAACATTGTCAAAACAAGCATTGTCCTTGATGAAGGGGCTGGTCTGTACTTGAGTTGACAATGTGGCGCATGTGACAACTGCTGTGACAATTGCTAGCGTTGTGGAAGCTGACGCACTTCAAATCGCAGCTGATATTCACCAGGCTGGTGTACGCACGAATGGAACCATTCTCGGAAATGAAGGTACAGATCCTTGCATTACCTCTGCAAAATGTTTAATAACGTAGATTTGTTTATGGTATCTCGAGGCGCCGACAGCAGCGGTCAAAGTTTGACTGGCGATAGATTCCTCAAATTTCATTGAGTTCCTACATTTTCTTGTTATTGAAAGATTACTCCACTTCGTTATTTACCTAATCTGTGTGACAACTTTGGGAAACTATACTAAATTACTCTATATCACTAAGCGTTCTTTTTTACACGTCGAAGAAGTTTTGAACGTTTAAAACCTTACTTAATATCTATAGAAAATGCGTCAAAAAGCCGAATATAGTGATAAATATGGATGTAACATCCAATTCGACTGCGGCGGAGAGCGAATCTCAAAAATTTCTCACGGAGCATTGAACAATAAAGACATCGATGGCGCTCAGCCAAAACGCTTCACCGCCGAGAGAGCCCGTCCTCACCCTGATCCTTCTTCAGATCTAAACAATCAAAATCGAACTACAGAAGGAAGGTCGCGATTCCGCGCTCCATCGCAGCCTCGTAACCCCCTAGCTCCTGAATACAACTTGCCGCCTTTACCTCCAGCCCCAGAGGTGGAGGCTCAAAAGTTCATTAGAAATACCCTTGATGTCAGCGATATTCCAGGTAGTAAAGTCAGGGTACCAAGAAATTTGATAAAGCCAGATAACGCGCTGAAAACTTCTGATATTGAAGGAAGCCAGCCAAGAGAATCCGGCGGTACCCAGCAGCACCATGCTCACCCTGATTCATCTTCGAAACCTCATAACGATATGAGGATGGATGTCTCAGACATTGCCACAAAAGTTAAACAACCTAGCGCTAGAAAGGAACAAGGGAATTTGGTTGCTGGGGTAAAAGATGGTCTTGGCAAGGCAGCGACTGGAGCTCACCAGTAAGATATTCTATGCTCAATTCGTCTTGCATTTCTGTACATACGAACTTACTTGACAACTAGATTTTTAGATATTGGAATATACATATCTAGAAGTATTTAATTTCTATTACAACCTATTTTTTCTCAACAATCGCAGTAAAAAGGAGTATTTTGACTCGTTAAGAAAGCACGGCAGTGATGTAACCCGAGCTCGGGACCAAGCTCAGAGCACTTTCTTGGCTGCGGTGTCTACCAATCTCAAAACAAAGACCTCACAAAGCAGCGTAGCTTCCGCTTTAGAAATCCAGTTTAGAAAAATTGACAAGCATAACTCTGGTTTCTTGGAACCTAAAGAGTTTGAAACAGCTGTGCAAAAAAGTGGTCTCGAGATTTCAAAGACCTTGGTTCAAGAGGTATCAAAAGCATTAGAAGCTGCGTCGAGTTCAGGGATGGTGGCGTATCAAGATGTACTTACTCGTATGTACGACAATATTGAAGCCTCTTCTTCTTGTTCTTCTTCAGCTCTTACTGCCTCTCCTGCGGCCTCTGGGAACTGTACTACTCAACCCCAGTGGTACATTTCCCGTCAGCGCAGAATCAAAACTGAAGTTGCATTGTGTATGGGGCAGCAACCTGAAGCTACTGCTGCCTCTGCAGCGTATGTTGAAACCCCACAAGAAAAGGCTCGTCGGCAGACCCGAGCAACTGGAAAAAAAATTCAAGGCCTTTCCAGACCAGGAGAATATGAAAATACTGGCAGTGCAAGTGCCTCTAATGGAGAAATGAATAATACAAATACTAGTTACTGGTTTGCTGACTATCAGAAAGCATCCGATACCACTGCAGGTAATGCGAAGGATTATCATGGAGGTGGAGGTAATGGTGCTGGTGGCTTAAGTGAATTGTGGTTTTCTAAAGCTGGAGAAGATGATAAGGCGCTGAAGGAAATGGGTGTGTGGAGGCCGACAAAAGATGCGTCTATTGGTATTGATTTTGCGAAAAGAAAGAATGCTAAAAATTATGCAAAGGCCGACAGAGGCAACGGTGAACGAAATGAAAAACAAGGGCTGGCACCTGCAAAACCTCCACCGGTCGTGAAGGCTAAACCAGCACCCCCGTAAGTTAGGAACCATTCAAACTTTTATCTGTGTTACTGTTGAATTATTTTGTCTAGTTCTTCCGTTCTTAAGCGAGGTATGCAGCATCGTCAACAATTTATTTTCCCTAGAAATCTCTCTTACTGATATCTGACCTTTATTCATTTTTTTTTTGCTTCTATTTAGAACCCGGAAAGATAGGCAAATGGCTGAGAAGGATGTTGAAAGGGTGCGTCAATTAACTTAAACTAAAGGAACTAATCAAATAGAAGGAGAGGACTTTCAAGAGAGGAGAGAGGAAAGTTTTAAACTTAGTTTAGCGAGTAAAAACGAATGCATTAAAATTAAAAAGATAGAATACAGGAAGGAAGGTACAGGTGTAAAAGAATTGATTCAATTGGGAGCTGCGCCGTGTTTATTTACTCTCTGCTGTGACAGTTTGCGCAGCCATGAAGCCTGTAAAGAGATAAGAAAAGAAATTTAGAGGCTGGTCAGGAGGCAGACAGCATGGCGAAGGTGGGTTGGCGTTGGTTGCCAACCTGAGAAAAATATCACCAAACGAAGGCTATCTTGAAAGCCTGGTTCCGTACCTGATGTAGCAAGCATGATGGCAACTGTACCACCTTGTGCGATGATACGCGCTCGCATCATAGTTTGTGACAAAGCTTTATTTCCTTTTTTGAATGCTACTAAGCCACCCATCAATACAGCCGCAGTCGTCAACGCGCCTGCATATAGACATGACGAAACGTTAGTTAAATTATTTAGTTGAGCTTTTGAAGCGTATTTTGGTGTTACTATGTGTAAATTGCTTACCCATGGCTACAAATGGAGACCGTCTTTTGGGAGGATCCCATTGAAACTCTGTGCCTCTGTTCTCTGCCTGCATTTTATAAGAGTTTACACAATCGAAACAATGGCTTAAATCTAGCAATGAGGGCATGTTACAAAGGGAGTGGTGAAGAAGGTTCAAATATTTAATCTTTCCGAGCGCCATATTTTCTCGACTTTTCTCTGGTTCACTACGAAAACCAACGCTTTCATCCTTAAATTCCGAATTTGTAATAATCATTGCATCCATAGGACAGAGCCCATAGCTGCCACCATTCATTCTATATCAGAATAACGTGAATGATTTGAGTGATCTGGATCAGACAATAATTGCAGTCTAGCGGCCTTAGTCTGCATGGCTAACCGCTCTAGTCCTCGACAACAAACTCAAGAAATCCCTGCTTTAGTCTCCCTCTCGTTAGAATGCCTCGCGTCCAATCCAAACTACCTTGACATGCCGTCAGTCGGAGCGCTCCCCGAGGAGCTCGCAATAGCTCTCTTTGATGTAGGTTAATATTTCTAATAGACGTGTTTAAGTCAATTCAACAGTTCTATTAGTAGTTAATACTTAATCACTCTATTCCTATAAATACAGAGGATCGTAGCCAAGGGCAAATTAACGCCCCGCTTGCTGAATTATTTCGAAAAAGCAGAGCAAGAGGCTGTCCTAGAACGAGTAAAACAGCTTGGTATCTCTAAATGGACGCCTCCGCTAATAAAAGATCATAGAAATACAGACCTGGGCCCGCGAAAACCATGGTGGTAGCATAAAACCTTCGCTCCCTCTCTCCCTATTCATTTTCTCAGCAACGCATTGTGTATTTACAAGGGGGAAATTATTCAAATTCAATAACAATCATAGTATCTGTTTGATATAAAATTATAGAACAGTAAATTTTAACTCTGTACAAAATATTCCACATAAATTCAAACCATATCTGCTCCCCAGCCAAGCACACCCAGCACAGCGCCCCCAAGCACCACCAACGGGGCAGGTATCTTCAACACATCTGTTGCAGCAAAGGCAATGATCCCGATGCAAATGGAAGTCTTGGGAAAAGGGCTCGAAATATATGCATTAAGTGATAACTGAAACACGGAAGCGATAATCAACCCAACAGCAGTTGAATTTAAACCAGGCAAAGCTCTGCGATACAATTGCCATTTTCTAAAAGATCCCCAAAACGGTAAAATCGCAAAAATTAATAAAATTCCAGGGGAGAAAAGAGCAATCCAGCAAATAGCAATACCCGCAATAGCAAAAACACCAGCATTCTGGGCGATGACAGCGCCTAAATACGCTGCAAAGTTGAATAAAGGCCCCGGCATTGCTTGAGAAATAGCTAATCCAGCATAAAATTGATTCCCGCTCATCCATGAACATTTGCACCCAGGATTTGACTCGGCTCCTGCGCCATCACAGATCTCGAACATAGTCGTATTTGTAGCCATATCTACATTTAACTCTACAGGGCAGCATCTTCTCGCTTGATCTAAGCAATCTGCAGCGACAACGTCATTATACAACATTGGTAAGACGACTTGACCTCCGCCAAAGATAACAGAGCCAGTTCTGTAAAAGGCAGAGAACCAATGGAGTTCTCTTTGGTCTAAATATTCAGTTTGAGCGGTTGTGACAATAGTCGCTACCAAGACTGCTACCCAGAGTAAAATAAGAGCGCCACCACCGAGCTTATTGAAACCTAGGCGGTCCACACCCACAGAGGCGTCTGAAACATTAATTATGTTCTTACGCATGACTAAGATAGTAATAATACCACCAGCAATGATACAAGCAGGGAAAGTCCATGGTTTGGGGTAGTAGTAGGCAATAACAGCAGCAGCAGTAGCTAACACTTGCAGTAATCTTGTTTTGCAAATATTTCTCGTCAAAGCGACAGAGGCAGAAGCTACCAACGCAATACCTGCCGCTGCAAGCCCAGCGACGACGCCGTTAAGCCATTCAATGTCTCGGTCAAGAACACGGGCAGCGGCCCAGCCTAGAATAGCCAGAATGAGTAAACCTGGTCCTTGGAAAAGAATGCCAGATACGAGACCACCTGAAAGGCCTTTTTTTAACACACCGAGGGCAAAACCCATTTGAGTGGATGTAGGTCCAGGAATACATTGTCCCAACATAAGCAGCTCTGTAAAAACCAAATAAGTACACCATCTGAGCTTGTCGACGAAGAGTTTTTGAAACATGGCAACATGAGCAGCAGGGCCACCGAATGCTGTCCATCCCAGCACAAACCAATATCGAATTAACTCTTTCCAGGTGGCTTCAAGCACTATTGGAGTGTCAACAGGAAGGCTATCATCATCGAGGGCGGCGCTTGCAGTGGGGTCTAATGGGGGTTGCTGGCCATTTTGTGGGACGTCAACGCTGGATGAGGATTTGCTAGGATCAGTAGGAGCCTCAACATCTAGATTATGATTTCCTGTGGAAGGAATTTTGAGAGACGTAATGTCCCCTTTCTTTGCTTCCGTCATGGCACCTGTCCAGCGAGTTTAACCGCCGACTTGGAGATGGATTGCCTTTCAAAAATGTGATGGCAAAGATGCATGCGGTAACAATCGACTGTCAAACTGCCTCAAGTTTGATACCAAACTCAAGCTGGTTACGTCGAGCATGTATACCTACAAAAATGTATCAAAAAAATTAAACGAAACGAACAAATAAACTAACTACCACATACAGAACATTTTCAAAGGAATCTTTTGCTGTCAAACCATCTCCCGGACTCCCGGAGTCCCCATCACGGCATGTCTCGTAAGTGCGAGTTCGCCAACAGCCACACCTGCTGCCGGTCCGTTACAAAAACTTTCTAGTTCTTTTATTCAACACAGACACAAACCAAAAATAAATTCATTCTTTGAAAGTTACAGCAAGAAGCTTTCCAGCTACATCGGCCAGCACCGCATCGATCTCACCCGCTCCAACACCCCTCCCGCTACACACCCAGTTGATCTTTGCACGATGCACTATTTCATCCACAGGCTCTGCCGCATTCTGCCAATCCCAAATACAAACTTTCCTATCATTTCCCACAGATATCAACTTTTTGCCAGCAGTATCTCTTAAAAATGAAACACAATTCACAGCTGCCGTGTGGCCACCTTGGTGCGGTCCTGCTGCCCAACATAGAGCGGAACTAGGCGTTACTTGGGCTCCCTGTGCATCTTCAATACCTCGACTACCAGAAGCACCATTCGCACCACTAGATTGCTTTGTACTTGCTTTGTTATTCTTACTATGAGAAGCCCTACCGCTGCCTCGACTGCTCCTGCCGCTGTAATTTAAATTCCCAGTTGTCGTTGCCTTGGCATCCCCATTGTAAAGCGCAACACAGCCATCTCCACGAGCTACAGCTACCAATGATGGAAAATCTATTCCATCTTCATGGCAAACAGCTAAGGAATTAATCATTGGAGGGTTACAAAACTGTCCACCACTATCATTGTTGCCATCACCGCCAATCCCGCCACCCGCGCTGCTTGTCATATTAAATGCAGACAGTTGCCGTAGCTTAGTGAAATCCCATCGAACCATTCTAGAATCTAGACCCCCAGAGAGAATTTCATTAGGACGTGAAGGGCGGAAACTCACTGCGTTACAGATGTTGGTGTGGCCACGCCGTAAAGTTCTATGAGCAGGGGGAGGAGTTTTTGATGGTGTGGTGGCGGCAGTCGAAGTTTTCAATGAGATAATTTGAATCTCTCCTGAGTCATCTCCTGCTGCAATCCAGGATCCCGTCGTATCTACATCTATACTATTTATTTCGTCGGTATTTATTCTAAATGTATCCACAATCGCTTCTTCTCCAAGGCTCTTTCGGAGATCAAGGCGGAGGATTGAAGTGCCGACCGCGGCAAATGCAGAATGTTCATCTGTGGGGTTGTAAGATACTGATGGAATGGCGGCATCTCCATCTCCATCACGTAGTCGCCCTAAAGGAGAACGGGTTGTCAGATCTGTAAAACAGAGACAGCCGTCTTCGTCCCCTGAGATTAGCAGATTACGAGTGGAATGAACAGCACAACATAGAACCGAATCTGTGTGATGCGACGGTATGATATCTGTTATCATTTTCGGAAAGTTTTTAAAAACAATGTGCCAGAAATTACTGATTTGAGAGACTATAAAGACTCAAAATATGTTCAAAAAGGCACAGAACAAAACTTTTGAGGTCATTATCTTTATTATTTCTATCATGTTTGGGTCAATGAGGCTTTATTTATACTAAAAATAAAACTATGAATGCATTTAAAGAAGTTCAGCTCCCTGATCTCAAAGTTGGTAAGCTCATTCTGCATGCATCTGCATCTTCAAATTTTGAAAAACTAACCCACATTTCTCCCTGAATTTACCAGCCAACCTCGAGGCCAATGCTGGCTTCTATTGGGACAAATTTTACAAATTCCATGCCGATCGTTTTTTTAACGATCGCCACTGGTTCTCAGCTGAATTCCCCGCCTTGCTCACTGCCAGTTCCATTTTAGAAGTCGGCTGTGGCGTAGGCAACACAATATTCCCTTTATTAGAGATAAACCCGACTGCTCATGTCTATGCATGTGATTTCGCAGCTACAGCTATTAATATAGTTCACCAGCACCCTCTATACAAATCTTCCAATAGAGTCACCGCCTTTGTTGCTGATTTAATTAAAGATGATATGCTTAACAACGTGCCACGTGCCATTGTGGACGCGTGTACAATGATCTTTGTACTATCTGCTATTTCACCAGAAGCTATGCCTGCAGCTGTGGCAAATGTCAAGCAAACTCTACGGAGATGTCGCAATCGTGGTATTGGAACTGGTTCTGGTAATCCTAGAGGAGGAGGGCAGATTCTATTTAGAGACTATGCTGCTGGAGACCTTGCACAAGAACGTCTTCAGCTTGAGTACAAGCAGCAACGTATAGGAGAAGGATTTTACATGCGAGGGGACGGCACCCGTGCTTATTATTTTACCGAGAATTTTGTCTTGGAACTATTTAAGCAGCAGGGATTTCATTGTGATAGCCTTGAAGTGAAAGATATGGTGAAAGTGAATAGAAGTACAGGGGTTACAATGGGGAGGAAATTTCTACATGGAGTGTTTACTTTACCTGAACAAGAAGAAGAAGAAGAAGAAGAAGAAGAAGAAGAAGAAGAAGAAGAAGAAGAAGAAGAAGCAAGAAACGACGACAACAGGATGAGGGTTAGGGACAATGTTGACAATGGAGGAGAGACACCTACACCTTCTTGGAGTCCTTTTAGAAAGAGCTCAAAAGATGGACTAAGTGAATCTACTACTGTAGTTCGAGAAGATAAAGAAGGTGAAGAAAAAATGGGAGAAGAAGAGAAAAGTAGCATAGAAGTTGTGGAGTTGGGCGACAGGATGACCATGCATTTGGAAAGTTATAATTCACAGCAAAATAGCTGGTGTGCTTCAAAGGTGTTGGCGGAAGTAGTACTACGTTGGCCAGATCTATTTCATGATATAAACGTCGTTCAAGTCCGTTGCGGCGGCAGTAGTGGTGGTTTTGCAGGGCAACCACTCTTTGCCGCATTGCGATGGTGTCGACGTGCTTTGGCAGTAGATAAGCGCGGAGATGCGATAGAAATATTCCGTGAAAATGCAATAAGACATGGGTGGCAATTCTCTTATGAAAAACTGCGAGTAGCGATCGAACCACCACCATCATCAGTTGAGGAAGGAAGCATTGACGGTGACGGTGGGGAAAATTGGGCAGCAGCTGCTTTCCAAGGGCCAATACATGGTGTTTTAGCTTGCATAGAGAGCCAAGATTCGTTACTTATAGTACAGGAAGTACTATCCTCGGCATCAAAGGTGCTGCCGAAAGGACAGAGAGGGTTTCTGCTGCTGATAGGGCCAAGAGAAACTTTATCATTGGAAGATGGCAAAGGCGAGGATGTCGGAGACATGGCAGCACAAGTTGGATTTAAACGCGAAGCCTGTGAACTTCCGACAGAGCTACTGACGGCAATTGGAGGTATACATCTTGCAGAGAATAGCGTGTTGCTCTATAGATTGATATAACATAAATGGAGCTATGTAGGAAGGTGGTTGAAAGCAGGTGTATATATCCGAGTTATTTCACCTAATAATAATATAATCCTAGTAATCCACCCAAATCTCCCATAATACGAACGATAACGTCGGTTGCAGCGATTCAAACGAACTCCGCGCTGCTATTAAGTTTGCCAGGTCCTTCTATGTTTACGTTGTATTCTATATACAATTCATTGGTGAACTGCCTTTTTGCCATCAATACAGTGATGGACACATTTATGGGCAGGCGAGCACAAATTTGCTTCTAGGAACTCAGTACCGGTGGTTTTGGTTTAAGTAGAACTAGTAATAGAACTTCTAAATATAGCACGAGCTGGAGTCGGCAGCCTACGTGAGCCAGGCCAACTTGGTTATTGAATACGATTATAGCTATAATTATATCTGCGTGTGATTTGAACCAAAATGTCGAGAAGGGAGAAATTATTCGAGTTACTTTCAAGGCCCTAAGCTGCGGGACAGCCGCCACCAAGGCAGCAGCCGCTGCCGCTGCTCAAATTAGTGGAGGTCGTGTCTACCAGAGGTAGAACTGCAAATTTTTTTTCCTTTCCCAATTTTCTTATATGAACACCGCAATATTGGGTTTTGATTTGGGATATCCCTGGTATTGATTTCTAAAAAAAGTAAGTAAATAAATATTCAAGTATGTTTGGCAGTGAGGACGGGGAGGTGGCAGCAAGGGCAGCACCAAGCTTAGCTTCAAGCTAACGGAATTTAAGGCGTGGGAGCTCCCGGATGATCCGATGAACTGTTAAAGGCAATTAAATATCTAGATCTTGCAGAAAACAGCATTTATGTATGCTGCCCAAGTTCTTACTGAGGGTAAGTGAATTAACTGCCCTTAACCACAAAAAGGTCACCTTTACGGTGGTGTACTGAATATTAGGTTAAGCGAGCTTCCCAGTTCTATAGAAGTTGAGTTGCCCGCCACTTATTAAAGAGCGTGTTCAAGGAAAGCCGGCGCTGATAAGTTCAGTGAACTTACGGTAGTTCACCATCATCTTGTCTGCATTACACCCTATTCTTTATTATTTAATTCTAGTTGAATTGTTTCAATTAATTAACACTACTTCGTGGCACGGCATCCCCATTGTGAAGTGCTTTTTCTCAACCCATTAACATTGTGGCTTGTGTTTTGAATAGGATTTCTATTTGAACTCTTTATAGAAGGCTACGCGCTTGGGTCGACAGCCGAGGCTTGACAGACCAAAAATTTTGGAACAATTCTGACCAACAGGAAGATAGCAATGAAAGGAATGAAAGTGGCATCGTTCTTGTGGTTTGCACTTGTAGTTGCTCCTTCTCTAGGATCAGGTAAGAGTTGGGTAGTATATTGTCTTTCATGATAATAGCAAGGATCATTCAAGATCAGATTGTTTTTTTGAAATTAATCGCTTTTACCTTCACTTATGCTGCAGCCTCTCGCTTGGAAATCCCTTTGAGCATTACTAATAAAAATGCAAAAAGCATTCTGCAGCCTTCTGGTAGAATTGCGTACGGTCAGCTTGCAACGTCTAAGTCCCAGTATCCGTTTATGGCGAGGCTAGCTTGGGTTTCTGGCACCAGTGCGTTCACCGCCTGTGGAGGCACCGTTCTCTCCCCTTACTATATCCTCACTGCAGCGCATTGTATGTATGATCAAAATAATGTGTATTCCCCTCCCAACCTTATATTGTTGGGTGGCACCGACATATCAAGTTTATTGAACTTTGATGAAAGAATTGAGGTTGCTGAAGGCTACGTTCCTGCCCAATACCAACCTGGTGTTGTGACTTCAATTTACGATGTCGCGGTTTTAAGGCTGAAAACCCCTACCCCTTACCCAGCAGTCACCTTGGCTTCTACCGCCCCGTCTGCCGACACGTCGGTCACAAGCATTGGGTGGGGCCGTACTGAATCCACTGATAGCAACCGCTTTTTATATTATACCACCTTGAAAATCGGTACTCATGGTACTTCCCCATGCCCAGTTTGCCCTCAATCTCCTTGCACCATTCTTTGTGAACTTGGTATTTCGCAGACGGGTGGTGGGTACACCTCTGCTTGCCAAGGTGACAGTGGTGGGCCTCAGATGATGCCTGGTACTACTACCCAGGTCAGTGTTGTATCGTATGGCCCTATTGGTTGCGGAACCGATGCTTGGGGTGCGTCTACTTCTATTGCCGTAGTCAAATCATTTATTGACCCTATCGTCGCACTTGGCACACTAGTGGCGAGTCCACCACCCCCATCGCCACCACCGCCGTCGCCAATCCCTGTCCCTGTTCCTACACCTGTTCCCACCCCCGTTCCTACACCCATCCCAACTCCAACCCCTACCCCTATCTTTGATCCTACTCCAACTCCTACTCCTATACCCACCCCTGTTCCAGAGGTTCCCTCGCCGAGCCCGGTGCCTGTTTCTTCTCCCCCTCCTCCTAGTCCACCTCCTCCGTCTCCATCACCTCCGCCTCTCAGTCCATCACCTCCACCTCCCAGTCCATCACCTCCACCTCCGTCTCCGTCTCCTTCACCCGTATTCTCCCCTCAGCCCTCCCCTAATCCCCCCCCTGCTGTCTGTGCATTGAACCGTGGGGAAATCGTACAGATAACTTGCAAAGCCCCTGCATGTACTACCCAGGCCACCAAGGCAGCAGCCACTGCCGCTGCTCAAGTTAGTGGAGCTCGTGTCTACTGCATTACCGCCTCTAAATGCAAAAAAATTCCCGGTGGCAGGATCAGAATCAACGCAAAAATTGCTATAAACAGCGACAGATCAAAAGCTAAAAGGAATATAAATAAAGCATTCAGATTTGGTGCGTATTCTACTAGATTTAAAACACTGTTGCCTGCTTCGTTTCGATCCAGATATGCCTTTGAAACTGGCAGGGCATGTATCTACCCAAATGCCAGCTGTACTTACTAAGAAAGTTCATGAGATTTTCACAATACGTAGATAGCTGACTCTAATAGCTACCACAGCGTCTATTTCTTGCATTTAGACAATTTGAACTAGAAAATTAAAGGATCCTGCTTCTGATATATCAGCAGTATTTGCTCGAGTGACGGCGTAACCCATTATTTTACCACGGCGGGACCATTGTCTCAGGTACACTGTCAATAATTTACTTTCTTTCTGCTGTTTATTTATTTTTATTTTTTAAATACCTCTCTGTTATATTTTTTAAAATGGGATATCCGATTACTAAAGCTTGTAATTTTTTCATTACTTATTATAATATCTTGGAGGGTCTGCCTGGTTGGGGTGGTAGCGGTGACAGCGCCAGCTGGTGGAGTTTAAGGCGACTGAGCTCCTAGCACAGCGTTTTAGATGAGATTGGGGTGTATGTCGTGGAGAGAAGGATGTGATTTGCCTTGAAAATTATTATAAAAGTGAACAACATCAGTGACCCCACAGCCCGGCCCGGCCCTTCAATCAAAAATTATCGCAATTTCATTTCATAGGCGCAATTTCAAGTTGCTCCAACGCGTGAGAGAACGATTTGTTAGAGAATTTGGTGGTTTGGAACCACATTTTATAAAATTACTGTATGCCTAGGATTCCTCATAGTACAGATCGTCCTGTGTATGGAAAAGTCGAGCGATAAATAGAGAATTTACTCTGCTGTCACTCAAGATTTGTAGCATTTACAACCAAATAAAACGCATCAGTTGAAGACAAATCTATTGGAATTGTTTTTTACAGTATACGGCTATAGCTTGAAGGTGTGGGTACTGCATTTTGCTGCATAAAGCCTTTGCAGTTGTCGATTCAATTTCAGGTTAGTTGCTGCTCTCGTATTAAAGCTTCTATTTTTTTACTTCTCAAGCATCAAAGGCTTACGTAGAACTGTTCGCATAATTTTTTTAGTTGTCTATTTGGCTGCAATGAAGTGTGCCGTCTTGGCATTGATGCTCTTTGCATCCCTCGTCGCGGCACAAGTCACCACTGAGGGCCCAATCCCTCCCACCACCACTGATACAGCTGAAGGAGCTGTAGATCCTACATTTAAACCTGACGGTGGTAATACCATGGATCCTGCTGTTTCTGGATGTAGAAATCAGTACCACGTGCTTGTTCCTGATGGCACTGCCTGCAATGACCGTTGCAATGGCAAGCTCGAGCGTGCCAATAACGAAGGAACCATCAAAATTAGTGTCTACCCCAGTAATCTTGGACAAGGAACATGCTGCAATTGTAATTTTAAGCGTACTCCGGGCAGTGGAACTGGAGACGTTGCCCCAGATGCTGGCAGCGATAGTGATACCACCGACACAGATGCTTCGCCCCCCACAGCCGGCGTCTTGGACCCAAAGACCTTTAAGCCTCCTACAAGTTCAGAGTTGGTCATTGCTGTTGATCCGAATTATGTTCAAATCCCTGAACCTAATGAAACCAACACCTATGCTGTGCTGCGTGTTACAGGCACTACTGGGTTCACCACTCCGCTGTCGAACGATTACATTCTAGGTTTTATTTATGCTTTCAACAACGTGACTGGGATTCCGTTTCAATATAAAGGAGATGCTCCGTCCATTCCATCTGAGCCTGCCCAATACCCTGCTGCACCGAACGGATACCCGCAGGTAAAGGATGGTGCGCCCCCGGCTGCGCCAGCTGCTGCTGCTGTTGTTGTAGCACCTTCAGTAGACCCTGCTGCTGCTGCGACACCAGTTCCTGTAGATCCTACAGCAGCAATAGTCCCTGTAGATCCTGCTGCGGTACCGGTCGTTCCCGCTCCAGTCCGTCGTCTCCTCCGCTCAGCGTCTTTTTCTCGCCGTCTTTCTTCTGCTGCTGCTGCTCAAAAAAGAAAAGTTAATACTCATCGCCGCCATCTTTTACAAGACAGTGGCACTGGGCAGTACTTATACAGCCCTATGCCAGGGTCTGAAGATTACGGATCTAGTGATACCGGGGATTATTCAAGTGACGGCAGTGATTATAATGGCAGCGATTATGATGGCAGCACATCTTCACCTTCAACAACCGACTATGGTAACGACTACTTTTCTCCCTCTGGTGAAGACTATGGCAACTCTCCCTCTCCGGATACAACCTACGAGTTTCCTTCCCTCGACCCCTATGCTGCTGGTACCGGTGATGATGACGGGGATGATAGTGATAGTACATTTTCTTCTCCCCCTATTGGTAATTATGGAGAATCTCCAGAAGATTTCATCCCTCCAGAAGAGTTCATCTCTCCACCAGAGTTCATCTCTCCACCAGAATTGGCACCTCCGCCACCTTCCCCTGAAATTGTTTTCAGCACGCCACCCGCTCCCCCGGGCGTGCCTCTTCCTGCCGACGCTGACGGAATTTGGTACTTTTCCATGCAGCCCTTGAGTGATTCCAAGTTCAGAGCCATTGGAGCGGCGTTAAATTTAGCTACTGGTGACGGTACTGGTGACTTTCTAAAATATCTTAACTCTGCTGGCGTCCCTGCAACGGGGGTTGAATTAAGATATTATGGCCAAGCTACTGAAGGTCAGATTGATTTAACAAAGAAATTGGATGGAGATTTATTCGGTGCTGCATCGTATGCAGCAGAACCAGCTGCTGAATCATCGGGTATGAGTGCTGCCACCATAGGCGCCATCGTAGGTGGTGTGGTAGGCGGTGTTGTGCTTGTTGCTATTGCTGGTATCTTGGTAGCGTCCAACCGTCGTAAGAGTACCAAGGCCGAAAAGGCAGCATTGACACAGCGGTGGAAGACTGAAAGAGAACTTGGTAAGTATTAATTATTCAGTCATATTAGCGGTTGGTTGTGATTGGGTTTAGATGATTATTCTTTTTCCTTAATTTTAGACCAGCACCTTCTTCTTCTCTACTATAAATTAATTAAAATCAATGCATGAATGAGTTCCAAATCTTAATAAATTACTGACTTTTTCTTTTTCTTCTAATCTACAGTCGAAAATGAGCGTGTCAAGCTGGAGTCTGAGGCCACTGGCACAGTGTACGCCAATGGGGTCAGCACCAATAGAACTCGCAGTCAGAACTCTGCTCACGACGCTGGGTTTGTCGCTATGACCGCATACGACCTGGAACAGCAACGGTCTATGCGTCGTGCAGCCACCATGGCAGCAGAGGCGAAACTTTCCAGCAAACAACTGGGAATTGAAGCTTCTCCTTCGATGAATGCAAAATCTGCGGGAGGAACAACCCCGAAACCAAGTAGATTAGATAGTATGCGTGCTGCTTTAGGGCTGAATAAGACTAGCTCGGCCATTAGAAAGAACAACTCGACTGCTGGTGCTACCGCTGCTGCGACTGCTGCGGTTGGAGTAGGAGCCACAGCTACACCACCCCCGAGCGCTGCTCCACGAAGCTCAAGCTTCGCATGGACAGTCGAAGGCGGGCAGGGGATTTCTCCGTTGAACTCTACGAGATCTTTGAGAAGCCAGTTTTCTGTTGATGCTGCTGCTCCTGCATCAAGCACCACTCCTAGCAGATTTGGTGGTGATATTGAAGCCCCTAGCAGCACCGGTGCAGGAGACAAGCCAAGTCCATTTGGCCGCATGTTTTCTAAGAAATAAATGATTGACTAGTCAGTATATAGATTAATACTCTAGAAAACTATTATTGCATTATTTCGTAGTTGTTCTATACGTTTGTATTTCTTTTCTTACACTTGTTCATTTGAAATTTCGCTCCAGCTTTGGGGCTTCCGATGAAAACCAAAAAAAAACCGAAAACTCAAAAGTAGAATTGTTGACCCTGTGCTGCTGGGTTAGGCTGAGCAGGTGTTACAAGGCTATTTTAGATATATAAAAGATGTACAGACAGTCAAGGATAGGAGAATATATAGAAAATAGGAAGAAAGGGCCAGCTCCTGTTGGGCTCCGTAAGCCAACTTGGAGGTCCTGTGTTGCAAGAACCCGGTTTTGAACCGCGTTGATGAGAAAAAGTCCCAATCTACCTCCATTTTGAAAGCATATAATATATACCAAGATTATTATAAGTCGTCGACACGTCTTTAAAGAGCAATAGAAGCAGAGAAACAGATTTATATAACCTTCAAAGTTGGCCAGAAATAGACAGCGAATACTATGAAGTTTCAAGCGATTTTCGTCGCTACAAGCCTCTTATTAGCCCTGTCTGCGCAACAAACTCTGGCTCGCACTGATCCGGATCAATGTAAGTGACCGAAAAAGGAATCTAGGCTAGTGGCTCTCCCCTTTTCTCAGTCGAGTCGGGCTGGGCTGAGAACCGACTGCAGCCCCTACTTGAAATCCGGTTCTTCAATATTTCCCATCCTCTTTTACGCTATTCTTGTTCTTTACAGATGCGATGTTGGTCGAGTTCCGTGATGTCATGCTTGCTCGCCCTGGTCAACAGGGTTGGACTCGTGCTTTCCCTTCCTGGACCTGCCCTACTCGCCCAGACAACTCCTTTGGCGGCTCCTGTGACCCCTGTGGGCAGGAAGTCTGGGGTAACTGGGAGCACATGGCATGCAGAGGGCCTCCTGTTACATATACAAAAGATGAAGTCCCGGAATTGGTGTTGTAACTAACGTCCATATAACTGATCAAGGTATTGAGGGTGCCGTTCCTTTACAAGAGCTGTGTGGTTTCAAGAGTCTCCGTGAATTTGACCTCGATGGTGGTCGGTTGACCGGTGAGATTCCTACTGGTTTTGCTGAATGCTTCCCTCAATTAAGAGAACTCGATCTTTCTTATAACCAACTCTCCGGTGAGATCCCCGCCGCCATTGCACGTCGGCAATGGCCTCTCCGACAATTCAAAGTAGATTTTAACGACCTCACTGGCCCTATTCCTGAATCCTTTGGCGACTTGGAAAGTATGAATTGGGTCAGATTAGGTATGAATAAAATGACTGGAAGAATCCCTCAGTCCTTGTCCAATACTCGACAACAGTTGTCGCAATTAGGGATCGACAATAACGATTTCGAAGGTGATTTGTATCCTTTAGCAAAGCATCAAATGATCTCTTTTCTTGGCCATAATAACCCAAAGTTGTGTGGAATGGTGCCTGTGGGTGTGCGATTTGCGCATGGGTTCATTTTTTATAATACTGGGTTGGGGATGCCTTGTCCTGAGGAGATTGCTAATGGATTGGATACCGAGTAAAAATCGTTTTCTTTGAAAAGACGTCGGAGGAGAGTTTTTCTTTGGGGGGGTGGGGGGTATATGGCAGGTGTCTTTTGTTTGATATTTAAGGAACGTTTGTGGCGGTGTACACGTGTCACAAAAGTTCCTCTACTGTACAGTAACAGTGGTATGTTTGTTAAAGAATTAAATTTCAAGAATTGAATTTCGAGGATTAGCGAGGCGATAATAAACCTGAACTGCAATTTATGTAAATAAGAATATTCCACGCAAACTACGCAGCCTGCTGCGTCAATTGACAGTCAGTTGCTCCTTATAGATACCAGGGACTCTCTGGTAGTTACTTTATAGCAACACGCGAAGAGAAGCTCGTATACGTAGCAACTGGAGCTCCTGTCGCCTCACTCTTAGCTCGTCTTCTAGGCACAGAACGCCCCAGGGCTCAGAAAGGTATTATAATATGCTGCAATAGCTCGTAATAACCAAGGTAAAGAGATGCTTTATAAATATAATGTGGAAATGAGGCGTCTCCAGCGGGCTCGGAATTCCGGAAGCGAACCGACAAGCATTTAATGTCCTTAGAACTGGTTGGGATGGTACGAGAGAATAAATCCGCGGTCTGGAAAGAATATCGGAAATTAGGCTTTAAATATCCTCCGTTAGCAGCTGCGGTATTTGAGAAAACGATATAAACTTGTCTTTGGTGCCGCAGAAGAGCCCGACACAGTCTCTATGCCTGCGACAGATCCACCGCCAGCAAGTAGATAGGACCCTACTGCGCTCTTTATAGCAGTGATAATATCTACTGCTTCTCATATTCCTAAAACAGGCAAAATGCTAAGCGATGTAAAAGTTAGAGTACATAATACTCCTTGTAGAGACCCTTGCACTAGTGATAGCAGCTATTTTTACCGCCTCGCTCCAGTTTTGTGGCTTCCGATGAAAACCGAGAAAATCACCGAAAACTCAAAAGTAGCACCGCGTGGCACCTTGATGGAGAAATTCCCACTCTACCTCCAATTTCATAGCATATAATATATACCAAGGTTATTATACGTCGTCGGGACGTCTTTAGAGAGCAATAGAAGCAGAGAAACAGATTTATAACCTTCAAAGTTCGCCAGAAATAGACAGCGAATACTATGAAGTTTCAAGCGATTTTCGTCGCTACAAGCCTCTTATTAGCCCTGTCTGCGCAGCAAACTCTGGCTGGCACTGACCCTGATCAATGTAAGTGGCCGAAAAAGGAATCTAGGCTAGTGGCTCTCCCCTTTTCTCAGTCGAGTCGGGCTGGGCTGAGAACCGACTGCAGCCCCTACTTGAAATCCGGTTTTTCATTTTTTTCCATTCTCTTTTACGCTTTTCTTCTTCTTTACAGATGATATGTTGGTCGAGTTCCGTGATGCCATGCTTGCTCGCCCTGGCCAGAGTTGGACTCGTGCCTTGTCTTCCTGGACCTGCCCTACTCGCCCAGACAACTCCTTTGGCGGCTCCTGTGATCCCTGTGGGCAGGAAGTCTGGGGTAACTGGGAGCACATGGCATGCAGAGGACCTCCTGTTACATATACAAAAGATGCAGTCCCCGGAATTGGTGTTGTAACTAACGTCCATATAACTGATTATGGTCTTGAAGGCGCCGTTCCGTTACAAGAGCTCTGTGGTTTCAAGAGTCTCCGTGAATTTGACCTCGATGGTGGTCGGTTGACCGGTGAGATTCCTACTGGTTTTGCTGAATGCTTCCCTCAATTAAGAGAAATTGATCTTTCTTATAACCAACTCTCCGGAGAGATCCCCGCCGCCATTGCTGACGTGCAATCTCTCCAACAATTCAAAGTTGACGTCAATCAGATTACTGGCCCTATTCCTGAAGCGTATGGCAACATGAAAAATATGAACTGGCTCAGATTAGGTATGAATAAAATGACTGGAAGAATCCCTCAGTCCTTGTCCAATACTCGACAACAGTTGTCGCAATTAGGGATCGACAATAACGATTTCGAAGGTGATTTGTATCCTTTAGCAAAGCATCAAATGATCTCTTTTCTTGGCCATAATAACCCAAAGTTGTGTGGAATGGTGCCTGTGGGTGTGCGATTTGCGCATGGGTTCAATTTTTATAATACTGGGTTGGGGATGCCTTGTCCTGAGGAGATTGCTAATGGATTGGATACCGAGTAATAATCATTTGTTTTGTTGAAAAGACGTCGAAGAGGTTTTTTTTGTTATATGGCAGGTGTCTTTTTTGGTTTGATTCTGGGAGGAAATTTTGTGTGGTGGTATACAGTAGCAGTGGTATTTTTGTTAAGAATTCAATTTCAAGGATTAGCTATGCAATAATAAGCTGAATTACAAGTTATGTAATTAATTAATAAATTAAACGGTTGCCGCCAAGCGGCAAAAGAGCAACCTGCCAAGCCGCTCCCTAGCAGATATTTTCTACACGCACACACTCAATACTATCAAAAACGCTAGAATATGAACCTACTTATCAATCTTTGGAAATATTTCTAGTTGACACCGCTTCGGTCCCCCAGTTCATCCCGATGCCCTGGGCGCAAAAAAACGATGGGAAGCTGCTGTTGGAGCAATTGTATTTTAACCCTTTATCTTTGGCATTTCGGAGGCCTTGGCAAGCATTCTGTCACCCACACCCGCTTCGAAATGAACTTAAGATCCCAAATTTCAAAGCCCTTGGAGGCTCCCAAGAGCTTCGACACAGATTATACCTCGCATTTGACATTACAATCTCAAGATGGGGTTAACCCTAGCACACCTCAAAACAAACAACGGGGTGCTAAAAGTGCTGATATTAGGACTCCAGACCTCTTCTTGAACGTGCCAGACGAGGTGTTGGTGCAAATAGTGACAAGGTTGGATTCAACTTCTGACCTTTGTTCTCTTGCGCTTTTGAACCGACGCTGGCAAAATTTAGTAGAGGTAAGAAGCCTACGTACAAATTCCATAAACGTGTAATAGACGTTTTAAACTTTATTTTTATTAATTAATCTACTTTCCAGGGATGCTCAGATCACTGGCGTTCTCTTTTTCAACAAGCTTATTGCATCGGCGTTCCAGCGTCACCTGCACAACATCGAGCTGCCGAGCTGGCAACATCCTGGAAAAAGCTCTTTCGTTCTCGTTTTCTGGCCCAGGCCGAGGTTATGCCTTGGGAGAAGCCCTCCCCTTTTGAAATTCAGGCTGCTAGTAAGTAGGGAACATTTCAAATTTCACCGTCTTTCTTTTTGGATTTTTTGGAAATAACCCCTTCATCTCTTCCCTTCTTTCTGCAGTTGAGCAAATGTATCTAAGCTCCTGTCATACCAAAATTCGCAAGCAAGATACAACCACAACTGTAGATGGTACTAACCCACTTCTTCTCTCTCCTGTGGCCCCCCAACAACAACAAAATCAAAATCACAAAGAAGAAACTTGCATTATTTTTCTCGTCGACGGCAGCGGCAGTGTCACTGAGGAGGACTTTAATTCCATGACCTCTTTCATGCTGACTGCTGCTACTCTAATCAAGTCAACTAAACAACCTCATCAACATATCCATTTAGGAGTTATTCAGTTCAGTAATGAAGTGAGGGTGGAATTGCCGCCAACCCAGATCAGTGGTGTCGTTCTTGAAACTGGGAATGGCAGGGGATGTGAAGGTAAAATAAATTTTCAGAACAAGGGTGCTGAGGGTGAGAAGGCGGAGGAGGAGGAAGAAAGTCCATTTTTCACTGCTGTGGAGAGTATGGTACGTATAAATGGTGGGACCAACATCGCAGCAGCAATTCAAAAAGCTGGACAGCTGTTTAAAAACCTTTCCACCAGCCACAGCAACGAAGACCCTGAAAACAGCACTAGAGCTCCCCCCCGCTCTACGAGTGAGCTTAAGAAAGTAATTGCGCTGCTTACTGATGGCCGAATTGACTCATTCCAATCACACGAAGCGAAAGAAATAACTGCTAGGCTTGTAGACGAGCAAGGAAACGTCGCTTTACATGCGTTTGGCGTTGGTAGGGGTGTTGATCGGGTCGAGTTGTTGAGGATAGTTGGTGGGGCCTGTCCCGCTCGAGAAGACGCTGCGAATAGATATCTGCCTTTAATGGTACTAGAAGATGCACCCTGGTAGTTCTCTTAACAGTGTTCTTCGGAAGGTATTCTGAGGGTATTTTTCTCCTTTTGTATATTATACATAGTCTAAATAATAATAATGATAAATAGAAGATCTAGATTTTTTAGAAGAAGTAATGCAGCGCCCAGCTGGCCAGAATAAAGGCGGCGCCGCAGGCCCAGTTTTGCATCTCTAACACTTTTGTGCTCCTGTATGTATATTAGTAGCTCTGCTGCTATTTAAGTAGTGCTAAAGTTGTCCCATTATGCATTGTTTTTGTATATATCTATTGCATTTCTGTTGTAAAAAAAGTACTCGTCACTTTGCGATGCATCCTACTCACTACGTTCTTTTTAAGTATACACCAAATGTATTCTATCTGGAAAGCGGGGAAACCCTTTTTTCAATTCCTGGCGTACCCATCATCTAGAGCAGCGCTTGCTTCCAGCACTGGCTATGTTCAATCTCAGACAACGAACTTCAGAATCATTTTGAAAATGCCACGTAAGCGCTATCGATTTGGTAAAGAGACCAATAATTAAAAATAATATTCTCGCCAATGCCCAAAGTTGCCCTATTTAGCATTGAAAATATCTCAAAAATAGAGACAACAACGGTACTATGGCGACCAATGCTTTGAAGAGCTTGGCTGTGATAGGTGCCGGACAAATGGGTGGTAAGTTTAATTAATTGCAATCGTCCGTGGAGTTAATAAGTGATGCTTCTGACTACCTCTTCAAATGCATTTTGACTATATAGGAGGTATAGCTCAGGCCATAGCTTCATCCGGCATTAAGGTCGCTCTTGTCGACACTAATCTTGCTTCATGTCAAAAAGCCGTCAACGTAATTAAAGATTCATTAAATAAACTTGCCGTAAAGGGAAAGCTTTCGGATGACCCTAGCACTATAATGGATAGGCTACAAGTCACTACTGAGATTGAGGTTGTTTCCCACTCAGACTTTGTTATAGAAGCCGTTCCGGAAAACGAAGCTCTAAAAGCTTCAATTTTAACAACGATCGATCGTCTCTCCCCTGTGCATACCTTGATCGCTACCAACACAAGCTCTATTTCCATCACGAGACTCGCATCAGCAACTTCTCGACCTGATAAAATAATTGGCATGCATTTTATGAACCCTGTACCCCTCATGACGCTTATAGAGCTCATCAGAGGCATGGCAACAAGTGAAAAAACTTTTCATGCAACCCTCGACTTGGCGGCAAAACTAGGCAAAGAAACTTGCGTTTCAAATGATCGTCCTGGTTTTATTGTCAACCGGTTGCTCATGCCTCAGATCAATGAAGCATTTTATGTACTTATGGAAGGTGTTGCGACAGCAGAGGACATCGATCTGGGAATGAAATTAGGGACGAATCAAAAGATGGGTCCTCTAACGTTGGCGGATTTTATAGGCCTCGACACGTGCTTGAGTATTATGAGGGTGCTGCATGAACATTTAGGGGATGATAAGTATAGACCGTGTCCGTTGTTGAGTCAGCATGTGGATGCTGGATGGCTGGGAAAGAAGACAGGGAGAGGAGTCTACGAGTACAAGTGAGGAAGTTCTCAACATTGGCGCCATTCTTTCCTCAAAAAGAGATTGTGTTGACCAGTAGGCAAAAATAGTGTTTTGTATAATATTCTTTCCATTGTAGCATTACATAAATATATGTAATACTACTGAATCTTTGGAAGTGCTTTTTCCTGATTTAAAAAAGGTTTTTATTTCCGGTCAACATGCAAATCTTTGTGAAAACGCTCACTGGGAAGACAATCACCCTTGAAGTGGAGAGCAGCGACACCATTGAGAATGTAAAGGCCAAAATTCAAGATAAAGAAGGTAAGCTAGAGGCACAATAGATATGTATATCTCCGCAGGGTCGATCAATTTTTCAATTTTCGTTTGCAAACCTCACTAAAAATATTCTTCTTGCCTTGAAAATAGGTATCCCTCCTGATCAACAACGTCTTATCTTTGCCGGTAAACAGCTCGAAGATGGCCGCACCCTCGCTGATTACAACATTCAAAAGGAGTCTACATTGCATCTTGTCTTACGTCTCCGTGGTGGTGGTGCTGCCCGTGTTGCCCTCACTGTTCGCCCTCGCATCCAAAAAGATAAGTGGTCTCTCTATTGGAAAGAGAGCATGTCTACCAAGACCGAGGAACTCAAGGATATCGTTATTGAGGTCGATCCTGCCTCTACAACCGCAGCAGAGCTGCTCGAAAAGGTTGCTGAGGCCTCTGGCTGGGCTCAAGCTGACACTTTACTCCGCTTAGAAGGCTTTGAAGATCCTTGGGAGCGAGCTATCTACAATGGCAGAGAGCTTAAAGCAGAGGCTACGTTGGCTGAACAGGGTGTTGTGGCTGCTGGAAAGGACTCCCCAAATGCTGTGGTGGTCACCGTTCGCCGGGTCCTTGTTGCTGATGGCTGGAAAATTAAGGCTGTTGATGATGATGACGATTCTGATTCCGAAGAAGAAGAGGATTTCTAGAAAGGGTGGGGGAGAGCAAGGGGTTTCTTTGAGTTGTTTTATCAGGCTGCAGAGAGGCAGGCAGCAAGCGGGAAGTTGAGCTGAATAGATTAAGCTCTTAATTCTAGCATTTTTTGACAATTCTTTTCTTGTTATAATCTTGAAAGTATTGAGAGATGCACCTGCCAATGTTGTAAAGATATTCATCCGGCTAATTTTGTAAGATTGTCAAAATTACTTGGATCGTCGAATTGTGAGAGAGAATTTAAAAATGCGACCGGAACAAGCTCCACAAGGAGATACCCGGGTCATCCTCCACATAGATTTAGATTGTTTCTACGCTCAGGCAAGTTTTCTTCTCTGCTTCGTATAAACCTGCCAAGCAGAAACCCGTTTCTATTTGCCGACCCCCACTACCACCCACCCGCCCCGCTTTTTTTTTCAGGTAGAGCAAGTGCGGCTAGGCATTCCGCGCGACGTCCCAGTCGCTGTCCAGCAATGGGAAGGTCTCATAGCCGTCAATTATGCTGCTCGTGCCAAAGGAATAACCCGGCATATGCGTGTAGGGGAAGCTAAAATAAAATGCCCTGATCTAGTTTGTGTCCACGTCGAAACACTAGGCGGGGGTGGTGCTGCTTCTGAGGAGCCTCCTAGGGATACTGCTGCTGATGATAATAGTATTGGTGCAGGAGGTAGTACAACTGCCATTGACCGTGTTGACCGTCTGACCCAAAAAGCTTGCCTCGAGCGGTACCGAAGAGCAAATTCTGAAATTTTGAAAATTCTGCATAAATTAGCACCGACGTCAGTGATTGAAAAGGCGAGTATTGATGAAGTTTATATAGATGTCACTGCTATGGTGGATAGTGAACTTCAAGGCAAATATAATTATCACAAATTTGAAGGTGGTGGCGTTGATGACAACAAATTCACGAACCACAACAGTGATAACAATAAAAATCTAGAAGCATCCCCTTCTGATGCGTTTTCTTGGGGCAGTATCGTCCCATCTGGCCCATTAAACCCCGGTAGTGAATTTGATGTACGCCTAGCATGCGGAGCAGGCATAGCATGCCGCTTACGTGGCGCTATATTAGAAAAATTAGGATACACCTCCTCTGCGGGGATTGCGACAAATAAGCTGCTTGCTAAAATAGGATCTGCTTTACACAAACCGAATCTACAGACTGTGATCCCCCCGCGTGCAGTAGACGATTTAATGAAAGATCTTCCTTTAAAAAAAGTTAAAAATTTTGGTGGGAAACTGGGCCAGAAGCTCGAAGAACAGTTCGGGTGCACCACGGCTGGTGCGGTTGCTGCGGTGCCTTTAGAGTCGCTTATCAAATTATTTGGAGCTGAGAAAGCGAGATGGATTGTAGATGCAGTGCATGGATGGAATAATGACCCGGTAGAAGAGAAGGAAAAACCAAGAAGTATGCTGGCGGCAAAGTCGTTCAACCCTACTTCTGACACTGCCTCGATTCAACGATGGATTGCTATTCTAGCTGCTGAACTGGCGCCGCGGATGGCCAGTGATGAAGATACATTTCGACGTCGTGCACGGACGCTTTCTGTTCATTTCCGAGGTGGTAATGCACCGAATCAAGATCGGACTAGGCAAGCGGCAATGCCAAAATTTTCTGGAAATGGAGTTCCTTGTGTAGAAACCATTTCACGCACAGCATGGGAGATATTTAAAATGCGATGTGCGGGAGAAGGCTTGCCGTGTGTGAGACTGGGTATCTCTGCTGGAGATTTTGCAGAATTGCCTGTGCAGGGAAAATCGGCAATCACAAATTTCTTAGTTGCGAGGGAAAAGCCTAGTAGCGGTGGTCGCGATGAGGGGGAGAAGGGCAATCATGATGGCCCTAATAATGGTAGTAAAAGACCCCTAGAACCTAGTACTGCTGCTAGAGATGGTGCTGTCCCTAAAGGAGGTGAAGATTGTCTGCTTCCATACCCTAAAATTGCAAAAGAGAAAAAAGAAGACGGTCAGAAGAAAAGTTGCGTCACCATTCCTGTTTCTGCTGCTCCTGGTGAAGAGAAAGGAAAAGAAAAAGAAGAAGAAGAAGAAGAAGAAGAAGCTGTCGTTTTGCCTGAAGAACTGCTACGAATTGTTGACATTGCTGAGCAAAGAAGGTTATTGAAAGAGGCGACGATGCTTAAAGCCCTGGAAGATGGAAAGAATAGAGGGAGCAATGGCGGCGGTGGGGGCAAAGGTGGTAACAAAGGAGGAGGGAAAGGCGGTCAAAGCAATATCTCTCGTTTCTTTATTCGAAAAAGCTAGGTAGGTGTATATGGAGCAATACCTGTAATATGACTGATATATCTTGAAGCAGGAGGGAATGACGGAAAAACTTTAAATGAAGTTTTTGAAAGGGTCCCAGCTGGGTGTTGGAATATTTACTTGCCCCTCCGGCAGATCTCATTATTTTGCGTGGGAGATGAATAACTTATTCAATAAGCGAGGCTGGGAGAAAGGCTGGGAGAGGGCTGGGAACTGACATACTCAACGCCGTGCTGGGCTACGCCTGCTGCCACCTGCTCCCGAAGCCTCACCATCCAGTCGGGCACAAAGAGCTTGTAGACATTCGGGCACAGCTGCGCTGGGTCTACTGTGGACCGAGGCACGTTGTAGGCCTCTCCTTGAGCAAAACCAGCAGCAGCTTCCAGCGCAGGCAAAGCAGCAATGGAGGTTTTGGAGGCGTAAGAACGTTGCATCTGGTCCTGAAGGCTCCACCCCATCAACGTCGCTGTCTGGTACGATGATACATCTTCAGAAAGCAAGGTGGTACAGAGGGTATTGCGACCAAGATGCCCAACAACGACCTTGCGCAACTCAGCTTCCTTGAGCAAGGTTCTTAAGTTGCTCGTAATTTGACCCACTTTCGCTTCTGTCGCCTTGCCTTTGGCTAGAAAACCGTACTCCAACCACCCAAGAGGGTTTGATTCAGCTGCAAGTGCGGGTTCTGACGCACGGTAGGCCCCAACAGCATGTGCAGCAGCGACAGTGCCGTACAGCATGCACGCAATGTGAGCCAAGATGTCCCGGCCATGAGCCCAACCGAAGAGATAGTTATAGCTCAAATCTACGAAAGCGAGGTGGCCATGTGTATCAAGGAGTGGGTCTTTGTGCTGCAGCATGCCAAGGTCTCTCAGCATCGAGCCACTATCGTGCTTGAGCTGGGCATCGAGTGAAACCCCAAGCAGGCGGCGGGTAGTGCCGTCGTGTTTTTGGTGCACCGTGAGCTTCATTCCAAAGAACTTGAGGTGAGGCAAAATTTCACTGCGATTCCCCCTCGACATCAGAAAGCTCAGGCCAGCTATGGAGAGCAGGATGGCATCCAGCTCTCTCAAGGGGCTCATCAAGGCAACTGCTTGGACTTGTTTGATTTCGGCGACGGTGATGAGCTTTGCCTGCGCAATTTTTTGAACTGCTGCTACGCGCTTGTTTGGGTGGGCATAGCCCCTCCACTTCTCCACCAGCAGCTTCCACGCACTTCCTCCAATGGCGGATTTGTTCTCAATGGCAAGGAGGGTGTCATTTTTGAACTTTTTGGTTGCATCGGCGACTGGGCGTTGCTCCCCCGGGACCCCTAGCTGGATGGCTACAAGGCGGGTGAGAGCAGACTGGAAGACACTTAATGTGCCAGCGGGGTGCTTCACAGCACCAGCATCAACTCCAGATTGGATAATCCTGTCAATTGATGTAGCAATAGCATCGTAGGGCAGCACGAGGGCTGTCGTCGCAAGGGGCTGGTCAGCCCCGGTGACTCTGTTGATTGCAGTAAAATAGTTGGTTTTGGTTGCGAATCGGAGCTTTCCAAACCACTCTGCGCACACCCTGTCTACAATATACCGGTGCAGAGGCAGCGTGAGGTCTTTGTACTGCAAATATACCCCAATATCTAGTAAATTGGCGTTGACCAGCTGCTGGGGGTCGGCGTCCAGATTGACAAGGAAGGCAGCGGGAATTTTGGCCAACAGGTCGAGCACAGCTTGGTCTGAGAGGCGCTTGATGTCTTCTGCGCTCAACTTTGGTCCATCGCCCAGCATGAACTCACGGACAGCAGCACCGAGGTCAGGAAGAGCTGGCAGGCCGGGGATGGCGAGTGCAGCAGAAAGGTCGTCGTGCTCCACCTGCTCCTGTTGCTGCTGCTGCGTAGGCTGGACCTCTGCAACACGCTTTTTTGTAGGGCGTCCTCTCGTAGGCTTGATAACGGTGAATTCATCGAATTTAGCAGGTGTTTGATCACCCCGGCGAGGTCTCACCGTCCCTGCAGCAACACCAACAAGGTCAGCTAAAAAGTAGCAAAAAAACATCGATAAAAGACAATCTAAACCTACTGGGTTCATTAGAAGTAGGAAGGGCTTGAGAAGGTTCTTCAACTAAAACAAAGAGGTCTGGCTGGGATTCTGTTGCTGTGGGCAAGACCCCGGGCTGGGATTCAAAATCAGCGGTGGCTCCTGCAGGCTCCATGTTGCCTAGGAAGAAACGCTACTATGTCTCGAAATAAACACCAATTAGATTAAAGATGTGAAACGGAACCTAGGCTGATGAATACACTCCATGCATAGGACGTGTGGCAGCTCCTTCAAGGTAGGAAGCTGCTGCAGTACCGGCGAAGGAAGGAGCAAGGATATTGCACCAGCTTACAAACTAACAGATAAAGACAGTGCAGCTATCTATCTCAAGTGATTGTGTTACATACAGACGATATAGATACCATATGAAGATATAGAGGCGATAGATGTTGGGTATCTGCCCTGAATGTGCAATTAAAGAGTTTGGCGGTGGCTGGCGGTGAAGGCGGTGGAAATTCGTTCCTCACAAAACTGAGATAGAAAGGCAGTATAGCTGCGTCTCAGCAAGGCAGCTCACTGCATGTGGGTGATGGAGCAGTAGATGAAAGCGTAGTGCTGATTGCCGGAGGTTTCTCCACCAACTGGTGCTATTAGACAGCTTGGCAGCCACCGGGGGGCTGGCTGGCGGTGGGAGCGGTGGTGGGAACCAGTGGGATTTGCCCAAGGCAGCAGCGACTCGGTCAAGAGGAGAACGAGCGCAGCTGGATATTCAACGAGCTGATGTCGATGATTTGATATCGTGGGTGCTGCCACTCAGGGGTGCAGACGCAGCGAGTGATCAGGAATCGCCTGAGCGATCATCAACTTTATGATCAGCGCAGCATTGGTGGCGAGCAGACTGCTGCAGCCTCTCACAGATATTTGGTATTCATTTCTCTTTGCAAGAATTGCTCAGAACGGCGTTTAAAGCCTTCTCCCAGCCTTTCTCCCAGTCTTCTCCCCGAGAGTGGGGCCCAGCCTCACTTATTCATCTCCCACGCAAAAAACCAAAAGAAATTATTAGAAGCCCTGCAGGCAATTCAAGCATATTATTTTTTTCCTAGTCTTTTTTAAAGAAAAATACTCTAAGTGTTTAGGGACTGCTGGCTAAGGCTGTTTCCGCTTTTACTCGTAATTTTCCTCGATGCAACGCCCAAGCCGTGGGCCGTTTGCTCTCTTAGGGACCGCAGCGGCATTAGGAGTAGGAGTCAGAGCGATCAAAAAAGTAAGTGCATCATCTTTGCCGTTTTTGTTGGCAACAGATTAGAACTTATCTGAATTGTTTGTTGTTTTCATCTTGGATCAGCTCACTAATTAATTTACTGTTCTCTTGTGCTTGCGCATCTTGTAGGCTCGTCCATTCCAAGCATATAATGCCCTAAACCCCCTGAATTCTATGGTTTTACCGGCCAGCTTGGCTTCATTCGAACTTGCTGCGGAATCCACCTACTCCAACTGCCCTAATTGCAAACCCCAATTTTGGGACAACTTGCCCATCAAAGAATTAGTTATCTGCGGCATCTTTTTTGTAGGAGTGGTTCTAAGTGGACAAGCTGCCGTGGCTGCCGTAAGTGCCTTCATTTTCAAAAAAGTGCTTTTCTGGCGGGAGTCCCAGGTCTCTATTTATCTTCTTTTCCTCGTTTTCTAAAATATGACTTCACCTTTCTTTCCTTCTGTAGAACATCGGGTACGCTAGAATCATTGGTTTCACTTTCGCAGTGGGATCAGCTACTTTTACCGCTGCAAGCAAGCTCTTTGGGATTGAAAAAGAAACCACAATTTTAGGCCTAAAAATAGATCAAGAAACCGCAATGTTAGGCCTAAAAATAGATCACCTAGAGACGAGGCAAGCAGAATTCAAGGTCGATGTCAACCAGGTGAAGGTCGACTTTCACCTGGTTGAGATCGACCTTCACCTGGTTGAGATCGACCTTCACCTGGTTGACATCGACCTTGAATTCTGCTTGCCTCGTCTCTAGGTGATCTATTTTTAGGCCTAACATTGCGGTTTCTTGATCTATTTTTAGGCCTAAAATTGTGGTTTCTTTTTCAATCCCAAAGAGCTTGCTTGCAGCGGTAAAAGTAGCTGATCCCACTGCGAAAGTGAAACCAATGATTCTAGCGTACCCGATGTTCTACAGAAGGAAAGAAAGGTGAAGTCATATTTTAGAAAACGAGGAAAAGAAGATAAATAGAGACCTGGGACTCCCGCCAGAAAAGCACTTTTTTGAAAATGAAGGCACTTACGGCAGCCACGGCAGCTTGTCCACTTAGAACCACTCCTACAAAAAAGATGCCGCAGATAACTAATTCTTTGATGGGCAAGTTGTCCCAAAATTGGGGTTTGCAATTAGGGCAGTTGGAGTAGGTGGATTCCGCAGCAAGTTCGAATGAAGCCAAGCTGGCCGGTAAAACCATAGAATTCAGGGGGTTTAGGGCATTATATGCTTGGAATGGACGAGCCTACAAGATGCGCAAGCACAAGAGAACAGTAAATTAATTAGTGAGCTGATCCAAGATGAAAACAACAAACAATTCAGATAAGTTCTAATCTGTTGCCAACAAAAACGGCAAAGATGATGCACTTACTTTTTTGATCGCTCTGACTCCTACTCCTAATGCCGCTGCGGTCCCTAAGAGAGCAAACGGCCCACGGCTTGGGCGTTGCATCGAGGAAAATTACGAGTAAAAGCGGAAACAGCCTTAGCCAGCAGTCCCTAAACACTTAGAGTATTTTTCTTTAAAAAAGACTAGGAAAAAAATAATATGCTTGAATTGCCTGCAGGGCTTCTAATAATTTCTTTTGGTTTTTTGCGTGGGAGATGAATAAGTGAGGCTGGGCCCCACTCCCGGGGAGAAGACTGGGAGAAAGGCTGGGAGAAGGCTTTAAACGCCGTTCTGAGCAATTCTTGCAAAGAGAAACGAATACCAAATATCTGTGAGAGGCTGCAGCAGTCTGCTCGCCACCAATGCTGCGCTGATCATAAAGTTGATGATCGCTCAGGCGATTCCTGATCACTCGCTGCGTCTGCACCCCTGAGTGGCAGCACCCACGATATCAAATCATCGACATCAGCTCGTTGAATATCCAGCTGCGCTCGTTCTCCTCTTGACCGAGTCGCTGCTGCCTTGGGCAAATCCCACTGGTTCCCACCACCGCTCCCACCGCCAGCCAGCCCCCCGGTGGCTGCCAAGCTGTCTAATAGCACCAGTTGGTGGAGAAACCTCCGGCAATCAGCACTACGCTTTCATCTACTGCTCCATCACCCACATGCAGTGAGCTGCCTTGCTGAGACGCAGCTATACTGCCTTTCTATCTCAGTTTTGTGAGGAACGAATTTCCACCGCCTTCACCGCCAGCCACCGCCAAACTCTTTAATTGCACATTCAGGGCAGATACCCAACATCTATCGCCTCTATATCTTCATATGGTATCTATATCGTCTGTATGTAACACAATCACTTGAGATAGATAGCTGCACTGTCTTTATCTGTTAGTTTGTAAGCTGGTGCAATATCCTTGCTCCTTCCTTCGCCGGTACTGCAGCAGCTTCCTACCTTGAAGGAGCTGCCACACGTCCTATGCATGGAGTGTATTCATCAGCCTAGGTTCCGTTTCACATCTTTAATCTAATTGGTGTTTATTTCGAGACATAGTAGCGTTTCTTCCTAGGCAACATGGAGCCTGCAGGAGCCACCGCTGATTTTGAATCCCAGCCCGGGGTCTTGCCCACAGCAACAGAATCCCAGCCAGACCTCTTTGTTTTAGTTGAAGAACCTTCTCAAGCCCTTCCTACTGTTTTCGGGGTCAAATAGCTTTCTCGTTATAACTTGACTGTGGTGAGACCCAAACTGTCCCAGACACTATACGTTAGAGTACACTTTGGGGGTCAAAGATTTCTATTTCCAAATTCAATGGACCCAAACTGCCCCAAACACGTTATGGTTAGAGAACAGTTTGAGTCCACACCGGGATCCCAGAGGTACCTTCTTATCCTCTATCTATTTCGGGGTCATTTGGGGCAGCGGAGCTCAGAATTCAACCAACCCACTACCAAATGGCAAGGGTGATGGAAGGGCTTGCTTTAAGGGGAAGGAGAGCTGGCCAGGCCTCAACCGTCGTCGGCGGTGCTTCATGATGATGCAGTGGCCCGCAGCCGGCGTTCAACGTTCCCCACCCATGTCTTTAACCACCACTACCATTTTTACATAAGATTCAACCAACGTTTAACCTTTCTATAAAAAGTTTGGCCGCATCGTCCTCTCAAAGCCCCACAGCGCTAGAGTAGTTAACAGAGCCACAAATGAGACGCTATGTTAAAGGAAACCACATGGATGACCTAATATAGAAACTGATAGCCCAAAATGAGCTCTGAAACATCGACCGTAAGGGCATCAAAGTCGCCCAAATAGTAAGGTCTTAGTACTGCAGTGGAGGGACAACTTTTGCCTTTTTTGTGATTTCGAGTATTAAAAATATATTTTTTATACTTGATTTTTTTTCCAGCTATGCTGATTGTCATCAATCTAGAATATACCTAAATCCAAGTCCCTCTTGTGGCCAAATAATTTGTTTTTTCAAGTCAAAAAAATCTTGAAGAAAGTATTTTTTCGGCGCATTTTTCAAGGTCTTGATAAAAACATGTTTTTAAATAGTGATTAACATGTAAGACGGTGATAAACAATGTTTCCATAAAGCTCAACGTTGTAAAGCGTAAAAACACAGAAAGTTTTGAAGAATTAAAGTCGCCGGCAATCTCGTAAAACAGCTTGGCAAGCTCCGGGATCCCGGAACCAGCAGCGGGCCAAAATAACAACTTCCAGTGCGCCGCCCAAGCGCAATTAATTAATCCACAGTAGTTATCAATCAATTAGCCATCGATTGTTTCATCGTCGCCGGCACTCTGTCGCCGGCACTTCTTGAGGTGGTTTGGGGCTGGAGGCCGCCGTTGACGGGGAGGCTACAGCTGGCAAAGGCAGTTAAAGATTAGCCGTGTCACAAGGGTACACCAGCTCCCATGGTGGTTGCCACTGCAGAGTATATTATACGAGTGTCGATGGATAGCGCCGCTTTCGACAGAATTCGTTATCGCCGATACCCAGCACGCTGGAGGAGGACAAAGGCGGGAGCAGGATTCCCGGGAAAATGTATTTAAAGATTTTTGCCCTCTACAAAGCATAACAAGCCTGCGAAATCCTTTAAATAATTACACAATACAGATACTCTATTCTATTCTATACGAAAAAAGTCATATAAGGAGCTAGCAGCTATAGAATGCAAGTGAAAATCATGATCCAAATGCCTACCAACGCCATCGAGTGTCTCTCACGTCTGTGGCCCCTTGCTGATGTAGAGGAGTATCTCGCAAGCTACGATCCAATCATCCTCTTGGAATACACCGGGCTAGGTGCCAAGCCCATCTCCGAAGACGACCTACAGCGCTGTGGCGGCGAGAAGAAGCGCGCCCAGGCGGTTCGGGTCTATGACAAATTTGGAAAGCTTGAAAAAAATACCAGAAAGAGCTACCAGACCTATTGGAATCACTTTCACGCAGCGATAGCTGAGCTGAACACACGTCCAGAGTACGAGAGCCAGCCTCTTTCATGCCTCGCCCACCCTGTGAGCAAAGTTGCCGACGCCGCCCAGATTGTTGTGGACAGCCTACTGAAGGGCGACAACTTAAAAGGAAGCATGAGTTCTTTCCAAAATGCGATGATAAAACTAAGAGAGTGCCAGCTGGGCATACCGAGGCCTGGTAGCCTGAAGGATGATGCGTGGTTTAGAGGAGCTCTGGAGACCGCTGGGAGGGTGACGGCAAAGAGAAAGTTCGCCCCGGAGGCCAATTCCTTGCTGGGAACCGAGGAGACAACGACGCTAAAACCCCATGAGTACGAACAGGTTATTGATAGTTGCATGAGGGTTGGAGGCGACAGCCGCTCCCGATGGCTTACTGCAGCGTTCATCAGCTTCGGCTTCAGCAGCGCTTCCCGCTGCAGCGACCTTTGCACGATGAAGTACAAAGCAATGTTCACCACGACCCAAGACACAAACCCAGTTCAGCATTGCTTACTAAATGTTAAAAAAGATGGGAACACAAAGACGAACAAGTATGGCGAGTTTCGCGGTGCTGCATGCGGCCTCCATAAACATGCCCACCTCGACGCTCAAGGCTGGTTAGCCGACCTTCTGATCTACGATGCCTTGACTCCAGGCAGAGACGTTGACTTTGGGGACTTGGTGTTGCATAGAAGAGAAGAATGGCGCACGATGCCTCTGTTCCATCAAGATAACAGTGTATCTGCTGATGGACTGACGGCGCTCTTCAGCAACCAACTCAGCAAGGCCGGGCTGCGAAATACAGTAAACCGCTTGATGCACCTCATGCGCAACACCGCCGCCATTCGGTCAGGTGCTCACACCTCTGTCGACATCGTAGAACGGCTCGGTGAGTGGAAATCAGGCAGCGGTACCTGTGCCAACTCGTACTTAGCAAAAAGCCAGTCGTCGGCGCTGCCAGCACCTGGGTGCTCATTTAGCCCTTGCCGGGTTCAAGGGGTCATTCAAACACTATTTGGGGCGCGCAGAGGTGCAGGTGCCTGATTCATGGGTCGATGCAGTCATGCCAGGAGTGAGAAAAGCGCTGCAGATACTCTTGGAGCAGCATCAAGGGTTGAAATGCCACGAGAAGGAAATAGGCGCCGAGACTTTCTTACAGGTGTTGTTGTATTTGGGGATGGTATGCTGGCAGAACCTCCCCTTGAAATACCACCGGTACGGAGACCGTTATACGCTAGCTCATCTAAAAGAAATCAATGGCATCATGCAGACTGCCGAGTACAAAAAGTTTGCTGAGAAGGTGTTGGACAAGGAGCGTCGGGCAATTGAAAAAATTGAAAATAGAGAAGAAGATGCCCATGATGCTCCGCCCAGAGTCGCTGTGGAGGTTCCCAAGGCCTCCACCAAGGTCTACGCCAGCCACTCGATTGCATTCCGCGACTGCAAGACCTGCGTTGACCTCTGGAACCTGTGGGAGCAGGAGAGACCAATCATCAACAACATCGTTGAGAGCTCCGACACCAAGCAACCCCATGGCCTCACAATGCAGAAGGGCAGGCTCGAAGCGGTGGTGAGGGTGATTGCGAGGCTTTCTGAGGAGAAGGGCGACCTGCAGAGTGGTATTCAAGCTCTGCAGGGGGTCTTGGAGAAGCTCGACGCCAAGGAGAAGTCACTCGGCGGGAGAGCAGGCATCAGCATTTCCACGTTCATTGAGGCGCTGCAGGGCGTTGTCAACACAACTGACATGCAGAAGCTGAAGAGTACTATCAAAGGACGGTCAAAAGTAACCAAGCTGGACCTAAAGAACCTGCTGGATGTTCACTGGCAGGCGACAACGGGCTGGCCGGCGGTGCAATGGGCTGAGGCTGAACGGGCTGGAGCCTAGTGGGTGGAGAAGCGCTGATGACCTCTGGAGCAACTTCACCTACCTTTACTTCTCTACATCTGTTGCCCCAGCTTGCTTGTGCGATGCCTGCCCTTTTGAGGGAGCTACTGCCATTTTTTGGCTGGCGACGCTGATCATGGCTGGCGGCTGGATCCCCAAAGCTGCTTTAACAGTGAAAAATGACGATGGCGGCCGTTACATGTCGATATCAAATGTGGATTTGATATTGGAAACACATATAAAGATTAGAGCTGTCATAATGTCAGGAAGCAGACTGTGAAGATCTGATCAGAATCAAGGAATCGCTTTGAAATCAAATATCAGGCCTCCTTGGAGTTGGAGTCCTCACTATATCCGTGGGAGAACTATATTTCTGGGATATATATTTCTTCTAACTTTGTTTTGGTTGCCTGCTCCCACCCTCTCCCAGCAGGGTATATAGGGCAAAAGTTCGAGATTCAATGGTCACTAGCAAAAGGAGTTTGAACTTGTATATTTCTAACACCATATCCTTGTATCATGTGAGAGCCAGTTGTTAAGTCAAGAGATAAAAGCATTCGAAGATAACTTGCTTTAAAGATTTAAATCTTAGCATCTTATGCTCCTCTGAGGCTAACGCGAGAATTTCTAGCTTGAAGACCATGCATCTCGTGTGCATGATGCAATGGGCTTAAAATCTTGGTTACCAGTATCTTTGTAACGTCGAATTTCGGGTAAAAAGACAGTTGCTCCAAATGATTTTAAGATTGAAATCTTTGATATTGACAGTACTCGTATGCCTTGCTAGCGTGTCATTAGTTCATTCCAGGTTAGTCCATTGCATATCGACGGGACTAAATAGCTTCAATTTCGTAAAATCCAGAATTTTATATTACTAAATCTTGTATTCCTCTGGTCCATTTTAATTGCAGAGCATGGGTGTACACTTTTGTCTCCGCAGACCATAGTGGTGACCTTCTACTCCCCCATTTCATCAACTACTACCATCAGCTCGGTATTACCTACCGCAGATTCCTTATTCTAGTCCACCACACCCCTGGCAAGTTCCCCCGTGACGGCCTTGAACGCCTTCTCGGTATTTGCCAAGGTTATGCAGTAGAATGCAAATTATGGGAAGGAGAATACACTCCTGATAGACATTTGCAGCATGAATTAACCATGCTTAGAGACTTTGTGTATGAGCCTCTCGATTGGGTGGTTGTAGCCGATGTCGATGAACTACAAGAATGGCCGACACGTGACCTCAGTAATTATTTGGCAAATGAGAGTCAAGAAACTTCGGTGACTTATTTTATGGGCCAAATTGTCGATAGAGTTGCTGCAAGTGGAGAATTAGCTGAAATTACCCCAGTAAATATAAATAATTTCACTCCATCACTGTTTGACCAATTCCCGCTAAGATGTGTTCCTCATAGCAAAAACGCGAGCAGTAGTACAACTGGAAGATCTCCTGTTACCCGTCAAAAGGTCATCGCGTTTAAAAATTACCTCCGTACGGGAAGAAGCAGAAGACGAGTTATCTCCCCTGATGCGGCAAAATCTTATTTTAGTCCCTGCAAGCCTGACAGGTTGTGTCCTCGTGGTGGCCTTGACTTGGGAGACACTCAGCTTGATTTATTCAACCTGACGCCGTATTCTTCGTATGAAAATAGATACAAGTATATTGGTAGCCCAAGAGGAGTACGTGGGGAGAAGTTCTTTTGGCCTTATAGAGTCCATCCACCCAAACGAGGCGGGCCCGTCTACGTCCACCATTTCCAATTTCATTCCGGTTTGGTTGATCAAACACAAGAACAATTGCAGAGATACCGTGGAAATTGTGATGTAGATGTTGAGCTACCCAACTGCGAGCCTTTAGTACCCCACTGGTCTTCTGTAGTGGTTGCATGGAGGCGATTAAGAACTCTGTTGCAAGTGGACACTACAGGGATGCATTGCGAATTAGCGTCAAAAGTCGGTGTATCTGAAGACACTCCAGATGGTATTAATACTGCATATATGGGTCTTGCCTGGGAAGAGTTTGAGGAAAGGCTGAATGTAGAATCGCGGGTTAGAAATACTGTCAAAGGTGATTCTCAAACTCGATTAGCAGGCATGCTTAATAGCGGAAATCAAGAGGAAGAAGAAGTAAAAACTAAATGGGATGATCTAGTGGATGCAAGATAAAAAATTCCTACCTAGTCTAGTAAATAAGTGACTAAATAAGTAAGGACATAATAGAATTTGACCTTATCCAAACTGACTGACGGCAAGACGTTGACGGCCCCAAGGATATTTTTTTGACCACCTCCTATCTTAAAAGAAATTGCTTCAGATTTTTTCAAGACTTTTTAATAAGCCAATTACAAGCATACAAGTGCCCATTTGTACTTGCACTAGTTTATTTCGTACCGTATGATGTAAGGAATATAATTTAAGTTTTGTTCGTGGAGAGGAAGGCGCTGACGAGCTGCTGTTGAAGTGCCAGTAGCAGTCTGGTTTCGGTGACCTTTGCTAGCAGGCACTTTAAAATTAATTCTAGTAAATTTCAATTCTAAAAAGTCTCAGCAATGGGGGTAAGAGGACTTCCTTTCAGCTGTTTGAATATTTGAATCTAGAGGGTTTGCAAATTGTGATCTCAGCTCTTGAAACTGAATATTAAAGTACATGCAGGAATTCAAGAGTTTTGAAGAACTGGAACAAGCATACAAAGCGCTGAAGCAAGAGGTGGCGCTGCTAGAACAGGAATGGCGTGAATCTGGCGTTTTAGAAGAGGTGAACTCGATCGAAACGGAATTTCTGGAGGAACAGACTGCCAAAGAGGTAGGTAAATCCAAATTTCTGGATTTTCATTGATTTAGAACTGTTCGCTACTTGAACTAACCTCTACAACCCTTCAACAGAAAAACGAATGCCCCGCTTTTCTAACTGACTTAAAATAACTCTTATCGAAATTAACAAACCCCACCCCACCCACCATCCCCTTTGTTATTGCAGCTTGGCGTTGCTGGCGTTACAGTATTGGGTGTCGGCACACTTCATAAAATCCTCAAGTTAATATTCACACCGAAAGCAGCTGCTCCTCTTATTGGCGGTGTTTGGGTCCTTGGCGGTGCCTTTATCCTCTTCCATTTTACAGGTTCCACGGCTGCTGGCTGGGCTCTGATGACACAGCGCAATGCACGACGTAAAAGGGTGCTTCATAGAAAGTTAGAAGCTATTCAGCGCCATTTTGATTCATTGACCGTGGACTCTGAATTGAATGTCCCTCCAACAACAGAACAGCGTCAAACAGAGGATATTATCGAAGCAGAAGATGCCTCTATTCGTCGTAATAGTCCTTCTAATTCTACAGGCAGTAGTGCAGAGCTTGTGGAAGCGCCGAGTGCCGAAGATGATCCAGAAGGTAGGGCTGGGGGTGTTGCTGGCGGTACTTCGACTAGCAGCACCAGTAAAACAGCAGAGAGTGGGGGCTATTCGTTAGAGTCGTGGAAGAAGTACGCAAGCCTAGGAGGCATTCGTAAGAAAGACTCATAAGAAATTAAATAAACAGAAGATGAATGAAAAGAACAAATTGTAATCCACCGTCGCAGCAGTGCTTGATTTCGAAAATTTGATCTTGAAATACTATTGATTAGTATGGAGCTTACGATTACTATTTCTCTCTTTGACCAGTTATATTATACATCATGTTACATCTACTAATTAAAGGGAGGGGAATACAACAAGGCTGTAAATGGTCGATGATTAAATAAAAGTCATTAGTCTTATTGGTAGTCGTTGTCGTCCCTTTTTCTTTTAAATGTCATCCTACTTGGTTACTACAGTAGCTTGGAACGCCTCCCTCGCTGCCCTAACAAAATTTGCAAAGCTATTTGTCGCGTTCAACTCGTCTACTAACTCTTGAATATTGGGCAACGGGGGATCGCAGGATCGCACTCCATACCGATCATCTGACAGGACGGCTACGCCCAATTTAAACTCCCTCTGTGGCTGCGCACTATCAATCATTGTAAACACCATATCAACAGTCCCTTGAAGAGAATTGTGCTCAAAAGATAAACCTAGTCTTTGTTGGTACATTTGAAGGGCAGTTCTGACGCCTGAAACGGTCTTTTGTTGTGATGCTTCTCTGGCCGCAAAATCTGAGGCATCGGCCTCTGCTGAGCGGGCTTCGGCGTCTAGAGCTGCTTGAACTTCTTGGAGGAGGGCAGGGAGGGCGTTTTGCTCTGCTTGGACTTTGGAGAGTTCGGCTTCGAGGTCGGCGACTTGTTCTTTCTCGTCGTGTAAGCCTATATAGAGAATAAGGAAAGAGAAACGTTTTGAGCGGGGGAGAGAAGATGAACTATTTGTATGCAAAAATGGCTTCATATATAAACGTACGTTGCTGGACTTCCAATGCTCGTTTCTGAAGCTCCTGTTGCTGATGATGAAGGTTGCGAATATTGGCTGCAAGATGAGAAAACATAGAATGTTAGTTTGTTCAGAAAGTAGGAAAAATAATGGTAGTTGAGGAACTGAACACGCAGAAACGCCACTACCCAGTCTTACTTTGTAAATCTCGCAAATGTCTAAGATGCTTATCTTTTTCAGCTTCTGCAAATGCCACTGATTGCTGTGCCCAGGCATCAAACCCATCCTTGAATTGATTCAACTCTTCAGTGAGACCTTGCAGGTCTATCCTTGCAGTCACCATTGTTTCCTCTTGATTTCAGGATTGTCAACTTGGTTTTATAATTTCAAATGACAATTTTTATGTCGCCTGTTGCTAGCTGTCGTGGTTTATTTTTGAGTAGCTGAAGAAAAGCAAAGCGTGTTCTCAAGGTTACGCTTGTTTCATCGCCTTTGGCAGATATTTAATTGTATAGAATTTCAAAGATTGGTAATAGGTGCGGCAATCGCGGACCTGCGTTCCTATACGCTGCGCTACAGACCTAAGCTGTGAATTTAAAATTTAATTTAGCTTTCGCATAAAATCAGAGAAAGATTGGATATTTGACATATCACTGGTAAGACCACGTTGCGTGAATAAATTCCAGATAGTAGCGATGCTTCTTTCTCTCCCAAAACTTGGTAATTTGTAATTCACACACGCTGTTTGAAGCATTTGCAACTCTTTTGGCAGCTCTTTATGCACCACAGTTGTCGATAAATACTAATGATTGTATCTGATAACTATATTCCTCCTGATTTCATGTCCCAGACTGTCATTGCCTCTGCTCGTGGATGCTCCTTCACTTTTCTCAACCAAATGTGTGCTCGCGCTTAGCTCCACCTATCAAAATGAAGCTTCCCAAGCACCTTTTTCTCGCTATCTTACTGCTCGCAACAGCAGCGAGGGCACAGGAGTTTGCATCACCTTCGAATGAAAGGCAACTCATCTCCCCAGCTCCTGACGGAGGTGATGGTGGCGGTGGTGATGGCCCTGATCCTGCAGATAGCCCTTCTCCAAATCCAGGCCCATCACCAGACCCGGATCCACCTTCCCCCGATCCAGCTCCTCCACCTGATCCAGATCCTCCATCACCAGATCCGCCTGATCCAGATCCACCATCACCGGATCCTCCATCAACAGAGCCACCATCACCAGATCCACCACCCAGCCCAATCCCGGCACCGATCCCAATCCCTGTTCCTTCCCCACCTCCCCCAAATGATCCCCGCGCAGAAGCTCTTTTAGCATTCAAATCCAAAATTACGAATGCTAATTCTATTAGCGCGTTATCTAGTTGGGTTCCTGGTCCTACCCCGTGCGGCGTGTTTGATGGCATTGGCTGTGACAATGCTGGTTTGGTCCGAAACATGAGTTTAACAAATTTAGGCATGGCCGGCACTCTATCCGATGCATTGACAGATCCTGCTCTTGCTACGTTACAGTATGTAGATCTCGAGGGAAATAAGCTTACTGGCGTCATACCTGATGCTTACAATGGGGGTGATGTCTTGCCGGAATTGCTTTTCTTCAGTTTGAGATTTAACTCGCTGTCCGGAGGTCCAACAGGCCTTGGTACGAGTGGGTGCAAAAGATTACGCGATTTTTACATTGACAATAACAATCTCCAAGCATTCCCGTCATCATGGTCTTTTGGAGCGATGAACGTTCTGACTATTCAAAATAATCTAATCAACGACTCGATTCCCGCTTCATGGTCAACGGTAGTGCCTGCTGGTAAGACTGTAGTTATTATGCCACAAAAGACAACAGCACGTATTTGTGGAGACACTCCTCAAGATGGACCTCTCTGGGCACAAGATGTGGATGGCGAGATTGTGGCTATTACAGCTCCTTTAATTCCATGTGGACCTACCCCACCTCCCGCCGCATTCCCGCCGCCACCGCCACCACCACCCGTGGTCGTCACACCTCCCCCCCCTCCTCCTCAGCCAGCACTTGCCCCTCCCCCACCTGCAGCATCCAAATCTTCAATGAGTACCGGTGTTATCATTGCTATTGCTGTCGGTGGTGGAGTTGGTTTAATCATTATAGCAGCTTTATTATTTTGGTGCTTCCGTAAACCCAGAAGAATTGATAGTGACAGCCACGGCGATTCAAATCTGGATGGTATGGAAGCTGGGTATTACAATAGCGATGGTAAATGGATGTCTACGTCCAATGGCGGTATTGGAGGCGGTCCTCAGAGCGCATCCATACCTGCAGCTGGCGCTGCTGGCGCTACCACCATTGCCACCCTTGGGCGCACCAACAGCAACGGTTCTGCCCTGGGTACCCCTGCTCACAGCAGTGGCTATGACCCTCTTCTTGAATGGGCACAGCGTCACCCAGGTGTCTCAGAAGCAGAGCTTAATGCCATGGTTGCTGCCGGTGCGCTTTCTACCCCACAACACCGTCGATCAGAATCTCGCGGGAGCGGTCTCCCTATGGACGTCAAGATGTGGACTATGAATTTCCAAGACCTTAAAATAGATAAACAAATTGGAGAGGGTTCTTTTGGGCGTGTATATTTCGCCTGGTGGAATGAGACCCCCGTCGCTGTAAAGATGCTGACTGGACCGGTGCCTATCGACGATGAAGAAGCAGAGGCGTCAATGAGTATGAGCAGTCCACTTATGGACGGATTGGCCAAAGAAAGCTCCCTTATGGCGTCATTACGGCATCCTAATGTCGTAGGCTTCCTTGGGGTGTGCTTAGGTCCTCCCTGTATCGTTACAGAGTACTGTAGCAGGGGGTCTCTAACAGATGTCCTGAGAGGAGGAAAATCTTCTCCTGCAAAAGCGGGCATGCTGGACTGGACAAAACGACTCAACATGTCTTTAGATGCAGCAAAAGGCATGTTGTACTTACACGCCCGTGCTCCTCCCATCATTCACCGTGATTTAAAGAGCCCTAATTTACTTGTAGATAAACATTGGAGGGTCAAAGTCTCTGATTTTAATTTAAGTAAGCTGATGGACGAAGGGTCGGTGATGTCATCGATGGCAGCGACCAATCCCAGATGGCTTGCACCTGAAATTTTAACTGGAAATAACGCCACCTTTGCTTCTGATGTCTATTCCTTTGCTATCGTTATGTGGGAAATGCTCACCTGGGACTTACCCTGGGGCATAACAAATCCTTGGCAAGTGGTGACGGTCGTTACCGAGGGCGGTCGTCTCGAAGTACCAGACCGGTCTGCGTTACCTGGACCAGACACAATGCAGTTCGAGGAGCTGGATCAATATGTAGCATTAATGAGGAAATGCTGGGCACATAATCCGGAAGACAGACCGACATTCCAAGAAATCATCGCTGAGCTGCGAGATATGTTGAGCGCCCGAACTGGAAAAGGGGTCAGAGGGCATACGTTAAGACTGGCATCGAGTAGTATAAATGAAGAAATGGTGGGTGCTGCTGCTGCTGGTAATGGTGGTGCATTACTTGCTGCAAGCAGTACTGGAAGTGGTGTTCTAATGGAACCGTCATCCTCAGCGTTAACTCAACAATCAGATAGCGGTCTGAATATTTCAGTTCCTCCTGTTTCTAGTGATGATGTGGCTCTTACTGGTGCTGATATGAAAGGTTCAGGAGGAGTTTATGGAGTAGGTTCTGTAGAGACGGGTGCTGGTGGTCGTCATGCTGGTGCTGGTGTTCTTGCTAGTCCTCTCTCAGATGAAGCCCCGTCTCCTCAAGTGTCGGTCTCGGGGCTAGAGCAAGAAGATAGTATTGAGATTGCAATGTCTCCACGAAGTTCTGATTATGCATCTACTGCAGCTATGACTGGTAGTTTAGCGAATGTAGATGATCTAGTAAACTCAGGGTGGGCGTCACGATTAGGGTCCAGGTTTGGTAGTGGAAAAAATAAGAAATAGATAAATGAAAAATGAAATATCGATGAAGCTGCTTCGTCGAAAAGCAGAAAAGAGAGCGACTTAAAGAAAAAATTTCCAACCGCGAGAAACCGTTATATAAATAATTAGGTATATATATTTATGCTTCAAAAACGCTGGAGTTTATTTTAATTAACATGATAATCATGATATTTAGCAAAAATTTTCCCTTTCGCTTTGTAACTCTATAATTTGACAAAGGTAACTACAGAGCTAAGAAAATTGAAAGAGAGAGCAGTGGCGGCGGCAGAATCATTGGGGAGGGACAAAAGAGACTGGCATAGCGTGAAGTAGCTCTCATTTATAATTCTCATTATATTTCAAACCTATTCGTATGATTACTGCTGATATAGCACATTATTGACAATGTTACTAAACTTTTGAGTCTTAAATTGATCTTCGATTATTTTTAAATCATGCGAATACTATTTCTGAGCATCGAGTTCTCCATCGGCACGTTTAGTGGAAATGGTATCTATGCTATATCCCAAGTACGTGCATTGCGAGGATTAGGCCATGAAGTTTTAGTTATCTGTGGACGACCAGCTGCACTGTCTCCCCCCACTGCAGACACGGATGCCAGCCTCTTCTCTGTCCCTCTTCCTGTTTGGAACCGTCTAGACGTCGGTTGCAGCTGGAAAGAGTACGCTCTAGGCTGCGGGGCACCTTCGATAGTCAACGCTGTCGTCAATTTCGAGGCAGATGTTGTGCTAGGCGTTGACTGGCACTCTTATCAAGCATATTTAAATGTTCATGAAGCGCTCGTAGCAGATTTTTATTACCAGAAATCTGCTTCCTCTTCTTTCCCTTTGAAAATCAACATTCCGCCGTATGTGTGTAGCAACTACCGAGTCTACCTACGGAGTCTCTCACCTAATGATACAGACTTTCAAATAATGAAGAAATTGGAAGGGGATTCTTTGCTCCACGGCATCTGTTCAACTGTGCTCAGTGCAAGTGATCAGAATTTTGTTGAAAAAAATTATTACATTTCTGACCACCTGCCGCCGCCTCTGCATGTGATTTTACCAGCGCTACGAGCTGATCTCGCAGCCATACCTCTTCCGCACATCACACAAGAAAGAAAATACCTTCTGTGCTGCGTGAGGGCCTCTTCCGAAAAAGAGCCGCACCGTTTTATTAATTTAATTTGTGAGTTAGAGAAGAGAAATTTTTTCAATAAAAATGGAATAATCCCATTACTAGCTGGGGCAGGATGGAAAGTGACGAGTAGCAGTGTAGGTGCCTACTCTCCTGACCAGGAGCAGCAGCAAGAACCATTAAAAACAACCTCGACCACTAGTCTCACGCCAACAGAGAAATATGTTTTAGAACTTCGGGAACAAATAAAAACATACGTCCCATGCTGTCAAGTCATTGAACATTTTCTTGGACCCATCGAAATGGCTCAAATTTACTTTCAAACAGTATTAAATGTCCACCCACCACTATATGACGCTTTTGGAATGACATGCTGTGAAGCAGCCAGCCAAATGGCACCCTCTCTGGTAGCAGGAAAGGGTCACATTGGCGCCACTGATTTACTTAGTGAAGAAAGGGAAGAGATCTTTGTGACAGATATGGAAGATTCTATTGAAAATTTGGCAGACACCGTTGAAAAAATAATTCAAAATAGAGAAAAATTAAAAAAAGTTGGTGAGACTGCAGCGGCGGCGGTGAGAAAGTGGAGTGAAAAAGCCAACGCAGCTGCTGTGATTCGAGTTTTAATTGATTCTCTAGACTCATATTCGAATAGCAGTAGTAGTAGAAATGCTTTAGAAGTACAGTCTCAAGAGGCATCTAAAAAAACACCAACAGAGCCAGTACTACCGTCAGCATGTCCATTTTATACCTTGCCGAGGAGGGGAGGCGTTGACGTTCTTGTTCCTCACACACGAACATCTAACAGCACTAACAAAGTACAAGCTGATAAGTTGATGTATAAATACTTTGAGGAGAATTACCTTGCAACGAATACACCCGTCATTTTCTCTGGTATCGCTACAAAATGGCTAGTCACAAAAGACTTTTTTGATTCTAGTACTGGAAGTATAGATATTGAAAATTTAGAAAGAAAATTTGGTGGATCAAGTGTGGTAGCTACAGATACTGCTTTTAGACATCGCGGAGAAGGACCATGCAAAGAAATGAGTGTAGCTGAGTACTGTCATTGGTGGAGGGAGCATCACAGGACGGGCAATCGAGATGGTGATAATGACCTTGAGAAGAAAGTTGATCAAGAAAAGCTTGAAGTAGAGCATGTATGGTATCTTAAAGACTGGCATTTTGTCAAAGATGCTTCGTTAGGTAGCAAACATGAAGAAAAAGAGGATTCTAAAGATTTTCGCTATTATCAAATTCCAACGTACTTTTCTGACGACTGGCTGAATGAATGGTACGACCACCTGGCCTGTACAACTGCCTTTAATGGCATCGAAACAGAGGATAACATCACCCCTGCAACAACAACAACAACAACAACAACAACAAGGACAAGGAAAACTTCTTCTTCCACTTCTGATTATCGATTTGTATATCTAGGCCCTCGAGGTTCCTCAACGCCTCTCCACACGGACGTCCTCCACTCTCATAGCTGGAGTGCTAATATCGCAGGTAGAAAGTTATGGAGGGTACTACCTGCTGAATATGCCCATTTGGTGCAAGATAAAACTACGGGAATGAGTCATCCATATGATTTCTACCCTTCTGATATTCAAGAGGGACGGAACGAAAGGGTTGTCGTTTTGAGAGATAGCAATGGTACTATTTGTTTAGAAAACCCACGTACTGGAGAACATTCTACAACCAAAAATACCGCAAAAAACTCCAATAGACAGTATTCTACAATAGCGACTCCTTTTCCTGATATAAATACCCGTTTTCCTGGGTTGCAACAAGCTCAACACCACATTCTTGAAATAATTGGGTACCCCGGTGAAGCAATTTTCATCCCTTCTGGGTGGTATCACACAGTTTTGAATTTAGATGATTGCTTAAGTATCAACCATAATTGGATATCAACACATAGTGTGATGTCCAGTTGGAGGTATTTACGGAAAGAAAGAACACGGGCTGAAAATTTGATAGAAGATTGTCGGGAATTGAATGGCGTTGCAGAATTCGAAAAGTTGGTTCAGAGGAATGTAGAAATGAACGCTGGGTTAGGGTTTAGTAGATTTGGAGCTATGGTGAGGTATATAGCGGAGAAAGCAGCAGGAAAGAATGGAAAGGAAGAGGAAGAACTCGATTTTGATAGGTTGACGGCTGCTGGGAGAGTTTTGTCCGAGCTACTTGAAGAGCAAGAAAAAGTATTCTTACTTGATCCTGGCGATAGACGAAATGATACAGGCAGTGAGATGGAAGAAGAAAAAGAAGAAGAAAAGAATGCTAGAGAAGCTCTAGAAAGTGACATTAGATTGAATAAAAAATGCCTCGAGTTGATTTCAGTGAAAACACTTTGAAAAACAACAACAGCGATAAAATTAAAAAAAAAAAAAAGTTTACTTCTCTGTAATGCTTTCTTCTATACTAACCCCAGCATGCCGCGCTGCATTTTGTACGAGAACGTAGACTTTGTCTCCAGGAACCATCTCTGCTACAGAAATAGTCCGCCATTCCTTCTCTTTACCATTTTCTTCTATTCCAACACGTGCATCATTTCTAATACCGCCACAGCTGCCTATGTTATTGTTAATTCCCCCATTTTTATTGCCCTTGGGACCTATTAACTTCACAGTCTCTGCATTTTGCAACAAAATGGAATATATCACCTCATCTTCAGTCGTTGCTTCAACTAAAACAAGCGGTCGTCTTTCTACCTTCACTCTCCCAATCAATTCTTTTTGTGTTTTTCCCGCTGCGTCGACGACGATAACCTCATCCCCACTTCTCAGTTCAGCCAAGTAACCCGTTTTATCACCTGGAAGCTGACAATATGCATGGACAGGGCCAGCATTGACTCTAAATGGTCTTGAATTGATGTACCCACTTTCTTCGCATTCACTGTGGATTATAAATAAACCACGAGCGAATGAGCCCACCAGCATCCCTTCTCCGGGCAGCATGTTGCTGCATAAATCGACACAGGCACGCTCTCCTGACCCCACAGGACGCACCTTGGTAACTTTCGCGACTTGATAAACTAACTTTCCCTGTTTTCCAGCTGATTTTTGGTCTAAATATGAAGCTAGGGCGCGAATCTCTTCAGGATTGGAAGTTTCCAAGACCACCCCGTCAGTTCCGATTTCAAGTGCTTCCAACATAACTTCGCTATCAGCTGCACTCTTTGATACTGCGAGTAAAGTAACGGGGAGAGATTGGTACGCAGCGACTAAGTTTTCTGCAGGAATAATTTGCCAATCCGATGCATCCATAACGACAATCTCTCCCGTCGTGGCAGCAGTGGCCGAGGAGGGAGACGTTGATTTGATCAAACTTGATTGTAGAGAGGCAAGGTCCTCAGGGCTGGAAAGACGGTGGATTTGGCCTATTGTGGCTCCAGAGTCTTCAACTAGAGTGCCATTGGGGTGAGCTGTAATGGTATTGATACGTCCAAGCTGTCGAAAAAGAGGGATAGTGGAAGTGGCAGCGGGATCATTGGCATCGATAAAGATTGTATCACTGAGGCCACATTCGAGGGATGCAATGAGGCATTCTTTATTTGATGTTTTGATCCATACTATTTTATTGGAAGAAGAGGATGCCATGATGCAGCAATTTCTTCTTAATCGTTGGATCTGCGATTTTGGAGCTTTAAAAAGGTATTGCGTGGAATTGCTAGGAAATATTCGCAACCCAGTCACCATTATAAGAAAATAGCTATACAGATTGTATCTTAAAGGGAATTTATGTATTCAATCTCCAATTCTTTAAAGTATTTATCACTTTTCTTTCTCAAAGCGCTTTGCCGCCACACGATATGACCAAGTGCTTGCCAATTGCTTTCTCTCTCTTCTCTATTGTGATTATGTTACAAACACACACTGCCTTTAAAGGGAAAATGCATGCGATAAGATCATCAGGGCAAACACCTTCCTTTTAGTTAAGTAAAAGAAATGAAATTAGCAACGAGAAAATTTTATACCGAAAATTTCTAGGCATTTATTATTATTCTTTTTTCTATCTTGCCAATGCAAATAGAAAAAGAAATATACACTATGCAAATGAAAATGCAGGATGAATTATATATAAGACAGTATCAAGGAAGACGAAAGAAGAAGGATAGACATAAAGTATTTCTGAAGTTATTAAAGTGTATACGGAGAAGAGAGCAGCCAGAAAAGAAAGAGCAGCCGTCTGGGAAAAATAGGAAAAGGTTTTCCATCTTAAAGGGCTTAGTATTTAGTAGGTGCCAAGTGCTGTACACGTGACGGGCTCCTCAACTTCTTTAAGATTTTTGCCTCGAGCTGACGAATACGCTCGCGTGTTAAATTGTGTTTCTTTCCAACTTCTTCTAGCGTACTTTCTTTAACATCAGTCAATCCATACCTCATCCTGATAATATTCGCATCCCTTTGGGGAAAGGTATTCAACACGTTTTCCAAATCCAATTGAAGCATCCTACGAGCAGCATCAACGCTGGGATCATCACCAGCTGTGTCCTCGATATACTCATCACTGTGATTACGCTCATCATCAGCATCAGCAGGGTTGGGAGTTTCGTAAGACGTAGGTGCACGGAAGGCTTTATACAAAGCTGTTAATTTGCTATACGACATATCAGACGTAGCAGCTACCTCGTACGCAGTAGGGGTCCTACCAAGAGATTCGGCAAGTTCTTCCTCAACTTTTCTAACGCGAGCCAGAGCTTCATGAAGATGGACAGGTAAACGAACAACACGCCCTTGGTCCGAGATAGAGCGGGTTACAGCTTGACGAATCCACCAATGGGCATAGGTAGAAAATTTGAAACCCTTGGAGGGATCGAATTTCTCAACACCTCGCTTGAGACCCTGAACTCCTTCAGAAACTAAATCTTGTAAAGCCATACCACGACCAACATAACGCTTCGCAATAGAAACTACAAGACGCATATTGCAGGCGATCATGTGTTCGCGGGCTTGTTGACCAAGCCACAACTTGCGGGTCAACTGCTCAGGTGTCAATCCAGCAGCAGCAGCCCATTCAGCATCAGTTGGAGCCTTTTGATTTTTTAAGGCAGTTTCCCTAGCAATACCTTCGATTTCTACACGATCTTGAACGAGCATAGCTAGTTGACGTTCCTGTTCCGCGGATAAAAGTTGATTCCGAGTGATGGATCGTAAAAAGGCTTCGGGGTCTCGTTGAGCGAGCTCAGCTTCAGCAGCAGAGTCCAATTTCGGGGTGGTAGAGCCTATGTTGGATGCAAGACTACGTGCAGAAGTTGGACGGTGAAGGCGTGCGCTACGAGAAGCAGCACGGGCACTTGCTCTGCCACTTACTTCGGCCACCATATCCGGGCCGCTAGCAGGGGATGTTAAACCACCGCGACTTGTGCTAGCCCCAGCACCGCTTTCAGCACGGGCAGTTCCACTAGATGAGGTGGAATTGCCATCTACGGTGCCAATTTCTACGGCAGCTGAAGCAGCAGAGCTTGAGACCTTGCGGCTTTGTTTTGCTCTAGGTTCCCGTGCGGGCTTGTCGGCACGGACGACTCGAGAGTCGCGTTGAGGTTTGGAGCTACGTACACGGCTGGATTTTGATTTCATCTTGGCCATTTGCTTCTCCCGTTGAGCTACGAGCTTGGCCTTGTCTTCATCCTGTATATATAAAAAAGTAAAAAGCAATGTGTGAGAAGTGAGGTATGAAGATAATTGAGACTTTAATTGGGAAAATTGCAATGATCAGGCGAATTGGCCCACTAAATGACCAATAAGGCTATCAATATGAAATCAGCGAAACTCTACATAAGCAAACTTACGGTAAGCTCAGAAAAGTCTTCCTTCACTACTTCTAATGCAGATTCCAACTCGGCATCGAGCCCCTGAAGGTCCTGGAGCAATGCCTCGACGTCCTGAAGTGCCTGATCAGTGCTACTCTCAGTTTGCTGAATATCAACTTCCAACGAGCCATCGAAAGTGTATAACTTCTCCAAATGCTGGCGCTCAATAACCAAGTCTGGCTGCACCATTGCTGAGGCACTGACAGCAGGGTTCGTTGCTTGGGTCTGCGTAGAAATCTTTCGGGGTGAACTGTCACCTTGTCCATATGGCAGTTTGGCCGCCGCCGTCGTCTTTACATGGCCCCTTGCTGGCCTAGGCTTCACGCGAATGCTCAGGAGGCTAGAGCCAGCACCAATCAGTGCAGTGCTCATGGCTAGGTATCACAAGCTCAAATCAATTAAATTTACAAAATTAAACGGGCAATGCGTGTGGGATCCGCACTCCTTGGCTTAATGGGTGTAATTTCTATGAGAAAACTTCTCGAGTATTAGGAGCCTTGACGCAAAGCAGGCTTACCCGCAACGATTAAGACGTGAAATTCGAGATGGTGCAAAGCAATTGTTATGATTGCTGAGCGAAAGAGACCGAGTCGGCGTGTCGGAGACCTTTATCAGTGCAGCCGCTAATGCGAGCTCCTCGATGAATTGACCCAGCTAAAGCCCACTCAAGCCCCTTCTGTCTGCTCGTTTTCTGGACCTATAACTTCGACTTTAAGCTGCTTTAGGTTACCTAAATAGTCAACATTATTAATTTACAGGTAAATATTGGGACAAGAAAGGAAGGATACTGAGAGATGGAACAAATCATCTGCCCCGCTCCTGCTGCCGCCCTTTACAGAGTCCCACCTTTTGCTTTACTTTCTAACAAATAAAGGGTTCTAATGGTGGTGATCGTCCTTCTTCTTATTCTTTTGGCGGTAAATTTCTAATTCGTGGTGCTGTGCGTGCCCAAACTGCAATAGAGATGAAAGAAAAAGAAGGTTAAAAGGCAGAAAACCCAAAGGCGGACCGAAAATGCAATGCATAAAAAGCTCTTTTTAAAAGAATTTCTGATAAACGATGCAAGTTTAAACTTACTAGAAATGTGTCATAGTCATTATAAAAGCGGTAGAAAATCCAAAACCTGAAGAAAGAAAGGGAATTTAGAAGAAATAGAGGGGTAAGCTTAAAGTTCCAGACTAGGAGAAGGGAAGGCGACAATGGCCGCAGATGCAGATTTTTGTATCCGTCCGAGCATGATTCCAGAAACTCTATGTCAGATCTTATTTCCAGAAACAATAACGTACCACATGAGCCCTGCCATTGCTTCTCCAGTGTATACATGCCACTTTGCTGCCTTGTGAATAGTGACGCCAGCATGGGTCACGCTATCATGATGGCCACCTCCTGCAGTTATCATCGAATGAACAAGCAAAAAAAAGTAAGAAATACGTTGAGATATCTTTGTTCTAGATACATTTAATGGACTTGCATCATAGATTGCGGTTTCAAAAGACATACCTGAGGCATAACTACGAGATTGTTTAACGAATTGTTGCACTGCTACACTAGTCCCCTGAGTCTCTGCCTTTGCTAATTGTTGCCACGATCTAGAGGCATATTTCCCTGCGGTTTTGGCTACCCTGGAAATAGCTGACATTGCTTGCAGACCTAATATATGGAAATTGCAATTAAAAATAAAATACTAGGGCTAGCTTTTGCGTTCTTCTGCAATCAGATAGAGTATCTGGCTTGTGAGGGAATACAATAAAATGATCGAATAATAGAGATTTCGACAATGATGTGCTAAATATCCTGCTGCCCTCTCCTCATTTCAGCTGGGAGCACTTGACCTTGGCTAAGTCTGTTTATAGCGAGCTAGCTTCTTCATTCAATACCAATAATTATTTTATAGGCACTGCTGGTGCATTACTCAAGCGAAGAGGCCGTCCTGACAACAACGGCAAGCCTTTAAAAGTGATCTTAATCTGAAGTGTTGCTCCTTTGAAAGAGTTAAAGTTTAAACAGCCATGGCAGTAGTAGACGAGGAAAAGCAAGCAGCTATCTACGAACTCAAAAACAAGTTTGATAGCAACAACGCCAAGCTCAAGCAGGTATGTTTTCACCTCTTTTGTCTCCTTCAAAAATAGCTTGATCAATTCCCGCCGTGGGCCACTAACAAACCTCAACATTGTTCTGCTCTTTCATTGCAGCTTGAATCCCAGAAAAGGGCAAACGAAGTCAATCTCCGTAGAGCTGCATTCACGGCTTCCCATTTAGATGAATTACCTGACAATATAGCCACTTACCGCTCAATAGGTAAAGCATATTTTTTGGAGCCAAAAGCAGCAGTGATGACCCACCTACAAGAAGTCGTAGAGAAGGCAGATAAAGAACTGAAAGCAGCGGCGACATCAAAAGAAGGGTTAATTGCAGCTCAAGAAGGGTTTGCAAAGGAATTGAATGAACTTCTTGGTGCTGGAAAAAAGAAATAAACAAACAAGTGTAAAAATTGAAGAAACCCGCCTCTGCCAATCACAACTTTTAAGTCTAGCAAAACTTAGGTATCGATTGTTTTTACAGGAAAAGCAGCAAATTTAGGCTGTATATTGACAAAACACGCTATATGCCCACTTTCAAAGAACGCAAATGAGTGAATATATATAAAGTTTTAGCACCATCATTGTGGCAGCGCCCACCGTCTCGCCTTCTCCAAGAACCCCTCTTTGCTTATCATCTAATTATTTAAGGAGGAAGAGAGAAGGCGAGCCGGCGCCGTCACAGTATGCAAGACAAAGCAAAGAACACCAGAGAGAAATATAGGAAAGAAAAAAGAAGGAAAGAGGGAAAAGAACAACAAAAAAGGAAAGGAAACACAAAAATCAATCAATTTATAATATAGCTGTTGCATTCAAATTTTCTTAATTTAACATCAGAAAACGAAATCAATACCTTCTTTGGACAATTTTACTTGGCAATATCCACTAACTTGATCACAGAGGCATTACCAATGCGATGCAATGCCACTACGGTATCTCCAGCCGCGCAGTACTTCATTTCTTTCGCATGATGGAGAGCAGACGATAAAATCTCATCAGTGGTGTCAGAATCTGAAGCTCTAGCTGATCCCTCAGCCAAAATAGGCACCAACCCACGAGACGTCAAGCACTGACGAGCAGGTGCTTCAGAAGAGCATTGCCACGTGAGATTATCTGTAGTGAGTACGGGAACAACCACAGTAAGGATGGGGACTGTAGGACGGTACTTGGCGACCAAGCGAGCGGTAGCTCCACCGCGTGTAAGCACCACAATAAGAGAAGCTTGCACCTTGTGGGCAGTACGAACAGCAGAGGAAGCCAAAGATTCCAATGGAGTCATAGGCAGAGGGGTACGCTTCATAATAGCCTTGAAAAGAGAATAGTAGTCGATAGAGGCTTCTGCTTCACGGCAAATTTTAGTCATCACTTGTACAGCTTGAATTGGGTAGGCACCAGCTGCAGTTTCACCCGAAAGCATAACGCAATCAGTACCATCAAGGACAGCATTTGCAACATCAGTGGCTTCAGCACGGGTAGGGCGAGGGCTGTTTGTCATGGACTCGAGCATTTGCGTGGCTGTAACGACAGGTTTGCCAGCAAGGTTGCATTTTTGAATCATCAATTTTTGAGCCAAAAAGATCTTTTCAGTTGGAATTTCCATACCTAAATCACCACGGGCAACCATAATAGCATCAGATTTGGCCAAAATGTCGTCGAAATTAGATACACCTTCATGATTCTCGACTTTCGAAATAATCTTAATATATTGGCCTTTGGGTCCTAGAACGGAGCGAATGTAATCCAAATCGCTGCCTTTGCGGACAAAAGAAGCGGCAATAAGATCTATTTCGTTGGGTACACCCCAGCTTACGAGATCATCAATATCCTTCTCAGTTAAAGTAGGTAAATCGACAATGACTCCAGGCAAGTTGACATTTTTACGCTCTCCAAGTTTTGCAGTGTTGAGGCACTTGGCCACGACAGTTCCAGCAGCAGGGTTGGTAGACACGACTTCCAAAGAGATGGAACCATCAGCTACGAGGATAACGGAACCAGGTCTGACATCTTGTGCGAGTTTTTTGTAACTCATAGCAATGAGATTCTTGTTACCCTTGGCCTCGTAGTCAGTGGTGATGGTGATATCTTCACCTTGTGTAAGGATCACAGGCTGTTCATTTTCCAAAAAACCGGTACGAATCTCAGGTCCCTTTGTATCAAGCATGACTGCGCACATTATACCGGTTTCACGCATAGCAGAACGTAAGTTATTGAGAGTCTCTTGATGGTACTCGTGAGAGCCATGAGAGAAATTGAAACGAGCGACATTCATGCCGTTTTGGAGCATATCGCAAAGAATAGGGATCTGTAAGGTGTAGAAAAGAGAGAGAGAAAGTAAGGGAGCAGTATAAAATAGAGTGAGAAGGAGAATGTGGGGAGTTGAATATTTAGTGGAGCAAAGTCGGTAAACAAGCAAGGTCAGGGTTTCTGGCAATATGTGACAGAAACGGAATAGACTGATGTTTTGAGCCATACTGGCTGCTCGAGATATACTTACAGTGCGACTGGCAGGACCGAGAGTGCAGATGACCTGTAAGGAATAAAAAGGCATAAACATGGTCAGCACAATTGTTGAACTTAAATGCATGGGCAGTGATGACTATTAAAAAGGTCAAAACAACCAATGAAATCGGACTTGTAAAAGGAGATCAATATGTAAACATGCGAAACTCCGGCTCTGCTGCCCTGCAGGCGTAACAGAAACGCTACCCTGTCTTGGGAGCAGATGACATGAAGAATATTTTTTCAGCGACGCGCATTCTCTAAATACTTGCCTTGGTCTTATTCAGAGGTTGAGGCTGATGCGAAAGAATAGCATCCACTCCTACGCTGAGAAGCGCTTTGCCTTGCATACTGTTATCCATGGTGATGAAGCTTATTTTTTGATTCTGGGTAAACGCGAGTCCTCTTATGAAGGTATGTCGTTGTGATATTCAATAGAAAGGCTGAAATAATCTAAAATGATAAGCAAAATATTGAGGACAATGTGCTATATTTACTTGACCATCCTCAACATCCGGGAGCTCAAAAGTGGTGGGTCGACACCACCTGAGAAAAACGATCCCCTGGGCCAACACCAGTGGTGGCGGCCATCTTTAAGTCGCATTCATTACGCAGGCCTCTTTTTTTTTCTTTAAGTTTCGGATATGAAGATGGGGGGGCAATGAAACCGAATTAGAGGAACTGACTGCAGCTTTGGCCAGCTGATGCGTTGGTTGCCCACCCAGGCGGCGCCAAGTAGAACTGAAATGTTGCTATGTCGTTGCCAGGTCCGGCTGCCATTATACGCTACCAATATTAGGCCAATCTGGGGCCGGAAACAGTACGGTAAGAAGAAAAGGAAAATATTACTATACGTAGTTCGCTTTTTACGAGGGAAAAGAGCGGCTCTGGACACCGTCCCGTGGCAGCAGCACTGTGCGGGCACTTTTGATTGCTTTCATTTGCTTTTCTATATGAATTCCAGATTTGACCCTTCACTTCGGTTACGCTATGCTATTTTTGCAGTTTCTTGATATTGTAGCATGCAACCCGACCCCAGGCGGCAAAATTGAAGGAGAGGTTCTGGTTGATGGCATCCCCCGCCGTGCCTCACAATTTCGCAAAGCAGCTCCCGTCTACAACGATTGCTTCATTCATTCAATTTTCAAAACCAAATCACTAATTTACAAACAGTATTTCCTCCCTCAGAACAATCATCAACATGTAAACACGGATAGACACTAAAAACTCGTCTTAAAATTAGATTCCTATCCACAAGGTCCACCCCATGACAACCCCTCCAACGATAATCCCCCACTTTAATTTTTCATCTTGTCTACACTTTCTTCCTTCGGGCCACAATTCTAAACACGATACAGCCGCCATAATCCCACCTACAAAGGCAAGAACATAATCAATACGTTCTTCGGTCATTATAGGGTAGTATCTCCCCAGCATTAAAGCTGCAAAAGCGCCAGCTGGCTCCGATAATCCTGATAACGTTGCTATTCCCAGTGCTTTCCACCTACTTCCAGTGGATAAATACAACGGTAATGAGATAATATACCCCTCGGGAATATTGTGTACTGCAATAGCAAACGCCATGATGGGTCCAAAATCTGTAAAGGAACTAAAAGCAACAGCAAAACCCTCTGGAGCGTTGTGGAGAGTCATGGTAATTGCCATTAAGAAACCGAGACGGAGGAGGTCGCTTGATCTTCTTGTTGCTTTTGCATCTTTAGCGCTGGTGGCACTGACATTCTCCTCTTTACTTCTATCTATACTAGTATCATTAGTATCATTGTTGTCATCGCCACCATCAGCAATGACAGCCTCATTTCCCTTGAATGAAGTCAGAGCCGGTAGCTTCCCGCTGCCGTTTGGCGAGTCAAGTTCGTCACTTGCTATCCTTGTTAATGCCGCTGCTGCCTCCCCACGGCGGGTTATAACCCCTGTACCTGGTTTATACGCTGCTGAAGATGTCGCTCCGCTTGTTTCTTCAGCCCCTTTCGATCCTATAGTGCTAGTAGTAGTGAAAAGCGGCTCACCGGCGGCGGTGGCGGGGGTCTCAAAATCTGGTAGAAAAGGAGAGATAATTTGATATAAAAGTGCACCACAGAGCATTGCTGTTGTAATACCTACCCATCCATGTTCCATAGCATTGTGTATCCACATTTCTGCAACTGATAGTACAAACATTACACCGACAGCGGTGCCTAGGAGGAAAGCAAGCATTGAGTCATCAGGCTTTCGGACAATCTGTCAAAGAGAATAGATAATAAATAAAAGGTAAAAATTAGATTTCTTGGTTAGTTAAGGACAAATAATGGAACTGTAGACTGTTATAGTGGAGCATATAGTATCTTCTGTGCAAAAGATAATATAGAAAACGTACTGCAATGACGGCTCCAAGCGAAGTAGAGAGCCCAGCAAATGTGGTGAGCAGCATCGCCCACCGCTCTTCTTCAGAAAATGTAAACATTTCAAATGCCAGAGAGATCTTTACGGGTGGCAATACGTTTCTGTGAGGTACAGAAAGTCTTCTGATGAAAGGGTGAGGTGGCCGAAATGAGAGAGGGGGTCTGAACTGCAGGTGAGTGAAAATGAAGCGATCACGATTACCAGGGATGAATGTGCAACGCGTCGCTGGCTTAGTCCAAGTTCTAATACATTTGTTGAATTTTTCGTAATTTGTATAGCGTAGCGGCATTTAAATTGGCAAATTGGTAGGAGATGCTCTTCTTAAATACTTGTCGAGGTGAAATGCAGGCAGTTCAGTTCAAACTCAATTCATTCGATCCAGGAGGCTCTTTGCCGACTGCTATGATCAGGCTTGCAGTTTACACAGGAGATCGTCTTTTCATTCTTTTTAGAACCCCTTTTACCGAACAACTTGAACACCATGGCTCTTACCCAGAGAGAGGCTGATATCCAGGTATGCCATCAGCAAAATTTGGCTGCTTGAACATTTTCAGAAGCAGCAGTCTCTTTTATAGAATTCTTTTATTGAATTAAATATTTGGATGCCAGTGGATATTGCTGCTTGCGCGACGCCGGCTTTAGACTCAATGCGCTGTTGATGGTCTCTCCATCTACAATCAGTCAATCAAATTTTCAGCTTTTAACTCACCACTTGCCTCTTTTCCTACTCGTTTTTACAGATGCTTCTGGCAGCCCAGTGCCACTTGGGCACCAAGAATTGCACCGCCCCTATGGAGCGTTATGTGTACCGTCGCCGTAACGACGGTGTCTTTGTTTTTAACCTCGGCAAGACCTGGGAGAAGCTCCAGCTCGCTGCCCGCGTGATTGTCGCTATTGAGAACCCTCAGGATATTGCCGCCATCTCTGCTCGCCCCTACGGCCAGCGCGGTGTCCTCAAATTTGCTCATTACACTGGTGGTAAGGCTACCGTTGGACGCCACACCCCCGGTGCCTTCACAAATCAGATGCTCAAGGGCTTCGACGAGCCCCGTTTGCTCATCGTTACTGATCCCCGTACCGATCACCAAGCTATCCGCGAGGCTGGATACATGAATATCCCTGTCATTGCCTTCACTGACACTGACTCCGATCTTCAAGGAATCGATATTGCCATTCCCGCCAACAACAAGGGTAAGCACGCCATTGGTATGCTCTTCTACTTGTTGACCCGTATGGTCTTGCAGATGCGTGGAACCGTCTCCGCTTCCAACCCTTGGGACGTTATGGTTGATATGTTCTTCTACCGTGAGCCTGAAGAGGCCAAGGAGGCCGAAGCTGAGGCTGAAGGTGCCGCTGATGCCGGTGGTGATTTCAACGCAAATCAACTTCCTGGAGCTGAAGAAGGATATGATGCGTATGGATACAATCCTTCTGGTGAGCCTGCTGCTGGGTTTGCGACTGGATTTGAGGCTGCTGCGACTGGATTTGAAGCTGCTCCTGCTCCTGGTGGAGCTGCACTGGAGTATGCGGCTCCAGATCAATTTGCTGCTGGATATTAAATTAGAAAAATAGTATAGTTTTTGTGATGTAGGGCATGAAATAGTTTGAAAGCTACTGCTGGGTTTTGGAAGTTTAGAAGGTCATGCATTTGTTTGTTTTTAAACAATAGCTGGCGTTTGAGAATTTTACAAACTTCACTGTGCTTATTTGTTGTAAAAGTTCTAAAGCAATCAGGTGGATACAGAAAAGAGAAAAAAAGGGCAAACAAAGAACGAATACTAGTAAGAATGAAATAATTAAATACAGAGAAGAACAAATTACTTCTTTTCTAGTTTTTAAATGACGGCGGTGGTGGTGGTGGTGGTTTGACTACTTGAACACCAGCGACGTCAGCTTGTTTCAAAACATCTATTTGTCGTTTGCCTCTTCTTAATAAATGTTCTATTCTATTAAAATCTTTTCGAGCGATACCCTTATATCGATCAAATTCTATTCTAGCTAATGCCTCAATCCCCGCTCGGCCGTCTTCTGGCTTTGTGCGTGCTGTACGTAGCACTTCCCTATACAGAGCTAATGCTTGTTTCTGCAATTGAGAAATTGAGAGTATACCGGAAAGAAGAATAAAGGCTAGTTATATAAGGGAAATTGAGAAAAGAATAATAGTTTGTCGAGGGAATTGTGGAGCAGGGGGCGGTCAGGAAAGTCATTAATGAATTACCTGAAGACCACCCAACTGACGGGGAATCATTTTGCGCGTCGTGGGTATTTACAAACAATTGCTAATAGAATAGTTTGTAAGGGTGGAAGACGCGATATCAAACGCTGTGGTAAATAAACTTCTAGCCACAAATTTTAGATCGAATTTCAGTAATTTGAATTGTTTGGCGGTTATAATTACGCCGTAGGCTTGAATAGCTATGAAAACAAGTCTCTGGATTATGCAATTATGATAGTATTTTTTCTTTAACGAAAGAGGCTGCTAGCTATAATATGACTCAATGTGCTACAGGCGGGCGGCACCTCCATCTTTTTCAGTTAGAGGTGCGGGGTGAAAAAATGTATCAATTCCACATGGTCATCTTGTGCTTAGTTTTCCAGATGGAAAATATGTGCCTGAGCTTCCGAACTGGCTGTCCTCCTTGCAAATTTGCTTTTCTCTTTTAAGGCAAATGTGTGCCCGCCCACAGCCCACACGCTGTGTTGGCTTCTTAAAAAGAGAGGCCGAAACAACGTTGCCATAAACTAAAACCGACTGCCGCATAAAGCAATACAATATAAGTCAAAATATAAACTATAGAGTACACAATGGGACGCTTAAGGACGATCGAAAGCATATATGAAGATTTTTTGAAGAGGCGTGAAGGCCTAATTAACGCTTTAACAGACGGTATGTAGGGTCAGCATTTGGTCGCCTGGGGTTCGATTAAACTTCTCAGCCGCGAGTTACCTGGGGTTTAGTCACAATTGACGGTTGTTGTTTCAAATGATTTTGCAGACTCGGAGGATTTTCTCAAAGCCTGTGATCCAAACAGAGACAATCTCTGCCTTTATGGTAAGTATTCATATACGACGGGCGCATGCATGCCGAGTTCTCCTGCTACAATCCCACCTAGTCACCCTTGACTCGGCCCCATCAATTTTGTTATTTTCAAACTGTGTCCTTGTTGTCGCTTGATAATTTTTCATCTTTCCCTACTCTCTCCCTGTGCAGGAAATTCCGATGGAACTTGGGAAGTAGATCTGCCAGCAGCAGAGGTCCCTCCTGAGCTCCCAGAACCTGTTCTTGGAATCAATTTCGCCCGCGACGGCATGGAACAAAAAGATTGGTTGGCTCTCTGCGCAGTACACAGCGACGCGTGGCTCATGTCAGTCCTGTTCTTCTACGCGGCTCGATTTGATGATGCTGGACGTGCAGAACTCTTTTCTCTCGTCAATCAACACCCCACTGTATACGAAGTTGCAACCGGCCGAGTCAGCAGAAATACAATGTTTAAACACCGACACCCTGCTGGTGGACGATCCCCTGCAGGTGGACCAGCGGTGTACGGTAATGGAGGGGCTACACCTGGGCAGCCACAGCAGCAGTTCTTCTTCCAGGGGCCTGTTTCATCAACGACACCTGCAGCAAGCGGGCGGTTGCTGGTTGAGTCTGATGTTACTCCTGCATTGAGAGGAAGGCAAGCAGAGTTGTACTGGCCAGATGATGGGAAATGGTATCTTGTAGCGATTCAGGCGCTAGATCTGCGGACAAGTAAAGCAAAGTAAGTTTTAAGACATTTATTTTTTGACGCAACCAGTTGATTGCGGGAGTAAAATAGTAAATTAGTTTATCAAAATTTCGCTAATTTTTGTTTCTTTGTTGCAGGGTGCAATATGCTACTGGAGAGGAAGAGACGCTGGATTTGGCAGAAGTTATTAGAGAAAACCAAATGAATTTGTTGCTGTAGATATACTATTAATAGAAGAGAGGAAACTTATTAGGCCCTCCACGTTCTTGGAGCGTCAATCATTCAAGATAAAAAGTTTATGTTTCTATCTCTTTCCCTAACCCCTTATTTACTATGTTACCACCTTCACTTACTGACTAACAGCCTCTGTTTTATGTGTATTGTAATATTGTCAAATGAGAGATGGATACCCTTAGTACAGGGCAGCTCTTAAACTTCAACGACATTTGCTACGTATACGCTGGGTATGTGCCAAAAGTAAGGAAGGCAGATGAAACCAGCTATTTAAAACGACGTTTTTCATCGTTTTTGATTTCAAGATAAGGATAATTAAATCGTCTCCTAATTTCTATCTGAAATAGACAAATAATATAAAATGAGTGAGATTTCCGATCCAATTAAAATCGCAGCGCTAAGGCCTGATACTAGCGGGCACACCCTTGTAGTGAAGGTATGTATTTTAGTATTGCTATAGACATGCCATTTGAAAGCAGCCAGCGAAGCAAAATTTTATGTCTCTCATTCTAAACACCGCTCCCCTTCAACGTATTCTCTTTTGCAGGTTGTTGAGGTGAAACCTGTCATTGAAAGAGCTGCCAAGCAAGGTGGCAAGATCCAGAAGATTGTAGAATGTGTATTAGGAGATGAAACTGGCACTGTTATCTTCTCAGCACGTAATGAACAAGGTAGGTTCCCTCAGCAGACTTTTCCTTTCTCGACGCTCCTCTATTTGTAGCTTGCTACTAACCATATATCCAATCCTTTTTGCTAACTTAACTACCTATACAGTGGAACTAATGAAATCTGGATCGTATTTGACTCTAACTAACGCTAAAGTCGAAATGTTTAGAGGCAACATGAGGCTGGTGGTGCCTCAGGGCAATAGCGGGAAAATTGAAGAAGCGGAAATGGCTTCATTTGAGCCCAAGATCGATAATAATATGTCCATGATAGAGTATGAGTTAGTCCCTTTGTTACCCGAAGGAGGTGGTGCGGCAAAGAGCGGTAAGGAAGACGCGAAAATAGAGGTTGAAGAGAGCTAGCGTTATTTGAAAATTATGTGTAGCGACAGCATTCGTTTGAAGAGAGCACCGGTAGATATGGATTGATTAATTGATTCGTATATATCTTCGTAAATATGGAAGCAGTTTTTCATAAAATGAGAATTTCTTTGTAAAAAAGCAAGTGAAAAGGGAAGCGGGGGATATGCGGCGGGCGGACAAAGAGCCCTATGGTGCTGCCTGGTTTAAATGCCCAAAGACTGGTAAAAATGGCCACCGCTTAATTCCTGCTGTGCAGTGTATGCGGGCATCCAGTAGAATTAATGGGAGATAACGGGCAAATGAATTACGGTGTTGCCAGTTAAAAATACGGCACTCCCTCATGATGAATTTTTCTTCCACGACTTGCAACTTTGGCCACTTCCTTGCTAACCAAAGACCACACCCTTAAGGCAAGGACCTAGGCACCCAGCATGGCGGACATGTACAAAACGATTCAGATGTAAATATTAGTGTAAATGCGGAGGAACTGAAAAGAAAATAAAGGAGCTGCAAAGGGCGTCCGCAGGCGAAATTGACTCGAGTGAAGAGAAGTTTCAAAATATATTCATTCTCAGCTATTTTTTTTTCAAGTGAAGAGGGGTTTAGAAGGCAATGTTCCACTGCTTACCAAATAATCCAATTCCTGGATGTCTAAAGCATCGTGGAAGAGCGGCTTAAGGACAGAAATAGCCTCACCTGCGCTCATAAAATTATCAAATTACCTACAATTTGCATCGATTTCTCAACAAAAATTGCAATCAATATTGATAGATAATCAGAAAGCACTGCTGAAATTATCTCGGTAAGCATTACATTGTTTACTTTCATATCACAAGCGGATGATCACATCTTCAACGAATTGCGATCACATGTAGCAAAATACTAAATTTAACATTACTTTTCCTGCAGAAAATCCCAGTCAACTCATAGATATACAATCAAGATGCAAGCTGAACCTTCTGATGCCCCTATCCTGACAACTGCTCCTATCAAACCTTCAGAGACGCCCGATGGTATTGAAGACTCCGCCGCCTTGCTTCAATCTTTCGCCAGTATCCCTTCCCTTGCCAAAGCCTGGGCTTTCCCTTCCACTGACGGTGTACGTATCTCTATCCAGCATTCACAGCGCAATTTACCTGCAAATGCTCAAAGAAAATTTCTCACCCACTTTTCATTGAATGAGGCGGTTTTAGAACATGGCGAAGCAGACACCTCCCTGCCCCTTGATTTACGCGACGCTCTTATGGTATCTCCCTCCCCATCAGGAAAACATATGCTTATTGTCCGTCCAGCTTCTGCAGGGAATGGAAATAAAGACACTTCAGCCATCTTGGAGATCTGGGACCGCTCTAGGGTTTTACAAGAAATCCACGTCCCTTGTTCCCTTCACGGTTCTATGTATAACGATGGATGGTTTGGTTCTGGTGCAGCTTGGTCTCCAGATGAAACTCGCTTAGCTTATGTAGCAGAAATGCCTGTTTTGAGTAAAGCACCCGAGTTTGGTGGAGCACAAAAGGGTCCAGATGGAAAGAAAATGGAAGGCGCTGGACCTAAAGGATGGCGTGGAATAGGAGAGTTTCAAGAAGATTGGGGTGAGTTGAACACTGGAAAACGTGCTCCAGCGCTCTTTGTGTTGGAATTAAGCTCAGGACAGGTGGCAGAAGTACAGGGCATGCCGGAAAATGCTTCGGTTGGTCAGCCTCAGTGGTCTCCAGATGGTCAAGCACTGGTCTTTGTAGCGTGGAAACATGCTGCTTCAAATTTCCCAGACTTTCCTCAACGTTTAGGCATCGTATTTTGCTTTAATAGACCCTGTGCGTTACACGCTGTTGCCTGGCCTCAACCACCGGAGCGGGGCTCAGCACCACCCGCCATTCGTTTAACGCCTCCTTCTCTCCAAAGCTCCTTTTCTCCTCGATTTTCGCCAGATGGGAAGGTGCTTGTCATGCTTTCTCAAGTTGCTGCTGTTGAGTCTGGAGCTCATGCTGCTACCCCTACTTTATTGGCTCTTCCTTGGGAGGATGTTGCCCCCGTCATTGCGATTGCTACCAGCAGCTCCATTTTTACTTCTCTCCCTCAACCTCGTCGTATAGTTGATATTGTATGGCGTCCTTCTGATGTTGAATCTTTCCCTGGGTTGTACTGCAATGTACTGCCTGAGCAACCTTTTGTAGGCTCTTCAAAAACTTTAGTTTCTACCGTGCAGTGGCGGAGTAATTTTGCAGTGGTTGCTATTGATGTAGAAACAGGAGACGTGACGCGAATTACGCCTAATAATGGATCGAGTTGGTCATTATTAGCAGTTCAGCAAGGTGAAATCTAATAACTAATCAAGAATCCTTCTTTTTCATTTTCCTTTCCTTCAGAACCCCCCAACCGACAGATAATTTACATTTCTTCTTTTCTCTTCACTCCTTGCAGATTGGATGCTTGTGACTGAATCTCATCCTGGCCAACCATTCAAGCTCTTTGCCTGCCACGTGGCAGAATCTCAGCGCAGTCAACCACATACCTGGTCATGGTCCCGGCTCGTCCTTCCAGATACAGAAAATCTGCCAGATAAGATTTCTCACATTATGGGACAAATCGAAACTAGAACACTACAAATAAATCCAACAACAGGCGAACAATTTCCTTTTGAAGCTGTTATGATAAGAAGAAAAGATTTGGGCAATAATTTACCGACTGTGCTCACACCTCATGGAGGTCCTCACACCGCCTACCCTGCTCAATATTTCATGCCTCTGAGCTTTCTGGTTGCATCTGGGTACTGTGTTATCTTAGTAAACTACCGTGGATCTACTGGATTTGGTGAATCTGCTCTTCAATCTCTTCCTGGGTCGATTGGAACAAATGATGTCGCAGATTGCATGGCAGCGCTCACAGCAGCAATCGGCCACGGCTGGGCTGATTCTACCAAAGTAGCAGCAGTAGGAGGTTCCCACGGAGGATTCTTATCTTCCCATCTTGTAGGACAACATCCAGACGCCTTCTGTGCTGCTGTTCTGCGCAATCCTGTGTGTAATATCTCACTTATGGTGCATCTTTCTGATATTCCGGATTGGTGTTTTATTGAATGCTATGGGTCAGAAAAGGGGCGCGAAAAAGCAGGTTCAGGGCCTGCAGCAGAAGACATTGAAAAGATGTATCAAATGTCACCTATTAGCCATGTAGATAAAGTAAAAGCGCCAGTTTTAATGATGTTGGGCGCGGTTGATAGAAGGGTTCCATATGATGATGGGAAAAGGTATTTAGAAAGATTGAAAAGAAGGGCAGATGGGCCTGAAACGAGGTTGACAGTGTTTCCTCAAGATGCACATGGTTTGGATAAACCGCAGACGGAGTTTGAGCAGTGGGTAACTGCGTTGTGGTGGTTGGATAAGCATGTGAAGTGATGTTTTTTAGAATTTTTTTCTCTCGTCATAATTTTTTGATTGTTACTTTTTGGAGTGGGATGGTTGTAGGTTAATGTAAAGAGCAATAAATATAGAACTTATTATATAAATCTCGAGAAAAGAGGGAGATAGAGGAGCTTTCCCCAATGATAAAAGCTGCTCAAAAAGCATTCAATAAAAACATAAGTATACTCCAAGAGGCAGGAAGCCGATGGAGTTGCTGGCAGGAAATAAGAAACACGAAACGTGATTGATTAATTGATTGGTGGAGAGAGGTTTCAAAACACAAAGGGAACTAAGTAGGAGATGGTGAAGGACGTATTCTAATCAAGAAGGAAAAAGAAGGAAGAAAGCTTTCGCTTCTTGCCATTTTTAAGCACACCACTAGCGCTCGGTCAACAAAGACTAAACAAAAGAACGACTGAAAAAGATCTAATTAGTTTTCTATATCATGGATTGATTTTACTATATTATGCTATTATATTAGCATTATTATCCAAATATTACGCGTGAGGTTCATAGCGAGGTGCAGCAATGTGAGGAGCAGCAACAGCTTGAATATTAAACACAGGTCTCGATGGTGCTTGAAGACCATCGCTAACAGGTTTCATATTAGGGTTGTTGCACTGAGGTTGCTGCTGCTGCTCTGCAGCTGCTGCCATTGCCATGTTGTTTTGATGCTGATTTTGTTGATGCTGTTGCATTTCCATTTGAGCGGCATAGAAGGCTTGCTGTGCTGCCTGAGCAGCTGCAGTCATTGCCATCAATTGATGTTGGAACATGACAGGATCGGCAACAGCAGCAGCATGCATGCTTTGCTGAGGCAAGCCAAAGAATCCAGGATGGCCACCAAATCCAGGGAACGCAGCAGCCATAGCATGACTCATCATAGCGTGCGTGTGATCGATTTCAGCGATGGGGAGAGGTTCAGAAAGGACTTGGCCACGATACTGAAGAGGCTGATGCGCGGGGGGCGCTACTGCGGGCGCCATAGCATGACTGCGGCGGGGAGCAGGTGCTGGTGCTGCGACCATTTCTTCCACGTAGTAGCCTTCTTCTTCATCATATTCATCTTCATTCAACACGGGATACTGCCGTTGTTGCTGTTGTTGCTGGAGAGCTGCTGCGAGTTCAGCTGCTTCTCTGCGGGCGGAGCGGGCAGCAGCGGCATCAGCGCGAGCTTCAGCTGCAGCCTTGACGCTGCCTTTAGGACGAGCTTTGCCGTATCTAATACCACGACGAGGTACAAGGGGTTTTAAGGTGCCATTACGAAGCCAGCGAGTACCACAAGCATTGCAAAGAATAGGATTGGTGGGGGGACCTTTACGCCACTGAGGAGAGTCGTAAGGGTGCTCGCAATCAGGGTTGGTGCAAGGTCCACTAACAAGACCACGTTCCCAGCCTCTACCTCCGGAAGAACCACCAGACATGGCAGCAGCGGTAGTTGCTATGACAGCACGAGATGCAGCTCTGCGAGCAGGGCGGCCATTGGCACGGGGTCTGGAAGGTCGGTAATCGTCTTCATCTTCAGAGGAATGGCCAGGGGTATAGTCAAATTCACCTTCGTCGCTGGGACGGCGACTGGCGCGGCCGCGAGAGGTGGTGACGACTTGTTGAGGTTGCTGATCGTATGAAGGGCGACGGCTAGAACCAACATTGCCAGGAGCTGATTTGTAACCGCTCATAAGCTCAGTTGCACCTGGTTCGAGGATATCACAGGCTTGAAGGAGGAAATCTAAGCCGCTGGTGGGCTCAGACATAGCAGGAGCTGCCTCTTCTTCAGTAATAGGAGCGGGCGCAATGGCAGTAATTTGTGCTGCTTCGGCCTGGACAGCAGGTTGTTCTTGAGATACAGCCTGGGATTCATGGCCAACAATATCGTGGTAATTTTCGATAACGGCAGCAACGGGACGTTTCGTAGGGGAGTTGCTGCGGCTAGAGCGAGGGATATTGCCAGTGGAGAAGGAGGCAGAGCCCTGGCGCTTGAGGATGTTATCATCGTTGCCAAGGGCTGTGTGCGCAGAACCGGTAGTACTGGTAGTTTTATTTGGGGAATTGTGAATATTGCCAGCTCTGATGAGAGGAAAGGCGTCGAAGCTGCATTTAAGGTGAAAGTAAGGACGTGTCAGTTGACGGTTGGAGGCATCGCAAAACGGAATTGTGATCATATTAGAGCAAAAATTTGAGTTTAGAAGTTACAAGGATAGGTTTAATAATTACTACTTACCCAATATTTTTTTGTGAGGCGTAATTTTCCAGGGCAGCGATCCTCAAATCATCTCTTTTGGCCAATGTGCGTTCCACATGCAGGCTCTCTCCAAGGTCTGCTTTGGTTCGGAGCTCAACTGCGAGCTTCCCGCCAGATCCCACTCCACTTTCCGGACTTTCAGTCGTCATCAAGGTTTTCTGAAGTAATTGAGAACAATGGAAGGGAAAGTGAGACAACTTTGATCTTCAACTAACTCCCATTAAGATGCCATGTGGCCACACCAGAGGTGACGATACGCCCGTCAGGCTCGGAAATATATAGTAAAAATTATAAAGATAAATTCATGCCGCTTATTGGTTCTCGCCGGAAAGGATTCTCACCTAGTGGATCGCAGGAAAAATCTCAAGTGATCGATCCGCTATTTTGTTCGAGGTAAGGGCTTCTATGAAGGCAAAAAGATGTTGATATGACGATCTATAATTTATAAGATTTAATACATATAATTATGTGCAGAACATGGGGAAACAATAAAACTTAAAAATATTCAACCAACCACCAACCAACCATGGGTTGGAACTGCCAGTTGGAACTGGAAAGATGGAAAACTGACGAAGGGTGCCTATCTGTCTTGTTAATAGCTATAGTGGCGATTATACCCAGAATAATGCCCCTTTTCTTATGCTAGATGCACCTCTCGAGGATAATTTGCGCCTGCCCATGCTCCCATTTCATGAGAGGCCCCTTTTGTTGGCTCGTCATCTTGCTGGCGATAAGTTATATAGGGATCGCCCTCTACCATCAGCTGGTTAAGGGAAGAACTGAGAAGCAGCAGGCATTTGGCACTTTGCCAATGTTTTCTAGCGAACTTAGACAATCGCATGGACACGTGCATGTTAGGTCCGCTCTTTTGGACAGGTCGCCCTTCCTTTCAATCCACTTTTGTTGTCTTGAGTGGATCTCATCAGAGGTCATAGGTAACATCGACTTCAGCCTCAAACAGGCCACCCAGAAAGCTTACACTACTTGAGTGAGTCAACGGCACCAGTATTTATTGTCTGCTTTCTAATAAAACTATATTTCCCAATCAATTAAATTACTAAAGGCTGTTTCCGGCAGCAGGCAGAGGTCTGACGTCTATCAACCGAACACTACCTGCATTTTTCGCATTTGCTTGCCTTGTACCGCCAAATTGTGCTATATTCGTCACCTTTGCAAGCCTTGTACCAAACTGTATCGCTCGTTTCACCCTCGCAGCTGCTTCAGGCAGCCCTAATTGTCTCAAGATTTCTCGGAGCACAAGCTTATCACCAACACCCAGTGCCATCCTCAAGTCGGTTAAAGAAGAAAGTGGATGGTACCGTAGAGCTTGTAGTATAACACGTTCATCTAGGAAAGGATGGCGAGCTTCCCGCCCGCGATCTGCTACCAATCGGTCGTCTCTTCCTAGATTTCTCACCCAAAGCCTTTTGACATCCAACGCCAGCTCCTCTGAAAGACCTTGCCAACCAGCATTGCGGAAGCGAGTTCGATGTCTCCCATACCCTCCAAACAGCTCATCTGCACCGTGGCCTAGGAATACACACCGAGCAGCTGAACGATACGTCATCCCCACTTCTCCTAAATGTAAATTATTATTTGTACAATGTGCGGCACACCTGTGACGGTCACCGCCAAGGCTTAATATAGTACCTTCTCCAGCTGCTGCAAGCCATATTGCAGCTCCAATATTCAAATCCATCACAGTATCTGATGGATATAGCAGCTTACGTAATCTATCACGTGCGTTTTCTACATCCTCTAATATTTTATCGGCGCCTATCAATCGCCAGGGTCGATTGGGAGCGATATGTTTTAATTCTTCAAATGCATTTAGAGCTGCTTCTCTATCTGGAGAGGTTCCTTGTGCAAAACAGATAGAGACCAAGTCTATAGGCTCGTCGGGAGGGAGGTATTCGTGGGCGAGAGCGGAAAGAATTGTAGAGTCAACACCGCCACTAAAGAGAATCATCAATTTCGCTGGCTTAATATTACTAAAAACCGTTTTCGCCTGGTCATTTAACTGCTGCTGCTGCTGCTGCTGCTGCTGCTGCTGCTGCTGCTGCTGCTGCTGCTGCTGCTGCTGCTGCTGCTGCTGCTGCTGCTGCTGCTGCTGATGGTGGTGGTGGTGGTGGTGGTGGTGATGTTTATATTGGGAAGAAGAGAAAGAAGAAGAAGAATTACTCCTAGGGGTGTCGATGCAGTGACATCTTACCCGGACGGCAGCGCGTAAAGCAGTGAGGACACCCTTTACAGCAGCAGCATTAATAGCAGCAGCAGCAGCAGCAGCAGCAGCAGTACCCATCTTCCCTTCCTCTTTCTCATCAGTTTCTAATTTTCCATCATCTTCCTCTGCATTTTCTTCCATGGATGGTTCTATATAATGTTCCGGCCGGTGAAAAGCTTTAATCGCTCGTATCTCTTCATCTTGCCAGTCCACTGCAGTCATTAATCCCTCATTCAATAGCTTCAATCTAGCTACTCTGTCTTCTATACTAGCTACACTACCATCATCAATATCAAACTTTTCCATATTGCTGCTGCTACCACCCCCATCACCAGTGCAAAAAAAATTAAACTCCTTCTCCTCCAGACGGTGATTTTTCAATTGAATCTTGTACAAACCAGGCTCTACTTCCACATACCCCTCTGCTGATTTGTCAGAATCTAACGGTACAACAGACGTAAGAATAAAACTAGTATCTGGTACGCCTCCTACTAAATGATTACATAAACTGCCATTATCGCTGTCCGTGTCAGTGCTATTGCTCTTAATTTTTTTAGAAATAGGAGATGGCCATTTCGCTAAAAGGCTTCTTCGACCGAGGACATCCCGACCAAACCATAGAGTTCTAGTCTCTGCATGCCAAAATACACACGCCCATGGTCCGCGGATGCTCGAAAAGACAGCAGGTATGTCGTCAGTTGTAGTTAAAGTGTGCAGCAAGGCTTTGGCATCGTTGCTCGCAGTGGGAACATTTAAAATATTTTCATGTTTTTCTTTATTTTCGTTGAAAATTTCACCATTCCAGAGTAAGATATTGCCAAAATTGGGGTCTATTAAAGGAGAAGAGACTGGATCGTGGCCACGAAGCTGTAAAATAGAGCCAGCAAAGGTAAGACAGAGGTTGGGATCCTTGCCGTTGTCGTTGCCGCCACCGTCAATCTGCAATTTTTTTGAAAATTATATATGAAGAATTTGTTGAACGAATTGCATGATTGGGGTGTCGACAAATGAAAAATGAATTTACCCCTTACGTGTATTGTTTTAATTCCAATTTGATCTGGTCCTCGATTTGCTAGACCTTGCAAGAATGGAGCTGCATCTGGGTAGCAATCTGAAGCACTGCCGCTGGCTTCAGGGAGATCGCCGGCGGCATATGCAATAAATAGTATGCCGCACATTCACTCTGATGGTTCATTGCTGTTGAAAGGCAGTAATATACTTGAATTTTTCGAGGAAGCTCAGCTGAGAAATTTTTTCTAAAAACATCTTGAATCCCCGCAAGGAGATCATTGTATTTCCATAAATTTTACCGTTTCTAAAATGTCCGAGCTACAAGAGGCCTGCCAGCTACTTACAAGCTCCCCACTTAAACCTTGGCCTGCTAATGTGGGGCAAATTGTTCCTAGTGATCAGACCTCCATACCAGTAGCTGAGGAACCTAGCACCACCCCAAAGTCTCCATTAACGGCAAAGGGACCATGGTCAATCCCACCTCATTTGCTCACCATCCCAAGCCTCCGAGAGGCTGCATTAGCAGCGGTCGAGAGCGGCACCGCTGCCAGCGAAAACCCCAAAGACTTCCAACTCGTTCTACAGCACGGCCTCAACCTCCAAGAACTCGTCTCTCGCCTAGGATCTTCTCCCACAGATCAGCTCTCTGTCCTCCATAGCGCATGTGAAGTTTATAAAGCAGCAAATGATCTTCAAAACGGCACCAACGCAATGATTTTTTTCAACCATGCCGTTGCTCTTAGTGACCTCGCAAGGCTATCTAAACCAGACAGCCCTGGTGAAGCAGTCGAATATCTCAGCACTGCAGCTATCAAGTATGCTGCAGCTGTGTCTTTAGACCCTAATAACCCTCAAGCATTGAATAATTGGGCACTAACCTTGCAAGAAATTTCGAGTTTGGCGCCTCCAAATGAAAGAAATGCATTATTGTTTCCAGCTGTAGCGAGGTTTCGAGCTGCAATTCGGTTAATTCAAGCTGATTTAAATCTAACATCGAGATTATGCTATAATTTAGGTAAGTAATAGAGATTGAAAAGCGCTGTGCAGGAAGAAAGAAGGAAGGGAAAAGGCAGAGAGACAAAGGACCGACTTTTTTTTTTTTTTTTTTTTTTTGATTTGGTATTCAATAATATATCTATTTTAACCTTCTTTTACAGGTACTGTACTCTACTCTCACGCATGCCACATGGCAGATCAGCTTCTCGGTATAGGCACCAGCCCATCTACCCTGGCAAATACCTCGAACACCTCCACAGCTGCTACCACCGTCAATAATCAAGACCAACATCATGCCTCTAAAGAAAAGAAAGTCCGTTCTTCTTTCGCCCACGCAGCCTCCTACATCATGCTCGCGTGTGTGCTTCAACCAGGTGTCAAAATCTACGAAGACTCCGTCTTGGCAGTCCAAAGACTGCTACCTCTACCGTACATAAGAACTGGCCTTTTGCTCGTGGCGGCTCCAGGTACTGCATCTTCTCCGGAAGAAAACTGGATCCCTGCCTGGTTTGCTTTAGATGGCCATACATTGCTTTCTATACGTCCTCCCCCTGCAGAAGCAGGTAGAATACAGGGACTGATACCTCGTATAGCAGTGGAGGTGCACGATGTTGGGTCGGTAAATATTTGCAGAGATCCAAGTTTGCCACGTGGGTGGCCTATTTTTATTGGAATTAAGAATAGACTACAGGCACATCAATCTCGGGTACATCAACAGAAAGAGCAGAATGATAATAGTAAAGGAGATAGTAGTCTACGGAGTAGTACGACCGTGCGGGTTGGTCGTACTGCAACTGGCGGTACTGCTTCTCGTATTCTTGAAGAGGATGATACTGGGGGTATTTTTTTAATAGCGAGTGAAAGAGAGGACGCGGAAGGGTGGGTTGATGCGCTAAGATTGTTAGGAATGATTGGGAAGAGTAGTGAACATGGGATTGAGAGGTTACAGGAGGCGTTGTTGACGAGAAGACAACGGGGGGCGGCTGGAGGTGCTGGTGGTGCTCAGGCTTCTTCTGTAGTTGTGTGAGCAGTGTCAGCTGACCTATAGGCAATCTTCAACGATAAAATGGGTGCAAACCTTTCAGGAGGCTATTAGGGTATTATACCGATAGAGGTATCGCCACAACAGAAACAATTGCCGACAGGTTAAGCGAAAAGTAACTTGGAAACAGTGAATACATTACCGCCATAGTGAGTATGGAGACTCGGAGACGGTGAGATTTTTGTGTGCTGTAATACAATGTCTGATCGCGAATGTAAGCGAATTGCGTTTGGGGCTGCTTAAAATCTGCTGTGTCTGTTATTTTGGTAAAGAAACTCGAGGCATTTAGGAATCTGATCGAGGCTTACTTAGACTGTAGCTTCTTGCTATAACTATGTTTTTTAATAATTTTTACTTTAAGGCAAATGAGCAAGCAAATTAAGTGGATAGTAGTCCTAGTATGAAATATATCACTATCTTTTATGTAGTCATATGAACAAAGTGCCAGAAAGCGCTATCTGTATTCAATGATAAAACATGCTGTGCTCTGCTGTGCTCTAATTTTTATTTATAAAATTTTTCCGTTCTTTCCTAAGAAAGATCAAAACTACCTTGACCTTCTCTAATAGCAAACAGCAATCTCTCTTTAAGAACGTCCTTTGAACTATACGGAGGTAACTTTAAATAATTCGCACAGGTCATGACTGAAGGCAAGTCCCCGTCAGCCAGCGTCCTGGCCATAGCAGCAGTTGCACTTCCAGGCTCTGAACCCGGTGCCCCTGTTCCACCTGTTCCAGGTGCAGAAGTTCCAAGGAACTCCCCACCAGGCCCAACAGCGGTCGAAAGCTTCCGTACAACAGTTAGCTTTGGCTGTAACGAAGCAACACCACCTGGCGGCAGTCTTGGTGTCCCCGTCACAAATCTTAAAAATCGTCTCTGATCCACCGCATCTAATTCCGCCAGTACTTGTAATAAAGCTACAATAGGTGCCGACGTGGCATTATATCCATGATCAAATTTAATCACAGCACTAAGCCCTTCCGCTGTCCATGCTTCGCCAGTACCGCATAGCATGGCTTCAATCTCATCTTCGTAGAAAGGCTCCAAGGAAGAAAGAGAGAAAATAGCGTTGAAACCAGTACGGAATGCTTCTACTTGAGTAGCAACACCACTACCCATAGTCGCATCCACTACAGCGTCAATATATTGTCTTAAATTAGAAGATGTCACGGGCACATCGGCGCCACCCGGGCAGAGTTCATATTTAGGAAAGCCAGGCAAGACAAAGGTAAGACAAAGATCATCAATAGAGCATCCATCTACAGTAGCGACACGTCCGGTGCCAGCTACAGCACGTTCTGCAGCGTGAAGACGTTCTAACGAAGTACTAAGCGCAGGGTCAACTGCACGTAAAGTGTGCAGGTCAACCTTTCTTCCTAAGATCAGGCGGTACAGTACGGGAGATAAGGGAAGATCAAGGAGTCTACAATCTTGAAGAGCTTTAGCGACAAAGCGACCGAGTAAACGGAAGTTGCGAGAGATGGAGGAAGTTTCCAGACGGTGGCGGCCAGGGGGCAGAGGTCTTGGGAAGAGACCAAGTGGGGCTGAAACCAAGTCAGCATGCTGATCTCTATCTGTAGTATTAGCGCCAGAGTTGTTATTATTATTATTATTATCAGTTGCAGTAGCGATAGAGCGTGCTTCTGCGTTTAATACCAACTCCCCACGCAAAGGACCAGGACCACCCATTGAGCGCAACAATCCACCGAGGTCTTCTCTACCAGCAGCAACAGCGGCAGCTGCTTTCTCTTTTTCTTTTTCTTGTACAGTACTACTTCCAGCAGCAGCACCCTCATCTCTCCACAATTTCAACGATCTACGCTGAATTTCGTGTGATACAAGTGTATAAAACTCCAAGGTTGGCCCTAATCCAGAGCCTGCTTCATTGAAAAATTCAACTTCAAGTTGGCTCTTCGTACCCGCATACAGTTCAAACACCCGATGTGCTGATTCCAAAATACGAGTCCTGTAGATACGTACTTTCTGTCGCTGTACACGGCTAATACGAAGAGACCCCGTTTCACGATCAGATGCGTTACCAGCTCCATTCTCAGCAACGTTCGCTTGCTGTAAGTAAAACAAGGCACGAGAGATGCCAAAGGAGGTGCAGTAGAAAAGGCGCCGACGGACATCAAAGGGGAAAAGAAAGCGGGCGCTACGGGAAAGAGCACTGCACCAGGGAGGTAATGACCCTCCACAAATGGAAATAACGTCCTTTAATTGTTGGGCTAATTTAGGGCCAAGGCGGCCACTAATAAAGACTTCACGAGGGACGTGCCCTGGTGCCAATGCAGATACTGAAAGTGTTCTGCCCTGACGACCTTCTAAAACAGAATTCAAATGCTGAGCTAGGCGATTGAGTGATTCCAGTAGAGTGAGAACAACTAACGCATCCAAGCAATCAGGTGTGCACCCTGCGAGCTCAGCTTTTTCACCAGTGACAGCGGCAACAGGAGAACCCTTTTCAGTGAAGACATCAGACGGGATGAGGAGCTCCGCAAGAGGAGAAGCAAGAAGACCGGAAGTAGCAGTAGCAGCATTCTTACCACCGGTCCCAGGTACTCCTGTACTGTTTTGTTCAATATCCATTGGTTCGCCACCACCTTCCTTCTTTACAGCAGCAGCAGCAGCAGCAGCAGCAGCAGCAGCAGCAGCAGCTTCGTCTCTTTCTTGTACCGCTGCTTCATAAGGGCGGTAAGTTAAAGTATGGACATCTCCCCATAACCGAGAGCCCAGAGACCGTCCAGAGGAAGAGGAAGGGCCAGCGCTTCCACTCGCTCCACTGTCAGTAGAACTCATTCCTGCGCGGACAGCTTGAAAGATTGTTGTTGTTGGCTCAAGGAAGCGCCCGTTGAGATAAAATGCAAGACGAGGGACGTGAGGTGTGCCTTCAGCTGCTGCAGCAGGGGTGCCAGTAGCAGCAGCTCCAGCATACAAACGTCTACCTGCAGCATTAGCGGCGGCAGTTGGGGCAGCAGCTAATGCTGCAGTAGGGGCAGGATGCCCAGGCGCAGCAGCAGCAGCAGCGGGAGCAGAAACAGGTGCAGGGCTAGGTGAAGGCTGCGTGCTAGTTTCACGTGGTTCTTGCGCCTCTTCTTCAGTACCGATATGCATATCGTGGACATGCATTGCAGCAGCATCTAGCATATCATCCTCTGCAATAGAGAAAAAAACAAAAAACAAAAAAACAAACAAAAAAAATTAACTTCCAAACTGAAAAAAAAAATCGGTGCTGTAAACCAAAAACTAGATAATATAAAAAATAAAATAAGAGACAGCTTATACTCTACGTACCATCCTCGTCAAAGTCATCTTCTCCTTCTACATACCCTTCCTCCATATCTTCATCTTCATAATCTTCATCAGATTCAATCTCACCATCATGAATGCTACCAAACAAAGCAGCTTGTGCCGCTGCAGCTTCGGCAGCAGCCATGGCTCTTGCGGCAGCTAGCTCAGCAGAAGCAGAAGCAGCAACTGCGTCTCCTGGAGGCACTTCTGCGTTGAGTTGATTATTACCTTCAGCCATGGTAGTATCTACACCCCCTGCTCCAGCAGTAGTCGCACTAGCAACGCCCTGTGCAGCTACCTCGGCTTCCGCAGCAGCACGAGCTTGAGCTCTCGTAAGTCTCCTTCCTTGTGAATGATTATTCTGACCAGCAGGCTGGGGGATTGGTCTGCTTCTACTTGTCGCTCTCGGTCCACTTCCACTAGCACCTCCAGCACCTCCAGCTGCAGCAGCAGCGGATTCACCACGACCACGATCTCTCCCTCCTCTGCTACCACCACCGCCACCACCACCGCCAGCAGCTCTAGTTGCTTCATCTCTACCAGCAGCTTCTCCCGCAAGCATACGTACGTACTCTCCAGGAGTGTATTGCACACGCGGCCATAAGAACTCTTCGACTTGATTCATAGACGCTAAAGGTTCAATCAAAACGACATTACTGGTATAATCTTTCAAACCAATATTAGCAGCAGTCGGCATGTTGGCCGGAGCATCGGGTGCACCGCTGCCGCTCGCACCGGCATCGCCAGTCCCTCCAGCCGCAGCTCCAGAGGGGGGAGAAGGCGCTGCAGAAGGATGGCGGGAAAGTCTGATTTTAAAAGGATTACTTAACGCAGCAAGACCAGCAGATAAACTGCCGCTGGCATCTCCACTTGAGCGAGATAGAGATCCATGCCGACCACCGCCGCCAAAGAAGGACCCACCGAAAAATGAATACGCAGAAGGCACGGACGCTATATCAGTGGTCTGTACTTCAAATTTTTCAGCAGCGGCAAGTGCAGCTTGGATTTTTTCTACTAGGACAGCCAAGGGAGGGCTACTTCCTGAACCTGGGGGGAGTGCAATTTGAGAAAACTGAGCCAAACGTTCTAAAATTTGCCACCGACGAGTTTCTTCAGGATCACCACCATGACCAGTAGTAGGTGACACTTTTGGTAAGCCTTCTCCTTGCAGATAATCATGTAATTTACACAAGGTACCACTTGTAAGAAACTCAAAGGTTGAGATAGACGCTTCTCCAGTTGCAGCGAGAGCTGTGAGCAGTTCTTGCACTGCAGCAGGGTCGGGAAAGCGCTCGCAAATTCTTTCTAAAACTAAAACACCTTGAGTTCGGCAGCCTAGAGAATTACCTTGAGCGTCGGTGAAATAACGAGAGCAAAACTTTCTAGCATGGATTGCTAACGCATTTTTGAGATGAGGGCCAGCAGGGGTGCGTTGATTGTTATACGCTAAGCGCGCACGATAGTGGCGATGGCTATAAGGCTCATCTTCTTCTTCTTCATCCTCATCATCTTCTTCGTGGTCTTCTTCTGGCCGCTCAGCCGGAGATTGTTCCTCTGGTTGTGGCTGTTCATCTTCAGGAGCCATGCTACGGGTCCTCCTCCGTGTAAGACTAGGCCCACGAGTGCCCGCGGCACCAGGAGCAGCACCAGCACCACCTCGGGTAGCGGCACTAGCCGAAGGCGGCTTAGCCGCTTCTGATGCAGGAGCAGCAACATTAGTGGCGGTAATTTTATCTGCATCCTTGTCTTTAGCTTCTTCTGCCGCAGCAGCAACAGGTGCTGGTGCAACTTCAACAGCAGAAGCAGCTAATTCCTCCATTGCATGCACAACGCCTTCCTTCAAAAAATATTTAGAGTATTCTTCTTGCAGCTTTTCCAATAGTATTTCAGCCATCTGCATACCTTCTGCAGCAATTGCAGGGTCTTCTGAACGGAGAAGACGTGCCACAAGACTAGAAATAGGAAGATCTAAAAGCAATTTGCTTAACGTAGGAGCTGAAGTATGGTAGAGCAACTTGGCCAGCATAGTGCGGCTTACTTTTTTTGTGTGAATGGTGCCACTGGAAGCATGAACTTTCAGCATGACAGCCAAGAGATCTTCAGCTACGCGATCTGCTGCCTCGGGGTTTTCTTTTAAATACGCAGCAAGGGCAGTCGCTTGAAGAGCTGTGTTGGTGGGAGGGCGGGGAGTAGAAGAAAGACCGCCACCACCACCACCACCACCGCCAGCACCGCTCCCTGCACCAGCACGACCTGTAAGCTCAGCAGGAGGTGCAGGCATCGAATTCAACACAGCCGCCGAAGCATCAGGAATAGTAGGAAGCAATTGGTTTGCCAAACTAACCAAATCTTGCAACTGATCAGCAGAACGAAGAGCATTCCCAGGAGACGCCAGGCTTGCTGACAGCAGGGGTGACGTCATAAGTAACTTATTCAAAGTGCCTGATACACCTGCTTGTAACAAGCTTTCAGCAACAACATGCGATCCAGATGCACAAGTAGCTAATAACTTTACTAATCCATAAAAAGTAGAGCCAGAAAGCTGTGAAGCGATGCTTCCAGTTTCACTTACCTCTACCAACTCCACAATTGAATTAACAAGGCCAAAGCCGACAAGCACCTCCATATGTTCAGGGCTACGGGAGAACGCATCTGCAATACGGGTAAGCGCCAAGCATGCGCTATCTACGATTTTAGCATCGGAGTATGACAGTAATCCGATTAAAATAGGAGCAGCGGTAGAGACGGCATCGACATGTTCAGTGGAAAGCCCACGACAAATGTTGGCCGCAGTGGCTACAGCGACACGTTGAACTCCAGTTTGGAAGAAATCTACATAGGAAAGCGTAGCTACCAATGCACCTGCACGTAGTAAGCTCCCAGGGTGCTCGTGAGAAAGTTTTTCCAATGCTTGCAAACTCTGTTCCGCGAGATCAATATACTCAATATTTAATAAACGAGCACAAAAGGCTGGGACAGCACCATGACGGATGATGTAGGAACATGCAGGCGGGAATACATCAGCCAAATTGGTTAAAGCACGTGCTGCTAAAAGCATAACATCTGGATTAAGTTCATGCCCTAAAAAGTTGATCAGAATTGGAACAGTCTGGTCAATAGGGAACGAAACCATGGTTTCCTCGGTAGCTACAGCAAGGTATTCACAGAGTTCGTTGAGACCCGTGAGGTGCTGCCCCTCGTCTTCTTCACGAAGCATTGCTAGAATCGATTTGATCCTAGCGCCTCCTCCGCTCAAGCCCATGCCCATTCCTGGGAAGGCGTCTTCAAAACCTGCGCCTAGGCGTCTTAAAAGGCCTTGTAAGCCTAAGTCACTGCATACCGAGATGAAATAGAAGGACTGTTAGTACCTTTGGTATAGATAAATAGTGGAGGATAATTTTTGAATCAGTGGATCAGAAGCTTGAATTAATTTTACTTACGCATTCCTGGGATCGTCTTCATCTCCATCACCCTGAAAACGTATAAACAACAATCTTAAGGTCACTTATATGATATATATGATGCGGAAGATGAAAAATAAAAACAAATAAAGAAGCACTGACCCTACGAGGTCCTCCGCCGGAACCTGGACGTCGTTCCATCTGACGATCACGCTGCTCTCTTCTTGCAGTGCGAGCCTGCTGTCTAGCCTTTTGTTGCAGATACCTCTCGGGTTCGTCTTGAGCCGAGGTAGGTCGTTTGCCAAGGGCCTGTGCTTGGTGGCGAGTGAGCCTGCCAGTGGAATCAATGGGCTCTGTCTTTATTTCCTCTTCAGGAGGTTGCTGCGCAATAGGAACCTGCTGCTGCTCTCTCTGACCTCGTTGAGGTTTAGGTGAAGTCCTGGGTTGTTCTCTTGGTTGTTCGTCACTGCGCTTTCGCTTGCTAGCTCTCGTTTTACTGGGCATTGCGAAGCTTTGGCTGCATCGCAGGGTGTTGAGGGCTTTGCCGGAACAACAGCGACAAATGGATATGTTCTCCATATGAGGTGCTGACTGCTTTAAGTTCCCCGTGGGTTTAGCTTAGCGTGTACCTCGGCTCTAAGGGCGGTACATCAAACCCATTTGTGGTCTCTTCAATTCAATTTTCTATTTTCACTATTTGCTTCTATTTCCTTGAGGCTCTATTTCCTGTTAAACGCTTGAACATCTAGTAGTTGTATATTCGCATCATTACAAGGTTCGGTCGCTTTGCTCCCTAAACAACCAATTAAAGAACAGTTCCTTCTCTTTTTTCAGCTCCCGTGTTTTTAAAAATTATGGTTCTCTCCTCCTTCTCTCTCTTCATGCAATGTTTGCCCAGGCATTGCAATCGCTGCACTGCCTATACACACATCCCCGTCATACATAACAAACTCTTGCTGAGGGGTAATAGCTCCAGCAGGCTTGTCAAAATGAACAACAACATACCCGTCGTTAATTTTTGAATCCTCTGCTTGTAATCCACAAAATCTACTTTTCTTAAAGCCCTTTTCAGCTGTAATTTCTTCAGAATGCACCAATTTCAATGTACATTTCGCTGATTTCTGTCCATATCGCGCTTTATACTCACATTGTAGCTCTTTATCGCATTTCAATCTATCAAAATGTTCCCTACTGAGCCAGTGTGGTGTTCTAAGCATCGCACTCTTCGTTGTCAGCGCAGGATGATTTCTTCCTTTTGCTATGTAGACTATCCCTGTATTTATATCTTTCCCTGCGACATAGGTTCGGTCAGAAGCACCCCCGATGCCAGGACGTTGTCCAATCGTGACCGATAAAATATTCTCACACCGACCCACGTCTTTTCCGTTATCTACGTCTATAAACCGTCCTGGCACGATGGGTAAGTACTGCTCCAGGAATTCAGCGAAATTTCTACGTCCTATAAAACATATTCCTGCACTACTGCGTTTCTCAGCGGGCACAAGTTTATATTTAGCTGCTATTTCTCGGACGGTAGATTTTTCAAATTCTCCAAGAGGGAAGAGGACACTGTTGAGAGCCTCAGGATGGATTGAAGCTAAAAAATACGATTGATCTTTTGTGCCGTCAATACCCTGAAGTAGCTGGACCTTTTTTGCTTGCAAAACCCCATCATTCTCGTCACTACAAGTGGCAATAAAAGCAGAAGAAGAAGAGGAAGGAATTTTCTTAATACGAGCATAATGCCCAGTCGCCACCATCTCAACCCCAAGTTGCCTTTTCGCAAACTCTAACAACGCCCCAAACTTAATGTGCCTATTGCAGGCTAAATCTGGATTTGGCGTTAGTCCCCGGGAACACTCTGCTAAAAATTTGGTAAACACCTCATTCCAATACTGAGCAATAAAATCAGCTTCGTATAGCGGAATATTCAACTGAGTGCAGACTGCACTAGCATCTTTAAAATCTTTTTCTATGGTACAGTGTCTAGTCTTCCCAGTTTCTTCGGTTTCATCCCAGTTTCGCATAAAGACGCCGACGACCTCATAGCCTGCTTGTTTTAGTAGGAGGGCAGCGACTGCGGAGTCGACACCACCTGATATTCCAACTGCTATTTTATTCTTCGTTTCTTCTGTGTTGTGTTTCTTTCCTTGCTGTAGAGTTTGATGAGACGTCGTGCTGAGAAAGCGACGCAGTAGAAGAGAAAGGCTATCATCAATGACTTTATACTGCGTTTCTGCCCAGGTAGAAAGAGGGAATAGCTGCGCACTTATAGCAAAAGCAGGAGCGAGATTGCTAGAAGGAGCTTCTAGTTTCCCCAAGAGCAGGGGGTAGTTCTTCAAGACAGCAGCGGCATTACTGCTTCGTAGCATTCTAATAAACCACATCTCCTATTATCCTCCTCTCCTGTGCCTATATAATTCATTCATTCTTGTTTTGGAGGTACTGTTGCTAGTTCTCTTTCTTCTTCCGGGCCACCAAATATCTCTTTCCGTTGCTCGATAGGGCTCACCGTCCCTGTCTGGCTAACAACCCTGCAAAAAAATAGCCAAGTAGATAACTATGAGAGCAAATCAAGACTTGCAGGACATGATTTACGAACTAAATACACTAGATAAGTACCAATTAACTGATATAGTAAGGCCTATGGCAAAGAAAAGGACTATAGCAAGGTGAGGAACGACGTCGGGTGGTATGCCGCCGGAAAAGATAAGCCCAGCTAAGAGAGCGATGCACCCAACGAGAGAAAAATTGATGAAAATAAGGGTTGCGTTCTGAAAGGAATGAGAGGAAACGGGGCGTTAAATTGTCAAAACTCAACAAGTGAAATATGTTTCGATTGATCACAGGGAGTATAATTTTTCGATGAACAGCTTACATTGACTCCTTTAGAGATTGAACCCAATAATATGTCCTCTAAGAAACCCATAATTTAATTTGACATACAATTAAGATAATGTGCCAGGCCAGCCGACTTGAAGGCAAGTTGCCCACACCACTGCACTTCACAGAATTGAGCAGTCGCTGATATGTAAAATGCGCCACAGCAACATATGCATGCATTAATATTATTCCAGGGTGTTGATCTTTGAGGGGAGATAGGTCCTGGGTGCATTACCTTTTAGTTAGTTACCATTGTTTGGAATCCAATTAAATATTCCTCGGTGAGGTGATCAGCGCAGGACATATTGCAAATGAAGGCCACAATGTGGAAACTTGGATCCGCAAATAATGCCCTTAGACAGCCATCTGTAGCGACAACCAGGGTGTCTGTGAGGCCATGCTCTAGACCACTCTTGCCATCAGCTCTGCATATTACTAGCCCTTCCCTCTCTAGCCGGCCTGGCCAGCCACAAAGAACTAATCAAAGACGGTTACCAATTTGCGAAAGTTCAGGGTATTCCGTTCAGGGCTATAGCAACTCAAGTCCTGGTAGACGACAACTTTCAGACGTGATCGACGACTTCATCAATCTGCCTTGGCAAAAGATAGCCTCTTGGGTTACCGTGGCATTGTTAGCATCGCAGCTTAGAGACTTTCTTGGGGTATGTTTTCTTATTTGTTGTTTCGATTCATTAAAAAGTACCTTTTCATTTCCTTTTCGATTAACCTTTCCCCGCCTTCGACCGCGCCTAATTATCCATCTTACTAATACTGTTCCCTTTTTCCCTTTCTTAATTACTTGCAGATAGCAATGGGCGTTTTCATAGTATCATTTATCGGTAACGGTTTCGTAGACAATATGCAAAAACTCCCTCAACTCGAACACATGGTACCCCAAAAACGTCGTCGCACTTTGGTCTTGGTCTACTACACCTTCATCATCCTCATTTTCTCTTTATTCGGGGTGTTAATTATCCCTGATGTAGTACGAGAAGGTGCAGATTTTGTTTCTCGTCTTCAAACTGAAAATCTCTGGGCTGTGGTGTTGCAAAAAATGAGAACAGGGCTTGGCGACAACATGATGGATCAATTGGAAAGATTCCTTGTTATTGCCTCTACTGGAGATATCACCCAAGCACTGGATTTTGCTGCTTTGGATGCTTTAAGTGCCCAGGCAAGGACAGCGTACCTGGGATCAGCGTTACAGCAAATATTAAGACAATATACTAATGCTGCGGCATCACTAACGACGGAAATTCTTTCTTTCGTCTCGAAATTTGCAGTACAGGTGAGATAGCGTTCTTTCTCTTTGCTGGTTTGTTTTCTGTACTATTCGATTCTAGTAGTGTCGTACAGTATGTTTCCGATGAAGAGATCCTACTAGGTAATCTTACATGGTGGGAAATCTAGAGGATTTATTTGAACGGTTTTGAATAGGGACAACGTTGCCCCTAATTTTTATATCTTCTAATGAATTAGATGTTGGTGGCGTTGGCTCGCTTCAAAAATCATTCGTAGTATTCTTCTTTATATTTCTCACCGCTTAAGAGAGGTAGACCTTTTTCTTCATTGAGAAAGGCCTTTCTCTCAGAATGGCGAAAACGTGGCACATGCGAGGAAGAACAAAAAAATCTGTCAACTCTAGTACAAAAAAAAAAAAAAAAACTTAAAAATAGCAATTAAGTATCTCTAATTTACTCCAAATCTCACTCAAATACTCACCCCATATTCCTTTATTATTTCCTTTTTTCCTCTGCTATTAATTTTGCAGCTCGGTATATCTCTCATTCTTTCCTTTATGATGATGTGGGACCTCCCTGCCATCAACCGTGGCGTTGAATCTTTGAAGACCTCCCGAGTGGCCCCCATTTACAACACCGTGGCTCCCTCTTTAGAAGTATTTGCGACACTTTTTGGACGTGCGTTACAAGCACAAGCACGTATTGCCATGGTAAACACCCTCTTAACAGCCCTAGGGATGTACTTTTTGAGAATTCCTGGAATGGGTCTTCTCTCTCTTTTCGTTTTTATTTGCGGCTTCATCCCTATAGCCGGTGTGTTAATCTCCACTGTACCCATTGGATTTGTGGCTTTAACCGAGTATGGATTTATGAAACTGGCGTTGGTTATGCTCATGATCACTGGAGTCCACTTTGTTGAAGCTTACGGCTTAAACCCGGCCATTTATTCTGCTCACTTGAAATTACATCCGCTGATGGTGTTGGCAGTGTTGGTGGTTGCTGAGCATTCTCTAGGTGTATGGGGTCTGTTATTAGCAGTACCGCTGTGTGTATTTGCCTTAGATTATATGATTTATTATCCTTCGTATTCGGTGACTGATGTGGCGGCAAAAGAGCTAGAACAGGTTACGGCGTTGAGAAGCACAGACAGGGACGATTATTACTAAAGGCAGGAGAGAAATCGTGTTTTCTTTCTTAAACCTTATGTCTTTATAGTCAGTATGATCTTCCTGAATAACATATCTCTATTCTTAACTTTCTTGTATCAGTGGAAAAGAGATCTTTTGCTGCTATTGTATTAATTGCTTAATTCTTTTTTGGATTATTTTTTTGTGTCGGAGCGGCAGTGCTTCTGTGTGTGTGTGTTTTGGTAGGTGCCTGTTTCTTCTTGTTTTCCTTCTCTGTTGTTTTGGCCATGGATGCAAAGGCGAAATATCTCCCATATATACACAATTCTTTCTACTTAAAGCAATGTGTAAAATTTCGGAATGAAAGAAAAGGTGGTGGTGGTTGAGGAAAGACTGTATTTGCAGGGAAGTTTACCTTGTGTCAAGTCTCGCCCTTGGGATCGTGCTTAATTATTTATTTATTTGTTCATGTTAGCTGCACATACTAGTTATTAAACTTAATACTGCTTTGGAAAGCATATATTTAAGGATCTGGAGACAATAATTTTAGTTATTCAGCTACCAATGGCGTTGAATTTTTACTAGCTGAAGCAGTAGCTCGTGCAATATATGATCGCGATCAATTTATAGAATAATTTATCATACACAAATGGATGATTTGAATACAGCTGCCCCTCTAATCCGTCCGGGGAAGGCGACACAGCGGCATCAAGGTGGCCGAATATTAGAAGATGGAGACGATCTTATCGTTCCTGTTAGAGATCCAGTAAATGGAGGTACACCCCCAGGCGCAAAAGCTATGGAAATTCAGGCAGGGCCAAGTATACAGCCAGGCTTAAAGGCTGGCCCAAGAACTGGATTGCAACGAGCTTTATCTAGGGATGGGATTAGCTGGCCTTGCCTCAATATGAGTCCAAGGCTGCAAGGACTTATACTGCTAAACTTGGTAAGTTTCGTTTTGTCTCTTGATCAATTGTCCAATCCAGGCAAAAATCTACCAGCCTAACTCGACACCTTATTTTTATCACTTGATATTCCTGATTTTATTCTACCTATGTGCAGGTTATGTTAGTGTGCGCAAGTACATTTGTAGTTCTCAAAGAAGGCCAAGAAAACTTCGATCCTTTCGTTTTCTCTAGTCTTCGATTTGTAATTGCCGCTGCCGCCTTTAGTCCCTTTTTAAGACGAGCAACCCGTGATGAACGCCTTATCCGCGCCGGCTTAGAAATCGGAGTATGGGCTGCTGGTGGATACCTCACACAGAGCGTTGGAATGGTCACAGCAGATGCTTCTCGCGGTGCTTTCCTTAGCGCATTCACCGTCGTTGTTGTCCCTGTCCTCGCCGGAATCTTCGGCACAGCCACATTAAAACGCATGACCTGGATCTCTGTAGGCGCTGCTTTACTCGGTGTTATGTTATTAGAAGATAGCGGTGCGCCACCATCTTGGGGAGACTTTTGGAATTTCGCTAGTGCTGTTTTATTCGGTGTTCAAATTTACCGGACAGAGTACTGGAGCAAACAATGCGGTACTAAACACGCAGGGCCTATGATGGCGGTCGCTTTAGTCATGATAGCTGCCCTATCAATCATTAGTATGCTGTTAACATATCCACAGCAGTCGCTCTATTTAGTTCAAAATCCTAGAGTGCTAGATGAATTACTAGATTCTACTATTCTACCTTGGCCGGCTATAATATACATGGGGGTCGTAGTGACAGATTTAGGGCTGTTGGCTGAAGTTATTGCCTTACAGCATGTCTCGTCTACTGAAGCAGCAGTTGTGTATACGTTGGAACCTGCTGCGGGGGCTATGGCAGCGTATTTTTGGTTGGGTGAGCGGTGGGGACCAAACGGCTGGGTAGGTGCTGTATTGATTGTAGCGTCGTGTCTCGGTGTGCAGCTCTATGGTGCAGAAAAGGATTAATTTAATCTATAGATTATAATTGCTCGGGACCTACTCAAAATAAAAGCATATCACTTACTCTTATATTAATTGTATTCTGTTATTTATATTCTTTGTTTAATTTTTGCTGTTTTGACTGCTCACTTCTCGTGAGCACTTTTTCTCTGCCCGCTTATTATTGACCCCATATGAAGCGACGGGAAGATATATACTTTAACTTATGAAATTGTCAGTTAAATATACAAATCTTGGGGTTTTAACGTTAAGAAGAAAACTCCAACACTGCCTGCTCTGCATGGCGTCACGACAGCAAAACTGATCACAGCAGGATAAGCCTCTACAAATAAGCAGCTGCTCAGAGATTGAACTTGTAAAATGAATATTTAATTTTTTTTTCTTACTACCAAGCACCCTGAACGCGATGGAAGACAAAGCTTTGCAGCGGTTGAACATTTTAAATGGCCATCTGGTCGCACCTTCATCCTCACATATAGCATGCAATGCACTAGCTGCGCAGCCCACGGTTACATCTAGTTCTCATTCTGGATTATCGCAGAGCTCGTCCACTGCTCAGGGTTCCTCTACGTATGCTTCAGCTACTGGACAACCAAGCAGCTACGCTCGGGTGCATGGCGAAGTCTCAAAGACTCCAGTTGAGTGGCGGTCTATACCCTCTATCAGCAAAGAGACCTTGCAAGAAGTGAAATATGAGAAGTCTTTAGGAGAAGGAATCGCTAAAGTAAGTTAAAATAGCTGAACTAAGTGCAACATTAAAGGAAGAAAGTGTTCCAAAATGGTGATGGCGGTACAAATTTATTTTTCCTTTCTCTTCTCTCTCCTCTTATTCCAGATTATTATCAACAGACCTGAAAAACGCAACGCTTTCACCCCACGCACTGTCCAAGAACTCTCGCTGTGCTTTGCCGATGCCAGAGACGACCCTGCAGTCGGTGTTGTTATTCTAACAGGAGAAGGCTCACTGGCATTCTGCAGTGGCGGCGATCAGTCTGTCCGTGGCAAAGGTGGGTATGTTGGCACTGATGGCATACCTCGATTGAATGTTTTAGACTTGCAAATGCAGATTAGAAGGTTGCCAAAACCAGTTGTTGCTATGGTAGCAGGTTATGCTGTAGGTGGAGGCCATATCTTACACATGGTTTGCGATATCACGGTAAGAAGGAAGAAAATTGAGGCCTTCTTTGGGGCTGATTTTGCCACTACATCAAGTCGTTAATTTACTTTAAATTTCTCCTTGCTACCTTAAAACATCCTCTTTTCAGTAACATTTCTCAACTCTAATACAACTTTTTCCATTGAAGATTGCTGCCGATAATGCCGTCTTTGGTCAAACGGGGCCCAAAGTGGGTTCATTTGATGCTGGGTATGGGTCGACTCACATGGCACGCTTAGTAGGCCAAAAGAAAGCACGAGAAATCTGGTTTTTAGCTCGATTATACAACGCACAAGAAGCACTGGATATGGGGTTAGTTAATACTGTGGTGCCTCTTGGAAGGCTAGAATCAACCACTGAACAGTGGTGTCGGGAGATTGTAAGAAACAGCCCTACTGCATTGCGGTTAATAAAAGCGGCAATGAATGCAGCTGAAGACGGGCAAGCTGGTATTCAACAGCTTGGAGGAGATGCAACGATGTTGTTTTATCAGAGTGAGGAAGGGAATGAAGGGAGAGAAGCGTATTTGGAAAAGAGACCTCCAAATTTTGAAAAGTTTCGACGTTTGCCTTGAGAAAATGGAATCTAGTTGCATTCAATTCTTGTTAGTTAATTTAGTCAATTAAATGGTTAATTTTAGTATCTGTAATACGTGTGAACAGTAAGAGATATCAACATTGGTAAGGGAAGTCGGTTAAAGTGTCTATTTACTTCTCTTCTCGCTTCCTCGAATCGGGTGTTGCCTGTTCGCTTTTTCCACTCCCGCCACCACCGCCACTGCCTCGTTTAGCTGTATTTCTACATTTATCTGAGCAATACTTGACTTCATCGAAATTTTTCCACTTGGCACGTTCTACCATGATTAAGTTACACTGACTACAGTACTTAAACTTCTTCCAGACGCCTGCAAGATGAAATTACTGATGAGAAAAAAGCGGCGGTGCCGGCAAGTTGTTGAAAGCCACTCAAATATTGCTAAAAACAACTCACCTCGATCTAAGACGCGTGTGCCATCGCTACCAAAGACTAGGTTTCTGCCTTTCTTTTTTTCATTCGATCGTGCTGCTAGGGAGGAGGTAGGGCCTGCAGTTGTCATAACTAGTCTTCTGAGAACGTGCAACATGTGGTGACAAATGCGCGACTTATTTGGGCATATTGTGGTCCCGCTAACTTTTATTGAGTATATGGTTATATTTACGATACGGTGAGTCTATTAAATTGCCAATTAAGAGGCCAAAGTCACTATTCTAGTTTCAGTTGTCACTGTGAGTTCAAATTCTAGCGCTCTAAAAACTCCCCTTAAGCTAGGCCGTATCAAGGCCTCGGCACGTATGCATTTCGCAAACCTTAATTCCAATACCTTGGGCTACCATGTTATCCCACAGAGAAGCGTATTCTTTTTAAATTGACTTGGGAAGTGATCAGGCGAAAGACAAAATGAAGTTGTTTTTAATACTGTTGTTAGCCTCAAGTGGCCTAGCCGTGCTAGCAAATGATCAAAAATATGAATATATTATTGGCCTAGGTAAGGCTGGCTTTTGACATCTATTTGCTCAGATTATCATATTACAGCATCTCTGACTCATGAACCTTTCGTTTGCAGGCAAAGCGGATATCACAGGCCCAGTAGTGGATATAAATTTAATGGTATGTATTATATTTCTCGGAAACGACACCCTAACCACTCTCTTGTCTAATTTGAAATAATTTACCATGCCTACTCAATGCTCCCCTGCTCTTCTCCCAAATTTCCCCCCACCTGCAGGGCTATGCAAATCCTTCCCAAATAGCAGGTGGTATCCACACCCGTCTCTACGCTCGCGCCATCATTATGGCAGACTCTTCCAACCCCAACAAGCGCACCGTCTTTGTCAACCTCGATGCGTGCATGGCTGCTCAGGCGGTCACCTTTTCAGTAATTAAAAACTTAAAGCTGCGGTATGGCCCTGACTTGTACACTGAACAGAACGTCGCTTTGAGTGGTACACACACACACTCAGGCCCTGCTGGATATCTACAGTATCTAGTGTACGATATAACTGGCTTTGGTTTTGTACATGAAACTTTTGAAGCGTTGGTAGACGGAATAGAAAAAGCCATCGTACGAGCCCACGATAACTTACAACCTGGAAAACTCTCTATAGCTATAGGAGAGCTTCTTGATGCGAACATCAATCGCAGCCCTACAGCGTATTTAAAAAACCCTGAGGAAGAAAGGAAGAAATATGAATATAATATTGATAAAGATTTTACGGTACTTGCAGCGGAAGCTTCCTCTGGTACTCCCCTTGGCGCATTTTCTTGGTTTCCAGTCCACGGAACCTCAATGAATAATACCAACAGGCTTGTAAATGGAGATAATAAAGGCGCCGCATCACAACAAATGGAGCGGTGGGCTTCCCGTCATTTACACCAAACAAATTATGTAGCTGCATTTTGTCAAGCGAACGTGGGTGATACCTCCCCCAATACCCTCGGCCCTGTATGTATGGATACGGGAGAACCCTGTGATGCAGTACACAGTACCTGTGGTGGTAAAGTAGAGCAATGTATTGGACGTGGTCCCGCATGGCCTAATCATATGGAAAGTACCAGAATTATTGGAATGAAGCAAAGTTCAAAGATGCAGGAATTGTTAGGATTTTCTTCTTCTTCCAATGGAGGAGATTCTGAAGATATTGGAGATCTAAACAATATTGATTTGAACAGTATGGATGGTGTTGCCAGGCGTAATGCCACCTCTATAACTACTGCTCCTGCTAATGACGTTAATGCTTCTAATGCTAATTTTTCTTCTCCTGGGTATACTACCAAATCTACGAGTTCTACTAATACTCAGAATAAACTCTACCTTTTTGGCCCTGTTGAGTCACGTCACGTCTTTCTCGACATGCGGAATGTCCAAATATCAAAAACTCCCTTCACTCCTCGAGGCGGCCGCACATGCATTCCGGCAATGGGCTTTGCCTTTGCTGCAGGGACTACAGACGGGCCCGGCGCCTTTAATTTCCAACAATCGGACACCAATGGAACGTTATTTTGGCGATTGGTCCGAGATTTTATTCATACACCCACAAAAGAACAAGAAGAATGTCACTCCCCTAAGCCAATTTTATTGGACGTCGGTGAAATGCATTATCCGTACGAATGGGTGCCTTATATAGTTGAAATACAGATAATCAGGGTAGGACAGCTGGTTATCCTTGCTGTTCCAGGGGAATTTACGACCATGGCGGGACGTAGGTTGAAGGAGGCCGTAAGAGATGTTGTAGCAGAGGCTTGGGGTGGCGCTGGCAAAGTACATATAGTAATAGCTGGTTTGTCTAATACCTATTCGTCCTACATAACCACCTTTGAAGAATACAGTGCACAGCGCTATGAAGGTGGCTTCACCTTATTCGGGCCACACACACTCGATGCGTACATCCAAGAATTCAGAAAATTAGCTGATGCCATGGTCAACGGAAAGTCAACGCCGGCTGGACCCTCCCCTCCAGATCAATTAGCACAGCAATGGTCTCTGGTGCCTGGGGTAGTTGCGGATGGGGTGCCTAATGGCGTTGCCTTTGGAGATCCGGTCAGGGATGTTCAAGAAAGTTCTGTTTATACTGCCGGAGAGGAAGTTGAAGTTGTGTTTCAGTCCGGGTGTCCTAGGAATAATATTCGAGCCGAAGATACGTATCTCACAGTAGAAAGGAAGATAGATCCTTCTAGAGATGAAAGCTTTTTTGCAAAACTAGTATCGTTGTTTTCTTTCTTTCCCAAAAACGTCGTCAACTCCAACTGGGAGGTAGTTCATACTGATAACGATTGGGAGACTACTTTTTCTTGGGATCGCCACCACACGTTTAGTACATATAGCTTCGCTACAGTGAAATGGATGATTCCATCAGATGTTGTACCTGGAGTGTATAAAATTAGACACTTTGGGAATCATAAACATTTTCTAGGAAGGGTGTATCCATATGAAGGATGTAGTAGTGAGTTTGAGGTAAGGGCGGTGGGTGCAGATAATGTGAAGGGGAAGGAGAAGAAGAAAGATAATCGAAGTTTCTTTGTGAAGATAATAACTGTGTTAGGAAGAAGGGCCGGAGCTTTTAGAGCGTAGCGAAGTAGCTGCTGCTCCCCTCTTCCATGGGACGGGCAAAATTTTCATTTGAGTTTTCTGGAATAAATTTTCTCTTTCTATAAAATAAATCAATATTTAAAATTTCTGAATGTACACTATTCTTTATTTTGTTTTGCTTAATTTTCTCATTTTTGTTGTTTTGTGTATCTCTTCCTTATTATGTTTGATTAATCAATAGCACACGTTAGATCTCTTTCTGTTAAAATCTCAGCCAGCGTCGCCATAAGCTCACGGCTCACAGGAATTGTACCGCTAAAGAGCTCGTTCAAACGAAGTACAGCCTTGCTCTCTGCTACTACATTACTAATTTCTACATCTCCATCTTCAGCTCCTTGATCTAAACGAGAGTTCTCTTCATCTTGGCGCAAATACTTTTCAAAAAGACGCTTGGCGGCAGAAAAAATCTCTCGAGCTTGCCTAGTAGTTGCAGCCCCTTCTTCTGCCAAGCCTTCTTCAAAGATCCTACGCCACTGAGCACTGTCCAATACACCTACCAGTTTTGTAAATTGCACTGATTTATTTAGGCAGGTATAAGCTACTCTTCTCACGTCAGCGTCTTGATCAGTGCACCGTTCAGTGATAGCAGAAAGGACAGCAGCCTCTTCTGTTACAGCATTTTCACTTGAATGTCGTTTTTGAAGTACGTGCTGAAGAAGTTCTATAGCTTTACGGCGCAAACGTACTGAAGGATCCTGAAAGAAAGGGAGGGGGGAGGAAAATTGCGATTCTTCACGAAAATTAAGAAGAATCAAACGGGGGGAAAACAGGAGTCTTCTTACCCTGCACAAAGCGAAGAGCAGCTTCTCAATAGCATCTTGAGTCCAAACATGCTCTTCATTGCTGCTATGGTGATCTATTGCAAGTTTAATTGCTGCAATTATGCAAAATATAGAGAAGAAAGTTAAAATAATGCGAAGCAATAAAGCTGACGGGTAATTTTTTTGTCAATCATTCTCTTACCATGTAGAGCCTCAATGCGAGTTGCAAGGGCAGCATTCATAGCAGGAGTCAAGATATCACAGCATGCTGATACAAAAGCTTCTGGAAATTCTCTCAAAAGTACCAATGAGGTCTTGAAAGCAGATTTAATACTCTTCAAATTTCCTGCGCCACCACCAGCTCCAGCAGCTCCTCCAGTAGTGGTTGAAGTTGCCGTCGGAATAGCCAGCAAGCTCTGCAGCAGCATATGTGCTGAATCCGGGTTGCATACGAGTTTTAATGCACAAGAAAGCCCCAGATGGTCTCGTTCATGCCTGATAACGAGGGTGGCAAGCTGACGCACAGTGGAAGCATACGCCCCCCAAAAAATATCACAAGCAGTTGAGGAAATCTGCTGCAGAGTGCTTATCAAGGTCCAAGCTTTCTTCCAATATACTTTAGATAGTGCTATATCTAAGCGATCTATAGATTGGACGGTTGCAGGAGCTTGAACGGTGTTTAAAGCGGCTTCAAAAGAAATTTGCATTAGGGAGGCGAGTGCTAGAGGTGTGGTGGCACCATAAGCGTAAAAAGCAAAGCTCATCTCCAAGAGTCTCTCTAAATCGTGATCTAATTGAGGATCCTGTGCTAATGAAAACAGAGCTGTTTGAATAAGAGAGCGCAAGCTGTGGTCATTGCAAGGGCACCTGCCTTCATGAAGAGAAGCAGCAGCGCCTGCAAGTGCTTCTGGCAAAAAAATCTGCAAAGCTTTGATTCTTGCTAGATGATCTTCCATACTTGCGTTCTGCAAATTTAAAATTACATAACCTAAGCTTTGCTGCCAAGAGCGCTGCAGCTGGGCAACCAAAATCGGGTGTGCTTCCAGAAAACAGGTCAGAAAAGTCTTCGCCTCAAAGCGGTTTGACCAAGCACCAGCATTTCCACAAGCTTCAGAGCGTTCTAGATAGTTGCAATAGATCTGCAATATTTTATCATAAACTTCTGCGTTTGCTCCGGTCAGCTCAACGCTATAGCTGAGCAAAGTGTTGCAAGCTTGTCCGGGTCCTTCTGAAAGCAAAGCGAGCTCAAAATCTTCAATAGCAGCGACAGATTCATCATTCATTGTCTTTACAGCTAGTCCTTGATATTCTATTTTATGCAAAAATGAAACAAATAGTAGAAGTTATTCTGAGGGCTGCAAATATATGCAAAAACGTTATGGAAAACTTTCATTTCAGGAAACGAATAATCAAAAGAAAGTCAACACCTAAAGTGACTTGCTCTATAAAAGTCAGGGAAAAATGGCTAGCTAGGACAAAAAAAAAAGGAATCGATGGTATATTATATTCTATATATCTAGCATATATATCATTTGGAAAACTAGAATAAAGTCAGAACCAGGCTAATTTCTAAAATCCCATTCCATTCACTGCAGCGATCCACAACACCATATCGGACTTTGCAGTTGCCCTAAGGGGCATTCCTGCAGGAACAAACAGCACCTGGCCTCTAGAAACTTCCCTCCCTGCTGCACTACTTCCACCTTCTTCCTTCTTTTTACCAGGTTGCAAGCTTCCAGAGCCGTGCTGAATAAGAACAAGCAAAGGCCCCTTTGCAGCAGGTAGCTCAGTTGTTGTTTCAGCAGGAGGATCAAATTTCCACACTTCAAATTCTTGAAAACTCGGCCTATACATCACCAAATGCCTTGCTTTATCTTCTAGACCTTCTAAAAGCTCAGAATTACCTTGTGTATAGGTTAAAGACTCGCAAAGAACCTCCGTATCTCTATGTTTTAAAGTGAGGCCAGCTCTCAGAACGTTGTCTGAGGTTGCCATGCATTCAATTATTTCTCCACTAAGATACGCATGCGGTTCGTTTGCAGCAAGGGCAATAGCTTGCCCTTGTTTTAAAGTGATATAATTAAGAAACCATGCTGCGAGCACACCGACGTCCCCAGGCCATTGTTGATTCAAACGCAACACCAGCTGTTCTTTTTCCGAAAGAGGAGACGGCAATGAAGATTCTTTCTTTTTCTCCAGCCTGGAAATCATGCGTACTAACGCTTTATGGACTAACGGTCTATACGCAGTCATAAGGCCAGTGAACACAGCCTTTAATGCTTCTTTTCTATTTTCTGGCGTGCTAGTAATGTACCCATCGCTTGCTTCAGTGCCACAGCACTCTCTTAATTCTGGATTCTCCTGTAGTGCGCTAACTATTTTTTCATGCGGACAGAATCCACATAAAGATTCAAAATTAGATAAAGCTATAGTCATCTCGGGTTTGTGATTGCTGTCTTTGTATTCGTTTGGTCGTTCTGAATGGAGACGCTCAGCGAGCGCCTTGTCGGGGTGAGATTGAATAGAGAGTGCGGTTTTTACTGAAAGAACTTTGAAAAGGAAGGGTAAATCGACGCCGAATTTGGATGCTGCGTCTCCTAGAACTTCAGGATGGTCTCGAATGTAGGCTAAAAGCTGTTCCCCTGAGAGGGTTCCCTCGGCTAGCACCGACGGGCCAGAGGGATGTGTACCCATCCTGAAAAGAGTCGGAAAGTATAAAAGAGGTGAGAAATACGTACGTTCCGCGGGTGTCATCAGACATTGAGCATCTATAAAATGTATCGAGTATTGGTAGAAGCGGGTGAGAATATGATTGTTCTGAGAGAATACTCACCAGAGCTCCGCATAGGGTTTGGCGGGATCGATAGATTGGCCAGCAGCTTCTTGAAGTTGGGCTACCTGCAATATTTAGCGGATTGAAAATAGTATGAGCAATAGATTACGGGGCAAGGAGGGCAATTTGAGGACAACTTATTATTAAATAAAACAATAGTGGTCGATCGGAGATTCTCACCTCTGATTCGGTGCCTGTTCGTCCCCAATCATAGTTTTGGGATTTCGCTATTAAATATAGAATGTCGTGGGAAGCGATTGAAGGCACTGCTTGCCCAGGAGCGCAAGCTAATGTGCTCATGTGTCGTAATTGTGGCCAAGTGGTGATGGCTTTTATTCAAATCAAAACAGTTTGCTTGGTGGAGAATGCAAGAATTCCTGCTCATTAAGCAACCTTAAGCTTGGACTATTTCTGAGACTATGGAATGTTGACAGGGAAATCGGCCTGGAATATATGGTTTTAATTGGAGCACCGAAACGACCACACTGTGAAAGCACGCAGTGACTTGTCCGACAAGTCAGACGGTCTGGGACAATGTCCCAAAACGCATCGGAGCCTCCCAGGCATTATTTACTCGGGAGCTATTCTGCCAGCAGCCCAAAAAAAATCGATCTCTATTCTATTCAGTGTTCTACACTTTTACTTATCTATAATAGACGGCGGAAAGGCCGCGAAGATGATGTCCTGGGATGATTTGGACTCTTTTAAACTCAGCTTGCAACCTAATTTTCAAGCTACTTCTCGCCCAAATCCTTCTTGGCAAGGAGGTTTCCAACACGCACATCAAACATTTGTACCACCTACACAATCCAAGCTTAGCCTTGATCGCTATCTCCAGCTTTTACAGCTTCTTTGTGGTGGTCAACCCTCAACTGCAACCGGAGCCGCTGCAAACACCTGGACTGTAAGACAGCTTGGAGAGCTTGAACGAGCTGCAGTGAAAATGGAAGACTTGAAAAAGGTGCTGGCTGTAAATGGACGCGTTATTTCTGCTAAGAATAAACAGGATATGCTCGATAAAATTGCTGGGCTGCAGCTCGCCTGCCCAGTTTTGATCGCACCTACGCTAAGCACCCCTGCTGCTGCTGCTGCTTCTGAAACACCTCTAGCTGTTAGAAATCAAAACCCTCTACTAGAAACTGCGCAAAAACATGAACTACAACAGTCTATGCAGAGAGCGCTGCAATGGGCAGATCTTTCTCCTTTAGAAAACACTCTCGCTGCTGCTGCTATTTCTCGGCAAGGGTGTTATTCTTTCTGTCCTTTGCCAGAAATCAAGCTTCCTCTTTCTCATATATCGTCTGCAGAAGATGCTTTAGCAATAGAAGAAGGTTTTCAGGAGCAAGGGCTTGGGTATGCACCTCAGCAACAGCCTGCTACGAGTGCTACGACCTTTGCTTCTCGCCCTGCTTTCCAACATGCCCAAATCGCGGAAAGCTCTCTCCCTTCTTCTTCTTTTTCTTCTCCTGTCGATAAAGCTGCAGCTGCTGATGTGATAGAAAAGGATACTGAAATGCAGGATGCAGTCCTTCACTACCACCAAAATTCCTCTCCCTGTCCTCCTGAATGGCTTATTTCTGGATACAAAAAAGTAGCTGCGATCTGTGTTGGAATAAAAAATCTACCTCTTGAGAAGAAGAGCTCAAGAGCTGCTGCTACAATTGACACTATTAATACCATAAACTCCCCTTCTAAGCCTATTATTATGGGTTCTAATTTAGTAGGGCGCAAAGTAGCTCTCGTCATGGCTGAGGACTTCCAACAAGGCGGTGGCGGCAGCGTTGAAGGTGACGATAGAACTAACCTCGATGATGATATAATAGATACTGTAGCACGTGGAATCCACCTGGGTCAAGTCATAGAATGGATTGGGCACCAACATGACAGTCATGTATGTCCTATAGGCTGTACACAACACCACAATTTCTGTTATGTGAGGGTAACACCCACAGAAACGACAGCTCCAGCACACAAGCGTGGTCGTCGTCGATTGGATTTAGAGGTGGATTTGAGGGAAGATTTTCGATTAGAAACTTTAGAAGATTTGCTATTAGTCGGAGAGAGAAAGTTAGCTGATGCTTGGGTTCTGGTGGAGCCTAAAGATATTGAAGAGGACTAGGTTTAATAGATAGAATAAAGCAAAAATTAGTATTAATTTTGCAAAGGCGGGAGGGGGGGAGGGCTTTTTAAGTTTCAACCATTTCAAATCTTGATTATTACACGGAGGGGAGATATTTAGACAAACAACGATACATTCTGGCATTTTCAAATTATACATAAATGACTGTTTTTAGTAGTAACACACACGCACACACACACACGCAGGTAAATTATACATAAAGGCTGAACGCTCGATAAAAGTCACACACACAAGTTAACGATGTATTTTCATATATATCTTCGTTTTCAAAGAGAGGCGTTCAAAACAAGGGGAATAAGAAATAATTAAAGAAGGGAAATTGAAGAATGGGGAGAAGGGTTTTATTATATCAAACAATCTGAAAAGGGACCGACACGACCGGCCAGAAAATATTAAATGAAAAGGATTGTTCTTTTTTTTGTTCTACAATGGAATGAAAGCGAAGTATAGGATATGGGATGGATTCATAATGGTGGCATTAAATAAATGCTGAAGAGTTTACAAATGCCGAAGGACGGAAGCTCATTGTGGAAGTCTGAGAAGCAGTCTTGGCCATAATGACAGCCGCAGAGGGGGTCGGAGCGGCAGCGTTCATTGCGGCGGCAGCCACAACGGGAGCAGCAGCAGCCTTGGATGCCTTGATTTCAACAGCAGCAACAGATCGAGACGCTGTCGCTGATATGGTACGTGAAGCTGCGCTGGTGAAGCGGCCAAAGAACTGCAGAAGTAATAGAATTGGAATACAGTTGTTAGTCTGTGAGAGCGGGAATCTGTAATTACCACAAGATTCACATGCGGTTAGCAAGTTGCAATGTTACCAAAAAGAGACCCCCCGACACCCCGTTTTGTGTTTATACACTACTTACCTTTGTAATAAGAGCTGCTTCGGAAGCCATGATGGCCTTGGATAGGTGGTCGTAGATCCGAGGAGATTTTCAACCGGATAGGTTGGGAGGTAAATATGTCACGTAGCAGGCCTTAAGGCGTCGTAGGACTATCTAAAAACTTGCAAAATATATGTGCATAAAGATAATTTATGCCTTGGAAGTGGGAAGGGGGAGATTAATGGCTCACACGGCACACAGATGCCGCGAGGGTTCGTTTGAGGGCGCGTTTGAGGGCGCCAATAACGAAGAGCCGCGAGCGTGGGAAAAGAGGATTTCTCATCTTTCAACGGAAACCCAGTCTCATTAGTATATATTTTATAATAGACGCCCATCAGATCCCCCAAAGCTGCTCCGAAAGACTTCAACTACCCCAGATGCAGTAGGTTAACTGATCTAAAAACTTGGAAGAAATGCAGGACGATTTGGAGATAATTACCTCGTTGGATCCTACCAAAATATTCACTGATGATATCTTAGTGCGTATTTTCCGACTCCTTCCCCCTCGACATCTTCTCAAATGCAATTTAGTCTCATCTCATTGGCACCGAGCAGCAACTTTGCCAGATTTGTGGAAAGAAATCTGCCGTGATCGCTGGAAAAATAAAGTCTACATTCCTGCAGCAGGCCAAATCAACCTAACATGGAAACAAAAATACCTAAAAGCTGAATCAGACCGACAGCATTCTGCCGCCACAATCACGTTTACCGAGCTCACCACCTTTGAATGGAAATTTCGGTTTAAACGCACAGCTGGCACCTGGTTTCAAGAAACAGACCCGTATTGGGTCAATGGAAAAGATGAATCAAAAATGATGAGGCGTAGATTCATAGCCGAGGGTAATATTTTTCAGGCGCCCAAAGGGGATCCTTTTCGTGATGAGATCGACGGTGAAGAGATGAAGTGGAAATTTACTCGTGATGGTGAAGTCCAGGTAGAGCACTACCCACCGTTGCGGGTAAGAAGAACACCAGAGTGGGGGTTTATTCTAGAAAATCCATGGGTATTGTTAATTGCAGACTTGCCAACTGGCGGACCTTTTGTGCTTGGCATTCAAGGCCTTGGTGTTACTGGGTAATAAACAATCTTTCTAGACTGTTTCGATCAAGCAGATTCTTTTGTAATTTTAATAATATGCTGTACAAATCTGTATATTGCTATGTATCATCAATCAAAAAATATATTTAATTACACACCGAGAGAATTGGCAGAAAGGCAAGAATGTTTATACGAATAGAAATCCATCATACTATATGATATCACTATTCGCTTATCATACAGAATGAGCTTCTCTAGGAGAAAACACTTACTGAAGATTGACGCAGCAAGCTGCGTGGGTTTGTAATATATTCTTTATTCGACTGAATCTCTAATCCAAAACTCGCGCTAGCATAGAGGAGATAGTGATGATATCACTATTACAAATTCTAATCTTTTTCATCATTCTCTAAAGACAGCATCGATATATCGTTCTCTTTCATCGTCATCATCTCATCTCTCCCTTTCTTCCCTTCATAACTCTTCAAACTTTTAATTTTCTTATCCATCTCCTCCAAGCTCATCGTCATCCCGGCTCTCGACCCTCTCTGTTCCGGTGAAGACAACATCATTAACTTACCACCTAAACTTATGGGACTACTCCTCACAGCTATCTTTTTAGTCAAAACCGTCACACGAACCCTTTCTACTGCTGCAGTTAAATTTTTAATTAATTCAAAGAGCTCTGCCTGGCTCAGATCATCAACGCTATACCCCAGTAATCTTTCATTTTGAGTTTCTACCCGTTCCAACTCCTTTTTAAGCGTAGCATTCTCCGCTGTAAGGTCTGCAACACGTGTATGTACTTGATCTTGTAATCCGGTGAGTGTTTTATGTACTTCACGTTCACGTGCAATCTTTTCTTCTTTTCTTTGGAGAGCGGCAATTGCCATGGACACTTTCTCTTCCATTTTCATGACTCGTTCAGCAAGCACGTGATCGTAGCCATGGCGCAATGTAGTAGCTGCACGTTCAATCTCACCATCAGACGCACCATCATCACTACCTAACACGTCAGCATCGCCGTTAATAAGGGCTTCAACGTCGATTGAGTCAGGCTCAACACCACGAGCTTGAGCGAGCGTGCGCCTCATTCTCTCCAAGGCCACCGCCATAGCGCCAATCCTACTTTCAGCATCCTGCACTTTATCTTGCATATATTCTCTCTCTGCTTGCATCACTTGCAAGGTCAAATCTTCTTCTACCATAAAATCCTCACCGTCTCCACCAGCAGCAGCAGCTAATTTTTGAATAATTCTTTCCCGATCTCTCAATTCGTCGGCCAGCGCCACCACTTGCCTCCTTAAAACATCATTTTCAGGTTCATGCCCCTGTTCATCCATAGGTACACCACCTTCATCACGCAATCTACGTTCCAAATACCCTAAAGCAGCATTTGAATCTAATACGCATTGAGTTAATCGGTCTACGTGGATAGTTAATCTATCCCGGTCTTTTTCTCCGGCAACCACCGCCATGTGCTCCTCTTGATATTTCTCTCTAAGAGTCCGAACTTCGATATTTAGTGGATCGTGATAATCTATAACACCCCCACCGCCACCAGCAGCATCAGAAGCCCCGTTATTGTTATTGCCTGTTTTATCACCACTTCCCCGATTGCCCTCTCGCATAACAATGTCGAGCTGATGACGGAGTAAAGCCAACTCTTGTTGATAACGAGCAATAAGAGAAGATTGATCCAAAATTTCATTTCTTTTCGCTTCAATAGTAATTTTCTTCGCTCTACTTGCGAATTTCAAGGTGTTGTGCGTTTCCTCGGCTTGGATTGAGGCTGGGGTGATGGTGCAAATGACCGCTACTCGGGCACCGTTGCCAGTAAGCGAATTGGATAAAATTCTCGTAAGCTTCGAGTCACGGAAGGGGATATGGACAGCCCCACCTTCTGATAACTTATGAATAACAGTTCCCAGGGTCAAAAGGGATTTATTAATAAAAGAACCTTCCATACGTTGACTTGCATTCTTTTCCGCCTTGGCACTTTCACTTCCTGCGAGATCGACCATGGTTAAGTAGGATAACGTGCGTCCAACACGGTCACCCGGTTCATTAGCAAATTCAGGACGGTCATTCGCTTCGATTGCTAAACGAATAACTGTATGAGAACGAGAGGAGCCTTCGTTAAAGGCCGTTGCACTTGTTTTTCTGTGTTCATTACCAGTTGCTACGACGTGTAAAGCGTGGTCTGCACTACGGAGCTGCTCTTCCTGCACTCCTTCGACATAAATCCCCCGTTTAGGATCTTCACGAAGCCTTAAATTCGTATTTGCAGGGTTTAACAAGTCATTTACGACCTCATTGTAGATTTCAAGCATAGACATGTGGACGGTAATCTCTTTTCTCTTTGATAATTTTCCAATTAAATGGTATAACTCAGCGATTGCGTGTGGAACAATACCAGGGGTGACATCATCACCCATCATAGTATGGGTTTTCCCTGAAGAGGTGACACCGTAAGCGAAAATAGTTCCGTTGAGCCCGTCAAGTGAACTTTGTACAATGCTGCTACCGACTGTTTCGTAGACTCCCTGGTTGCTAAATCCAGCAGGAAAGACGTGATCGAACGCGAACTTAACGTCCATGCCTGCTGCTTCTTCCTTTATAATACCGACAGAGTTGCCAACGCAATTCCATACTTCTCTGTCTCCTCGTTCACGTTCTTTTTCAGAGAGAGGTCTGAAACGGATGGCTACGAGGAGATGGTCTTTCTTTTGAGCGGGACTGGTGTTATTGGCACCGCCGTCATAGCCGTTTCCAGCCAACATGATGGTTGTTGCTAGCGAACTTGGGCTGATTTTTGAACGGTAATGGGAGTTGCCTGATCACGAGCAGCAAGCTTTAGACAGCGAGCTTCCCAACTTGATATAATGCGTATGACAAGTATGAAGGAGAGAACTACTCTTCGATTGTGTGCTTTCTGGCTCTGATACTTTTTGAAAATTGCTCCAGTCCAACACGGTCTGTCTTTGGCAGCTCGCACCTGGTTTGGGCCTGATCTGAGCAAGACTGCAACTTAAGTAATGATGCGGTCTTGAGCAGAGAGAGAGAGTAAATACAGACAAGTGCGCATCTCCAACAACGAGAACAAACCGGGTTTGGAGGAAAGGCTGGAGGGAAACTTTTTTTCCCTCTTGGGAAAGGCAGGGAAACTCGGGTTTCCCCAGTGAATGAATTTTTATACCCAAGGGGAAACGCGATATTGCGCGGGGGAAACGGCACTAGGCGACCTCGTTGTTTCCCAAGATTCACAAGCTGCTGATTCATGATCATAAAGACATGGGCGGGCTGCTCCTCCCCGCAGGCCCTCGCGGACCTCGTAGAGACTTAATATACGCGCAGTGGCTCCAGCGGGCCTGCCATAGTCCCTGACAGCGCGATAATTCACCTGCAGCAGGGACAGCTGCCGACGATCACAGCACTGCTGTTTGGAAACAGTGGGAAACTCTCTAGGAAACCGGCAGCAACATCCTGCAATTTGCTCTGCGTCCTGCAGACATTCTTGGAAGCACATCAGACCCTTGGAAAAAGGGCGATGCCCGCTCTTGCTTAGATCAACCGGCGTGGCCGTGATCTTCGGCAGCAGCGGTGGCGATAGCAGCAGAGAACCTTTATTTCTCTATTTATCAGACTACTAAATACTACAAAAAAAACCCTAAATCTGCTATTCTAGTTTTCTCTACCGTCATTAGATGCTGCAATCCAGCTTTCCAGCTTCAAACATTTTCAATACAAAATACGACTCTACAGGAGAAGGCATTGTCACCAGTTTCGTATCTTTCAAGTCAGAAAAGAGGGTTTCGGGCAAATCCTTGGCCCAGCTAGATTTTCTTCTTAACGCCACCAGGTTCCATTCCAACATCGACAGCACCGCTTCTTCGCCCAGCATATTTCGCAGTTTGTCAAAGGAGACGGCATGCCTGTGCTCCTCTGCAAGAGCAATTTCCCTCGACACAGTTTTATAGTCCTCTTTCGTCCATGCTGGAGGGGAACGGCTGCCGCCAGTTCTTGAAAACCCTTTAGGCCAGAGACCTCTCTGCACCGCATCTTCAGGGTCCATGCCTACCGTCTTTAAACCCTCTTCCCAGCTCCCTTCAATTTTAGCATACCTTGAGCAACGTTCAAGCAATCCAATGTTCCCACCACATACTTCATACACCCGAGGCCACATGTCAATCTGCTCGCCATTTTTTGTCGTATCAAAGAAAGACGGTGGTGCCTTCTTACAGTGCATGCGGCTCTCGATATATTCTTTGGCTTCATCTATGGTGGCTAAGTCTCCGACTGCTTGCGTGATGTAATTTTTGGTGTGGAGACCCTCTGCCAGGCAAATGGAATTTTAAAGAAAAGAAAAAGAAAAAAACATGAGGTAAAGGAGTAACGACAGGGAAAGAAAAGAGTCAAATAGATAAGTAGTTAGGTTCAATCAATACATCCACGACTACTAGACACTTCCTCAACTTACCATTCTCAAGAAAATCAATCACGAAAGATTCAGAAGATGCCAGCACAATGTGTCCCAGATGAGCTTGTTTAGTCGTCTTCACAAAAAAACGAAGAAGGGCTTTAAGCTGCGTGCGGCCAGGATCGCCATGCCAATCCATCATCACATTAGCCTCATCAATAATAATGACTGGTTTGTAAGGCAAAGGCCGTGTTGCTTCTAGGAATTTGGTCAAAGAGGCGATGATGGAAGCCATTGGCGGTTTGTCAGCTGCCGACGCAAACAATTCCCCCAAGTCTGCCTCGTACCCAGGCAATTTAAACTTGCTAGCCTTCCGTAATCGGTCTAAATCCTTCCACCAATCTTGAAGACCTGCGTCTTCAGTGATCAGCTCCCTGATGGCGTTCGCAAACTGCTGCGGAGAGGTGATATCTTGTCCACGGCAGTCCAGGTAAATAATAGGAGGAGGGCCGTCGCCTATTACAGCTTGACCTAACTCCCTATATTTCTTTACTTCTTCAAGTAGTTTCTGCATGTAAGTGGGTTAAAACTTTAGTCATGAAAGGTGCAAAGAGATTGAAATAAGCAAGCGAAAAATTAGATCGGCAACAAAAGATCAAGCGGCTTCCTAAAAACTTACTGTTTTGCCGCAATTCGCGGGCCCTAACAGAATAAGCAGCTCGCTTGGCTCTTCATCAAATCTCCGTTTGAGGGCGGCAAGCTCATCCTTTCTGTTAAAAATCTGGTCCTTTAAAGCCGATAATAGTGATCCAGATGCAGCCGAGGCCTTGACACGAAGACGAGGTCGCAAAACACCAGCCAAACAGACCTTCTTCCCACCAGTTACATGATGTACCTCTTAGAACAGCGCTAGGCCTCGATTGAGTAAAAATAAATCCTGCAATCATCTCCAGTGAAGCTTGCAGAGTAGCATTTGCCCAAACAGCCGTGACCGGTACCAGCAGGAGCAAAAATGTATTCCGCAGATATAGTTTAATATTTCAATGGTGGTCAGAAGGCAAAAAAGGCTAGTAGCCCTCTGTGTGAGTGCCTCCTTTTCAAAATCCTTCGATCTGAGTTTGAATGAATTGAGTGTGTAGTTCGTTAGGGGCAGCACTTGGTCTCTGTGGGTGCATATGACAATGACATCTCGACCTTGGGCGATCCAGTCATTTCATGTGTATCAGCACCGAGAAATATGAGTCGACTTTCTATGTATAGCTGTGCGGCGGTTTTGGTCGAGATTTCGGTAAAGAGTGGAAGCAAGGGCAATATTTGATGCAATTCTAGATAACAGCCTCGCAATGCGAGGTATGCGTACAAAGCTATTATAGAGTTGTATACATCGATGGGTCGAGCACCGATTCTGTCGTTGGGTGGGCTCACAATTTAGAATTGCATTTGTTTTTCCTTTAAGCCTAAACGAACTTAAATACTTGCCCACCCACAGCACAAAAAACTTGAATTCTCTGCTGAACATCTTTAACAGAATCGACTCTCATGGAACAAGATCAAAAGAAACTCATTCGAGCTGTGGTTCGTCAGGTCCATCCTGATTTATTCACAGCTCACCCATTTGAACGTTCAAAAAATTCAGAGTCATTAAAGGCTCTCAACGTCTACGCTGATCAGCTCTCTAAAGGTCTTATTCCAGACCCAGCACGCCTTGAATTCTACGTCAAGCAAGGAGAAGGTACCTTTTCCAAAGTCTTAACCTCTCTCCCCGGCACAGCGTCCTTGTCTCCGCTCTTTTTCTCTTTTGGCCTCATCACCGAAGAAGAAGCTTTACGGGATGCAGCAGCTGTAGCTTCCTCCAATGGTGCTAACGTTGGAAGGGACTTATTCGAATGGCTTAGCACTGTAGCAGAGGAGGCAGCCCTTGCGGCAGATCAACATGACGCAATGAAGAGAGAAGTTCGTTCTTTGAGAAGCGATTTAGAAGAGCAATACGGCTTTGCTGCTCTAGATATTGGAGGAGAATTTGTACTAGGAGGTGAAGCACAACGCAAACAGGTTGAAGCGCTTACTGCACTAGCCCAAGGTTTGGAAATCTTACTATCGTCTTCTCAACAGACTTCGTCAGCGGAAAAAATAGATAGAAACGAGTTTAGAAATCTTGCTGTGCGTTTGTATCACCCTGAAGGAGCCCCGTTGGTGACTGTAGGCTACCAAGGTGACGATGGAACATTTAATGTTCGTACAGAACCTATGGAAAGTCATGTAGGTGAGACAGGAATTCTTCACATCGTGGGCCACGAGGACCCCAATCGAGTTGCTGCTGCACTAGGAAAACTTGATCTTAGTCGTGCGCAATTACTTTCTAAAGTAAGCTCCTTTTGGGTACGTCGTAGTAGAGAACTTGCCACTGCTCTTCGTGCTGCATTGGCCGTTGAGAACGTCTGGTTTGATGCTCGTAGCGAGGACGCAGCTAGAAAGTTTGTTTTATGGGTCGGAGCAGTATTAGAAAAGAAAGAAAATTTAGCAGTTGGTTTACTAGGCCGTGGCTACGCATTCAGTGTTCTAGTCCATTCTGACGATTCAAGCCCTTTATTAGATTTCATTGAATCAAGCTCAGTGTTGCAAGTACGTACTGATTGCCCTCCGAAACACTTATTGGCCTTTATGGTATCTGAGGCCGGGGAGCTCGCTCATGAAACAGCAACCTTGGTAGCAGATACAAAAGCAGAGGAGGCAGCTGCTTTAGAAGCTGTAAGAGATGCCTTAGGTGCAAAACATGTTGTTAGAGTGTGTTCTTCCTATGATCAGCATAAAGTACTAGAGGCAGCTGCGAGATTAGTGGAAGCTGCCCCTTCATTGAGAGCAGCGGTCGACTTGTCTGGTATCTCTTTAGCGATAGATGATTGTTATGATGTCTGGGAGTCTGGATTTATATCTATTCCGTTTGATTTTTCGATAAGCGATTTGCAGCCGCAGTTGCAAGCGTTGTTAGCACCGCCAGCCCAGGAGGCAGCGGTGTCGTTGACAAGCGATGGTAGTGGTAGACGGAGAAATGGGGTAGCTGCAAATGCAATTGCCGTCGCGCCGACGACAAAATTACTGAGAAGAAGATCTTTCATTGATGATAGCGTAGTGAGGAGATCTGTCACTCAACAACGGCGATTAATGCATGCTTTTAAAGTGTCTAATCTCTGCAGAGGCAGCGTCAGCAGCATTGTATTTAAAAAAATTTAAAGACAGCGTTCCTCTCTTAATATATTTAATTGTGGATACTTGTACCTCTGAAGTATTAATTGAATCTAGTATATTGTTTCTGACAAATAATGAACCCCCTGCTTCTCAGTTTTGGTTGTCAATAAAAGCTGTAGATTGAAAGTAACCCTCGTCTTCAAAAATTAATTAATTAATTGATTCAGCATGGATGGATGTTTACATCTATATCTGGCGGGTCAACATGGGTCGCTATCTACTTTATTTGAGTAGTAGTATTGAATCGCTGGCTTAAGCTACTATGTATGAGTTAGCTAAACGAGGAGAACAAAAGGAAAAAGAAAAGAGGACGCAAAATTTAAAACATAAGAAAATGCCCATTCCCGTCTTTGTATAGTCTGTCCCATTAGTTCAGTGTACCGATCCAATGGAGATGCAAAATGCTTATAAAGGAAAATGGGGGTAACAATGTACCGTCCAATTGACAATTCAACGGTGGTAGAAAGTAGAAAACAAGCTGGAAATAAAAATAAAAATGGTATCGAGGGGTAGCAGCTGTTGTTTGTTGCGTAAAAGAAGAAGGGGTTTACTGTAAAGAACACGAAATCATGTAGTGAGGGTGACGTTAGGAAGACGGGCCTGAGAGAGATATGCAAGGGAAGACGAGGAAAATGGGGGGTGGATAACGAAATTACTCTAAATCAGAATTATTTTCGACCAAAAAAATTTCAAGGGGCAGGGAAGTGTGGGTTTTTTACTTGACATGGAAGTTTAGTCGCCTTTACTTTTCTTAGAAAAGAGCCCGTCGAGCAGGGAGTATTTGCATGCCAGAAGCATCCTCACTGCGTTCTGGACACGCAGAGATAGCCACAGCAATAGCATGAACAATAGTTTTGCTCGGCGACTTCTCCTGCTCTTGAGCCAACGTCAGTGCAGCTCTTTCCATGTTTGCAGAGCGAGTTCTCGTTTTCTTTCCATTAAGGTCAACAGATGCCGTAAATGCTTTTGAAATGCCATCTACGTCAGCATTCTTCTCTTCAGGAAGCAGCTCTAATCTACCAGACTTTAATGCAGCAGAAAGCATCATCGGTGGCGATGAAATGGTGCTTGTTGTCGCTCCCTTTCTTTCAATTTCGGCACCAGCATTCAATTGAACCCTCGGTTTCCTATTAAACCCAAGTCCATTCATGCTGCTAAACATATCCGATGCCATATAGTACTGAATAACAGCTTGTGCACCCAACTCCAATGCTCGAGGATCCAACGCTACTAGTTGAGAATGGTCTAAAATTTGAGTCAATTCAGCCATTGTGAGATGTGTAAAGCGGATACAATCACGCATAAGATCTGCAAGGCGTGATAATCGCTCCGGAAGGTCGGCTTCTACCCAGGCAGAGAGGCCTATAAAGGCTTGATACTCGGACGACAGCGAAAGAGAGTCAGATTGCAAAAGGTGAGTAATCTGTTGTTCATTCAATAGTTTTAATCCAGCGACGTTTTTATCGATGGCTTCTTCGAAGTGTTGCAAGCTATAGTCTTCAGCTGCTCGGTATAATGGAGCACATTTCACGCTTTCAGCCAAGGTCATGAGTGAAAAGCAGGTCGAAGTTGAAATGCAATCCAACAATGAAGCTACACACAAGTCTTTAGCGAATTCTGCTTCTTCATATGTCCCGCTTACTATTGATGTTGTCAGGCTTAAAGTCGAGTTCTCTGTGCTGCCATAGACCCAGGATTTTAATTTAGAGACGACTTGTTTGCCAACGTCGGTTGGATCGCATCCTAGAATACATTCTGGGGAGTCCAGGTCCTATAGAGAAGGAAGAGGGGTAAAGATTTAGTTTACCTATGCTCTAATACACCTTGAAAACATGTTACTAAGGAAAACAAGGTCCTAGCAAGACTATAAATACTCACCTTGAGGACAAGTGTTGCCACTTGAGCCATTTCGTTGTTAATGTGAGTTTGAGAAGCGATCGCCCGTGGGATAGATTTCTCTTCTGCAGCGACAACATTGTAAAAATATTTTAGATTTTTTAAAAGCCAAGGCTGGGCATTAATCGCCAAGACACAGACAAAAAGCTTGTGGCAGTTGGCATGCCCGTTTCAAACAAACATTTCAAACTGCTCCAAGGGCCGAACTTACCGCCACTTAGTGCCTCCTCAAAAGATTTCAAACTTGCATCTCCACAGTATGCTTGGATTCCAGCAGAGAGTTCTCTACATAGAAACAGGTTTTTCAGAAAGGCAATTCCATGCCCGTCCCCTGTTTCCATCGCTAATCTCAACCGATCTCACTTTGCAGTATGGATTTATTGCATTATTTAATAGTTTGATAGCCTTTCTCCGACAGTTATGATGTCTATGCACCTCCCTTGGGCGATCGCATGCGTGCAATGCAACAACAGGACCTCAGCAGGAGCACGAAGCAAAAATGCATTAAGCCTAGCTTGAAGCCTTGCAAATCCGTCCCAAATAATCATACTATTACTTTACTGGGCGCGGAAACCAATCAAACCATTTATAACATTATAAACTTGGTTTTAAATTTTGCAAATTCGATTCAATTCGAGTTCCGTTCTGGCTTGTGAAGCTGTAGTATAAAGCTAGCTAATAAAATGACTACGTCACATAGGCCGACATGGAAAGCCGCAGTGGTAAGTAGAACATATAGGAAGTCATGTAAGAGGCATGGCATGAACTTAAATCTGTTTTCCCTCTTTTTTGCAGGGCGGCGAGGAGCAAGGAGGCATGCGCCACTATGCACCAAGCAAGATGCAGTCTGTCAAGGACATCGCAGGCTTCACAAAGATGAAATATCGCAAAGAAGGACAGAATAGTCTCGAGGAACTCAAGGCAAAGGATTTAAAGTCTGTTCTTGAAGAGAAGGAGCGTAAACACTTCCTCAAAGCCTCGAAGGAAGAATTTTTAGGTAAGGAGGAGTGTTATATGAAGATTGAGAACTTAGGCTCGTAAAACTGTATCTCAAAACTTGATTATAGATTCCAGAAAATTTCCCGCCTTTGCTCTTCTAAAATCTATCTCACCTTTCATTTCTTATTCCCTCTCGTGTATTGTGTAGCCGAGAAAGAAGAAGATCTAAAATTACTAGAAGCAGGTATTGGAGCAGGTCTCAGCGGCACAGGGGGCTCTCTATTAGTCCCTAAACCTATTGACATTGACGATGAAGATGAGGATGCATCAGATGATAGTGATACCGATAATGATGACGATGATGAAGCTGAATTACTAGCAGAACTAGCACGTATAAAAAAAGAACGTGAAGAAGATGCAGCGCGCAAAGCAGCTGAAGAAGCAGCGATCGCAGAGAAGGAAGAACGGCAAGAGATGATGAGAGGAAACCCGTTGTTACAAGATAAACTGGCCGGAGATGCTGCTGTTGCTAACAGTGCAAGTTTTGCATTGAAAAGAAGATGGGATGATGATGTTGTGTTTAAGAATCAAGCTAGAAATGAACCAAAACAACAAAGACGGTTTGTCAACGATACTCTCCGATCTGATTTCCATAAAAGATTTTTAGAGCGGTATATCAAGTAGAAAAAGATGTATCATTTTGTTTTACAATTTAGGATTTAATAACTTTCATTATTGAGAGTAATATAGGGTATATCGATAATGGCTGTATAACTATTCGTGTGTAAAATAACTTGACTTGTGAGAAAAGCACCTGAAAGAGGGAGGAATATCAAAGGAGGAAAAATAGAGAACTTATCGTATCGACTATTTCTCTGTTTTTAAGATTTATGCTAGATTAGATGGTTCTTGATATGCAAATTCTACTTTTAATGAGAATGAGTCTTGGAAGTGCCGAGAGTTCTGACAGCAAAGTCACTTGCAGCTACAGAAAATCTCGCTGCCCTCTTTTTCACGCTTTGCGTGAAAGGAGCCGCATGTTCCCGAAGTGCCGCCATTTCAGCGGGTTTCAAATTGCATCTGACAGTTAACGCTGCCATTAAGACCCCGCAAAGACGAGAAGTCCATGAAGAACGCATCCATAGGAAACAGAGGACGGAAAAGACTGAGATCACTTGTTGCTTTCTCGTTAAACCAAGAGCTCTGTATTTTTGAGCTATTTTTTCATTGATTTGATTATACAAATCCTGTACTACGTCCCAATTGTTGTTCAAAAAGTAAGGGACAGTGAATGCCAAGATAAAGACAGCAGCTGTGAGAGTCCAGACACTAAAGACACGACCAACAAGAGCGAGAGCCCATAGAACAGCGCCGACTTTGAGGGACAGGGCCGGGTCGTGAGCGACGAGGAACCGATCATGCACAGCAGCAATGTAGTTGATGTACTTAAGAGCATAGTGGCTAACGGATTCTAAAAAGTTGCTGCCTGTCCAGGCTCCAGAAGAGGAAGGGTTCGAAGAAAAGACTCCTCTCAAAGTTATAACCGCCAAGTCAATGAGCAAAAAATAACATATTGCGGAGAAGAAGGTCATTTGATGAGGACCGCTGATGATGTATTTGCTTGTGGTGAGTGTAAAAGTGCTTCCAAGGATTGCCAAAAAGGTCAAAGGTGGATTTTTATACAGAACAAGATCCTTCATTGCATTTGCTTGCTCCTTAATTCCCTTACTCGAGACGTCGGGGGAGCTGAAGGCAGCGCTACTTGGTCTATGCGCTTTAAAAGTGTCAAATGCGTGGGTATCATCACTGGTTTCGGTATATCCAGACTTCATTGATGTTAATTCAACTCGATGTCTAAGCAAAGCTTTCCTTACAGCAATGGTATCAGGGGGTGTGGGGAGTTCGTCCATCATGTTGAATAGACTCTTAGGAATCTATTAGAATTAATTTTATGCTGTCGAGTGACGGTTGTTAACTGACAGAACTGAACAAGTTTGGTTGCTAAACGAAGAAGAAGACTTCTTCTTCATAAGAAGGTTTTCCGAACACAGCATTTTGGGGATGGCAGCAATTAAACATCGCCGGTCGTATCTTCTTGAAATTGCTATTCTTTGGATACATCCGTCTTCGTCCGATCCAACGATCAGATCGCACTATATCTCGCAGATCAAGCACTATTGTGTTAAAACATTTTTTCTAGCTTCAGATCAGCTACAAGTCTAAAACTGGAGAAACAAAATGTATCCGGCAGCAATGTCTACCTACAGTAAATCGTTTGCTCTGCACAGGGGTCCGCAGCCCCTTCAAACTGGCCAGCACCTACGGTTTGGCAAACCAATTTCTCGATCCCTGAACAGCGGAAAGATGCAGCAACACGTCTACACGAAAGCTGCCTCGGAGCATACTGTAATTACTATTGGAGAAGCTTTGTATGGTATGATCATATATTATACTGTCATGTGGTTGTGTCAAAAATCAAAAATTGCTGGATTATCGTCTCTAAAATAAAGTTTTCTCGATCTTCCTTTTAAAACAGTTCTCCGACCCCGCCGCCCTTCCAATGTTTGTTTTTTCTTATTGCAGATTGCTTGGCTGATCAGCTGGGTAAATCTAAAGAAGATGTCACTTCGTGGACTCCATACCCAGGTGGCGCACCTGCCAACGTGGCCACAGGAATTGCTCGCTTAGGACTCCACACCGTCTTCCTCACCGCCCTGGGCCATGACGACCTTGGAGAGAAATTTATCAAGCTTTTACAAGATCGTAACGTCGATACAAAATACGTTCAACGTAATTCCCATCCTACGCGAGACGTTCTTGTCACTCGTAGCTTGGATGGAGATCGCACTTTTGCCGGTTTTGGTGCCGCAAAGACGACAGAATATGCAGACTGTTTTGTCGATGCTTCAAAGTTGCCGACAGACGTAATTGCCTCTGCAGACGTACTAGTAACAGGAACGCTTGGTTTAGCGTATCCAGGGAGTGCTGAAGCTATCAGAAGTGCAGTTTCTGCTGCAAAATCTTCTGCATCACCGCAGCAGAAGAATTGCTCTGTTATTATTGACGTCAATTGGCGGCCTGTCTTTTGGAAAGATCTCGAGAAAGCTCGAGAAATCGTTAAAGATTTCGTTCCTCTCGCTGATATTTTAAAAGTAACAGATGAGGAGGCGGAATGGCTATTCGATATCCCAGCTGAACAAGCATTACAACACCCTGAAAAAGTTCTTAATGCCGTCTCTGATGCTCGCGGCGTCTTAGTCTCTGCTGGAGAGAAAGGTTCAGCTTATGCTTTTAGGTCACCAGGGGGTAAAATGGATATAAGCGGTATTGTACCTGTCCTAGATGTCAAAGTAGCTGATACAACTGGTGCAGGGGATGCTTATTTGTCTGGGTTTATCATGTACATGTTGCTGAGTGGCGGGGTACTTGAGCTGGTAGCTGATCCGGAAAAGGTACACAGAGCAGTACAATTTGCCACAGCATGCGGAGCAGCGACATGTACAAAGCCGGGTGCCATAGACTCTCAGCCTACTGTGAAGGAAGCAGAAGCGTTGCTGCAAGCTGCTGGCTGGAATAAATAAATAAATTAAATTTGAAAGAATAGTTTTGGTCGATTTTCCCGTGTATTTTGCTGTTCTTTGGTAATTCTTATAGCAAGCTGAGGGAAAAGGAAAAAGTATATACGATAATAAAAGCGTGTACAGATAAACAACAAAGAATGTAATATACTAAAGATGAAGATGTCTTAGAGAGGTACACAAGATCTTTTATTTTTATTTGCATTATACCGCCCACCCCTTCCACAACCTCAACCACCAGATCCGACTCCAAACAACGAGAGCATTTCATCTCTCGTTAATTTCCCTTTTTTACCGTCTAACGCCTTATCTGTCAACTCCCTCTTTTTGTCTTGTAACTCTAAGATCTTATCTTCAATGCTATCTTTAATAGTAATCCTCGTTACCTCAACATCATTCATTTGTCCAATTCTATGTGCTCTATCGATAGCCTGTTCCTCCGCTGAAGGGTTAAACCATAAATCCATTAATACCACGTGATTTGCAGAGACTAAATTGACTCCTAGCGATGCAGCTTTAAGAGAAGCAAGCATCACAGAAACTTCCGGCCGCTCGGTGAAATCTTGTATTGCTGCTTGCCGAGCGCTTGCACTCATCGTTCCATCTAATCTACGAAATTCTATCTCTTCTTTGGTAAGAGGTTCTTCGATCAGATCAAGCATAGATGTCCATTGACTGAATACAATTACTTTTTGCTTTAAAGGAGGCTTCATAACGGCATTCTTTCCACCCTTACCACGCTTTCTATTCTGAGCTTGTTGACTTGAACCATTCAACCGATCGACTTCATCTTTGAGATGTTCACGGGAAAGGTTCTTGATGACAAGACCACCTTCGCCTTTACTACGTAATGGAGGCTCTTCACTAGGCTTTCTTAATTCTAATAAGACCTCTATCAAGGCATCAATTTTTGTTGAAGAGCCGTCCGACCTCACTGCAGGAGCATTGCTTGTACTGCTACCGCTACCACCAGCACCACTACCATCTACTACATGTAGAGCATTTGCACCAAAGGTTTGGGTATCCCCCAGCACATGGCCACAACTAGGGCAGTGAAAAGCCAGTTCAGCTTCTGCAGCACCTTGACCTGCCATACTAAATTTAGAAGAAACACACTGCCTACAAAACACATGGTTGCACACAGACACCACAGGATCTTCAGGCATATCGAAACAAATACCGCATTCAGTTAATCCAGTCCGTAAAGTTTCTGCAAGCTTTGTCTTCAGGTCATGTTTTAACTTGCGAACAGCATTAATCTCTGCAATGCTCTTCCTACTGCCATCACTACCGCCACCTGCAACCCCAGAAGTTTGGTTTATATTGCGGACGAGTTTTGGGTGATTGCAAGCTTGCCTCATACGTAATACCTTGAATAGAACATTAAAGTAATTGCCGGCAGGGCCACCTTCACTTTGATATTGAGCGATGTCGGCCTCGGCGTCTGCCTTTAATTTCAAATAAAACTCTTTCTCTTCAGAGCTAAATTCCTTTTTAATCAACCTAACATTCCTGTCAGGTAACGTAAAGATCTTGTTGCCATTTTTGTCTCTGGAATCTTTAGTTCGACGGAGCAAAATGGGGCCCAAAGCGACTTTTAAGCGGTTGAAACCTTGAGGATCGTCGCCCTCAACTGGGTCTTTAATGAGCTGCTTGAAGGCACTATACTTAGAATACGGTTCAAATCTCAAGAATTTGAAGTAAGAGTACAAATCATCGACGCTATTTTGGATGGGCGTGCCGCTCAAGCACCACCGGCGGCGAGCACGGAGCGCCCACGCAGCATGTGAGGCCATAGTTTTGGGATTTTTTATCATTTGCGCTTCATCCAGGACAACTCGATGCCACATAACACTAAATAAAGGACCACCACGTTCTAACAAAGAGTCTCGTTTACGTTTTTTGCCAGTTTCTTCTTCGTCTTGGCCAACTAAGTCTATAAAACTAGTATCACTCGACGATGATGGGAGTTGCTGGGCTTGCCGTCCTAGAGAGGCAGCAGCAGACGAAGAGGTGCTAGCGAAATTGTTTGTGCTTCCTTTCTTTGCAGGAGGTTTCTTTGTTTCTGGCATTTCCAGTACTAACGTCTGGTAGGTAGTAATGACCACTTCAAATTGAGCTAAAAATTTTAACGAGACGCCTTTACTTTTCCCGTGGTAGATATACGCTTTCATTTGTTGGCCCTTTGTTCGTACTTCAGATTGCCATTGATGAAGTAATGTGGTAGGACAGACGATAAGGGTACCAAATTCAGGACGGGGTTGAGCAGGTGGTGCCGCCATTGTTGTTATTTTAGCAGTGGTGGCTGCAACAGCTGCTCCTGTGTCTTCGAATATTTCTAGGTCCTCCTGATCGCTCGTAGTTGTTGTTTTGGCAGCTTTTGCTGGTTCTTTATTACCTTCGATTTTAATTCCAACATCATCGTTGTATTCATCATCGTCATCTAACACTATTACTACTTCCTCTTTCTTTGTGCCACCACCACCACCACCGGCAACGGCGGCGGCAGCAGCGGCGGCGGCGCTTGTACCGGCGCCGCTACCGCTAGCACCCCCATCAGGATCCACATCAGCATTAGGATCTTCAGCTGGGATTTTCACCCTTTGAATCCCATTTCTAGGGTTGCAAGCTATCAATGAAATAGTGGTTACTGTTTTACCGAGTCCCTGGTCGTCAGCTAAGATGCCGCCGATGGGTTGAGAACTTCCATTTTCCCGGCGGGACATCCAAACAAGGGCAGCCTGTTGGTGAGGTAGTAGAATAGTCTGCATATACTCCTGGAAAAAAAATAGAAAAGGAAAGGTAAGAGAAGGTGTTAGAGAGTAGCAGAAAAATAAAAATAATAAATTGAAAGATTAATTGATCCCTTGATTAACTAAGCTGACTTACTTGAGGAGGTTGCATTTCTCCTTCATGGCCGACAGTTTGTAGCGCAGCCATCGCAGCTTGAACCGCCTCTGCAGAACTTCTCGCTGGTTGTTGCTGTTGCTGCTGTAGAGACGGGTGTAAAGATGCAGGCCGGTAAGGTCCTTGATAAGCACCAGCGAGTCCACCAATGCCTAATCCACCGTAAGTCCTATTATTACTAATAGAAGCTCCTATTTGACCAGCCAGGGATGTTCTTAATAATTCACGTGCACGTTGCTGCTCTAATACCTGCTGTCGAAGTAAAGGTTCGATCACTTGATAGTTCTGCAACTGATAATTTTGCTGAAGTTGGTGGGCTTCTTGTAGACCAGATCCACTAGTAACAGTTCTACTAGGAAGCGCTGGGCCAGTAAGAGGAGGAAGCCCGCTGCCTCCTTCTCCTGTTTCTCTTTGTTGTTGTAACATGTGTGACGCATTCCAACCATGACTGCCACTGCCCCCTCTGCCACCGCCTTGTTGAAGTCCTGCTGCATACTGGTTCAACAGCATAGGATTTGTGCTTAAACTATTTAAATTTAACACATGCTGCATGGCTTGATCTCGGGAGAATGTGGACATTGATGGGAGATACGATGCAGGCTGCTGTCGTTGTTGTTGCCCAGATGGCACTGCACGTAAAGCCGGTGGCATACTAGTATTCCAACCCCGAGTGCGTGCTATCGCAGCCTGCAGTTCAGTTGCTGGGTCACCTCCAAAGAGATTTGAAGCAGGTTGACCAAGCTGCTGCTGCTGCTGGTGGTGATAGTATTGGGGTAGTGCAGGAGCAAATACATGCCCAGCTGAAAGTTGTTGAGGGTGGAGATGACCAGGTTGCGGAAGAGGAGATGGAGCGTAACTCTGATACCCCTGTTGTTGTCGTTGTTGTTGAGCGGGTATATAATCGCTGGTTAGGTCAACGAAGTTGGCATCACCTTGTTGAGAGGGAGGCCAGGCTGAAGAAGGCAAAGGGGCATGTCCTCCCGCCAATGAGTCGGTAGGATTAATATTATTATTTAGAGGGACCTGTCCACCGTGGGCGTCCAGAGCGGGTGCATCCAAAGGATCTGAGCTTCTATAGCGTAGTAGCTCGTCCACACCCCTGTTAACTTCTTCCTGGTCTGCCATTTTTGGATGCAAATCCAACGACTCCTGATCAGTTATTAAACAAGAAAAAGTAGGGATGCACACATGTTACAGAGCTTTGGTGTCCCATCCTCGACTTATCCTAAAATTAATATGAGTGAAACAACGTGGGGAAAAGGTCTTTAAATTAAACGTTGGCTGCTGTCAGGTTTCCTCCCAAAGGCGAGAATGAGGCTACTTTAACCTCCAGCGCCCTTTTGATGCATTTAATAAACCTACAGTAGGAAACCTAAGAAGATTCAAATCTGCCTAGGCTGCTCAGTGCAAAGTTCTAGCTACCTGACCTTGTAATTTTGTAATTTTTTGTTTTCCCTCTTTTGAAACAGCAATAGATCGAGTTGAGATGGGCATGTTGGGATCATTTAGAACAATGGTTCATCGCGAGCCGATCATCATGTGGAGCTTTATCATTGGCGGAATAGGTAAGGCATTTGATGATTCATATCTGCAAGAATTAAAAACCTGCTTTATTCTATTCCTCAGTTATTAATCATACCTTGCTGACATATATATTATACTTGTGCAGGTCTGGCGTTGCCAATTGTAGTGCCCCCAGTGCGCGAATCGCTTGGGTATGGGCAGCCAACTCCTAAAAACCCACCGCCCATCAGACAACTAATCGAGAATGCCGCTGCTGCTACGAAATAATTGTATTATAACTTTGTATTTACCTACCCTTCTCTGCTTTCTTTTGCTTCTGTCTTCCTTTACTTTGTTCCCTTACATGAAACGCACACAACATTAACACTGGAACTCAATACTAGAGAACAAGAGCAAGAGAAGCAAACATGAAAAATAAAGTTCTTAAGTTTTCAACCCTGTTAGATCAGATGCCAGCTCGTCTAGCAACCCATCATCGTCATCGTCATCATCATCACCAAACAGATCTTCCTCTTCTTGCTCTGTAAGCTTCGCAGCTGCAGCAGTAGAAGCAGGAGCCACCTCCGCCGCTGCTGCTGCTGTCTCTGTTTCTCCACCAGCCTCGCTCAGTGCAGGTACCTTTGCCTGTTCCATCGCTGCCTTGGCCTCCTCATGCATCCTCTTAATCGCAGCTTCTTCATCAACTTCTCTTGTATATGCATCAGAAGCACTGGCATCATCTTGAGCCACAAATCCTTCTTCTGAGAAGATTTCCCGACCTGTCAGCACTCCTTTTCTGCGTCTTTCTTCTAGTTTCTGATCAGCTGCAGCCTTGACTTTCGCGTCCCACTCAGACTTCCACTTTTGGAAGACTTCCTCGGTAATAGGGGTTTTGGCATCGACCTTGGCGCGCTCCTCTTCAATAGTTTCCTCAACAGACTTGGACTGCAGAAAATTAAAAAAAAAAAAAAAACGAGACGTTAGGAAAATGAAATTCAAAAAAAGAAACATAAAATAAAGGTTTTTTAAAGTAAATTTGCTAAATAAATGAGCCAATGTTGATATATCTAACATAGTATTGCTTCTACTACTTACATTTGCAGCTTCTTCGTCCAATAATGCCTTCATTTGACTCTTTAAGACATACCCAGGAGGCAATGCATGACGATATTTGCAGTCCTTGCCATTAGGACATTGCCAGAACCAACCATATTGCCTCTTCTCTACAGCATCAATAAAGAATCTGCATACAATATCTGTAGCTCTATTTTTATTATCAGCACTGTGCTTCTGAGCAATAGCCTTTTCAAGGTCTTCTTGAGTCCAATCCTCCATGCCTTCGTCTTCATCATCACGCTTGTCGGCATAAATGTCCAATTTAGGCCCTTTCCTTTCTACATTGAGATCGTGACTAAACTTGCATTTGAAGCCCTTCGTACACTGTCCAGCGCGGAAATATTCGCAGACGATACTCTTGGGATCCACGCCCGGAGGGACCTTGGGTTGTTTAATAGTCAAAGCGAATAGAGCGGCAAGTTCCTTGGCCGCCTCTTCCTCTGCTTTTTTCTTATCCTTTCGGGTAGGTTCTTCTAATCTCTTTTGTTTATGACTGGGATTGGCAGAGGCGCTGAGTTGGTTCACATACTGCTGGACTTTTTTACTCTTGTTCTTGTTCTGCAATATAAACACAGGGACGGGAAAAACGATGGCCATGTGAACAACTGACTAAAGAATTAAGAGCGGAAAGCTTGGATACCTTTGGATTGCGTTGTTTGCATTAGGAGTAATCTCACCTTAAGACCGAAAGTTTTGTCCTCAATAGTCTGCGCAATAAAACGTAAATAAATGATTGGTTGATGGTTTAGCTTCATTGTTCAGGTATGCAGTCCATAAGCCCAGTTATGACAACTTGGAGGCCCATCTCACCTTTGACTTTGCAGGGTCCTTGACCTTGGCTCCAGCTTTCGCCTTGGGAGGCATTTTTAATTTCTCTTTTCAAATAATCAAAACTCTACTGATCACAAAATGATAACAAATAAGAAACGGATGCCTCGGCAACCCTCCAAAATGACTTGTTACAACTATGATTTACTTTGCTTTGCGATGATGAACGTAGAAACTCTAGAAATTGTCTCCGGTGGGCCCGCCTCCAGCTCCCTTCTTCCTCGATCAGAGGAGCCTCAGGCTCTCCAAAATTTGTTGGCAACAACTGGAGGTCTAGCTGCAGAATTTCTCAAAGAGATTTACAGAACAGTACAATTCACCGGGGAGAGCAATATAACAAAATGCCAGAAGAATACGCAGAAAAAAAGAAGAAGACCAAAGAAGCAGAAAGCTTAATAATAAATTGTCAAAAAATAAAGTATATATGTACCGTCCTCCCAAGCTCAAAAGAAGAAAGACCAACTATTTTGCTGCCCCCAAAACGAGACTTTCAATCCATTGCAGGCTTAATCGTCAACGCGTTAATCCCCAAATACACGCAAATCTCATTCGTCATTCCTATCACATAATGAAGATAGCCAGCAAGAATAATCGAATTCACAGCATACGCCAACAACACGGGATCCAGCACAGTAACAAAATAATTCGCTACTTGTAATAGTTGCAAGACTAATGGCCATGATGCTACTGAAAAGGGCTCTTTAGACATATGTGCCATGATTAAACGAGTCGCTTGCAAGGCATATGTAACTCCGAAAGTAGCCATCAAGACTCTCCCTTCCCCCGGGACGGTGGTTGGTAATGACATCAAGGCGGCTCCACAGGCACAGGTAAACAAGATCTGGAATAGATGAAACGCAGCTGCCTTCGGACCAAGAGTCTTATTTCCACGCTCTTTTTTATTCATCAATGATTTTCTGGAGTGGATCGTACTCGCCACTTTAACCACCCTCCGTACTTGTTCTTGGAATAAGCTACCTCCTAGAAAGAAGAAGAATATCATGAAGCAATCGTTTCCACGAAGACTGACCAGGAATTTCACAGCAGCTGTAGGCAAATATTCAATAATTTGAGGAAATTGTTGAAAGATGATTGAAAATGGCTTCGCAGTCCATCCAGTTGGCCCAACCGTGTAGGTATAAGCATGCAATAAAACAACTGCATAGTTGGCTTCAGTCACACCCCACAACCCATTCCCATAGGACATCACGCCAGTGTGGTATTCTTCCCAGTGAGCCATCCACCAAGGAATACAAACATACATCATACTTACGATGGCTTTCCACTCGTGTCCTAACTGAAGGGAAGTAAGCATTCCTGTTAGAATGATATGTACAGCCAACGCATCACATCCATGATCGAATAATTGACCTAACGGGGAAGAGGTTTTTGTTCGACGGGCTTGTTTGCCGTCAAGGGCATCCATATGGAGGTAAAAAAAGACGGCACATCCCGCCATGAGATACAGCCAAGAAGGAGCTGGATGCTCAAAATCTGGGGTCTGTGCTGCTATGACTGAGTATGACGTTATAAGAGCGGTAAGTCCGGTTAGAGTAATAAGGTTTGGGGCGAGCCAACGGGGCAACCATTTGTCTGCTATGTCTGTTGTCGGGAGGAACCGGAAATAAACAGTTTAAGTTAGACTGGAAGTGAAAATAACTGTAGGCCTGGAAGTTTGATGTAATGAGGTGATACTATGATGCAGTGATTCAAGGTCCCCTTAAGCAGAAATTGCGCTTATGCTGGTTTGACTTACAGTTCCAAATTGGTTGATGCCATCCATCAATTGGAGTGTAGCCGGCAGGTTTATATGCATAGTCCTTAAGCCCCGACAAAGCACGCTTGTCAAGGTATGGCATTGTGTGTATAGGATGTGTAACAGGTAACTAAATGCTTGGGTAGTTGTCCTGTTGATTGAAATATTTCAAATTGGCTGTTGGTTTACTGATCGGCTTGTGTCAAACAATGGACTCTGGAGCTTGGCAAAAAACAAAACTTACCCAAACGATATGGATGACTACCTGTGTTTAGAGAACGAGGTTTTTCAGAACGGCAGTTGCCAGGCTGCTTCGGCCGTTGAGGGAACCGAGCGCAGTCCGAGCACTTCTCTGAGCAGACGAAAAAGTATTTCAATGTATAAGCTACGTGAACAAATGAACCCTATTTTTGTATTCTAATGGAACTATGACAATGCTTGAACACGGTAGTAAGCTTGCCTGGCCTTGCCATGTCGCTTGCTGGCTTCCTACACCAATAACAAAAACTGAGAAACCAAGCACTCTTTTAGTAGCTGCCGCTTCTAAAGCCTCCGCACCAGGCAACTGGCTCATTTCTGCATCTAAAAATGGAGAGGTTATCAGCATAGACGTGGTGCGGGATGCACCACCGCTGCTGAAAATCCTCTGCGAGGGTGGGCGTTCTCTCGTCTCCACTCCCCTGAGCCCGCACGCATTCTCCTTTGCTCTTGTGAGAGAAGTGCTGCTTGTAGCTTCTGTGATCAATCCTTCCGGAGGTTCTGCATATACCTTTGGGTGTCAATTCATGTGCCATCAACAAGCTGTTGAGTGTGCGGCAGTAATGAAAGCTGCAATTTCCTTGGCAACCCCAAAAACGACAAAGCTTCAAGCACCTTCTCTTCCTGCAAACATACAAACCCATGCTTTCTCTTTAACCCGCCAACAGCGTGCAGAACTCTTACTTTTAGAAACCGTAGCACGGGGTGATCCAAAGGGTGCTGGGGCTGCGTGGTGGCAAGATTTCCCGCAGCTGGTTGAAGAGTTAGATCAAAATTGGAGAAGAATAAAAAGTCAGCAACCAGCTGCTTTTTGAAAATGATATTTTTCTAAATTTTGCTCTTAGCTTACAGAGCATTCTCGCCTCTTTACTTGTTTGAAAGATAGTAGCAAATCTAGCATATATTTTATCAAATAAGATTGTAAAAACTTAGGACAAAAGTACTTTAAAAACTATTTAGTTTTGGAAGCGGGAAAGCTTGTTTCTTTTCAAGTTGATTCTTCAAGCAGGCAGCCACTCCAGAAGGAAATACGATTGCTTGAGATGCTTTAGGCTGAAGCATCTGCAGGAGTTTCTCTGTAGGGTCTTGCGCACTAGGAGGAAGCTCCTGCTTCGGCTGACTTGGTGGTGCTGGCGATGCCTCTACAGCTGCCGTTGCTGTTGCCCTCTTTTTATGCATCTCTGCTCTGACGTTTTCTATCATTGCCTTTGTACTTTCCAATAATAAGGCAAATTTAGAGACCTTATCAGGACTAATTTCAAGATTTGAAAAATCCTCCAACTGCAGAAGAAAAAATTTAGGATTAAAATAAGATCAATCTTTTAGAGACGGGATATTGAATTTTTCAAAATTTCGTACTTCTATATATGAGATAGCTTTCAACAGCATCTTTGTATTCTGATCGGGCAATGAATGAGCCTTAGCAGCAGCTGTACTCGCAAACTGGGCTACTTTCTTCGCATCTTTAAGAAGCGTCTCTCGAGCTACCAGTTGCAATTTTCGAAACTTGCTCTGTGCATGATGCCGTTGTGCCTGTGGAGCCGCTTGAGATATTTGACTAGGCGGAAGTACTTGAGGTACTTGAGAAGGTGGCGTTTGAGATATAGCTACCGGTGGTTCCATTGCTATAGGAGGGGATACATGAGGAGGATAGTTATTCTGTAATACTACTTGATGAGGGTGGGGTTGGGGTTGTGATAGAGGCGGCGGCGCTCCCCAGCCAGCTGTCGTTGCAACACTTGAAGTGTGGCTTTGAGGGGATATGCCATTAACACTAGCCATCATGGACATGTGTTGTTGCTGATGAGGTGGCATCATATGATGGCCATAAGTTGCTTGTACCCATCCTTGCTGCTGTTGCTGTTGTTGGCTCTGAGGGTAAGGAGCAACAGGGTGCATCGGCTGCTGCTGCATTTGGTGGTGCGTCATCATCATCATTGGTTGCTGTTGGTAGTGCGTTTGAGCCATTTGCTGCTGCATTTGGGGAGGCTGTGAGTACCCCATAGAGATCTGGTGTTGTTGCTGTCGCTGAACAGCATTCCTCTGTTCAATTTTAATTAGAATCACTCGTCGGGTTTTTTCAATATTCAGATTCCATTCTTCATAATTTGAGCAGGTGTCGTAAGCTTTGCTCTCGATAATACGTGCACGAGCGTCTGCTTTAGCTTCATCGCATGTTTGGCGGAGGGTTTGACGCCTATTAGAGAGCATAGAAAAGGAAAAGAAGGATAAAAAAGCACTCCTACACAGAGATTTTAAACCCCCGCAGGCCGCCATCTTCACCCTGACTTACAAAACTGCTATTGCTTGATCGCGAGCTTCTGGGGTGACGCCTGAAGCCACCATTCCCAATTTTTAGGGAATGTTGAAGCTGTCTGCCTTCAGGTTCTGTCAGAATGCATAACGAAGGGGAGGACGATTTGAGCTCTGATTTTTAAAATAGCGATCTTTGCTTTCGATCAATATTGTTTTGCTATTATCAACTATAGGATGATTGGTGGGAGGATCTTGATATTAAATTAAAGTTATGAATGCAATCAGAAGGTATTTTGATTGCGATTATCCCAGGGAATGGAATGACTTGGAGCTCAGCAGCAGCTTGCCTCCCTGCGCCGAGGTACTCAAATTCTTGCTGTCTGCTTTTTGTGATATATTCACTTTATATTACACAGTCAATAACGATTACTATTCTAAGGTTTAGCCAAGGATAATGGACCAGCAGCAAGCAACAAATTCCTCTTAGTAAAGCTTGTTGCAATTACCGGCGTCGCCTTGGTGTTCCAGGTCGCTACACAACTCAAACCAGCTTCAGCTCCTCCTTCTGCAGAACTACTACTGCTCCACAATTTCACACGACAATCGCTTCCTCCTGAAGCCAACACCTTGCCTTCTCCATAGCTATAATCCAAAGACCACACTGGCCCATTATGCGCAGTAGTAGAATTACCAACTCTCCTTGCTGCCCCCAGATCCCAAGTAGACAAGGCGCCATTGGCATCTGCACTAGCAACTGTAGCTCCATCATGCGATACAACTAATGCAGTAATAGGTGCATTATGTCCTAATAACATACGCACACACCCACCAGACCGAAGATCCCATACTCGCACTGATCGATCAGTTGAACCAGTTACTACATAATGACAATTAGGATGCCATTTGATAACATCTACATCACTCTGATGGCCAGTAAAGACACGGAGAGGCTGGGTACGTTCTGTTACCCAAATTCGTGCTGTACGATCTGCAGATGCTGTGGCAAAGTAGTAGCCGTAGTCGGGCGCAAATGCCACGTCCCAAACAGGCAGCATGTGGCCTTGATAGACAACGAGACCTACCGAGAGTTTGGTGCTCCATAACCGGGCTGTACCATCGGCACTGGACGAAAGCAGTAATTGATCATCTGGGGAGAAGTCTGTGGCGTAGACTGGGCCTGAATGGCCTCGTAAAATGATTGGTACAGAAGAAGAAGCGCTCGCGTTGCCCTTCCTACCGCCCTGATTATCGCCACTGTTATCGAGGTTGTATATTCTTACTGAGGAGTCCGCAAAGCCAGCAACAACTGAATCTCCAGCAGAAGACATAGAGATCGAGTTTAATGTCTGTTGCGCATTAACAAAAGTTAAAAATGCAGCAGAGGGGAGAGCATCTCCACAGATGGGTTTTCCACCTGCTCCTGCACTTTCGCTCGCTTCTAGATGCTTTAAAAGGGCCTGTTGGACTTCTTTGTCGATAGAAGGAAGTGGAATAGTCGCTTCCATAAACTTTTCCCCGACTTTTTCTAACTTTTCTTTCGCTTCTGTAGCAGCTTTTTGTCGTGCTTGTTTTTCTTTTTTAGTTGCATTTTCATCGTCTGCTAGTTTGGTAGCCTCATCAGAAGCTACTTTCATCGTTTCTGCTTCGTATACGTGCTCAGCACTGGTGTTCAGTAGCCGTAAATCAAGCTCTGTTTGATTGATTGTGCCTGCGTCAACACCATCACCACCAACGCCAGCCAGCAGGCCACCATCGTCAAGAGCAGCAGGTGCTACAGCTTCTGCTACAATTTCCACAGCGAGCCATTGATTAACGACACCAAGCATCAATAGCATATCTGACTGACGTAAATACTGTAGTACCAGATCATATCCGTACTTTGACAGTCGTATTGGTGTACGCTGTGCACGGAATGCTTTCGCTAAATTACTAGTTTCTAATTGCTCAGGAGTTGAGATACTGAGGAGGTCGTGCAGCTCAGAACCTCGGCTTTTACGTTGCCGGGGACTTATTGAACTTGCTAAGATGCTGTTTTTGCTTTCTGCCAGCAAAGCATGGGCTACTGAAGCGGCACCGAGGTTGACTAGTTGGAGGTAGGTGTGGACAAATATAGGATAAAACATATGAGAAAGCTCAGGCTGCAGGGAAGAAGGGAGGCATAGAGAGGAATTAGTGATGAAGGAGGAAGTCTTGGGTTTATTGTTATTTAAAAGAGTAAAAAAATATAGACGCCCCCAAAAAATAAGTAAGTGTTCTTACCCGATAGGTATCAAGGGAGCCATCTACCCAATTCTGAAGCTTTGACAACTCAGAGGCGTATGAAGTTGGATCACCTCTACCAGCTGTAGCTAATAAAACGTCTTCAAGAGGGACCTCTTTATCATTAAGCAGTTTTTCTACGGCTGCCGCCTGGGTGCCCTGCTCTGTGACTAGTAATTCAAGTTCTAATACCTTTAAAGATTCATTCAGCCTATAGAAACATGGATCAAAGATCAGATGCTGAGATTTAAAGGTTTAACGCACAAAAATGGGAAAAAACCTGTCAAATAAACTCACTTTCGCTTCTTTAGCCAATCAATCACTAAGCGGTCAACCTCCACATCCTTCAATGCACCTTCTGCTGATGCCATTTTGTCTTATGTTTTAAGCTGAGATTGAGGCCAATTTAACAGGAATATAAGCTTAGACAGAAAATGAATTGCTTTTTTCCCCCTGATCACAGCAATGTCTTCCTTCACCAAAGCAATTTTGCCTTGATCATAGCATGGATGGAAATGATATGCATGCAAAATTTAATAGTAGTAAATTCAATAATCTCCTGGTCTCGTGGAACCTCAATTGAATCTCTCTCTCTTTTCAAGCCCCGCCAGCGCTCTACGATAAATAGATGCCTGTTCTTAAGGTCAAATGAATTACAAACCGATTAGACAAAAACTTTATTATAACAACACATGTATCACGATGCATAACCAAAAACAAAAGACAACAGTAATAAACTACTTCTCCACTTTTCCCCGCCAAACTCTCTGGGTTGGGTATTATCTGCTATCTTCTTGTGTAGCAGAGGCCCGTCTCAATCGTGGGCTTCTATGCGTCACATCTAGTGCATCACCATTCAGCATTTCCGGGGGAGATCTTGAAACATTAATCTTCGTTGGTAAAGTGTTTCTAGATTCTTGAAGCTTTGCTTGTGAATACATGATGATTCCAAACATCGCTACAGAGATACCTCCAAGTTTTTTCAATGGCATAGAGTCTCCAAAGAAGATAACACCACCTGTGAGGATAATAACTGTTTTAATATGACCTACAACATTGTACGTCAAGCTGCTTGTCGCTCCAATAACTAAAAAGGTGCTTAGATTCACCAAAAGGCCGAGAGCGGCACTAACAAATATTGCAGATAAAGAAGGCAAGCTATAAGGATACCCTATGATTGTATCCTCTGTAGCGTTAAACCACCCCATTGGTTCTAAAATTAACGCCAAAAAGCCTAAAAGAGCAGCAGCAAGGGGGACATACTGGTGTAATAATTGCATGCTACCAAGACCAAGTTCTTTTTGCTGGACACCAGCCCAGGTTTGATACAGAGCAGTTGCCATGACACTGCCAAATCCAATTATAAGTCCTACGAAGTTAGAAGAGATTTGAGGGTCGGTGATGGTAGCTAGGCTAACACCCAAGCATACCACCGCTACAGAGGCTGTTACTCGACCAGAAGTCCTCTTTTTATAAACAACTGCGTCGATTGCAAGTACAGCAGGCGCTACTGCGATTTTTGTAATTTGATAGAATCCCACGGGATTGATATTCAAGTTAAGATTGCATAAAACGATATAGCCTACATATGCCGCTGCCAGCGGCAATAGCTTTCTTTTCTGAACAATTTTCGGCTCAAATAGACCAGAGCGTAAAAATCCTTGCATGCCAATCATTGTGAAGATGGTGTGTACGAACGTCAGAGCGTAAGTGAAATGAAATTTGAAGACAGAAAAAACTGCAAAGATTGAACGGCAAGGGTGATGACTTCAAATTGGGCGACCAAGAAAAAATAGAATTATGAGAGCTTCAGGTGGGAGCCGCAGCACTACTGATCCACATTCAAACTAGACATCATGTATATGCGCACCAGCTTTGTTTGCAAACACTATTCCTGTCGCTGAAGCGATGTTCATGGCAGCATAAGCTGCTGGAGCTAGTGCCGGAGGTATTAAGGCAGCGCTCATTCTCCTTTAATTATTAGTTGATAGTCTCTTAACCCGTAAATGACTTGCGATCAGTGCTAGGACACGTTTTGAGTGGGTCAACCTGAAAAAATGGTCAATAACAGTTGAAAACTATAAATTCATAAGGGTAAGCGATACTAGTAATGCCTAGGCTGCACAATAGAAAGTAAAGATTGTTGATTTATCTTGCGCTATCCAGGAAGAAGGCTTGTTCAACAAGCTGCAATGTATTTCAAAATCTGCCTGCCTGCTCTTTTGCGCCTGCGTCAACTGACCAACTTCAAAAATTTACAAATTTCGTCTTCTCAATATTTACAAAAAAAAATGGGTGAAATATCCGATCAGTATTATGTTAAAGATTAATACATATCAATACACTGCTTCCCAGACCGCGAAATTATGTCCACTATGCAATAATTTGAACTCTTTAATCCCACCACCCAAAGCTTCTGAGGGAGACCAGTTTCCAGGCCCGATTTTCACTGCAACCTTATTATCAATGACTGCAGCATACACATCATTATAGGCCTTCTTCACTGCTACAACTGATTTATAGTTTAGCAAGAATTGCTTACGAATTGCCACCAGTTTCTGAATGTCCTTGCGCAGGTTCTCATCATAGAAATAATGATCCCAAAAGACACATGGAGATCCAGGATGGGTGAGCAGATATGCATAACCCTCAGCAGCATTCTTCCAAGGGAAGGGCCAATGCTGAAGCGTACTACCAGTATCATGATTCTCTAAAAATGTCACCGCTCTTGAAGGCCAGACGCCCAACAGACCAGAAGGTCTTCCTTGAGCATCTACCAATCTCCAGTACTCTTTCCTTGCTACAGCTTCTTGTAATATTCCTTTCAAGGTGAAATCAAATGCAGCACAGGCACCTCCGGTCGCATCACACCAATCTACCGTTCTTTGTCGATGTCCATCTTGGTTGTAACTCAACACACCGTCACTGTATGAACACGTATCCCAGTACTCTCCAAACGCCATTTCAGGTACTGTAGCATTCACATATTCACCTACCCATCTACCATCATACCCTTTAACGAAATCAAATCTCCAACCATCAAATCCAATGGAATTGCGCAACCACCGCATCCATTCTATAATATCTTTACGAACTCTTTCCTGATTATGATCCAAATTAGGTGCTGCAGGGTAGTCTTCTTGTTGTTTATAACCCCCAGTACCGCCATATGCAGGGTTATTTGAACATACAACGCTATTATCCCAGGCAAGACGCCCTCCGAATTTATTCCATTTTCCATCGTTGCCTTGATAATGGGCACATCGATGGTTAATGACAATGTCAGCAATGGCTTTTAATCCATTATCGTGTAAGACAGAGATCAGTTGACGCAATTCAGCTTCACTTCCATACTTGGAGTTTAAGTCATAATAATCCCGTGGAAGGTACCCTTGAGCACTGACTGCATCAGACGATGGAGGCATCCAAACTGCTGTAAATCCGTCTTCCGCAATACTAGGAGCAAGTTCAGCAAGGCGTTGATACCAAGGCTCTTTGCAACTCTCCCAGTTAAAACCTTGCAAGATGATCTCGTAGCCAGTGCCGGCAGCTGGACCTGATGGCTTCGTAGGAGGAGGCTGGAAGAAAGAAGGTATCACAGGCTCAGCAGCTTTCTTTGCAAGTAATTCTATCTGTGTACGACGGCTAATAAGAATCGCTTCCATTGCAGCCATCCTTCGTTCAAGTTGTGATGATGCCTCGCCACGCTCTGTTTGTTTTTGCAACAACATAGATTTATCAGCATTACTTTCAACTAATCCAATGAGTTCACGTTCTACTCGAACTAATGTACTTGCAGCTTCAGACATCTCTTTTGCCGCACGTTCCAGCTCATCTGCATCTTCGCTTGAGGTGACAGCCTCTATTGCCATTTCATCTATCACAGCAGCACCGAAAATAGAAGGTTTTGAACTACGACTACTCGCTCTCATAACTCGCGTCAACTGTTCATCTAGAAGAGGCCATCTATCTGATGCTATTTTATTTCCCTCGGGGTCGGTGACACAGAAAATATTGCAGACAGAGCCATCGTCTTCTGTTGTTATATTAGCAGAATTAACAATGATATCATTCGCCATGAAGACAGAGGTAAGCTGCATCAAAAGACCAGGTTGATTCTGTCCAAAAATGTTGATTACTGTGCCGTCTGGGGAGGCTTCGTGATTGAAGGTGACAGAGACGGCAGGGCTGCTTGAACTGCCCTGTTCTGATGCTTCCGGTGCAGCGACACGTCTAGGGGGGGCTAAAAGGCTATGTTTTCGCTTGCTTACAGTAAGGTCACCAGGTACCCAGCCACCGAAACGTTGAGGTGCTGGGAGAGGTAAAAAGGGTCTAAAAGGGGTTTTCTGGCCGGTGGCCGTCACTGGTGGCAGAGCAAGTCTGCTCACTCTACTGATTGATGGAGCCCTTGAGATTCTCATGCTCCTGCAAGACTATTGGAAATAAAGGGTTTGTTAGAAGCTGCGTGCTTGGATTGGAATTTGAAGCGTGTGTTCTGGCAGTGTTCAGGGGCATTGACTATGATTGAAGTCTTCCGGCAAACCGTAGACTCTTTACGCAAGACCAAACCAATATCGCCGAAGCCATTTGCTTATTAATTCGATGCTAAGACCGTGAGTGATCATTACCTTTTCCCCAAAATATGTCCGCAACAACCTTGCCATCAATATACATGAAACATTATTTGCTATCAACCATTTTGTCTCTCTCCGCCAGTTATAGAAATAAACAAATAAGAGTGACACAATGGTAAACCCGATGATAGGAATGCGTTTCGAAAATTGAGCCAAGCCCTAATCTTGGCCATAGTTCAAGTTTGGTTCGTGAGAGCCACCAGGGTCATTAAGCGACTCATCAGTATTTAAAGAACATTGCCCTGGTGCTGTTAGAATACAGTAACTTGGTGCGATATCCCATTGCAGAATTGGGCACTGCCTTTGTATATATAAGATTGATTAAATATTCAGGATGCCGACAAAATTCAATTATTATTTTAATGTTTCTATTTCGTAAGGCAGCACAGACCTTGCTAGCTAGAATCCCACAGAGAATAGTATCTACAATGGCGGGTTCCTCAGATGTCCATATCAAGCTCTTTGAAACCTTGTTCCCAGATGAAACTTTTTCCCCTCAGCGGAGCAAAGAATTAGCGGCAAAGCTCCGCCAGGTTGCCCACAACTTGTGCCAAAAAGAAGACAACCAAAAGGCCCCTTCTTCTTCTTCTTCACTCTCTCTACGGCCAAGCAATAAGAAGGCCAAAAAAGTAAAAGAAATAGATTTTCAACAGTATCAACAGCGGTATGTTGCTCTAGAGGTCATGTACATTGGCCACGATTACCATGGCTTTGCTCGGCAGGAAAATATCGAAGAAACAATAGAAGAACACCTCTTTGGGGCATTTAATAGATGCCGGCTCATACCATATGGTATGTCATGGCAAGATCTGAAATATTCCCGGGGTGGTCGCACAGATAAAGGAGTCAGTGGCCTGGGTCAAGTTGTGGCTTTGTTGCTTCGCTCGGCAGGAAAAAATGGAGAGCCACCTGTCTCTGAATCACAAGAGTACGATTATCCTGCACTGTTAAACCGTGTATTACCCCCAGAAATACGTGTTTTAGGCTGGTCCACTGTTCCTGAAAGATTCAGTGCAAGATTTAGTGCTCATTATCGCGAGTATAAATATTATATAATTGATGACGGGAAATTATCTGTAGAAAAAATGCGACAAGGAGCTCAAATTTTACTCGGAGAACACGATTTCCGCAATTTTTGCAAGCCAGATGTTGTGGCAGTCAAGTCTTTTGTACGTACTATCCTTGAAGTACGGCTAGAATATGTTCCAGAAATGGTGTGTGGCCAGAGGCGGGTCTTAGAATTGTATATTAAAGGAACCGCCTTTCTATGGCATCAAGTCCGTTGTATAGCTGCTTTATTACTCATGATAGGCCATGGTAAAGAAGAACCTGGGATCATGACAAGCTTATTAGATATTCAAGCGACTCCAAGAAAGCCTTTGTATTTGATGGCATCAGAGGAACCGTTGTTACTATTTAATTGCAAGTATCCTGATTTGAACTTGAATAGATCGTGGAAGGCGCATTATGGTGTCCGTCAGGGGCTAGATGAAGCTATAACGAGCCACTTAACGAGAGCAGCAATCTTACATGCTATGGAAAAAAAGATACTGAGTGATGAGCTTCAAGGAGAGGATACGAACGATTTTAAGCATGAAAGGGACCAGCCTCATGTCCCGCTATTGAAACGGCCAAAAATGTTTACAGTAGAAGAAATGATGGAAAAGAAAGCAGACGTGATAGCGTTGAAGGAAGCAAAATATGCACGTGTGCAAGAATAGAATAGAGTACTGTAATATATAGTTGATTCTCGATTTTAAAAATGAGAGAGAGGCTGTAGCAGCCTGAGGTGCGAACATTTTCAAAGCACTGCTTTACGCAGTTCAAAAATCGTCACGGTGCCGCCGAGGAGGGAGTTGCCGAACTGATCTAATTTAGAACACATTCAGGATTCCAAGTAGTAATTCAAATTTGTAAATTAAACCCACTTCCAACATAGAACACATGCTACTCAATGACGCGAATATTATATTCGAAAGTGTGATGATCAAATTTTGAGATCTCATGGAGCGGCTCTTAACACCTTTAGTGACGCGCTTGCTTGAGCGCTTTGTCAAGAGATCTCAAGAAGGAGATGCTGGCAAATTCAAGGTGGCTCTCTCAGGCTCTGGTGGCTTTTCTCTGCACAACTTGGAGTTGGACTTGGGCTCCGTCCTCCCGGCAGATTTGCTAGAGTCACGGCGTGCCTTTGCTCGCTCTTTACAAATTAAAGTACCCTGGACAGCTCTGAATACACAGCCTATAGAGGTAGGCTTAACCACCTAGAAGAGTTATATTGATCAATGTTCAATTGATGATTTTTTACTAGAAGCACGGCGGTCAGGTTCTTTTTTAAAGTTTTTCTTTCGTTTTCACTCCTTCCAGGTTATTTTCGACACAGTAGAGATTGTTCTAGGCGATTCCACACAACAGAACCGGTCTTCGAGTCAAGATGGACAGTCGGAAGACACTGAGAGCAGTACTACCAACAACAATATCAGTGGAGGGACTAGAGGAGGCGGTTGGCTTGGCCTCGGCGGTAGTTCTTCCTCTTGGCTTACCAGCAATCTCCAGTCTATGGCTCTCCGTGCTGGCCTCAATTTAAGCTTCACAATAAAAAATCTCGTCATAAAATACGTCTGCATCAATGATTTCGTTATGACTATAGCTTTAGAGCAGCTCATTATCGCAAATAGAGAATCGATCGAGTGGTGGGATCTAGTCGAGACCCCAGAAGCTTGGTTGATGAAGAATTGTTTAATTAAGGGGCTTAGTATTAGTATAGATAACACCGAATCAAGTAGCTTACAGACATATTTACCTTTATTGAGGCTAAGTAGCTTAAGCATTGCTGCATTATTGCCTATCTTTTCTTATATAGAAGGAATGGATTTGGGTAAAGACGATGCTAAAGTGGCGGTGGAGGTGCAGCTGGGAAGTGTTTTGGGGGCTGTGAATGATCAACAAATAAAATGGATGTATGTACTAATTGAGAAGCTACGTATTATCAGTAGCAATAATGGTATAGAAGAATTAGAAGGTGAGGATGGTGTTGAGGTGCCGGTGTCGTCTGATGGAGAAGGAGCGACATTTGGGATGGACCAAGGAACTGAAGAACAGCCTCAAATGAAAGCTTTAGGCTTTCTAGGTAAAATCTGGAATGTAGCAGTTGATGAAGCTTCATATATACGTAATATAGAAACTTCAGAGCTACTACAAGAAGAAGGAAACAGAGGTAGGGGTGGTAACACCGTCCCTGTTATTACCGACGTGAATCAACAATCAGAAGACTTTGGAAACCGTCACCCACCAACACAAGCAGAACTCACTCTTACTTTGAGCACCTTATGCGTTCAACTTGGCATTGCAAATAATCAAAATGCTAGCTTTATTAGTTCTAGTAGTTCAACAACCACTGCGTCTTTAAAAACAACTGAAGTTGTACTAGGACCATCTGTCGTACCATTTCTAGATTTTGAAATTGGATTGACCCAGGTGTGTACTGCTTCAATTAATACGACTTTTCTGGATGTAGAAATGCAAGTACAAAATATTTCTGTACGACATAATAGCTGTGTGGTCTCTGGAGGGGCAATAGTACAGCTTCTTTCTTCTTCACAATGTAATGTTAATGGGGGAGGTGATGGTGATGATGGTGGTGGTAACCATAGTGCTTCCAGTGTAGCAGCTGAAGAAGAGCCTGTTTGGGATGAAATTTTTAGTATTCATCCTTGCGAGGTCCCCCTTCGATCAGCTGGCAGATTACGTAATCCTGAGAATGCATTGGAATTTCAGAAAACTGTAGTAGATAATCTAGATCATAATGGTGGTCCTGCTAATGTTGATGAAACTGCTTGTTCTTTACACGTGGGACAAGTTTGGATAGCTGTGGATCCGATGTTGAGGCACCATGCAGAGTTGTTTATTGCAAGGCTTGTTTTAATTAACAAATCTGCAGGAGCAGCAGAGGGGGCGGCACCACCATCGGCCCTTGACGAGGAAAGTAGCATCAAGGATAGCGGTGTCGAAAGAGAGGACATCCTCCCTTCTTCCCAGCCATCAATGTGGTCGAGTATATCAGGCTGGGATATTGAAATTGATGCCTTACAAGTGGCATTACGCTGTTTGATGAAAAAATACATAATCGACACCACCTATACTGACTCCACATCAACCTCGACCTCGGTCACCTCTGCTGCCTTGTTAATCCAAGCAACGGAGGCTATTTCTTACCACACACGAGATACTGCAAACGCATTCCGACCACAAGGTTTCCAATGCCCTCTAATCCTCTCAGTAGTACATGGCTGGTGGCAACCAATGTGTCAAAAAACAGGCCAACACACCGTAGCCATGCCTGGTGCCGTCATGCTCAGCAAAGCATTTACTTTAAGTGGCTCTCTTCGACAAGACCATTCAATACAAGGACCATTTTTCAGTATTTCTCCGCTAGTATTAGATGGATCTGGTGAGGAGATTGCTGCTGCGTTGAGTTGTATATTAGCTGCGGTGGCTGGAACGACAACAGAGCCCAGAGATCCACTGCCGCTGCTTTCGGGGTGGGCTGGAAGAGCGCAATTAAGTTTAAAACAAGGATTACGCTTGAATAAAGACTTGAAAAGTGATAATGGAGATTATAAAACGAATGAAGAGAGGGCATGGGACGTATTTGCTAGTAGTCTTAGTTTGGTCTTGACCTCTAGATCTCCTAGGAATGCTGCCACTGTCGCCACCGCCGATACTTCAGATTCACCTGGAAAAATAGAAGAGGTGTATGCATCATTGGATTTGACAACGTTGCAATGTTATGCCTCACCAGGGTTGAAAATTAGCATGGATTTAATTTGCTTGGGGGTTGAAATACATTCTCAAGAGAAAGAAGAAGAAGAAGATGAAGAGGACGCTCACGAACCTCTACCACCGTTGGCTGTTGTCACAAGTTTTCAAATGCGCAGTGAAGAAAATGTACAAGAGTATACTTTTGGATGCCTCAATATCATGGGTGACCCGAGTACAATCCATGCTGCTATGGCACTGGCTGCTGGGTTTAATAACAAGAATAACACTGCTACGAACCCTGCGCCTGCTCTTGTTTCTCGAGAAGCTGAAAAAAGCAGCCTTTCTGCGTCTGAAGATCAAACAACTACCATTTATGGTTTTGATATGATCACTTTTACCTTATTCCCTCCAACAACAGACCTTCAAAAGACACTAGCGAATACTAGTGCTGCTGCTGCTGCTGTTCCTCTGTTAGGGGTGACGGGGTGGCTCTCTCGTTTCTCGATGGAGGTAGGCCCCTCGTCGCGGCAAGTATCACTGAACTGTCTAGAGTTCTTGCAATGCAAAATTGACAGTGGAGGGAATGAGACTATTAAGCTGCCAAGAATTAAAGTATTCAGGTACGTAAACTGCCTTTCTTGTGCCTTGTCTTTCTCCTTTCCTAACGGACTTTTTCCTCCTATCCCACCAATTTCTCGCAGTTTCGATCGTAACACAAGTAGTTTAGTCTTCCAAGCCTCTTCTTCTGTGATTTCCAGCGCCACTAGGCAGCCTCAAGAGCAATTTACAATAGAAGTTGCACCTCTCAAAGCTCACCTGACACCGGAGCTGCTATCTACTCTCAACGCCTTCTTACCACCAGAAAACCCCACAAATAATACAGTTATAACTGAAGTATTAGTAATTGAGCCTAATTCAACTATTTCTACACCTCTTTTGCACGGCAACATCACTTTGGGCAGTTTCAGTCTGGAGCTGGCTCAAGAGGTAGAGTGGGCAGGCGAGCAAGGCCAGTCCGACTGCGCTAATAATTCACCTAAACCGTTGTTCAAGGTATTTTTTGAAGAAGCATTGGTGTCAATTTGTCAAGAAATGGCATCAGAGCGCTGCCCCTGGCTCTATGGCACTTCAGCAACGGCTTTAACAGCGTCTGCTTCTCTGCTTGGCCTAGGCGCTCGAGTTGAGAAACACGCTGGTGGCACAGGCTCAGATTGTACTCAGATCTTGCTCCCGGCGGATATCAAGGCTTTAATACACCAATGGAGTCCTACGAGAAGTTTAGTTGTGGCATTGGAAGCTGATACGTTGGATTTTAAAGTATCTAAGAATGTTGCTGACGCTGCGACCTCACTGACGAACGCCTACTCTAATTCAGATTCTCCAGAGGCTGTAGAAGCTGAACTTGCACACAATGCGCTCGTAATTGATGTTTTAAGCGATGATCTACGATCTGGAGCTTCCGTTTTTACTGAAACTGATTCTCCTATGACTGGCTGTCAGCCCTTGCGAGTCGCTGTTAGGTCACCAGGAGGGCATGGGAAAGAGAGCTTAGAATGGCGTTATGCTTACCCGCGCAGTATTGGATGCGTTTTTATTCTTGTAAGTAACCTTAACTTCTTACAATATCGATAATTTATTGCTATTTAGATTGTTTTGCGCAGTAGCTTTTTCTTCAACCCACCACCCGTCGTGTCTGCTTTGCAGGGCGTTGAACCAAGCGATTTTCCAGCCCCTTTGTCTCTTTCAAGGCTTGATGAGACCACAGGAGCGTTTACTAATGTCGAATTATGGCCTAAAATCATCCAAGGGGCTCAATTTGGTGGTACAGGGTTCTTTATTGCTGAGGGAGCTCAAGATGCTGCTGCCCATTTCTGGAGGCTGTGCTGGACGAGCCCTGCTGATTCTTCTGACGCTAATTCTTTGATAAATCGCATTTATGTCAACCCTCAAGGGCAAGAACTGTGGAATGCAGCAGTTGAAGACGCCCCAGGAAGGCAAAAGTCTCCTCTTGTGGCACCCTTTTCGTTTGGTTTCTCCTTAAACCATTTTGATGTTTCTCTACTTGCAGCTCACAGCGCATCTAGTGACGCTAAGAAGACGAATTTGATCCCTTCAGTGCACGTTCTGAACGTGTTAGCTGTCTTACACGCTGAAAATTTTCTTCTTTCTATGCATAAATGGAACACTAGTAACCGAGAGGCGGTGGCAATTGACGCTACCATGACTGCTTGTGTTGAATATACAGAGGCTACCACCCTGTGCAGTGCAACGCTTATCAAACCTTTTGATGTTATTCTCTCGTTCGAAAATGCGTCAAGTAATTCTCAGGTGGTAGACGAACAACCACAGCAAGATGGTGGTGGACCCCTATCAATTCTCCGTGGCGTCAATAATGCTGCTGGAGGGCTGGCAGCTATGCAGGAAGATGCAATGGTCTTTGCTGCTCGTAGACAACCTGAAGCATCTGGGTTTTATGTGAAATGCAATTTCATTACTCCTCTTGTAGTTATTATTAGTGAATTGGCGATATATGATCTGCAGCGTTTGGTGGCCCTTGCCACAACTGCTCCTGCCAACGATGCCACCACCATGTCCCCTATTAAAATTTTCAACGAGACAAGTCATACTGTTGCCTTCCAACAATATGGTGTGCCTGCTTCAGTTACGCTATTGAAGCCAGGAACATCCTCTGGTTTCAATTGGGCAGCGACGCCCCGGATTCAAGGCCCCCAATTTGGTCTTCAATTTGCTCTTGCTACTTCTGGAAATCTTGTTCCCTCATTGCCATCTTGGAGTAATCATATAGACGTGATGACCGCTGGAGGTGCCTCACTCACTGTTCCTGGGAGCGAATACAACTCTGCAAAAGTGGCCGTCATGGTGGAGCGGGATGAATGTACCTGGCATGTGCACTTGAAGCATGGCTTGAGAATTTATAATCGACAAGATTTAAAGTTGAAAGTGCTTGTTATGAATCCAAATGGTCCACAGATTGTGGAGATTGAGCCTCGAAAGAGTCAAGATATCCCTTTGCTATCCGCCGGGGTGGGCGGTGTTGGCAGTCCAGTACGGCTTTGGCTTGGCACCAGTTGGTCCAGAGAATTCTATTCGCACCGTGATAATGATCTAATCAAAGTTCTTGAGGCCGATTTGAGCTTTCAATTCGATGTGGTTGGCCCTGATAGCGCTATGGCGGCTGCTCCTTTGGTCGTTCAGTTTGCTGGGACTGATGCCTGCACTGGCCACGTAGTGGTTGCCATTTGGCCGCCCCTGAAACTTTCAAACGAGCTTCCTCAGTCGATTACGATCGAGTTTCCGCAACGGTTGGTTAGAGATGACAATAAAATAGTTTCATTGGGACCATCCGAGACACTGTCTATGCCAGTGGATATCAATGGTGGAGAAATTGCCAAAATCACTACAGGCTTCGCGGTGGAGGGCAATCCTTCGGCACCTCCTGTTGCACTTTTCTGTCCACCACTAAAAGGCACAGAGAACGATTCGCCTCTGACCAAAGGGATTTCTGCCGCCGCTCCTTCCGATAATGCTATTTATATACTGTCGCCAGGGAATGCTGCGCAGTTTCATATACCATCATCGCAAGGTATTGCGAAAAGCATGCCGTGTTTCTTGCTGACTGATGCAAACGACGTCTCGCCGGGGCTCTCTTTAAAATTAATTCCGCAATGGAAGCTAGTTAACAACCTATCCATTCCTGTGGATCTTGAACTTAGAGGGAGCAGAACTATCTCAATTCCTTCCAATAGGGCGACCCTAGATGATCTGCGAGCTTCCTCTGTTCGCCAGATTACCCTTTCAGTTATGTACGAGAAGACAAAGTATAGTTCCAAAGGATTCCTTTTCGACCTAGAAAATCCAATTGAGCAGCAGCTTTCTCTTCTGCCTTTGCAAGTGGCTTATAATATTAGGGCGCCTCTTCGGGTAGGGCTGGAGCTGAAGCTTACCACAGTCGGTGAATACAAGGCTTTTGAGCTCACAGTCTCCCCGAGTTACTACTTGGAAAATATTTCTTCGTTGGCTTTAATTATTCGCGAGCCTTCTATATTGGGGGCAGAAGTCATAGAACCCGAACTGTTACTTCCCCCGCAGTGTTCGCTTCCCTTGCTTGCCGTACCTGAACATCTAGAGGTCGCACTCGCTGAGAATATTCAGGAACGTAAGCAAGCATGGAATGGTTTCTCCCTCGATAAGGCAACGCAAGATGGCTGTATCTTCCTGGACCGCGGCGGCAAGCGATATACTTTAAGTTATGAGGTTGTTCTAGAGCCAACTTCTCATCGATTGATCTTTTTCAAAGACTCCGATCCGCCAGTTTATTTGCAAAATAATTCCAGCAGTAGCTTGGACTTGAGTTGGACATCAGGCGATGATCAACTCGCAGCTGTTTTGCCTCCTGACCAAATGCTAGAATTTACTGTGGACACCGAAAATGCCGCAGGAGATGCATGGGATGATAGTGGCCTTGCAACGGATTTGCGTGCGTATCGCACCACTATCGGGGCTAGCATTCTCTTAAAATCCCACGGAGAAGAAGAGTGGCAAGAATTGCTCCTTGAAGAAGGCGAGCAGCGTTGTGGGCTCTTTACCGTTCGAAGGCAGCGCAGAGGTGCAGGCATCGCTCTCATAGTCGAGAACGAGGAAGTATCGGCCAAGCAAATTATTAAAACGTTGAACGTAAGTGTCCATGTTGAACAACTTTGCGTCTTGATGCAAGATGATGAACGTGGTCGCATTACTGGCGTCAACGAGGCAAGGCCTACAGTCGCCGTTGCCTTTAATAGGCTAGATTTGAGCGTTTCAAAAGCATTAGGGCCTCCATCGGAAGCAATAGTTTCAACCTTGCGCTTTGAAGAGCTTCGATGCAGTACTTGCTTCCCGGTGCAGCAATCGCTACTCTGGTCTGCAGACTCGACATTTTCAGCTAGCGCAGAAATGGTCATTACTACCTTAGATGGTGATCGATCAATCTCTATCACCGATGCATCGTTGGAACTTCCACCTCTTTTCCTGAATATAGATGATTCATCATTCGAGCTCTACGTTCAATATAAGGCACTATTGGAGAAGCCAACGGGCTTCCAGAAAGCTATTGCCATTCAAGCTCAACCAGTTCGACAGGATGAAGCGAAACTAAAATTGTGCTCAAAAAGAGTGCACGTTAATAATTTGCAAATTGGGCAGTTGAATGCCATTGCTGATATTCACCTAACTCCAGCACGAACTGGACTCCCTGTGGCGGTGGATACGGATCGATCGCCGTTGTCGATTTCAAAAATTTCTATCCACAATATTTCAGCGCCTTTGCATCTATTGCTGCAGGGTTTGACGAAGCACATTGTAGCGGAGGCTCTTCTTAATGCGCCGCTTGTGCTAGGCTCTTTGCAGTTGTTCTTTAATCCGACGGGTCTCGTGCGATCCATTCAACGTGGTGTAGCAAATATGATCGATCTTCCTTTGCAAGGCTTACAACACGGCCCTCTGCAATTTATTGCCGGTGTCGGGCAAGGTTCTGTCTCGTTAGTCAAGGAGATTTCAGAGTGGAGTTTGTCGTCCGTTGTTGGCTTCTCTCGGGCTGCTTCAAATGCGCTCGTTGGATCATTTGCACGTAGCTCTATTGGTGGGCTTAGTCCAGCGCCATCCTCTGAGTTAGAATCTCTACCTCAGACAAAGACTGCCTTGGTTTACGGCTTCGTGTCTCTGGCAGATCAACTTGGCTTGAACTTGCACGACTCCATCGGCGAAATACTCCTCGTTTCTGTGGCATCTGATACTGTGATTCAGCAAAGCGAACAAGCTGTTTTCAAGCTTTCACAGCCTGTGGTAATATTCGCAACTAATGCGATAATTCTATACAGTGATAACGGCAGAACGCCAAGTCTCCTAGCCTGGTTAAATGAAGCTTCCATTTCAACTAGCGAAGGCTCCTTGCAAATATGTTCATCTCGAGCTGCACCTATTAGCGATTTGGGATCCGCATGTGCAGCAAGAATCACTACGAAGTTTCACCAATCGGCTTGGGCTAAAATTGCGCCGAGCGTTAGGCGGCTCTTTCAAACATGATATACATGTCTGTTTCTATTTATTTCTATTACATTGCCATTTCATTTTGTGTCATTTTATTTTATTGTTGAAGTACTGCCAATTTTATTCTACTTTTCAATTTGTCGCTGACACCTGAGATTTATAACACGAATAATGAGCTATAGACCCGCCAGGCAGATGCACTAGCGCTGAAACCCAACCCTTCTTGCCACTTAATCTTTTATGGCATATCCAGCATGCTTTTTCTTGGTTGATAGTGATCGCTTTCTGCTGCACGTCTGTTGACTCGCACATTGCTGTCAAATGGCGTGCTCTATACAGATTCGCCAAGATTTTAGTTTTCCTTTTCTCTTCGTTCATGCCGCGCATTGCTCCTTCAAGCAAATGTATACAACTAGAAAGCGGAACATCTTTGGGGAGTAAAGAAAGCGAAGTTAATGGATTCAATGCATCTCGCTTGCGACTCAACAGCTCAGCGATTTGTTTCCATATATGGTCATCAGGTCCGTAATCTTTCACGCAGTAAGTACCAGGGCGTGTTTTGTCATCCTCTTCAAGCATAATTTGGACTAACAATGCATAGGCAGGCTCCTGCCCAGGCAACGGCGGGTTTTGCGGCATTTTAGGAACGTTGGAGAATAAATTGCGACTCGGGCGGTGCTTCGCGATGACACGATCACAGTAAGCTTCTGCCAATGCCAAAGACCCAAGGTTGTGATAGAGGATTCTGAGTGCGTCAAGATGCCTGCGATGAAGAACCAGATCGTGAATTTCTGTTCAAAGAATTTAACACCGGATGAAGCAAAGCATACAATATAGCACTTACCTTCCAAGCCGCTCGTATATGGCAGCACGCACTTCCCAGAGACCCTTTGGAGGTAAAAGGCGAAGCAAAGCATCGAAATTGAGATAGTCTGAACTTAAAATGAGGTCGCGCAACTTCTCGTGCCCTCTATTATCTTGCAGGTAGAGCACCGCAAGATCTTGGTGGAACATCCTCTCTTCTGCGCCCGCTTCATCTACAATTTTTGAAAGGTATGACGCTGCGGCGAAGGAAAAATTGTAAAGAAACAATTAGTTGTTGCATGTTGTCACATCAAATATACAAAAAGATAATGTACTTCGTCTAACCTGCAAGTTCTGGACCAAATGAACTCAGAATTGGTAACACAACGGATGGGTTGACCTCAGGATATAGGCGAACAAACATTTCTATCCCAGCTTCGGGGTCTTGCTTTAAAATCCACCTACAATACACAACAATTTAACCTAGTGCCCCAAAAGTCCAAAATTTAAAACGCAAAATGCACCATTATGAAAATCTGAACTTACTTTGCATGAGAAGAGATCAAGCTGAAATCCCTTGGCTCGTGGGAGGAGAGGTACTGAATTGCCGCCCATACTCCAGGCAGACCTGTGAGCTCAATAGCAGCCCCTTTGGCGCCCATTTGCAGCGTATCTGGCCTCAATATCAACTTTTCCAAAACTTCTAATGCCGCTGCATGCCTATTATGAGCTTTGTAAAGTGCAACCAACTCAGCGTAGCGTCCGGCATTCTCCAATGCTGTGCTCCCAGTCTCTAGATCAATATCATTTGCCCTCTGGATAAACTGCAACAATGCCCCGTTGTCTGGGAGCAGAAGAAACGCATTCAACAACGCAGTATCTATTAAAGTTCCTATTGATGGCGACCCAAACACATGAGCAGCAGTCGCAGCAGTAGCACCGCCCTCGACAGCTCCAGCGGCCAATCTGCTACGATAGCTCAAGAGATAGGGCGTTAGAATTGCAACTATTTTAGACATTTCCTCTTCAGAAGATGGAAATTGTGCTAATTCCGAGGTTCCTAGTGCCGTTTTCTGTGCTAGAGTTTCTGGTACAAGGAATGGGAAACTCCGAAGAATTTCCAAAGGATCACTATACGAGCTCATGCCTAAGTTTAGCATTGCCTCTTCATATCTTTGCTCAGATAGAAGATGCCTACCATATGCAAGGCGAATTCGAGAGTCTAAATCAGTTTGTACAGTCTTCTGCAAAGGTTAGGTGGGAAAAAACGAAGCAATAAAATGACTAGTACTTTTTTTCTTGAAAGATATACCTGGAAAGGAATTCAATAATGCAATTTTTGTTACCTGGCTATCTGGTATTTGTCTTGAAACTTCTAATGCATCTTCAAAAGCTCCTGCCTTGAGAAGCTGCTCTGCTTGTTTAATCTTGGGTAACGGCAGCAAGCAGACAATCTGACCGGTAGTTGCTGAACCGAGAAAGACACCTCCTTCAGGCCTATGCATTGCACACAATACAGTGAAGTCCTTCATTTTTATCTCCTGAGATAGTTTTAAAGCAGTTCTCGGAGCTAGAAGCTGGACTTCAATTCCCCCAGGCACCAGCGCCACCAAGTGAAGCCCACTCACCACCATTATACTAGGATTATTACTCCAGGAGGCAGATTTCGTAGCTAACACCTTGCCGTTTTGATCTACAATAGATATATCTTTACCCAGACACACTAGAACTTCCTTTCCGCATGCTGCAAAGCCATAAGGACCCTCTTGAGCTGAACCTAGTTCAACGACGTTGCCAGAGGGAAGGGCAGCTGAGTATTCACTGCAAATAGCATCGGTAGAAAACTGGCTTTTTATAACAAGGCTTTAATAACGTCTATTGATTAATTTTATTCAATAGATTGAAAAAAAATTAGCTTGCGAGAATACCTTACCTCTTTGTTGAGATGAAGACGGTTCCCGAGAGGATGTGAAGGGCGACAGGTGGCTCTGCTGCTACTATTTCGCGTTTGTAAACAAATTCAAGGCCATCGTAGTTGTAAATGATTATCCTGTGAATAGAAGAAGGAGGGATATAAGACTTAAAATGTGATTTAATAGATATTGTTTTGCGCCCTTCAGTTTTTCCACCGCCAGTTGTTTGTCTTACCTTTTCTTTACTGCGACTGCTAATTGATTGGTCGAATCGTCCCAGGCAAAGCATGTTGACCCTCTTGTTCCTCCAGCCTGCCCCTTCATTAGTAATTGAGGTAAGGAGAATAAGCTAACTCCTTCCTCAGTAAGGCAAAATAGCAAGCTCCGGTCCAAGGACACAGCAAGCTGGAAGATTTGCTGACCCAGCCGTTTGACAGAATGGGGTTTCCATACAAACGGACATCCTGGGTTGCCTACATTTGCCGTTTCCTTGAATATAGAGAGGGACCCATCTTTCCGTCCTGCACAAAAGAAAAATCAAGAAATGGCTTGAAATTGAGGTTGATCAGATCAAAATCACTTCCACTTGTTCAAAAGGCAACGTGCTTTATCGACATACCTATAAATAATAAATCACGCCAAGATTCTAAGCAATTAATGCCTGAGACCTCTCCGCAGGCCAGTGGCCGATCATTGTAGGGTGAAAAACTACTGCCCATGTCAAAATCTAAAGAACCATTAGGAGACTAAAGATCTGACTGAGAGGTTCAACCTGAATGGATTGAATTTACTAAACCATCTGCTCACCCTACGTTGTTCAGTCTTAAACCCAACCTAACTTTGATTTTTCTCTTGGCCGCCGACTTTCTTACACTTTGATTTTTATCCTAAGAAGATGAAGCAACTACCACTCCCTTTGGCCCAAATAAGGCCACCCCTAACCTAGAAAACCGTTCAAAAGCTTCAAAATATGCACCTTTATTATCTACATTTGGCTGTAATACCTCAATTTCCAACACTGGCTGTCCTCTTTGAGACTTTAAAAATTCCGCCACAGTGCTGCCAGTGGCCACAGCAGCTGCTTGCAATGCCGCACCAAGAGCTGCAGTCTCAGGCTCAACAGGAAAGCGAAGCGGAAGTTGAAATGCATCTGCAATAAGCTGACGCCAAGTATGGTTTTTACTACCACCTCCGACAATCCTGAGCTCTGTTGCTCTCAGAATGAAGTCACCGTCACCACCACCACCAGCTTGTTTTTTCATTTCTTCAAGGCCTTGTAACAGAGAGAACGTCGCCCCCTCCATCGCAGCACGATAAAGCACCCCTGGACGCATCAATCCAGGCTGCAAACCAAGCACAGTTCCAGTAGCTCTGGGCCAATTGGGCGTTCTTTCCCCTCCGAGGTAAGGCAAAAAAGTGACACCATGACAGCCAGGAGGCTCCTGTGCCGCTAATTCAGCCAATTCAGCATGATTTGCCCCCCCACAACATAAATTCTTCACTTCTTCAGTTACTCCTGTACAGTTGATCGTACATAAAAGAGGCAGAGCTTGGCCAGTAGCATCACAAAAAGCACAGATAGTTCCGGTTGGGTCAAGTATTGGAGTCCTTGTAGGGCCAAATAAGGTACCAGAAGTACCTAAAGAGAGTACCCAGACTCCTTGCTCGACTGCACCTACACCCAGTGCACTCATTGCGTTATCACCGCCACCAGGAGCGATTATAATTTGATTACCACTAGGAAGACCAAGCTCTTGGGCGATATCGTATTTCAAAAAGCCAGCAGATGCATCTGGGCCAAGTATTTGGTCAGGAATCCAGTTTAAAATAACGTTATCTACTAAATTTATACGTTCTTGATCCCAAATTCTCTTTACAGGATCAAATATTCCAGTTCCACTTGCATCTGATGCTTCCATTGTGAAATTTCCCGTGAGCCAAAAATTTATATAGTCGTGTGGGAGAAGAACGTGAGCTATACGAGCATAGTTTTCAGGTTCATTGCGTTTTAGCCATAATAGTTTACTTACTGTGAAAAATGGGAGATCAGAAAGCAGAGGAATGTTAGATATCTTTATCAAGAAAAGAAAATTATTACTCGCAACGGCAAGGGAAAACCAACACCTACTTGTAAAGCTAGGCACTATTGTAGTTTCAAACATTTCAGAGAGTTCCTGAGCTTCTTTCTCTGACTCTAGGTCACACCATAGTTTTGCAGCTCGGATTACATTGGTCTCGGCATCTAGAACAACGAGGCCGTGTTGCTGGCCGGAGACAGCGATGGCTTTTACTTGAGAGCGGTCACAATCTGCAAGAGCCTCTTTCATGGTGTCTCGACAAGCCTGAAGAGGTTGAGAAGTTACGAAAGAATCTAGTTAATGGGGTAGATAATAATTTAAGAGGGGGAAAATGTAACAATATGCAATGACGCCTGGTGATCTTGGATCCTTTATGAGAATTTCTATGTTTTCTGAGCAAGCCCATAAAGCTTCCATTGGAACCATATCTCACCTGAATCCAAACTGCGGGATCTTGTTCTGCTTGACCATGGCGTTCGGAATTAAGGCCATAAGAAACAGCGCCTCTACCTTTGATCTCTTTCGTGTCGACATCGTAAACAACGCACTTTGTTCCTTGAGTTCCAACGTCCAATCCTATACTCAACATTGCAGTAGCTTGCTAATTCTAGGAATGAAATTTCACAAAATGAAATCGCGAGCTGAGCTGAGATTTTTACATATAGCCCGACCCACCTCACCGGTGAGCTGCCGCCGTCAACGAGACAACGTCAATGGACCAGAAATGTATAGATAAAGAGAGACCAGCATCAGAATGGGATAAGAAGGATGGAGAGGCGCGAGGGAGCATAAAAAGCCATTTTTAGGCACTGCCAGCTGGCTCGAAGAAAAATGCAAGATCGATTGAAAGTTGTCGACTTGTCTTTGATTCTAGAGCGCTTATTTCGCTCTTTTTGCTTCGTCTGCTCCCTCTATTTGTTGGTGCAAATATTTACGAATAGAACGATGGTTAAACTGGTATTAAAACAACATTAGATACCCTCAATGCCTATCGTTCACAACTAGGGACCCCCAAAAATGCCGTCCCGACATTTAGGAAAAAATTTACCGAGAAGTTTTTAATTGCGCGTGACCAGTTTGACTAATGTGCTTGAATAGCTGATTTCTAGAAGCAAATTCTACGCCACAGATGCTACATCCTAACTCTGATGACGTTGGTTGCTTTCCACTTGCCGCTTTTTTCTTCCCCCCTTTTTTTGATTGCTGTTGTTGCTGTTGCGCAGCTGTGTTTCCTCCACTTTTATTACCACCAGCGGCACCTTTCTTTCCTTTCTTTTTTACCCTTTTATTCGTTCCCCAGTCATCATCGTCATTATCGCTATTACTATCGCCGCCAAGGACTAGTGGAGGCGCTGAACCTGGCCGCTCCTCTCCAGTTACTCCTTCTGCATCTTCCTCTATCATCTCCTGCTCTTCTCTACCATTTTCATCCTCTCTTTTTTCTTCATCATGATCTCTACTCTCTTCATCCTCTGAAGAAAAAGATGAGGTTGCTTCATTCTGTTTCCTCGCTAGATTGGCTCTAGCGTTTAATAAACTAGCCAACATTGCATCTTCATCCATCTCTTTTTCACCATCATCATCATCAACATCATCGTGATCGTCTTCAGCAGAAAAAGAAGATGAAGCCTCATCCGTTACTTCACTACTATCATCTGAAGAAGGGGCACTTGATTTTTTTTCTAACCTATCCTCTTTATCACAACTCCCGCTTGCTATCTCACTATATATTTCTTCATCATCATCCTGTTCCTCTCTACCCTCTCCTTCTTCCCCCTCCTCTCCATCTTCCTCCATGATAACACCAAGTTCTTCAGCTTCTAATTCAATTCTCAGCAACTCCACCAATTCTTTATGCTTTTTTGATTTTTCATGATTTGCCATCGACGCTTCACTTTTAAAATGTTTCTCACACACTGGGCAGTACCATACCAACTGCTCTTCTAGCATATCATCTTCTTCATTTGTATCACTATCAGCACTATTGTCAGAACCTTGAGCCCATGCTGCATCTTTATATTGGGCAGCTCGTAATAATCGTTCTTGTTTTTCAGCCTCCCGCCGTGCTGCGTCTGCCTCTTGTCTTTCTTGCCTTCTCTTTGCCTCTTCCATCTGATGGACTATAACACGTCTATCTCTCTTTTTGACAAAGTCAACTAAACTTCGGACGCTTTCATTGTACTCTTTCTTCGCTGCTTTGGTCTTTTTAGCGTTGTCTTGCTCCATTAATCGGCGGATTTGTCTATTAGGCGCCGAAGCGGTATTGTACTCTCCCGCCCAAGAAAAATCTCGAGCTGAAGCGAAAGAAGCCCATTGTGCATAGAATGCACTCACCTCAGACCATTCAGCACTTGATAGACCAAATTCTGGTAAATGTATATTAGATCTACAGCCTCGTTTATCGGCTCGTGCTGCAGATGCATCTGATTCTTGTTTTTCTATTGTTGAAAATAGAGTGCTATAAACACCATAGAAACTACGCTGTCCATCTCCAAACCCGGAATAACAGCTTGAAGTGAAATATGCATATACATCTACGAAATCATCTGGACGTACTCCAGCCATACTCTCAGCAGAGGCACCAGCTTGGTGCCGATCACCTGATTTGAGAATGGCATCACGATGGGCGTCATACCATGCCTTTTCATTTGGGTCGCTAAGGATTTCATAGGCATTCTGGATTTCTTTGAAACGATCTTCTGCGTGAGGATCGTTTTGGTTTTTATCTGTAGACAGAAGAGGATCATAAATAAATAGGTAGTAAGAGCAGCGGCGGCGGTGGTGGCGGCAACTGAGACATTTGATTGATGGAAAAATATCCTAAACAAAGCCGAATCGGCATCTAAATTTATATTAGAAAACTTTTTGAACCCTTATTTAAGTACCTGGATGACATCGCAGTGCTAGTTTTCTGTATGCAGTTCGAATTGTTGATTCATCTGAGTTTAAATCTACTTCCAAGACCTCATATAAGCACTTCATCTTCTGATAAATTAATAACTTATTAACAACTCATCCATAAAATTAAGAATACTCATTAATTGTGCCGGTCAAAAATTTCAAATATTTGTTGCTGGCTTCAACTTGAAGACTTAAAGAAGGGTCAAATCGAACTTGAATCTGAAGAAAATATCACAAAGACATCACTAATGTTGCTTCATTTGCATTGAAGTGAATTGGCTTGAGCTTAGCTGTTAGGTTTCCAAATGTTTTTACCGCAGCTGGAAGAGCTTTTTGTTCAGATCAAAGTGTAAATTTAACGCTGATCGCTGAACCTTGCTGGAGAAAGAACCATAATGACAGCACATATAACAATTAACTGTATCGAATAATGCATTCTCCTTGTTTTCTCATTAGATTCCCCAATAATAATGGAACCCGTCACCCTGTTGTTCAAAGTCAATCAGTCGTCTCATCGCCGCTCAACTTGGAGAGCACACCGAGCTCGATCTTTTCGTGGCCTTGAACAGAAGCCTGGCATTCTCCATAAGATTGAGACCCTCAACCCACGCTAGGGATACAATTGTTGAATGCTGCTGGGGAGGCCAACCACCTTTGCCTCCGGTCGCCCGTTTTTTCTCAAGCTGGAAAGTAAAAGTACTACTGGCTTCAAAAGCATTGTTTCCTGTGCAAACCGTATGGAATCCTTGATTTCTTTTCCTTTGAATATCCCTTGGTTTTATCAACATATTTCTAGAGTGGAATTTCACCATGTGCCGAAATTTGTAGAATTTGGATTTGTCTGTGGAAACAGCGTGTAAAATTTGTGTTCAAGCGCGGATCTTTGCTTTTGTTCTGTTCATAAAGCGTTGCGTCTAATTTACTGGTGCACTTCTTGACAGGATGTAGTTTGGTGCAAAATATTTAGGGCAATGAGCTCATTATTGGACTAATTCGGTAGCGATTTGGCTCTACGGTCAACGTATAGATAGGTCTAGTTGTTTGAAAATGATTGTTAGTGACTAGGATGTCTGAGAAGGCCTAAATTGGAAGATTTTTTGAAAAGAAGAAAATTTAGTCGTTTGAAGATAGTATAGAGGTCGAAACTCTGCGATGCTACCTTCAAACTTTAGATTAGGAAGCGTCCTGGGTTCGACTCCCAGCAACTCGATATCAGTTGTACAACCGAGTTGTGGTGTAACGGTAACATGCTTCCCTTCCATCCTTTTTGTCAATTATCGATCGATTTTCAATTCAATACGAGGCCATTTCGCAAGCCTTCTTTTGCCAATCTTTCCAGGTAGAAAGACAGAATATGCCCTTCAGCTGGACTAAGGTATTGCTGTTTTAAACATGTTCGCATTGATCCTTTGGCAAATTTATCACTATAGCAGGTATCATCTGTATGACAATATCTCCCGCCGCCACTTATTTTCTTCTCGAGCGATAAAATTTGGGAGTTTCTTTCCTATTTCGCACAAAGGGACAATTCCTTGTCATCAAACAGCAACTTTTGAAAGTGTTCTAACGCAATACTGACCTTATTTCGAGATCTTTGCCAGTTTTTTTACCAAGCACCGCTTCTCATCTTACAAACAATTTTGCCCCACTGAATTAATTCACACTTACAAAACATGCACTAATTAAGATACATACACAGCAGGGGTAGTAAAAAAGACAAAAATGCAGAAAATACGCCACAGAAAACTTGGATTATTATATAGAAAAAAAATGCAGGGGGCGGCTCGGTCTCTTGAGACGTCAAAAGGCGGGCCTGCTTGGATGCAGAAAAACACAGAGAGGAAGTATAAAGCCATATACATTCAAATAGATAGATAAAGCAAAGGAAGAGCAGGAGACACGTTTAAAAGAAGGCATCATTTGATTATAATTAGCAAAGATAGGAAAATAAGAAGACTTGACTTGACGTATACAGAATGTGATGACAAAAAACAGAAAGAAAAATTGAAAAAAAAAAAAACATAATCATATTTAATCAATTGATAGAAAAGGATGCATGCAAGAACAGAAGACACAATAGAGAGTCGCTAGATAAGAGAGGGAAAGACAAGAGAATTTATTGAACTTTATTTTGAAGACTTTATTTTTTTATTGCTGTCCACCACGCATAGGAGGGGAGGAGGGTAAAGGGACAGGCTTGCGATCAGGAAGGGGAGCTACATCCTGGAAATAATGGGTTTCAAACGGCTCAGTCATTCCCTGCATTAAAATAAAGAGGGAGAATTATTCGTATTAAAAAATATACATATATATAAAAAAATCCCACCCTCGTCGTTTTTTAAAATGACAAAACATTAACAATCTTACCAAATACGGAGATGCAGCATCGAAATTAGACATCTCACCAGTATTGTAGACATTGTTATTACCATGAGGGGGAGTGGAATACATAGCATATCCAGGCTGCTGCATATTGCCACCACCACCGCTCCCCATGCGCTGCATCTGGTACGGCTGCTGGTGTTGGTGTTGTTGCATTTGCATTTGTTGCTGATGGTATTGATGCTGGTGCATCATCTGCTGTTGATGATACGCAGGGCTAGAAGGAGGCAAGCTGCCCCCATTCTGGCTGCCGTATGCTTGTTGTGGAGCAGAAGAAGAAGAACGACCTCCAGGACCTCCAAAATGACCAGTAGCTCCAGTGGGAATTGCCGCAGCAGGGTAGTAGCCTGAAGAAGGAGGGGTAGGGATGCCAGGGGGAGGTGCAGATGTATGACTCATAGTACCGGAGGAAGAGCGAGGGCCTAAGCCAGAAGACATCATTGGCATTCTCTGTTGCATCATCATTCTTTCATCACCACCACCGACACCACCAAGATTACCAGCACCGTAAGATGCTTCAGAGCGAGCTTCTCCCATAGATGCGGCAAAGGGGTCATCACTAGGAGCGACACTGGAAGGTGCAGGGGAAGAAGAACGACGAGAACCAGTTGCAGGGTCTTGCTGTTGACGAGAATCTGTACCTCCACCACTTTGATTTTCATTGATACTCAGACCGAGTAAATCGTTGAGAAGAGAAGCGTTCATAGCTTGAACTTCAGGGCTCCCTTTTCCTCCGGTATGAGGACCGACAGACGCTGAATCTTTGTTAGGGGTAGCAGGGAAACCTTCCTCTGCTCCAGCACCAGCACCGCCAGCAGCAGCAGTACCACTGCCAAGAACACGTCCAGTATGCATCTGCATGTTGTCTGCGAGCAATAACTTCATCAAAGGAACCAGTTTTGACCCGGGTAAACGTCCAATTTCATCGATAGCTTCAGACCATTTGCTTACTTTAGCAGGGCCCAAATCTCGAGAGCCTCGACCTCTGCCGATGCTCAAGGTACGTCCCAATTTCAAACTGGGGACTCCCCTAGCCTCTTCGAGAAGACGCTCATTCTCTTTCACCATAAAAGAGAAGATAAGCCGCAGAACATGGAGTTTAAGCTCAATGTGAGCATCCCAAGCAGAGCCGGTGACCAGGCGAGTAAGCCTGTAGCGGAGGTGATCTTGGACTTGTTGGCCACCGATAGGGTCAGTGTTGGTGAGGATACGCTCTTCACAGAGTTCTTGCAAACGACGGCAAAGATTGAAAAGGGAATCGACTTCCGGGGAAGCGGTGCCCTCGGAGCTTCATGAGAAGAAAAAAATAAAAAATAAATGGTTAGAATTAAATTAAAAGAACCCCAACAGGGTAACTTGAGGGATCGTGAGAACAGTGATGAGAAAAAAAGAAAGAGAAAAACGATGTGGATTTTAAGAAGTAAATAACAGGATAATTTAGTAGTTTTTACTTACTAATTGGAGACAATGGTGTCAAGAGCGTTACGAATGGCCTTCAAAGGTGCCTTGGCATCTTCAGACTTGCCTCCAGCAGCGTCAGTAAGCTTGCGGAGCAAAACTGCAACAGGAAAAAAAATAGGGAGCTAACTTAGATCTTTAAACCCTTTAAGAAGCCGTGCATGAAATTGGAAACCAAACGACTAGCTTACCATACATCTCTTCAGCTGCTTTAGTGAGGTTCTCTCTAGGGTGCTCACTGTAAGCTTGGTGCAAATACTTTTTAATAACTGCAGCGCATGGGGGCGGGCAGGAAAAACATGGTGAGAAAGCCAATACTGCATGCATGGCGAATAACAGAGGGTATTGCAGTCAAAAATACAAAATAAACGTAAGACTCACCAACGTCCGAGTACTCGGCTACGCTGAGGCTCTGCAAAAATAAAAATAAAAAATAGTCAAAGATAGGGTCGTGAAGGTTGAAAATGAGGGTTGAGTTTCTATCGCAAATTCAGGAGCCGGAATGGCGCTCGACATGCATGAAATGAATTATCTAGCAGTATTAGGAGGATTACAACTTGCCTTGTTGCTTGCCATGGCTGCACACTTGCCAGAATACCCAAAATATGAGGTTGCAAAAAAGAAGCTGCCCTTCGCTTGCAGCTTGGCCTAAATTATAATACTTTGATTATAAGTGTAATAGTAACAGAAATAATGCTTCTGCAAGAGAATAGAGGCTTAAATGGGAAGCGGAAGGCCAAATAGCCCTTCCCCCCGGGTCGAAAAAGTCCACTCTTGGAGGGGCCACAGAAAACATCAATTCATTGTTTTCGCAAGTTGCTGCAATAACTTTGTTCTACGAACGCTGTAGGACCTTGTAAATTTCACATGGTAAACATTGTGGCACATATTAAACTCGATAAGCCCCAGAAAATCTGCTCTAAATAATATTTCCCGCCTTCAGTTTCCGGGGCGGGGGCGGTGAAGTATTTTTAGAAGAGAGAGACTATTTCCAAAGCGAGCGCGCTGCAGCATCTTCTTGCCCAAGTTGAGAATACATGTCTTCATGCACCCAAGGCTAATTTTCAGTTCCATCACTCGTCACATGGGCGCCTGATGGGTTCGAGTTCTCCACTACTGGAGCATCCAGAAAACTTTCCTTTTTCTTCATGAGCCAGCAATAAAGATGAACGCACACAAAAGCCCCCCGTTACTGTTAAACTGGCCAACTTGGATATAGCGATTTTGCACATTGTTCTGCGCGGGCAGTCAGTGAGCTCCTGCGACGCAAACAAAGCATTCATCCTTGCGAATCACCTGATAGTGCAAGGTTTGGAGAGTTAGTTTGATTTCTATACTGTTTAAGCAAGTCTTCTGTACGGATAAGGGCACATTGAGGCTGGCAGACTGATTATCGAAGCCTTTGGCTTTCAAATCATCTTTGCTCTTTTCTGGGAAATGAGCTCCTCAAAAGGCCTGGACCAGCTTTGCGCGGCTGCATGTGATACCGGTAAGTTTGTTGACCTATGTAAGATGTATTTGCGTCTTATCGCTCTCAAAGGACTCTCAGAAAGGGTGGATGATTTGATTCATCATCCTGCCGTTGCAAATTGGAAATAAGAACATCATATCTAAACCCCTGACATTTGCATCTATTTACTGCAGCACTTGGCTCTCCATTGCCTAATGAAAACCTCGGAGAAATCAAAGTGAGAGAGATCGAAGCTTATGCTAGTGTCGCTGACCTCATTCATGCTGCCATAGTAGCTAATAGTGGGGCGGCCTCTCTAAAAGAAGTAAGACCTAACAATATTTTACATTTATCCTACTTGTTTCGCCGTATTTTCTCATTAATCCCACCATATCACATCAATAATCCTTCTCTGTAGATATACGAGGTATGCGAAGAACATGGTAGAATAGCCTACCGACGTGCCGATGGCTCCCGCCTGATCACATCCAACGATCACTGGAAAAGCCAAGTCAGGCACGCTCTCTACACTGGTGGCCGCTTTGAACGTCTCCCTTCTAATGGAGAATATTGGCAACTTACTACTGCGTCCCGTGGCTCTGCAGCTGAGCTGGTGAAGGTGCTTGTTAGAGCTGACGATGAATATTTACATATTAGAGCAACACTGGAACTTACCCCTAGTGCAGCACGAACAGCTGATGTCCCGAAACCCGCTGTTGGTAATGCTGGTACTAGTGCTGGTATCGGGCATGATACCAGACAAGCTGGTGTAGGCAGTGCAAGGCAACGTAGGAAACGCAACGGAACTTCTCCTACAGCCGCAACTACAAGTATAGAGGCAATGTGCGATAGCATAGACCCCTCTGCCGCCGCGGCCGCCGGTGCACCTGGAATAGGAGCTATGCGAGCTCCTGATTATTCTCTTCGTCAACGAGGTGGTAGACTAGGCGCAGCAGATAGCAATGCACCTGATAATCACAGCACGCAATATGATGACGAGAATTTTGACGAGGTGAGAGATTTGCCAAGGGTAAGTAGTAGAGCAAAAAGAGTTTCCAGGAAGCCGACGTGGAAGGTAGCCAACGCATCTGAAGATGATGAAGAAGCTGCTGCTGCTCTTGGTGGAGGTGGAGGGGGCTATAGAGCACCTTGGGCGCCACCGTATCACTATAATACTAATAATCAGGCAGTTAAGCATGAATTTAGAGAAGACAAGTTGTACAATTACGGTGCTCAAAACACTACTGCCACCGCTCATCTCCATCAAGCAAGTAAAGACTCATCTGATCCTTCAATGTTACGATGGGGTTCAACATGTCTCCGCAGTACATATATCATTTCTGCAACAGCAGGGGAGAGTTCAGGTCTTTCTGCAGGCAGAACACCGTTAATACCTGGTCGTCGTGCTCTTGGCGGCAGTGGTGTCGGTGGTGGTGGTGGTCGAGTTAGAGATACCTCTGCTGAAGCTGATTCTGCCCCGATGAAGAAATACAGGCAAACGCACGCTTTTCCTCCTAGTGGTACTGGTGGTACAGACAGAGACACTGCTCCTCCTTCTTCTAAAAGGCAGGCAGTTGCAGTCCCGCCGCACTCTACAAGGGGCATCTTACCAACGCCGCAAGCTCACATTGAGGGCAGCACAGCGCAGATGACACCACCATTTATTCGTCAATGGGCAGAAGCAATGCAACACCATTTAGAAGAGGCAGCAGCTGTAGCGCAACAGCGAAAGCAAACTACAGCAGGAGGACCTTCAAGTAGGACTGCAGCGGCAGGAGAGGCGGCTGCAGCTGCAATGGCTGCGGGGTGGCCTTCTGCCGGTGCTGCTGGTGCCATTCCAGGTCTTCCAGCCGGGTTCCCTCCAATGGCGATGTTACCTGCTATGCTGCCTGGGTTATTAGCTGCTGCAGCTCCTTTCTTTTCTAATCAACAAGCGCAACAGGAGATGCAACAACAAATGCAAGCAATTTTGTTGAATCCCGGCGCTGCTGCCGCAGCGGTGGCTGCAGCTAGAGCAGTAGCAGCTGCTGCTGCAGGTGATGGTTCTAATACTGAAGAGAAGCAGTAATACTCCATTAATTAATGGTATATTGAAATAAACAATTGAGAAGAACAACTTATATAACATTAATAATAGATTAAATAACCCTACCCCAACTGGTATCGTGTTTCCCCCTCCCCCTCTCTAAATTTGTTTCTTGTTTAGTTTCTCATCTTTTTTTTGTGCCTTTCCATTTTGTTTGTTTGTTCTAAATATTTAAGATTATTTTAATTTGTTCTCTTGTCCTTCGATTGACCGATTTGTGCAAAATCATTGTTCTCTTCAATTTGTTTACAGAATGGTTGTCGGTCAGTCGGTCTTAAACACAACATCAGCAAATCTATTCTATAATGTACAACTCTAAACTCTCGCTCCACTATTACTTGCACTAGCACTATTACTAGATGCCTTTTTCTCCAATTCACTGAGCAATCTTTCCATCGCAGCACTCGCTTCATCCAAACTTTCCACGGCTCTATCAAATCCAAACCTTTCTACTGCATACTCCCCCCCTCTTCTCACCCGTACATCAGCCCCTAATTTATCAATAGAAATAAACGCAGCATCATCAGCACTATTCCCCTCCTTACGAGATAACATCTCTCGTAAAGGTTCAGAGAAATCTTGATTCAATATTTTCAATGTGTGATTGGGATTGCGAACAACAATTTGATCTGGTTGAGCGTTTGTATATTCATTGACCTCTACCCACTGAACAGTACCGAACCCACCAACGAAATAAATGTCTAGAATACGGTTCATACGGAAATATACTTTGTTGCCGCTAACCCAACGATCTTTACTGTCATTGGTAGATGACAGTTTCTGATGGAAAATATCTTCGGCTGCAGTTTGCATCTCTTTCGGGAGTTTATAAACATCACCGAAGATAGTCACACGGGCGTTGGCAAGGCCAGTCCACCCTGGCATTTGCATCACTACGCTACACCGTGGGTCTTCAAGGATGTTACCTGTTTGAATGGCCAAAGGGGAGAGGGCGAAAATAGGGTAGCCAGCGCCATCAGCAGCGAAATCACAGACAGTCCCAAAAGGGTAGCCAGCACGGCGATGATGCATTCCAGACATTTTGGTACATAGATGTGCGAATTGTGCTTGTTCAACGAGGTTACGGACGGCGACTGCAGGGCTGGGAAGGTCGCAACGTGCAGTGGCATTTTGAACACCGCCACTTTGAGGGGTGTGTCGAAGGCCAGAAGATTTTAGAAGGCTTGTCGCTGGTGGAGGGAATTCAAGCATTGTTACTGTAATAGTAGAGAATATAGGGTTATTAGAGGTGTTAGAGATATCTACTATAATTGGATTTAATTGAGGGTCCAGCGTTGTGCACATCAATTATGGTCGAGAGATTGTCTTATATATACTTACCCTCCGGAGCAGCTGCTTCCTCTGCATTTCGTGCCTCGCGCTTCGACATGTTGGGGTTTTTGGGTCGTTGAGGAGGCTGTTCCTTCCTAGGTTGTGCTGCGAAACACTTTTGCGGCCTTTTTCCTGAAATGCGTCTTGATGTTGGCAACAATGCTTTGTTGCCAGAGCATGGCATCGCTCTTTTAGTTGCGCTAAAGCTATCCATTGAGATATAGCTAATTGATTGTATAATTGGAATTTATTCCGCTTCAATGCTGAAAATTTTTAAGATTTCAAAACTGTAGTTGGGGCATGCAAGATGGTGAGCTATGCTTTCACTATAATACTCTTCTAATTGCCTAGAGAGTATCAAAATTTATAATTTATTACAATGCGCAATGAACTGTCAGAACAAGTCATAATGAATTTCATTTTTCCTAAATATATTTTCCCTCCAAACTTTGCTACCTTGAGGCGCCACCGCCTACATAATCGCTTGCCTATTTCATTCCCAATTTTTTTTTAGGCTTCCCTTTGGTAGCCGTTTTCTTAGTCTTGACCTCTTCTTCCACATCCTCAGAAAAATACCACGTCTTCACAGGATTAAATGTACGTCGATGTGCTGGACAGGGCCCATGCTGTTTGATTGCAGCGGTATGCTTTGCAGTCCCATATCCTTTGTGCACATCAAAAGCGTACTGTGGGTACTGCTGATGAAGCTCTAACATCATCCTATCCCTAGTTACTTTCGCTATAATTGATGCAGCAGCGATTGCATAGACTTTGGCGTCCCCTTTGGTTATTGCTCTGCTTGTTGTCTGCGGTAAGTTTTTTGGAAGCCTGTTCCCATCGACAAGAACAAAGTCTGCTCCTCCTTTCAGGCCAGATACAGCGAGTTCCATTGCTTGCATGGTTGCTTCAAGGATGTTGATTTCATCAATAGTCTCTACGTCCACAGCTTTTCTGCAAAGGGGGCAGAAAGATCAGAAAAGAATTCAGGAAAACATAAACGATGACCACCGCTTTTGGTATTTTAATAATTTTGTTAATTGGAATAGCAATCGGCCCATGCTCATAACAAGACTAATAGCTGTCAATAAACTTACACTGCCCATATAATTTCAGGGTGCGAAGTTATCAATTCATAAAGCTCTTCTCTTTCTTCTTCGGTTAGCTTCTTTGAGTCGTCAATATTGCAATTAATTCCATTGATGTTAACAGATGCAGGAATAATACACGCAGCAGCAACAACAGGGCCAGCTAAGGGTCCACGACCTGCTTCATCGACGCCAGCCACAGCTTTAAATCCCTTGTCCCATTGCTGCTTTTCATAATACCGAGAGATACCTTGAGGAGCAAGTCCAGAGCTGCTAGTGCCACCGCTTTTCGAGGATGTTCCAAGTTCTTTAGTTGCTGCAGGCTGGGATCTTTTGGCGCGCTTTGCTCTCGGTTCAGAAGCTTCAAGTGCTGCTGTTATAGCAGCGGAAGATTTTTGTAGAGCTTCACGAGCTGTGGAAGAGCTGCGAGTAGATCTTCTTAAAGACTGCATGATGATCTTGGCGTATTGTGAGCTTCTTCGCTTCCCTAACACCCTAATATCGCTTCCCTTGGTGATCTACAATTATCAAAGTTTGATGATGTGACACATTCGATGTTTTGAGATAATAATGAAAAACATTTTGTGTTGGACAAAGCACACGCAGCGGCAAGTTAAAATTCTCAGACTAATTGCTGTCAGCTTGCATTTTATTGTTATGATTTACTTTGACAACGTAAAATAACGATGGACGGTGTAGTTCCTGTGTGCGCGCAGGAGGATGGAGCTCCACACGGGTTGAAAGTTGATAAATTACAAGCTTTTTTAGAAGAACGTGGTGTTGGCAAATACGCTGATAACTTCCACAGGGCTGGAGCAGGTCTCGATTTACTCCCAATATTAACTGATGATGATCTCCAAGCTATGGGTGTCCAGACGCTTGGTGCCAGGAAAAAAATTCTTCTTGGCGCAGCGGAAATGAAAGAGGAACAACAACAAGCTGTGGCTGCACACAATAACAGTAGTAGAGAAAACATACCTGATAGGAGTATGTTTGGTAACGCTCCTGCCAGCAGCTCACTACTATGTTTCTTTAACAGAGGGGTAGACAAAACCAAAGACGCATTAACGGCACTCATGGAACGGCCACCACCTCAAGCTATCAAACGCAAAGCTGCTGCTGCCGGTAAGCCAGGCGGTAGTGGTTCTTCTAAGGTCAATAAACCTGGAGGCTGGGCACATTCTGACGCTGCTGCTGGTAAACAACGAAGATGGGGTGGTGGCAGAGCTGCTGCAGTTATTCCATTTAAAAGTTGGCAGCAAGTGGCGGGCACAAATTTTCTCGTCGATCGTTTTTGCAATTTACCTCTTTCTACACCCGCAAACAAGCATTGGTTCTTGACACATTTCCACGCTGACCATTACAAAGGCTTAACTTCTAAATTTAATCGAGGTATCGTCTACTGTACCCCTGTTACTGCAGCCCTCGTCAAACTACAGCTCCGGGTCCGAGCAGAGTTTCTTAGAGAAGTCCCCATAGGGGGTAGTATAACAATAGAAGGGACTCGAGTTACATTTCTTCCTGCAAATCACTGTCCTGGCGCTGCTATGATGTTGTTTGAATGTCCAGGAAGGTTGCCGATACTTCAATCAGGAGATTGCCGTCTTGCCACAACACTTCTTCCGCAGCTCCCGCAATTAGAAACTATCCGTGGTGCAGTTGATCTGATACTAGATACGACATATTGTGATCCACAATATACATTTCCCACGCAATCTGAGGCTTTAAATTTCGCAGTGGACGCTGTAAAAGCAGAAGCCTTCAACCCCAAGACGCTTTTTTTATTCGGAAGCTACACAATAGGTAAAGAACGTCTTTATTTACAAGCTGCAAAAGTCCTGGGATGCAAAATTTACGTTTCTGCTACAAAAAAAAAGATTCTAGATTGCTTAGACTTGGCTCCTGATGAAGCTGCTCTGCTAACTACAGACGATAGCGAGACTAACTTACATGCGGTACCGCTGTGGATGGTCAGTCAAAAACACATGGCAAAGACGTTAAAATACTACCGTGGTAGATTTACAAATATTGTAGGGTTCCAGCCAACAGGATGGACCCATACGAGAGATACAACATCTACAAAGGCAGGGCGCCGGCGCCAAAAAGGGACTTTGATTACATATCAAGTGCCATATAGCGAGCATAGTAGTTTTTCAGAGCTGAAAGAGTTTGTTAACTGGTTGAGGCCGAGATCTATTATTCCTAGTGTGAATAATGATGGTGGAGGGCCGAAAATGCAAAAAATGGTTGGGCTGTTAAGAAGTTGAGAGACTGACGCTGCGGACATTTATAGGGGGTAATATTTTCTAGCTATGTTTTGTATTCTAGTTCTGTATTCTTATTTCCTCGATAACTTATATTATCTTATGTGCATATAAATATCTATCACGTTGTAAAGAATAAAATTGGTAGAAAAGTCGCGCTAAAAAGGAAGAAGAGATTGAAGAAAAAAGATTGACGGCAACCGGTTTTGCCACTTTGAAAAAAGCCTAGATATAGTAAAGAATGAAATATAGAGTTGAGGACATTATAAAAAGTTTGAGGTGCAATTGCACTGCTAGATATCTATTCCAATGAAAGAATAAAGAAAAAGCTGAAATACCTATGCCGCTCAGTGCACTGCTAAAAGTTTTCGGCTTGTCGGCGCTGGAGCTTGATCCAGAGCAGCTTGCACCGCTTTATCCACCCTTAAAATACCTCCAGAAATAACGTTCTCTTGGAGAGACGGCAAAGGGTCTACCGTTTCGATTATGATATCCCTCAACTCTTTGGCACTTAACTTTCTACCACTAGCTGACTGTACAAGAGCAGCTGCCCCAGCCACTAATGGAGCAGCCATGCTGGTGCCTGAGTAGTAATCTGTCTGATCATCTGGAACAATAGAAAGAATCCTGCAGAAATAAGGACAGAAACACGGAAAAGTGATGTTCATTTAAGACATAAGTGGCCAGTTAAGGCTACACAAAATGAAGAAATCTTTCTTTTTAAAACTCACCATTCGCCTGGTGCTCCTAAATGAACAGATTCCGCTCCATAATTACTAAAATTACTCAATTTATCTTGATAATTCGTACTCGCTACTACCAACATATTAGGAAACTCTGCTGCGTAGCTTGCAGGATAGGCTTTCTCTGTGTCTAAATTTGATGCAGTATTCCCTGCGGCAACGACAACTAAAACATCCTTGTCTAGAGTGTCTTGAATAGCATCCCTTAAAGCAGGGTTATCTTCACCCCCACTCCACGAATTTGTAATTATATCAGCACCATTCTCTAAACAATAATCAATACAGGCAACAGCATCGCTCGCAAAACCATACCCTTGAGCATTCAGAAATTTACATGTTAAAATTTGAACTCTGTCGGTACCCACGCCAGCAATGTCTAAAGAATTATTTTCGATTGCAGCGACGATTCCAGCTACGTGGGTTCCGTGTTTTAACCCGTCTGAGACGTCATTGTTCTTATCGATTGCGTTGTAGCCTATTTTCGGGTCTAGTCTTCCTACTAAATCTTGGTGATTGATATCAGTACCGCTGTCTGCGACACACACTGTCACAACTTGTGGAGTACTTCTAGTAGGTCTGCTTTCAGAAGCTGGTTGAGAATCTGCCAATATTTGCCATGCTTCTGGTCCTTTTACTTTGGTAAGACCCCATTGATAGCGGTAGTCAGGGTCGTTGGGAGGTACAGCAGTGGGTTCAGCTTGGTTTGCCCAGACGATGCTGTCCTTGATAGCATATTCTGTATGATTTTTTTATAGTATTCATGTTATTAACGATTGATTAATACATGAAAACAACGACTAACTATTCTGTCTTTTATTTACCTGCTTTCTGCATTAATTCTTTTAATTTGCCATGTATATCACCCTCTTCCTCTTCCGGATTGAAGTCCATGGTAGCAAGGCGAAGTTTCTTACTAATAGAGTTTGAATCGGTTGTAAAATGGTCAGTTTCTTTGGATTTCAGTACAATGCGGTTATGCACAGCGTCAGCGCCTTGGGTGAAGGTTGGCTGAGCCTGGTGATGGAAATTGGGGCGATCGTTGCGAGGGTGAGTCCAAGCGGTCGGCAGCTACAATTGAAGAAATGAAAATAATTAGATAAGAAGAGGTGGAGTCAAAGAACCTTGGCAGGTGTGGGGGTTCTATTCTTGCTTTACCGCATATCATAAACGCACCAGGGTTATCAGCAATAGCAAGGCTAAAGGAAGAATTTTTCCAGCAGCGACCATGTTCAATCGAAGATCACTTGAAGGAAATTTGCCTGCACATGCTCAAATATACCAGTCAAACTGCTGGCAAATAGTGTACACGCCTTTTTATTACAATTAATGCGTGCTTCTTACGTGTGGCGAGGGCTTTGTTCGACTCGTCAATTTCGATGTACCGATGCTAGTTACCATGCGTCTCAATTAAAAAGCCATACTAGCAATGCGCTGCATATTTGGGATAATGTAGTGCTTGCTCAGGGTAGTAGCATCTTGTATGTGCAAATGCATGAGCGAGATAAGGGGACCGAAGGGAGCTTCCAAGTCAACCCCAAGTCAACTGGCTCCTTTCTATTAAAAAATACATCTTCTGCTTAAAAATAGGCCTCGAGATGCTGCAAACAACTGGGCTTTTAACATAAACTATTCATCCATAATACTTGCTGTAAGCATCAGACTTCAAAGAGGGCTTTCTCATAACGCATTTTCCAAAAATCAGTTGATTTGAACCAAAGATGGAGGACCCAAAAGTTGAAGTCTCTAAGCTCGAGGAGCAAGCTACTAGCAAAGCTGAGCTGTCTTACAGTTACTGGGCTGCGAACGCAGCCAAGGAGGCTCCTGCTCCAGAAGCAAAAAAACTCACAGAAGCGGAAGCTGAAAATTTGCAGCGGGCCGCCTCTGCTGGTGCCTCTGCTTGGAATGCTGCTGGTACCTTTGAAGAAAGAGACTTGTCGAATTGGGTTAAAGATACTTTAGTGCCACAACTACTTATTGGTGTCCAGAGTCAACCTGTTAGTAGTACTGTCGTCGCCAAAATTACCGAGATTGAATCTTGCTCAGGTGATGCTGGCCAGTGGATTGTAAGAGGCTCAGTCAGAGCAAATTTTGATCTAGATATTAAAGTAAAATGGGTTGCAGAGGTAGATGGAAGTGATATTAGTGGAACTGCAAGGTAAGAAATCGTAATTTGTTGCTTAACGCGGCTGATGGGTGTTAAACAAACAAACTTTGCTTTTTCTACCTTTCTAACTGCCTGATTCTGTTAATATACCTTTACTAAATAATAGGATTCCTAATGCCGCTTGGGATGAGCTTGAAGATTTACAAATTGAAGTAGAAGGTGCTCATGATGGTGGCAAGGCTGCTGCAAAAATGTTGCTGTTGGGGGTGAAGACCAAACTTGAAGAATTAATTGAGACAATTAGAGCCTATGGAACTTAAGGGAAAGCTGATTTGATTAGCTAGCTATGCTTTAATTACGGATATATATAATGTAATGAAATATTCATTAAATTTGATTTAGACTCGTTAATGGAAGGTAGGAAAAAGAAAAGAAAAAGGCCAACACAGACGCTTAACACACACATAAGCAAGTAAGTTAAAATTTCACTTTAAACTCTCTATTTCTTCCTCACAGCAATCGTTTTACTGAGAGCCTTCTTGTACAGTCTCCTCTCCTTGCTGCTGCTGCTGCAGTTGCAGCTGTGAACTCTGCTCTGGTAAAGAAGAAGAAATCTTCTCAATTAACTGCAACGGCACTTGTGCAGCACCGACAACTGTCGCCACCAACGCATTGAAATCATCAATTGCATCCTGAGGAGACTCGTAATCAATCGCCCGTAAAGCAATAGTTGCTTCAATACCTAGAACACCGATATATCTAAACAACAAATGATAATTAAATGCAGCCAAAATAGCCAATGTGAAACCAGCACCGATCCAAACAGCATTGGTGGGCTGTTTCAATAGCTGAGCAGCTTCTTCTGCAACCGTCTCGGCAGCATCACCGACTACCTCAAGTGGGTTTGCATCATAGTCAGATGATTTTTCAACAACAGCAAGCCCAGCAGATTTCCAAGCCTTAAACCCGCCATCAAGAATGTAAGCTTGTCGAACACCGGCAGCACAAGTAGCACGAGCGACAGCTTTGGCCATCTCGCCACGATCATCCATGATGATAACACGAGTCTTCCCATTAACACGGGCAAGAGAAGCAATCTGTGCACCTAAAATCTCAAAAGCAAGAGAATCTGCATTACGAACTTTTCTCGCAATTGACGGTAATAATTTTGAAGCAGGAAGACCTACGCCTTTCCCCCGAGCTCCACGTTTCAGCTCAGGAACACCATTATCTATACGTTGTCTTTCACTACGGACATCTACCAATAAAGCAGCAGAATCCCCAGATTTTAAAATTTCAAGAGCTTTTGAGGGAGTGTATTTTCCAGAGTACCCACCAAATGCAGCATTCCAAAGAAGAATAGCAGGAACAGCTACACTAGCAGCAACAGCAGCACCACCGATACGAGGTTCTGCAGCGATAAATTGTGCTGCATCGCCTGCAGCGGAGGCAGCAGCTGTTAAGGCGTCTTTTACGGGAGGTGGTAACGTGCCTACAGCGCTGGTAATTTGGGACTCTACAGAGCCAACAAGGGAGGATGTAGCACCCATAGCCGCAGTCTGCGCTTGCTGAATAATAGTTTGTGTGGAAGAGACCACGCCCCCCATTTGTTCAGTAATACCGGAAGCAGCAGAAGAGACAGCAGCTGCTGCTTGCTTGGCGTTTTCACCTACGACACTGCTTACAGCGCCTGCTGCTTCTGCTGCAGCTGCAGATGCTTTAGAAGCAGCTGCGGCAGCTCCATCTGTAAGATCTTTTGTGGGAACTTCAATTTTGGGCATGTCTAATTTGGGGAGACTTTTAGGAAGGCTCACTGAGCCAGTAGCACTTTTTGACAATTCCGCTTGCTTCGCTTGTACTTCTTGTAGAACACGAGCCATATCCACTTTGGGAAGTTCAATATCTACTTTAGGAAGAGAAGGAATAGGTGTAGAAGGCGGGGGAGGGATACCAGCTTGTTTGGCCTTCATCTGTTCAAGAACAAAATCCATGCCCTGAGTTGGCACTGCAGCTGCTTGTGGAGCAGGCGGAGGCATGATCTCAGTGCCAGGGACAACAGAGATAGATGGTGTGCTGGTCTGTACAGCGTCTTTGACTGCTTGGAGGCCACGTACTCCTGAGCCGAGGTCACTGGAAGCTACTGCGACGACGCACAGGTTGCCGCGGCGGGAGCCTTGAGAAGGACGAGCATTGCTAAACACCTGCAGATCGAGAAAGAATTCATAGACCGGCATACTATTATTAGGTTGATACTAGGAAAAATAGATTCTTGGTAGCTTTGTGAAGGAAAATTTGAAGCTAAGATCAAAGCAGCCAAACTGATTTACACCCACCTTAGACTGCAGAACGCTCTGCTGGAGTGCTCCTGCTGCGACTGGCATTTTATCCAGTACTACCCGATTTGAAGTGAATAGATCGGATTCCTGAGGTTTGGTGTGTAGTTGCTTTGTTTAAGAGAAATTGAAATTGATGCGAGGAATTTGCAGGCAATTTGCAGTATATTGAATCAAAGTAGCGCACAGAGTTACAAGATTTTATATTCTTTTGAAAGCAATAAAGGTGAAGCAAATTTGTTTACACGATTATAGAAAATAAGAGGGATAAAGGGACTGATCTCCTCTGCTGTGGCCTCAAAATTTCATGAAATTGCACTTACCCTCACTTGCCCACAATTGCTGGATTATGCAGCAAGTTTCGGTGTGTAGTGTCTAGAGACACTGGTTGAATTGCCTATTTGTGATATGGACCGAGATCTCTACCTAAAATTACTAAATCATGAAAAGCTGCAACTGCTGCTTTTGCTATCAAGCTAACAATTCGTTTCTACTGCTGTGAAGATTTGCGTCGTGCAAGCTCCTTTTCAAGCTCTTCAATGCTAAGATTGGCTAGAGGGACTTCAGAGCTAGGTGGAGCCGCAGCCGCAGCAGGAGGTTGGCTTGGCGCTTGACCGCCCCATGCCATCTTTGCAGCCTCCTCTCTCCTTTTCTCAATTTCAGGATCCAAAGCTTTCGCCATATTCTCGTCTACTTGCTGCATTCCTGCAGTAACTTCTGACAAAGAGTCTGATGAAGAGGAGGAAGATGCTTCGCTAGCTTTTTCCTCACTTTCTAATGCCGCCGCCGCTGCTGTTTTTGAAGGCCTAGCTGCCCCTAATGGTCTCTGAAACTCTTCCCTCAAATCATTTAATCCGATCTCCTGTTCCAATGTACTCTTTAGCTCAGTTGAAACTTGGGTCAACTCTCTTATTGTGGGCGCAAAGGCTTTTATTGTGTCTCCAAGGCTTCTGGCGGCCTGAGCAAGGCCTTTGGGCCCAAATACAACCAATGCTACAACGCCAACGAGAAGTGCCTCTGGAGCGCCGACACCGAATACTGATGCGCGGACTGGAGCGCATATAGCACGAGCTTTACTGCGATTTTGGGCTCCTGTTTTAGAGAAAATTAAAATGAAATGAGATAATGAGGCACCGACGAAACGAGAACCCGTCTTAGCAACATACTTTTCAACAATTCAGGAATTGTTGCGCATAAATGGCCGAGAATTTGTAATCAGAAGGCTTACCTGCAGCAATGTGAGCACGCCAAAGTAAGTTTTGTCCCAAAAAGCCAGAGTTCTTGGGTGACGGCATGCCGGAAGAAGACGACATCCGTCTTGCACTAAAACGTGCGCTAATTGGCACCCTCATAGCAACGGTGTTCATCTTATTTATCGTTATATATTATAATAATAAAGAAATAGCTAATGTTCTTTAATTTATAGGTGATTGCTCGAATTTACTTTGCAAATTGATCAAATGCAGCTTTAAATTTTGGCTTTGCGCTAAATTCACGGCGAAATCCCACGTAGTAGGCTTAATTACTGTGACTAAACGACCCAAGTCCCAAATATATGTGCATTTTTGAGCACGTTCCTCCCTTTCTTCAAAAGCGATAAGCAAGGATCAGCCCGAATACTGGTCAATGCAGCAACCAAGCACGAAATGTTTCTACACACCCTTTGTGATCATGTATAATTGATTCAGAAAGTCCAGAATTAGCGCCATCAATTTTCACAACAGTCTCAGTTAGTCCCTTTTGAATCTTTTGTCCAATCTTGCCAAAATGCAGGCTACTCTTGGAGCCCAGATGAAAATGTTCACTTCTAAAGAGTCTATGTGCTCTCAGGCTGTGAAGCTCACAACTGGAAGCAAGCGTGTGGCTATGTCAGCTCGCACTGTGTCCATGGCTGCAGGCACCCAAACCGTGCGTGGCACCCAGAGAATCAGTGGCACCCAGAGGATCGGTGGAACTACCATGAGCAGCAAGAAAGTTACCTCCATCGAGGTCTTCACCAAGGAAAAGATCTTCAGGACAAAGCAGACTGTAGCCAAGCCATCTCCCAAGATCTTGTCTCGTGTCCAAGACTTGCGCCTCCTTTCCAAGCTCGAACAGGCTGGCCTCCTCTCTCTTTTGGAGAAGAATGGATTAACCTTGTCTGCTATTGAGAAATCTGGACTTCTCAGCACTGCTGAGAAGTTTGGACTCATTTCCGCCGCTGCCGATCGCAACACCCCCGTAGCCCTCTTCACTCTTTCCACTGTCCTACTCGCTGCTGGCCCTGCCCTTGTATACTTCACTCCTGATGACAACCCCGCTCTCTTAGCCGTCCAGGCTATTGGTGCTCTTGCCTGCATTGCGGGTGGCAGTGCTGCCTTTGGAGGTGCCAGCCTCCTTTCCTCATTGCAAAAGTAATTTGAATTTTTGAGTGTGCACTTCCCTTTGCTTCGATTTCATTTTGATTCCTATGTCCGAGAGTTTTATCTGGTTACTTCATAGAATGTTGTAAACAAAACTTGTTCAATTAGTTGTATTAGAAGAGCAGCAGATGCCATGAAAATACCGGGAGAGAAAGAGCAGACCGTAATTATGAACAATATCCGGCAAAATGCAGTCTTTTAATTCATATCCCATATATAATTTGGATATTGCTACCCACTTTTGCTTCATATTTTATAACTTAACGAATACAGCCAAGTTTAATTTGATCGATCTAAATAAACTGATCTCATTTTTTAACCGAACATTTCAGCATGGATCAATGCAATCTAGCGTCTTTAATGAAAATAAACAGATCACTAGTATCGATAAATATTAAGGGACTGCTCTGGGGGTCTTCTTTGCACAGATTACAACCTCATCTCCCAGCATCTACCTCTCGCAAACGATGTAAACCTCCCTCTGGTGTTCAATCAAACGACCCCTATAAGGTGCTCCAAGTCGCCCCAGGTAGCTCATTAGTAGATATCAAAGCAGCATATTATCAAAAAATCAAGCTACTCCACCCAGATGTCAATGAAAATGATACAACAGAACAAGCGGTGGTCCTCAATGCTGCGTACGCCACCCTCTTGCAAGGTAAATATGAATCTAATTTATTGAGAAGTAGGCACTAAAAATGACATATTAACAATATAATAGTATCTCTATAACTCAAATAATCCAAGTCAAATACCAAACATGATTATGAATGGACCAAAATTCTATCTATATTTCTATTGCAGATTATTCTAGAGAGAATGGCGGTGAACTACAAGGTCAACCAGATGTCTTTGATCTCCCCGAAACTGAAGCAACTGAGCTCTTTGTCAACCCATTCTTATGCTATAACGCAAACCCACTTCAATGGGAGGAAATTCAAGAGGTAGCAAGGAATGCAGAGAAGGAAGGAAGGGATCCAGAAGAAGTTTTGAGATGGGTCAGAGCGGGACCATCAGAAAGTGCTGTAATATATTTAACTCCATTGCAATTAGAAGCTGTTGTAGAGGAATTGAAGAGCATCGGTCCTGCTGCTGATGTTATAACTTTAGAAGCGTGCGCATTTTATTTGACTGATTGTCTATACCGAGCGCGAGTGGCTAATAATAGAGCCCCATTAAAGCCTCGGTGATTTTATTTTTCGATTGATAATTTTGTGTCTCTTTTCATATACTGTTTCTATAATACTAATTTTCGAGCTGAAATTTACAAAGATTTGCGTACAGATGCAATAACAAATGATTTACGCTTTTTTTTCTTCTCCTAAAGTACTTGCAAAAAAGGACAGGGCGGATGAATTGAAATTGAAATGATGAAATATAGGAAAATAGGTTGGTGTTTTACCTCTCTTTGAACCAGAGAGAGAACCACACGAATAAGAATTACTTAACAGCAGCCAAGCTAGCCAAAACACACAAAAAAACAACTTCTTTTTTAGCTAAAAAATTTATCAACCTAAGCCATGACCTCAGTCTTGGTGAGGCGCTCATAGGCCTCACGGACCTTCAATCCAACAATAGTTTGGAAAAGACCAGTACCGTTGTTAGATCCAGGAGCAGAGGACATTTTCAACATCTGCTGAGTGATCTCTCCATAGAACTTAGAGCTGGTGTTGCTGAGGTGGCTCTCCATATAGATGAGTTCCTCCATCTTGTCAAATTGACCGTCCATCTCGAGTACGCTGACATCTTCACCATAGTAGTTATCAGGTCCATAGTAGATCTTGATTCCGGGGAAGCTGCAAGTGAGCTTGCGGCCGCAAGGGATCCATGAAACGGTGGAGCCCTCATCGAAGAGGAAGGCGGGATCGAATAATTTCTTACCTTCCTTTTGGATCAAGCGAACACGGAGGATCTTACCTTCCTTCTCGTCAGGGATGAGCTGAGTAGGCAAGACCTGGATGATCATATCAGCTTTCTTTTTCTGGGGGTCGATGTAAGCATCGAAATCGGGCTTGCGGGAGTCGATAGAAGCCTGGATAGACTCTAAAGAGTGACCACGCTCGGCCATGTCACGCTGGATCTTCCAAGCGAACTTAGTCTCATCAGAGATATCCAAGTAAATACGGAAATCAATGAGGTCGTTGACACGGTCATCGTAGAAAGGGTGGAGACCTTCGATGATAAGGATCTTAGGGGCCTCGATGCGTTCAGCAGGGTCGAGGAGTCCAGAGACGTGATTGTAAATGGGCTTTTCGACAGCCTGGCCGGACTTGAGGGCTTTAACCTGCAGGTAGAAAGGTAGAAAAGTAATAGACGAGTTTATTTCAACATATTAGGATAGTGCATTAGCGAAATTGATGTGTAACAGGTGAAGATGAAAGGTCTGTGGGACTAGGTCGAAATCTTAAGATTTGACAATTATAGTTGAAAAAGATGGAAAATTTGACCTACCTGCTCATACATGAGGTCGAAGTTCTGTGCCTTAGGATCCAAGGCAGTCACCTTCTCCACCTTACGGCCATTACGGTCGAGACTGTGATAATCATCAAGGCAGATGACAGTGGTCATGTCACTGATCAAGGTGTTGCTATCGGGGTTGCCTCCCTCCGGGGGGACGGGGTTGCCACCAAAAATTCCAGTAACACGGCGCATGAAGGTGGACTTACCGCAGCCAGAATCGGCAGCGAGACCAATAACCACCACCTTCTTATCATCGGCAGCACGCACCACAACGACACGGCTGGAGGCAATGCGAGAGGCCTTGATGGCCTTAACATTCATGGCTCCTCCGAAAGGAGCGGATGCCTTGATGTGGGCAATTTTAACGCCACTGCTCACGGCATTGACACGGGCGTTGGTGCGCATGGAGATGCGGGACATAGCCACTGGCTTGAAAGTCTGAGTCGCAGACATCCTTCTATCTGGCACTTCAATCAGTCTGTAGATACTGTCAAAGAGGGCTGATCATCTGTGGGCCAACGAGCTTTTATCGGCTAGATAAGGAAGGATAAAGAAAGCACGGTGGAGAGCCCTCCTCCTCCGAAGCGCCCTATAATGATTCAAATATTGGCAACTTGGAGCTCAAAGCCTGCTTATTCACGTTGAATTTAAATATTCATATAAGTTTTAGTATTGGGTAGACGTTAGATTCCTTCGATGCTCGCCAAGTATTCCCTCAAGTCGAGTTTTTTCCATCCAAACCCGTTCAATCTTGCCAGCAAACCCGGCTCGAATAAAAGGCGTGTGGCCCCTTCTCGTGTCCGTAGTAATAGTCCTAATGATTCAGATAAAAATTCCAAGGGCTCTGAAGATCTAGGGGCAAACGTGACCCTGAAAGTTGTGCCTGCATTGCTGAGTGAGCAGCGGGGAGTTGGTGTTATTGCAACAGTTGGTGTAATTGCCGCAGCCAAGCTTGCACAGGCAGTACGTTTACTAATATAGTTGAAGATTGATTTCTCTGTGTCAAAGTTTAAAAATTATCCTGAAATAACTAACTAAATAAATAAATCTACCTTTTCCCACAGTCAATTGATGGTGTCGCTGCTGCTGTCGAAAAGGATCTCAAGCCCGCTATTGAAAACCCAGAAAATCTCGAAAACTGGAAGAAATCTCTTTCAAGTGCAGTTACAGATGCTAAATTCAACGCACGTAAATCTATGCAGCAGGTTGGTGCAAATTTTAACGAGGCAATATCGGATTTGAAGGCTAGCACCAAGTCAGCAAATGAGAAAATGGTTAAAGAGGCGGAGCTTGGAGCACGTAACTGGGGGAAAACCACTTCTACTATTACATCAACACCTAGTGGTACCAATACTACTGATAAAACTATGGTTGCGAAGTTGATTGAGATAGAAGATAGAGGCACCGAGATGCTAAAAAGAGTCGGAAAGGAAATTAAAGATATGACTGCGAATAGAAAAGAATCTTTAGAGACTGGCTGGTTGTCTAAAAAGATTGAAACACGTGATAGTATTGGTAGCAGTGGTATTCATAATTCTACCAGTACTGGTACTGCTGCTGTGGTCAAGGATAATAGCAGTAGCGCTTTGGCTGCTGCCATTGCGGCAAACGCTCAGCTCGTCAAGGATACAACGACCGCTGCCGCTGCTGCTGCAGCTTCTGCCCCTATGAAGAACAATGAAACAAATCAAGAAAGCAGTACAACTTCTATAAAGGAAGAAGAAGAAGAAGAGGAATCTTCCATTCCATCTACCATTATTCATGCTGGTACTGTCGGTGCAGCAGCTACAGAAATTAAAAAGAACCTCCGCGATTCCAGTTTGGACGCGGTGACTAAAGGTGGCAGACATGTTAGTATGCTGTCAGCTCCTATGAGCACGAAAACTACAACCATTGATGCTAGTTCTAGTGCTGCTTTAGGCTTCTCAAAACCTTCTTCGTCTCGTAGCAGTAGCTCCAGCAGCCCTGGAGCGTTCAGTGGCAGCAGTAATGCTTCTGGTAGAACTGGCTTGGATGCATTAAAGGCAGCAGCCGGTGCAGGGACTGTTGCTACTACTACTGCTGCAGCAACTGTAGCTGCAGCTGGAGGTGGAGACGGTGGTAATGCCGGTGGCGGTGGCGGTGGTGGTGGTGGTGGTGGCGGTGGTGGTGATGATGGATCCCCTTCTGGTGATAGCAGCAACAATGATGATAACAAGAATAACGTGTACCTTCTTTTATTAGCTTTAACGTTGACTGGTGTGGGGTATTACATCTCTCAACAGCAAGCTAAGAAGCAACCTACCGTTGAAAATAATTAGTGGTTGCAGCTCTTTTTATTTTCATCGACTTTGTGTTTGCTAATTTGATTGATTCGATTTCTATGTGACTGATACGATCTATATTTTACTTTCGCTGGCTGTTTTCTTATCTTACCTGTTCCGTCTATTATTATTATTATTATTATTATCAGCGAGCCGATTGGTCCATCTTTTCAACTTTTTCTTCTGCTCGAAAACGAAAACATAAAATTTACGATGAATGAAGCTGGCCGGAAGGTCGGTCTTCACCTTGTGGTTTTACTTTACTTTGATATTTCTGACTGCCTTTTCCATCTGTAACTTATTTCTGACAAAAAAACATAACCTTCATTCTGTCATCTATTCAATCAGAAAACAAATAAATGGAATGGGTTTAAGAGAAGGCACAGAGATCCTCCAGCGTCTTGCGAGGGTAGGAAGGAATAGAAATATTATGGCAGCTAATCCTTGGAGAGACACACCACTGCGTTTTCAAAACACAAAAGCAGGAAGAGATCATGCAGAAGAGGCTGCAAAATCAGCAGCAAGTTCATTTCTGGTATGAAAATAAAGCGTCCAAAGCAGTTTTCTTAAATATAATTTCTGTCGCCAACGGAAATTTTTGTCCCACTATTCCTTCTTTTCTAATACACAGGATTTCATTGCGAGCAAATTTAATATTACCATCACTGCTGGTATTGGTCTTCTTGCCGTCAACTGGGCCACCCCTATCCTCTATGAAAAGGTTTACACACAAAAAATAATCGAAAGACTAGAAAATGGAGTCTTGCCCCCTCCTGCTCCCCCAGCTCCCCTTTCCCGTGACGCTCTTCGCCAAGAAATGCATTCTCTCATGCAACCGGAGCGTCCCACTCGGTTCTTCTCCCTCATTTTAGGTCCGCCTGGCAGCGGAAAGACCACTCTTATAAGAGCTGTGTCTCGAGAAATGAAAGGAGGTGTTGGTTATATAGAGGCTACTCCTTGTACAGAAGATTTTGGTAGAGATTTAGGTGAAGCGTTTTCATTTAAACTTGAAAAGCATGTTAATTTGTTTAATATTGTGACTCAAACAGTGGTTGGTCGGAAAACGCTAGACATGCCTGCTGGCACTGGCCGCTTATCGAGTTTACGAAGGTCGTGTGAAGCACTTCACGAAGCAGCAACAGAGTATAGAAAGGCTTTTGGGAAGCCATTTGTATTAGTAGTTGATTCCGTAGATAGGTTGGAAGGGAATAAAGAAGTTTTAGAAGCATTTGTCCAGTAAGATTTTAGCTTAGAAACCTCATTCTCGTCAATACTTTTCTTCTTAACTATCTCACCTTCTTGTTTTTTTGCTTTTTCCTTTCAGGTATGCTACAGATTGGGCTCAAGATGGCACGATCAGCTGTGTATTTGTAGCAAACAAATGGGATACAGCTATTAAAATAATGGGAAATCACCCCACCCAATCAAGAGCAGGACCGCCTCTTCTTGTAGCAGAACTTACCAAAAAAGAAGGCCTGCAGCTGTTATCTTATCTTGGCCTCGGGCCTGAATTCGCATCTCGAGGTGTAGATTACGTGGGGACTTCATTACTACTATTAGAAAGGTTTGCAGGGTTAGTGCATGCTACTAGTGATAGCTACGGCAGCAGAGGCAGAGGCAGAGGCAGTGGTGATAATGAAAAAGTTTTAAGCATTGTCAAGGCGAAGCTTTTAGAGTTGGCTGCTTTAGAATTTGAATCAATTGGAGCTGTCGGAGGGGATGATAAGAACAAAGAAAATCAGCCTATTGTAGAGGCGTTGAAAGCTGTTTTGGCTGCTACAGGGCAAGGTGTTTCTCTTTCTATGGCTGAATTGATAAAAATAATTCCCAATGCAGAGATGAGGAGGAAACTTTTGTCAAGTGCTATCTTGAAATATGATGGTAATACTCGTAGTGTGGGTTTTGCATCAAAGTTAGCGGAAGAAGCCGCTATACAGCTTCTTGGAGAGGGGATAAAAAGAAATAAATAGTGAAAATTACGCTTTTTTAGTTCATTTTTTACAACTTCAGCTTCAGTTAAAATTGTAGTCAAAATCTTGTCAATTTTATTTTATGAAAATTTCCATGCGCATTTCCTTTTTCTTGCTGCTGCATTTGCTGATGTGCCTTTTTAGCTTCAAGGGATTTTTCAAGTGTTGATTGAAGTTTTACTACCGAGGCAGTCATTTGTCGCAGCTTGCTCACCACAGCTGCAAGATCTCCAGATGGCACCGTTGCCGTTGCCGGTGTCAATAATGATGAAGTAGAGGAAGCTATGCTGCTGGTGCTATCCTGATTCAATACAGCTGGGCAATGTAATAATCGAGTGCTACTGTTAACCATCTCTTTACAAGAATACGGTTCTATTTCATCCATTTTCAACAGCCTAACACCGAGGCAGAAACACCGTTGCCCGTCTTTAAAATCTTTATCCTGTAAATCTAAATCATCACCGCTGGCAGTGGTAAATTCTGATTGCTCTGAAAGTAATAGTGGAGATTCTGTAGGAGGGAGAAGTGATAGTAACGCAGGTTTTTCCTTCCACCAAGGAGGTAGTGCGACCTGTTGCTGTTGTTTTTGAAATATGGCGGGGGTGTTGAAATTTTGTCGAGTGGTAGAGAAAAGCGTCTCTTTATCCAATCTTCTAAGAAATTCGTAGGGGGAAACTTTAGAAAGAGTGGAGATTTCACGGTCATTGCGTGGTTTGAGGTTGTTAAGGACATCAGTTGCTCGGTCAAGCTCCTCTCCTGTTAGATTTATAAAAATAAAGGGGGGAGGATATTAGTTCCGTGTCAGCCGGTGGCTGAAAAACTGAGATACCCCCGCAAGAAATATATAAGCAAAGCGTACCAACGCATCTTAAAAACTCTTTTGCGTTCTTAGAACTAGTATCTGGGTTGAAAGTTGTCTCAGATAACCCCATTTTAGCTAAAAGTTAAGCTAAATATGAAAATAAAAGAAGTCAAACGTTTAACGTCTAAAATTGAAAAACGTTTCAATGTTTTCGAGATTTTGCCTAGTTTAACGCTTTATATTTAGGGATTAAAGGCTTTTTAACGTAAATTATAAACATATAGATCTGAAGAAGACTTGGTTACTGCCATAGAGACCCTCTGAAAGCACGTGGTCAACTGTCACAGTGCACCAACGCCTCACCACGGCCCCTTGATGAGCTGGCAGCAGCCACAGCAGCAATGGAGCCACGTTGGCAGGAAATTACATGCTTTAGCGGCAAGATGGAAACGCAAAAGCTAATTTTTCATAGCAATGACTGATGATGGAGAAGTAATCCCACCAGGGCAGGGTGAAGTTGCCGCTGATGCGGCGGACGTGGGGGAAATTGCAAAACAGCAATGGGAATCAGCTATGGCTGCTTTTGGCAAAACAACTGCCATGGCTGCTGGAGCGCCCTTTATGCCTGGAGGAGTGCCCTATACCTTGCCATTCCCTCCGGTGCGTATTTTTCTGAACACCTAAATGACCCCTTTTCTGAGGCATCAGGCGAAATTGGGCCCTTCTATATCTTTCCCTAACCTGCTTTTGAACAATCTATTCTTTTCCTGCAGCCATATATGCTTCCTGGGTTGATGCAGTTTGGGTTGAACCCATTTTTCCAGGCTGCAGCTGCCTATGGAGCTGACCTAAATGCTACAGCTGGCAAACAAGACGCCAATCCAGAGGTAAGTAATAATCTAATATTTAGCTGGTTATATCGTACAGAAACTGATGGATATTTCTATTGATAACAATCCGACAGGGAGGTATCAAGAGCGAAAATAAAGGTAATGGCCAGGAAGGTGCCTCCACTGCCCCCCTACCTTCTGCAGACACTTTGAAACGCCGACCATCTCGTACTGCCTCTCTCCCTCAAAAGAAAGCAAAACCAGCTGAAGAAAACAGAGCTGTTCGATCGCAAAGCCAAGCAGCGTTAGCACTCCTTGCCCATGCAGCAGGTGATGTTTTTCCTTCTTCTTCAGATCTACAAGAACCACCTCCCTCTCAAAAAACAGATGAAACGCTTCCTGCATCACCACCACGGCCAGCCTCTGCTCCTGGCAGCCAAGAAGATGCAAACAGGGGGGGTCATGTGAACCCTATGAATAGAAAAATGTCTATAGACGTATCAATAGGCGCTGGAGATGATGATCTTTCTCTTTTAAACACCGCTGGTCTCGACGAAAAGGAACTGAAAAAGCTTCGCAGAAAACAATCCAACCGTGAAAGCGCCCGCCGCTCCCGATTGAAAAAGCAAGACGAGTGCGACACCTTGCAGAGAGAAAATAGACACCTGAGAAATGAAATTCAACAGTTGTTGAGTGATAAAATAGAATTGACTGCTCAGGTGGCTATCTTGAATGCAAAGCTAACAATGTCAGGGGTGCTTGGAGTGTTTCCACAGCAGCAGCAACAGCAACCTTCTGCTCCGCCACAGGCAGCGATGGCAGCGGCAATGGCTGCAGCTGCCGCCGCAGCGGCAGCAACTGGAGGAACCTTGCCTCAATCCGATGCATTAGTGCAGAACGAGACTACTAAGCCAGAAGGCGATAAAAAAATTAAAAGTTAAACTTTGAATGAAAATGCAACTAATATTATTAAGATGATGAAACGTAGTCTTTGCCAGCAGCCTTTTTTCTTTTTTCCATCCTCCTCCCCCCTCCATTTTCTTTTTTCTCTTTTTACCATCATAATGGCAAGTGGTTTATAGATTAATTTCAGTTTCTGCGTGCTCCTTTCATTCGGTTGCTTCTCAATTACAGTTTCTACACAAAAGTTTTTACACGGGGTGGGGTGTCTGTCGGTATCTCTACATCAAAAAGCACAAGATATAAACCACAAAAGAGCATTTTTAAGTATTTAATCGCAAAAAAGATTTCTGTAACAATATTCTTACGCTAAAGATCCATAGGCACCAGTAATTCTAGGGGAAAGAATTGCGAGCTCAGGGGTAGCATCATCATTAACATCATCATCTTCTTCTTCATTTTCTTGTTCTCCCGCTCCAAGTCTTGCCACCGCCTTTACCTTTACCGCAGCTGGCTTCGGCTCCACAGCTGCTTCCCTATATTTCAATATTGCAGATGGGGGTAATCTATCATTCACAATCAAATTAATGGTAGTGAACAATGGATATTGCCTTTCCCAATTATTTCTCATTAAAATAATTTGAACCTCGTCACTGGTCAAGGCGCCTTGAAGTTTTTGTCCCTTTAACAACTCTTCTTCAAGATTATCGAAAGTTGGTTCTTCGCCTCTACTCTTCCTTTCAGCATACGTCTTTGCTATCAGTCTATTTCTGCCACCAAGGCAGGAGGCAATTAAGTCTCCAACTCCACAGGCCTCCATAAAAGTTTCACTTCTCACGCTAGGAGAAAGCGCTCTTGCCAGACTCATCATTTCACTTAAGCCAGCACGGATGATAGACGCACGTGTATTATAGCCTTTTCCAAGGCCTTCGACAAACCCTGCGCCTAGAGCTACAATATTTTTCAATGTACCAGCGATTTCACAGCCGGTGACGTCGGGAACTAAGGAAACATAAAAATTTTCAGTTTCAAACAACAGCTGAAGTTGATGTGCATGGTCATAAATGGTGTACCCAATTGTACATTCACTTAACTCCTCTGCTGCAATCTCAGAAGCGATATTAGCACCCATTAAAACTGAACAATCAATATTAAGTTCTTTTCGGACAAGCTCAGAAATCAATTGAGGCCCTTCTGGCCGCACACGCATTCCTTTTGTTAGGGATACTGCAAATGCACTTGGGGAGATTATTCCTTGGATTTGTCGTACAATTCCGCCCACAAATTGGTGAGGCACACAAATTATTATTATATCGGCCCCCTTGACTGTATTTTCTACACTAGAAAGTGCTTTGACATTGGCACCTATGTGAACACCAGGTAAATATTTCACATTTTCATGTGTTTCGTTAATTATTTCAGTTAATGGACGGCCATTTATGGTCTCTTCGTACACCCACATGCGTATTTCATCTTCAAAGCGGTCATGTTGTAATACATTTTGTGCTGCCAAACGAACAGCAGCGCACGCCCAGGCTCCTGACCCCACCATAGCTACAGAATATCTTTTTAATGCGTCTTTTAAAGTGGCAAAATCATCGACAAACCATTCGGCTTTCTCCACAACGGCAGGACGTCGGACGACGCCACCAAAGCCGATGAACAAATCAGCACCTCCACTTTGTTGCACAGCTTCTACATCCGTAATACCGTCTCCTATCATCACTACAATATCATATGGAAACATTTTGCGTAGTCCTGCAATCACTTTGGGCTTTCCAAATTGGTGCCCCGTACTTTCGTTCTCGTCAAAACCGGCAAGTCTATCTACAGCCCCTGTATCATCGTTAAATTGCCAATTCATACGATTTGCAAATAAATTCTTGGGAGAAACACCCAATGCACGGGCAATAGGTAAACTCAGCTCTCGAAAACCTCCTGAGATGAGGTAGACGGCAACACCTCGAGATTGCAACGCTGAGATGAGCTGGGCAGCACCAGGGACCAAGCGAGATTCAGGAGGGTGTGCAGCAAGGAATGCGTGAATATCAGAAGGTTTGGGTTTAATTACAAGTAAGCGAGCGGTTAAAGCTTTTTCTAAGGACATGCTGCCGTCCATGGCGGCATTAGTAAGTTCAGCAACTTCCTTGCCAACCCCCATAAACTCTGCTAATAGATCTAGACTATCATTGACAGTTACGGTGCAATCGACATCAAAGCAGACGGCGTGGGCGTTTCTCCAGAGACGGAGGATGTTGCCGGGAGGTTTAGCGCGGGAACCAGTAGGGAGGGGAGGTTGAGAGGGGGCTAGCACCTCTTCTAAAAGCCCACCGCGCGGGCTCGACATGTTTTACAGTTAAGATTATAAACGCTTTGAGGGCTTAAACGGCTTCAAGTTGGCTTGAATTTAGGTTATTTGATCAGAAGATCAAAAGGGTTGATTTGTTATGAAAAACCTAACTTCACTGCTGAGAGACCTTGTATCCTAAAGATCACATATATTTAACAAGATATATTAAGAGCCAAGGAGGACTCATTAGGATCTGGATTAAGGTTTTGGGTCCGGTACAGTTTAGCTGTAATTTTTAAATTTCATATTTAAATGCTGAAATGCTGGCACCGAGGCATTAATTGAAAAGTTCGCCTTTTATAACATCGATGTATCATCAACGCTAAGGAATATCTACAGCTATTGGTTTACAGGCTCCAAAATCAAATCAAATAAATCCATTATAGCAACAGCCTAGCAGGGAAATTAGAAACATGGCAGCAGTAAGTAATTCCAAGACAAGATATTTCTTGAAGCTAGAACACGCTTGGTTTGGTCTTTATGCGTCTTGATTACCTCGATTGATTTCTTAGATAAATTTTCATCACTTTGCAGTCTGTGCCTGTTAACCCCAAACCGTTCCTTAATGAGCTCACTGGAAAGCAAGTGATCGCAAAACTCAAATGGGGAATGGAATATAAAGGTGAGTGCAACTGGCAAATCATACAAATTCCTCCTTTATTTCTGCCGCCAAGCTTACTCTATCACTCTTCAAATTTCCCCTCTCCCTCTTCTTGTCCCCATCAAACTAACTTATTTCCTTTCGAACACTGAAATTCTGCAGGTTTCTTGGTTTCTGTAGATGCATACATGAATTTACAGCTCGCTAGCACAGAGGAATATATCGATGGACAATTCACCGGTAATCTTGGAGAGGTGCTCATCCGCTGCAATAATGTTTTATATTTAAGAGGAGCGCCAGAAGATGAAGGGGGAAGCTAATCAAAATAATCTAGCCCATCTATCGATGCATTTAGTATAGAAATTTTAACAGAAAATGACTGTAAACTGCCCAATTCAAAATATCATTAATCTCTACTCTGGCATTCAATTTTTTTACACCAGTTGTTAATGAGTTTCTAACAATGAAAGACAAGAGAGAAGCTAGATTATTCTTGTTCTTCTAGATCATTATATATTCTCATAGTACAGGAAAAAACAAAATTGACAATTATACGTAAGAAGAAGACAGACAAGTCGAACGTATCTTGAAAAACACGGTTGGTGTGGGGCCAGTTAAAATAGAATCAATCATTCATTTAAATTGCGGTGTGGTGGGTGGGGTTGGAAATAAAATTATTCATTCAGATCGTACGTTGAAAACGAAAGAGACAGGCAGTAGTAGTAGTAGTAGTAGCAGTGGTAAAAGGCGTGCGCTGGTCCTCCAAGCTCACAGATATATTTCAAAATTATCCCAGTAGGGGGAAGAAGTCTCAGTTTTGCAGAAATTATTTTTCGAAAAAAATGTCATTAACCACAAGAGCTACAACAGTAGAAGCAGCAGTGATAGAGAGCGCAGTTCCAGGGTCTTGTCCGTGAGATACACACACGCCCGTCACAGCCAAGGCACCAATTCCAGCACTTAGGAAGTCGTAACGTTCAAATACGGAAGAGCAACGTTTAGAGATTTCTTCAATGCTAAGAGTAGATAAAGGGCCAGCAGTGGAGGAAGAAGAGGCAGTAGATGACTCGTTATCCTGAGAAGCGACCTGGCACCGACCAGCACGATAGCTTGTTCTTGGTGGTGGTGTTCTGAGGGTTGCCATTTTGCGGGCTGCAGGTGATGCTCCAGACAAGCGGGTGCTCTGGGCGGAAGAGCTTGCCGAAGTGAATGCACACGTTTGAAAAGACATTTCACTGCAAGAATAAATGGAAATTGTCAGCAAAGGTTATAAAAAGAAGACGCTCGAGGGTTGGTAATGTCATTGTGAATTTCAAACTGCCATAAAACCTTGAAAATTGTCTTATTAAAGGACCACCCAAGTCTAGTTGGGTAGGACAAATGTCATATAAATCATTTGTCTACTTTTCTTGCCAAAAACCCTGCTGCCAGGGCGTGTTCTACCGACTTACATTTATGAGGACAATTTAGGCTTTTAGTTCTTTAAAGGGAGTGTAGAGGGCAAATATGAAGCTTTTGAAGTACCGAACAAAATGTTGGAATAATAAGATAACTGCTGCGAGGCGTATTGAGGCTCTATTCAGGTCTTGATAGCAAGATTTGGTTGGGCACCGAAACAAAATCGTCTTTTGGATTCGAAAGCGCTTCACGGTTCATAGCACACTGTGACAGTGAGAAAGAGCTATCTCGCAGCAAAATTTTTCCAAAAAAATCCTTAAATTCTTCCCATTTTGATATCATACTTGGTCGTACTATCTTATTAAACACGATCTCGCTGCGCATTCTCATAATTTTATAGATTTTCAGCATGATCTTGAACAAAACACCCACATTGTCTGTCATGGCACCCTCCTCCACCTGCACCTCCCAGCCCCGTGCCTTCACCTCTGTCCATACCAACAAACAAGTTAATTCCATTTTCACTGCTAAAAAGTGCCAAAGAGCTGCTACTCTCCGTGCCGTTGCTCCCCGCAGCGGTGTTGTAGTTGCCGCCCTTCGCAATTTTGATTGGCCTGAGGCTCTCCTTTTCGATTGCGATGGCGTGCTTGTGGATACTGAAGCAGAAGGTCACCGTGTTGCATTTAACGAAGCCTTTACCCGTAAAGGCTTGCCTCATCAATGGGGCTTGGAGCAGTATGGAGAATTGTTAGAGGTTGGCGGTGGCAAAGAAAGAATGAATGCTTATTTCACTCAAAACGAAAGTACCGAGCCCTGGTTGTCAATGAAAGACCCAGATGCTCGTAAAGCATTCTTAAAGGAACTTCATGAGCTTAAAACCGATATCTTTAACGAATTAATTGAGACTGGACGCTTACCTGTCCGACCTGGTGTCTCCCGTCTTATTAATGAAGCCATCGATGCTGGCGTAAAAGTAGCAGTCTGCTCTACTTCAAATGAACGTGCAGTCAGTAACATTGTTCGTGTCATGCTTGGTGAGAAAATCGCTTCTCATATGCGTGTTTTTGCTGGAGATATGGTCCCTAAAAAGAAACCTGCCCCTGACATCTACTTGATGGCGGCAAAAGAATACGAGGTAGACCCTGCCCGGTGTGTTGTTATTGAAGATAGTAGAATTGGATTAGCAGCAGGGAAAGCTGCAGGTATGCGTGTGATTGTCACTGAATCATATTATACCAAGGGAGAAGATTTCTCAATTGCTGATGCGGTGTTTGATTGCATTGGAGAAGCAGGGGATGAGAGGTTTAGCTTGCATGACTTAACGACTCCAGGTAAACTGGTCCAAGAAGCTTAAGATTTTTGTTATAGTACTTTTAGAGAATTAGCTGCGTTTAAATACATATATCTGATTACTATTCTAATCAATTTCATTTTTCTCTTCTCTCCTCCGCCACCGTCATTAAAAAATCGTTTCTAAAGGTTCTTTTTGGCTGAATCCCCCATTGCCTATGGATGAGCAAGGTAACTGGGTGGGACCCACAGCTCCAAAGAATCAACAGCAGCAGGAGGTAATGATAGATGTTGATCCCTTGTGAAGTATGTAAAATTAAATTAGTTCAGAAAGACGAGGACGCCAAGCAAGAAAGAAGAGAAAGAATGAAAAACCACAGATAAGGGGGTATTTGCTGCATTGCGTCCAAATTTACTAGTAAAAATCGATGCATAAAAGTTTCACTAACTATGGTTGGCATAGCGCTGTGTGCGTTACCACTGCACCAAAGATCTTTAATTCATAATTTAAACTCTAACAATTCTCGATCTCATTATCGATCTAATTTTACCAGGAGACTTTCTATTCTATGTCAGCAGCAAAAGAGAAGCAACGGTAGTGGAGGTGTAGAGAATGTCGAGCTTCTCGTAGGCGACATGCTCGCACAAGTCAGCTTTGCCACCTACAAACAAATCATTGGCATTGCCCTCTCTCCGCAATTCGAAGGCTGGCTCGCCCCACTTCACTTCAACCCCATCCGCTTTGAAGAATTTTTTGGCTTTGTAGTCACAATCTGCGGAACGTGGGCTGCAGCAGGAATCTTACTGGGCGCGTACACCAACGAAGCCTCTGCCGATGTCAGATCTGCCCTTGTTGCTACCTGCCGCGTGTGGATCGCTTCAATGTGCATAGCCGCAGCGCAATTAGTACTCGTCACTGCAGCAGAAGATGGCGCGTTAGTAGGTACTGAAGGTTGGGGAAGAGCACTGCCATTAGCTGCATCGTTGCCTGGAGAGCCTTTTATCTCTGCTGCCCAAATTTTGGGGCTAATGTTGATCTGGCGTTCTTTCTATGCTGCCTACTTAGATATGTCGAAATTTCTTAAATTTGGAGGTGCTCGATTAGATATGGAAATAGAAGCACAGCATTTTAAAGATGCGTTGAAAACGTCAGTTATTATAGCAGCTGCGTCTTGTGTTTGTCTTCATTTTCTAAGTACTGGGTTTCTGTCGGGGGATGGCGGCCCTGATGCAATCTTATTATTGAATTTTTAAAAACCGCTTTCTTGCTTTTTTTTTTTCAATAAAATTTTCATTTACTACTGTAGTAAATGTTCTTCTCCAGCCCTTGTTGTATATTTACTGCATCTAACCTCCTTTCCTACTACTACCAAACGATCTGATGTTGTTCTTTCTTTCTTTCTTCTTGCAAACAATCAACGGTAAAAATTTAATACCATTCGTAATTTAAAAAGATCTACATCTTGTACAAAATTGGTACTTTTATCCGTAAGGGAACTATACTGCATCACTGCTATTCTCAGCAGCAGTACGAGACTGCATCTCAATTTCACTCTTTGCTGCACCACCGCCACCGTCACCTTGCTGCTGCTGCTCCAGGGAACCCTCTCTCCCAGCATCATCAACTTCTTTTGGCATCACAGGCACGAAGGCAGTGATAGCAGATAACGTCCACGGAATAGACAAACTAGAAACAATCAAGCTCCATACATAGGGAACAAAGAAATCTTCCGGCGAGGCTTCTTCTTCATACGAAAACCGCAATTCTGGGAAAGTTCTTAATTTTTCCTTGCGCCACCCCATGGATCCGGTTTTAATCACTTCAAGTACTTTTTCAGCAGTAACGTTTTCGTTTTCATTCGAAACCACGGCATCTACCTTTCTACCGAAATGATCAATGACTAAATGGATATTTTCCATTAGATCTGTGTATTTGGAGTCCTTTTCAAAGGGCTCAAAAACTTCACGTCGATGGAGCAAAGCATACACCAGCTCAGGATTTTGAGGTAATCCATTAACTAATATAGCGTTGATTATTTCTAGGACAATGCGAATGAAATCAGAGTATAATTGAAGCTCTAAAACACGCCGTTCACGTTCTACAGAAGAGGAAGAGGAAGGCACGGCGTCTTTGCCCAACTCTGGAAATATTTCTTGGTCTTGTTTTTCCATATCAAGGAGTTTTGAATGCCGTTTTTGTAGTAATTGTAATAAATGGACCAATCTTTGGGAGGTATGGGCACTTAAATTGGTCATGGAAGGTGCTAGGTTGGCCATTGTAGCTAAACAATTGGTGTGAAGGTAGACATCCTTGAGTGCTGCCAAATTATAGTGCGCCGTTCTCAATAAGAGGACGATTAAAAGTGAGCCTAAAGTAGTATCAACCAGGGGTCTTTCTTTATAAAATGGCACGGTACGAAGCGGAATGCGATGTATATTTGAGGCAAATGCCGTTTCTTGGGATAAAATTAACAAAATAATAAGCAACATGTACAATTGATTAGCACTTCGACCTCGAGCGGTGTAGAGTAACTCTAATATTGGAAGTATTAGAGTATCAACATCGCTTCTAGCCATGCAGTAATTGTTGAAATGCGGTGTCCCATGTAGGAGAGCATAGAGTAACAGAATAGAAGCTTCTTTGTGGAGTAAAGAACGGCCTAAACTATCAAAAAGAGCAGCATAAGGTACAATGGCTGCAGTGCCTGTTGTAGCTCCCGCTCCATGCCCTCCTTCTACTGCCTCCGCTGCAGCATCACTGCTTACAACGTCATCTGTGTCTTGGATATTACGTAGTGCACGGCGAAAGGGGTTTTCTTGTTGAATATTTGAGGGAGGATAGAAATGAAGGGCGAGTAGAAGAGAGATGGCGGCATCACCGAGGGGGCTGTTAATTCCTGGACCATCCCCGCCGCTGCTGCTGCTGCTCCTTCTTCTTCTTAGTAAAGAATAGGCAGAGTAGGGTAGCCAAATAACGCTAGAAGCAGCAGCTTTTACGAAATACAGCGCTCCGCCGGGGGTTGTAGGGGTGTAGAAAGAAAGGCCGGACGGTGGGGCAGGGAAAGAAATATAATGAAGCAATAACGATTGCACGGTAGGACCTGCTAGGTTTTTTTGAGCTACCAAGGCTTCTAAGAAAATGTGTTGTGAGGATGATACAGTTCTTGGTGTGCCTTGTGGGGTGTACAGCTGCGTTGAGGCCATTACGACAAGCAATTGGATAATTTCTGTCTGAAATAGATAAGCTCCGGCTCTGCAAGAGGAGGACAAAGAAGCGGGGGGATGGGGATGAGGGGGAGGAAGCTTTACTAATTTTTTTGATTCAACTCTACTAGAATCTAACTGAATTACTAAGCAGATACCAGAATTAACTTACGTTGGTTTCATAGGAAGCTGTGCTAAGCTTTTCAAGGACACTTGAGCTAATCTCTCCAGCAACGACCCACGACCACCCGTCACCCCCTCCTTTCTTTTTTGCTCGTCAATGATAAGATCAGCAAATTCCTCTTGCAGATCTGTCCCAAGCTCTCCACTAAGTACCTGAGGGGGTACTTCTACAAAAGATAGTAATTGCGCGGCGTTCAACTGTTCAATTAAATCTTTCAAGATGGTTCTAGCAACATAAACGGCATTGGCGGTGGCAACGCTGGCGGCATCGGGAAAGAGCTGCTCCAGTTGCTGGCAAAGTAAATATAAGAGTCTCTGGCAATTAAGAGTCTGTGAATTGTGATACACTGCAAAGGAAAAGGGGATAGTGAATATGACAATCCACATATCGTAGAGAGAGGGAAGTTAGAATATATTGGCATGAGCGGGAAACGAGGAGGGAAGTCAAAGTGAGAGAGGAAGCTTACCCAGGGAAGCTGTATGAGGTCGGATATGGCCCTGGACATCTATAGGATCATAGCTTGCTAATGCGGTAGGAAAGGCAACTAAAGATTTCCAAGTGGGGTCTTGCAGGGGGATTGGCTGACTTCCTGCGATTTGTGAGAGAAACTCCACTGACGCAGGAGGGACGGATGACGCATTTCCCATCTTTTGTCTGATTATACAAAGGTGAATATAATGGGAACGGCTTGTATCTCAGTTTTTTTCTAAATTCAATTTCAAATATAAAGTTGATCACTTTATAGATCGACTTACTAATACAGTGTTCAACGCATTAGAGCCATTCCTCGAACCTTAATTCCTTAGATTCAGTTTATGCAGTCAAAAAGGAACTTCCAAGTATAAGGGATGGAAAAATATTTGAATTTCTTTTCGACTTTGGCTTGAAAGCATCATGATGTGACACACCTCAGGTTGATGTGATCATGCATACCGAGTATCATACTCGAAAGAGCTTTACGGAGCAAAGAAATTCCACGGCTCGTTAGTTTATTCAGCAATCTCTGAAGCCTAAGACGATGTGCCAGGTCACTATGATGGTTAGATTTTACAACTAAAATGATCAACCTCTCTCCAATGCCGCCTCCGCCACCCATTACCGCTGCGCTTGAATTAAGCTTGAATCCCTCTTTTCCCAATATCTCATATAGTTAAATATCTCCATTTTTACTACTTTGTTTTTATATATCGAAAGATACTTTATTGAATTCGATTTAAAAGGGCTTACCACAACCTCTCCTATATATACTGCGTATCTCACAAGGGTATACAAGGGTATCGAAATTTATGGCTTCGCCAGTTTTATCCTAGAGGTAATATATACGTATTGTATTGTAATTTCTTTATTAGTGAGTGTTCTTAGTAGTAGTCTATCACTAGGGTGTAGGTAAGACCCCAGTGATCAGACCTACATTCTTTGAAGCTCCACCATTGCTGCATACCTTCCACCCTTAGTACTCATAAGTTCATTATGGGAACCTTCCTCCACGACACGCCCCTCGTGCAGCACATATATATTATTTACCTGCCGAATAGTACCTAGGCGATGGGCAATTACCACAGCTGTACGTCCCACCATGGCCGCATCCAGCGCCTTTTGTACAGACACTTCAGAAGCTGTATCTAATGCTGACGTGGCTTCATCCAGTACCAGAATACGAGGATTCGTCACAATAGCACGTGCAATAGCAAGTCTTTGTTTCTGTCCACCACTCAGTTGGATGCTTTGGTCTCCAATAGAGGTGTGTAAACCTGAAGGCAACGCATCAATAAATTCTGTTGCGTTGGCGACATTGGCAGCATCCACACATTCGTCTACACTGGCAGTAGGGCGACCGTAGCGGATATTCTCAAGCACAGTGCCATTGAATAAGACTGGTTCTTGAGCTACTAAACCAATTTGCTTACGCAGCCAATGGATATTAAGGCTCTGCGTTGGCCGTTCGTCCAGCAATACAACACCACCAACGGGGTCATAAAACCGCAACAACAGACCAACTACTGTAGATTTACCACTACCAGAGGGTCCAACCAATGCGGCAGAGGTGCCAGCAGGGATAGAAATGTTGAATTTGCGGAATACTTTCACATCAGGTCGTTGGGGGTAGTAGAAATATACATCACGCAAGGCGACCGTACCAGCACACGACGCTGGCTCAATGCCGTCATTGCTGGAACTATCGATTGGAGGGACGCGGTCAAGGATCTCAAAGACACGCTCGGAAGCAGCAGTGCCTTTAGCAACATCGGGAAATGCTGCTTGAGCTTGGCCGACGGACACCAGCGCAATAAAGACAGGGAAAATGCCCTGTGAAACAGAGAAAAAGAAAGAATTTTTGTATGAGGTGTAACTTTTAAACAGCCCGTGAGCTCAATTGAAGTAGATCGAAACTTAAACCAAAGGATTAACAATCGCCACTCACAAGAATAATGTTATTGAACAGTTCAGGGTTATCACCCATAAGCTGTCCACCAAACCAAAAGGCCAGACCATAGATACCAAAAAGCATAAAGAAGATAAAACCACCTCCGATGCCTGCACAAAAAATGTTTGTAAGAAAATCCGAGTTATAATATCGTCCAAACCCTGGTGATTCTAGAAAGTAGAAAAATATGCTGAGAAATTAAGATTAGATAGTCTAGATTATTCAATTACCTTGTATAATAGCTCCTTTAATTGCTAGAGAGCGAATGCGATCTGCACGCCTTCCATATGCATCAAACACCGGATCTTGTAAATTAAACGCTGCAACAACTTTATAGTTGATAATAGCCTCCGTTGCAAGACCTTCAGCTGCGTTTGTAATGTGTTGCGACTGTATATTTATGGGCAAATACAGAAAATACAAAGGTGAATGATCAGACGAGGACAATGAAAGAATCTTATACTCAAGTAGAAGAAATTAAGCACCCTACCTTGGAGGCGATTTTATGGAGGCAAACCAAGAGCAACACCCCAGTAATCAAAAGCAAAGGGACTGCAGCAAGCATAATAAGAGCTTCTTGCCACGAATAATAGAACGAGATTGGAAAACCGGTTATCAGAGCACCAACAACTTGCGCCGCCATGCCAAAATTATCACTTATTTGTCCTTTGACGTGGAGCGCATCAGATTCAAGACGAGAAACGATAGCAGAACTGTTATTTTCTTCTTGGTCAAAAAATCCCACATCTTGGCGCACAAGACTTTCCATCAAAAGCGAGCGCACTTTATAAGCTAAACGTTGCCCTACTCTCCCAAAAAGGGTACTTTGGGCAAATTCTAAAATACCACTTCCCAATGCAATACCTGTTAAAATCAATGCCCACTTTTGTACTTCCCCCATAATGGTACCAGGCTCGCCATAATACACGTTCGTTATAGACATAAGGCAATACGTCAATAGAGGGAGCACTGCACCGCCCAGGAGTGCTGTTAAGATACCAACAAAAAGAATATCCTTGTCTGCTTGTACCAAAGCCATCAGGCGCTGTTTTGGGATGGGAGCTTTTTCTACTTTTTCAGGATCTTCCTTCTCATGATCAAGATTCTTTGATAACATAGTAGATAAACCTCGTATAGACAGAGCAACAGTACTAGTAGCACTGTTAAAGGACGAGGCAGGGTTGAGAGTCAGCCGATTGGTACCGCCACCAACATCTGTCATCACATCTTTGGTCGACGATAATGATAACGAGAGCGACTTTCTAGATACCTTATCTTGACAAATAATTGCCGATGGGTTTTCATCCTCAAGGACATCGTCTTCTGCTGCTTCATTACCTGCATTGTTGTACTTGGATAACAGTGCAGCATAAGCACCACCGGTTGTACTGAGTGTTGCATGAGTGCCTTGCTCAATAATCTCTCCCTTGTTCATTACAGCAATGATTTGACTGTGCTGGATGGTAGATAAGCGATGGGCAATGGAAATAGTCGTGCAATCTCTGGTAAGTGTCTGTAAAGCAGCGTGAATGGCCTTTTCTGACTGGGTATCCAAAGCTGAAGTAGCTTCATCAAGTACAAAAATTTTTGGCGCTTTTAAAAAAGCACGAGCGATGGCAACACGCTGTTTTTGTCCACCAGAGAGCTGGGTTCCCTTTTCACCTACCATGGTGTCGTATCCGTCAGGAAGCGTATTAATGAATTCATGGATTTGAGCTGCTTGGGCAGCTGCAATAATCTCTTCCATAGAAGCACCTGCAGATTTTCCAAATTTGAAATTTAATCATCTTGCCATAAAATACTAAAGGCAATTAGCAGGCAGCAAGATAACTCCACTTACCTTGTTTTCCAAATCCAATATTCTCTGCAATAGTAGATGCAAATAGCACAGGTTCTTGGCTTACTAATCCAATGTGCTGTCGGTAAGATTTTATTGCAATAGTACGAGCGTCCATTCCATCAAGGAGAATCTGAAATAATAAAGAAGAGTTAGTCGCTATATATAATTACTTATTTTATTAAAGGAGAAGAGAAAAACCTGAGTAAACCTTAAATAAGATGTCCTTACCCTGCCTGCTGTAGGTTCGTAGAGGCGCAACAGCAACGAGACAATTGTTGATTTACCGCTTCCACTTTCACCGACAAGGGCAGCAGTATATCCAGCAGGGATTTTTAGAGAGACTCCCTTAAGAACTTCGACATCTAGCGCAGATAATTTGGGACATTGAATTGAATTAGTTAGGAATAATTTAATAGCAAATTAAGAAAAGTTATATACCAACAAAAATTATTGACATACCTGGAGAAACAGGGTAGGCAAATCGGACAGTATCAAGCTCTAAATCACCAGCAACGACTGCTAGCTCCTGACAAGAATCTCCATCTGCAGTATTATAAAACAGCAGGTACTCAGAAATAAAAAATAATCAAGTAAAGTAAGGAATTAAAATAATAAATGTTTAGATGGATATTTAGGGTTTAGGGTTACTATGAGTATTGATGAGTAGGGTTACTATTAGTATTAAAGTACCTTTCCCGACTGTCGATTGTTGTGCACCATCTAAAAATGCAAGCACATCTTCCGCAGCCATCAGAGCAAGAGGAACAGTTCTGATTCTATTAGAATTTTGAGCCAAAATAATGACAGCCATCAGGAGTGGAGACAACACCGCAAAGACATCTCCTCCAGAGAGCTTGGAGTCATTTACTTGCAGCCCGCCATACCACAAAATAAGAGGAATAGCTCCAAAGGAACAGAAACGTACCAGACCTAGTTGAAGACCTTGCATTTGTGAAGCTTGGATACCAGTGACAAGAGGGGCATCGAGTCTTTTTATATAATTTTCTGCACTTCTTTTGCCAGCGTCAAAACTAAACACTGTACGAATGTTACCCAAGACTTCTTTAGCGTACGAACTCGCATCATTCAACGCATCCTTGCTTTTCTTTTCAGCTCTTATACTAAGCTTCGTTGTAATATAAACTGCAATTCCAATAACTGGCACAGTAGCCAGTGCAACAAGGGAGACGTCCCAAGCTGCTGTGAAGGCAAGAACCAAAGCTGAGATGAATGTAGCAATCGTCGAGGTAAGAACTGGGACTTTATCAATAAAAAAATCTCCTAGATGTGTGCATTCGGTATGCATCAAGCGTGCCACCTTGCTAGCTGAGGTGGAATCATAAAAAGTGCAGTCTTGTTCCAGCGCCACCCGAAGACAATTTTCTTTAGCCCTGAGCATCACTCTTGAGCCTGCAATGCCACACCCTGTTGTCTGCAATATAGCAGCGCCAAAGAGGCCAAGACCCACGAAAGTAATTTTTAAGCAGACGCTGTTGATAGCAGAAACGATATCAGCGCTGGTGCCGCCGCCTCCAAGGGAATTAAAAGCTGAGCCAATGAGTGGGCCAATAACGGGCATCAAAGCACCTGCAGAACACGAAAATAATTTTGAAATTTAAATTTACTATCGGGTTTATGGGTCAACACTTGTGTCATTTATTCTGGGAGAATCTTAAACCCTCGTTGCTAAGAGCGAGTTTAAATAATTCTTGGTGGCGCATGTTCGAATCCCTTGGATACAAATCGTTCATGCTCGAACGGCGGCCGATATACTAGCTGCTACACCTCCTCGGACTCGTGGTGCCGGTCCCATCACAGGAGAGCTCAAAGCTCTTGGGGAAGACTTCGGTAACGGGGTGTCGGCTTGGGCGAGGTGGATGATAGGCTTGATGGTTTTTCTGCACTTGCAGCTTTTAACATTTATTCTTCTCTCCTGCTGTTATTTGTCCTTGCTTTCTACTTGAATTAATGTATACCCTGCAGTAGGGTGCGTTCTCCGCGCTATAAGGCTGTAAATCTCTCTCTCTCTCTCTGGGAGAATCTTACCTGTTCCGATGGCCCCTATTAAGCCTACTAGAAGATATAGGCATGATTTGGCATCCATAAATCTACAATAAGAAAGAGTGATAGCATTTAGTGGGTCGATTCGCCTTCGCAGGAAGATATTTCTGAATTTTTACCTGAAGAGGCGCAGAGGAGATGCCATCTTTACCGGGACTGGCGTGGATTCGTTGTCCATGTTGTACATCTTCAGATGTCAGAAAAAGACATAAACTTGTGATTGATAAGGTGTCGATCTCACTTTTGGCCTCGCGGCGTGCAAGATTCAAAGAAAGATTTACTATTAGCTCACGCAAACCGTTGCTAAGCCGTTTTAAACGCCATAAAACGGTAAAGTATTAGTGATTCTTTCAAATTACACAAATTGCTATAACTTTATTGCTCTCCGTGTTCTTGCTGGACTATTGTTTGCTTATTGGGTGGCCTGCATCGGTGGCGATCAAGGTCGCCGACAGCCGCTCTTGTACAAAACCCGCAAACCCAGCCCCCATTTGACAATAAGACAAATCCGAATCTATAGCACATATGTCGCTCACTGGCCTTTTACAAATTGGGTCACCAATTGAGAATGATCGTGCTCTGGTCCTTGCCCGGGGAGCTGGACCAGAGTTGTCGATTTCCTTCGGAGACTTGCACCAATCATGCATCAGTCTTACTGAGAAGCTCCAGACAGCCGGCGTGGTCTCAGGTGATGTGATAGGACTCGTCTCTCCTCATTCATTTGACACGGCCATGGCATTGGTGGGTCTGGCAACCTCGGGGCTCACCTGTGCCCCGATGGACCCTGTCACATCAAAAAATCGTTTCGAAGAAATTCTTAAGGAGACTGGTGCAAAATTACTGCTGGTAGGTGGCCTTTTGCCTATTTTCATGAAAGAAGATCGACTTGTCCAACCTCGAGCAATCACAAATTTCAAATTTTAATTGAAACCTAAACGTGCAGGTACCTCCTGTCACTGAAGCTGATAGTACTTATGCATTAGAAGCTGCTGAGAGCCTTGGCATCCCTGCCTGGCGCTTTCAACCATACGAGCCTGGCACGAAAGCCATCAAAGTTGTGCCTGTTGGTCAAGCAACTATCACCCCTCAGCCTATTCCTGAAAGGTACATAATGAAAGATATCTCTCTATTTTGTATTGAAAAAAGTGCCGTTTACGAGTGCTAATATCTTCAAATCTATGATTCTGTAACCTATTGCTCATATCACATTGCTCATCATAGCGTCGCCTGCCTGACCTACAAACCTTCGAATATATTTTGATTATGCAGGGGCCCAGCTCCAATTGCTGCAAAGCCTACAGATGTAGCCTTCTTGCTGCATACTAGCGGTACTACAAGCCGTCCTAAGCTTGTACCTATCACGCACGGAGCTGTTGCAGCCAATTTGGAAGGGCTGATCAAGACCTACGCTCTGTCATCAAAGGACGTAGCTCTGCACGTGCTGCCTTTTTTCCACGTTGCAGGTATCGTCATTGGCCTCTTATCAACATTGGCTGCTGGTGGATGCGTAGTAATCCACCCTGTATTTGATCCTTTGGCCTTTCCCCAGCTGCTTCGCAAGCACAAGGTGACTTGGTTCACTGCTGTGCCTGCCATATTCAAGGCGCTCTTAGAGCACAAAGGCCTCTTTGAAACCCAGGTACGGTCTTTTAATTTTGTTATCATTAAATTAAATTATTCTGACTTCGATCGAACTTTTTTCTCTCTCTTAAATCAGAGTGGTCTTTCTTCGGCATTGCGCTTTGTGCGCTCTGGTGCTGCCGCCATGAACTCCAAAGATGTGGAGCAATTGGAAGCTCTTCTGGGCGTGCCCCTTGTCGATTCGTATGGAATGACAGAGACAGGAGGTGGCTGTGTCTCTACCCTTCCTGGCATTGTTACTCCTCCTGGCTCTGCTGGTGTTGCCATCTCTGCCAGTCTTGAAATTAAAATCTGTGACGACGGCGGCAAAGAGATGCCTCCAGGTGAGGCAGGGGAAGTATGCCTGAGGGGTCCCAGTATTACCCCTGGGTATGTTGATAACCCAGAAGCAAATCGTGAGAGCTTCTTTGGCGATAGGTGGTTTAGAACTGGAGATCTTGGATACTTGTCTCATTCTAACAAGGGGCCAGCGGAGGTAAGTGTTCAGCGTAATGCAAATTCTTGGAATCATTCTTCTTCCCTTTCTGCAGGTCCGTGGTTGGTGTTGACTGGTCGTAAGAAAGAAATGATTAACCGTGGTGGTGAAAAGGTCTCTCCAGCAGAGGTTGAAGATGCAGCATTGCTGGTGGAGGCGGTCCATCAAGCTGTCGCTTTTCCCATGGCAGATGCTACTTATGGAGAACAAGTTGCTGTTGCTGTCGTTAGAAGACATGGATTTAGTGGTAAGCATTACGAGATTGTGTATGTATTTTTGATATTATTACATCTAGTGGTAGCTGTAGTTAATTAACATTAATCAATCGTTACTTCTTCTTTTTGTTCAGGCTTTGAAGTGCTGGAGAGCCTTGCCTATGCAGTCTTGGCTTCATGCAAAAGGTGCCTCCCTGTTTATATGGTTCCTACTATTATTTTTGTTCTCAATGATGATAGTATTCTGCCCAAGACGTCAACTGGCAAGGTTCAACGCATGGCTACTCTGGCCAAGCTCACCGCTGCTGGTATTGAGCCCACCCTGGAGGCTTCATTGGTGAGACATAGCATATACTTATTGAGTCGCGTATTAATTCTATACTTTCTAATATAATTTATTATACCTCTAACTGAATTGCTGTATTCATTACTGCAGCTGAATGCCCGTATTATCTCGTCTTTAAATTTTGTGCCTCCTGAATCAGCGCTGGAAGAAGCAACCGTGCAAATCTGGCAAAAGGTAAAATAGCGCAGTTGATATTGTTATTCTAATAAATATTCAATTCGTCGTACTATTTTAGGAGATAACGTAACCAAATTTAAATTCTCCGTGTTTCCTACAGGTGCTTGGTCTTCTGAATATTGGTGTGCTTGATGACTTTTTTGAATTGGGAGGCACCTCCATTCTGGCAGCTCGCATTGCTTTTATGGTTCAAGAGCACAGTGCCAAGTCATGCAGCGGTGCTTTTGTCCTGCAGCATCGTTCTGTGAGAGCTCTGTGCAAGGCAATAGAGAGCCTCCCCTCACCAGTACCATCTCAAGCACCTTCCCCTCTTGACTATGCCACTGCTCCTGTCGCGTCCCCACCTACTCTGTCTTTTGGTCAGGAGCAGATGTTGATGCTGCATAGTAGGGATCCAAAGAGTGGATTCTACAATCAGCCTCTTATTTTGGGACTGTTTGGCTCCGTAGATATTGAGCGTTTACACAAATGCATCGAGGTAAAAGTTGATGTTTTCAACTGGAATTGGTTCTCTATGCTTTCTCTATTCTAGGTACTTTCCAACTACTACTTTTATTTAAAATTTATATATATATATTTATTTCATGGTATGCAGTCTCTGGTTGCACGACATGATGCTCTGCGAACTACGTATACTACTCGTGGTGGCGTCTGGGTAGCTAGTATCCATTCTTCGCCTCAAATTACTTTACAGCAAGTAGATCTGAGCCACACAGAGCTTGGTATCGATTCCGGTGAATTTGAAAAAATGTTGGTCCAAGAGTCCTTTATGCCCTTTAATTTATTCAAAGAACTGCCTATCCGCGCCCAACTGTACACTCTCTCATCTTGTCACGTGCTTCTTTTAATAGTACACCATATTGCTACTGATGGTTGGAGTATGAACATTATTCAGAATGAGCTGGCAGCGATGTATCGCAGCAGCTGCAGCGTAAATGATACTGTGCCTTTACCTAGCGTAGAGGTCCCGTACACTGCCTATGCTCGTTGGCAACGAGAGCAATCTACTTCTGAGACGTATCAAGTGCATTTAAACTATTGGAAGCAGCAGCTTACTGGTATTGAACCACTCTTACTGCAGCCTGATCATCAACGCCCTGTGGTACAAAAATACGATGGTGCTCTCCACACATTCCGTGTCTCTGCAGACATCCTTGCTGGGTTAAAACGGTTCTCACAGGCTCATGGCGCAACTTTATTCATGACTACGTTGGCTGCATTCCAGATTCATATGTACAAGCTCACTGGAATGGAGCGTTTTGCTGTTGGGTCCCCGGCAGCTGGTCGCGGTCAACGATCTCTTGAAGGCACTATTGGTTATTTTGTCAACCCTCTTGCATTGGTTGCAGATCTTTCTGGAAATCCGACTGTGGCAGAGCTGTTAGAAAGGTATAGTTTTTGAGCATTGCTTCATTTGATTTTGTTCTACGTATTCTACTTCATGAAATAAACTAGTTTACTTGTCCTCATCACGGTGCAGGGTGAAGACGGCAACTTTCGATGGCTTGGATAATGCATCGGTGCCATTCGCAGAGGTAAAATTACTTGATAAAAAATCTAGTTCTTGCTATTTGTACATATCTAATCTCTACTCAATGGGTTTCTGCCTTTTTTATGCAGATTGTTGAGCACGTTCGCCTTGAGAGAAGCACTAGCTATGCTCCCATCTTTCAATTAATGTTTGTGCTTCAAGAACGAGCTTTAGATAGCACTCGTTCTTTAGACGATGCTTTGGAAATGAAACAACAGCGTCTTAGTAGTGGTGTAACTGCCAAATTTGATCTCACTTTGGAGCTTTTTGATGAGGGAGATGCTGGCCTTCTTGGTAAGTGCGAGTATCGCCTGTGTGATCTTTTCAAGTATGAGGTCAAGTAACCACATCCTTTCTTTTAAATATGTCATTTATTTGCAGGCCGTATGGAGTATTGTACTGCGCTTTTTGATGCTGATACTGTGCAGAGATGGAGTCAGCAGTATACTATCTTGTTGCATCAGCTTTGCCAAGCATCTGACTTGAAAGCTTTGACCATCAACGGTTTGAGCGTGATGCCTGATGCAGAGCACACAATAATACAAAAGTTTAGCATGGCTGAACAACGCCCTGAGTACGTTTCTGCACCTCTGGTACATGATGCATTTGATGCCATTGCCGCTTCATGTCCCAACAAGCGTTGCCTATGCTTTGAGGGAGAATGGTTGAGCTATGGTGAGGTAGCTCAGCGGGTGGCTGCAGGTGCCGCTCGCTTGTCTTCTCTGGGTGTAGGTCCTGGTGTTGTCGTTGGTCTGTTGCTAGAGCGTGACTTTGATCTGGTCATCAGTATTATGGCTGTATTGAAGGCTGGTGGTTGCTACTTGCCGTGCGATCCTTCATACCCCGATGATCGCTTGGAGGTGTATTTGGAAGACGCCAAGGCAGCACTGCTGCTTGCAAACCCGCAGCACCTTGTGCGTGCCAAGGATATGGTCGGCGATGATGTGCCTGTGGTAGATGTGAGCATTGCTGCTGATGTTGGCAGTAGCAGCGCCTTGCGTTCTCCTGGTCCTGATGACCCTGCCTACATCATTTTTACTTCTGGCTCTACCGGCCGACCCAAGGGTGTTGTCATAGCCCACCGTGGTTTGAGGGATCTGATTCCTTGGCTCGTTGATAGGCACAAGATTGGTACGCAGTAGTTGCTGGTCTACCGAATTACTTTCTTTTTCCCGCTTGTTTCTAAATTCATTTCTTCATTTTCTCACTGGTTTTTGCCCTCTTTCCATTCTGTTGCAATTGCAGTTGCTGACGACGTGGCCATCCTGACGAGCACCATTAGTTTTGATGCTCATGTTCTTCAGGTACAGTGTGTTTACAAAGCCTGCACAGTAACGTTTAATCATGCTTTTAGTAAATTTGATTAACATTTGTTTTCATTTCCCGCTCCAGATGTTCCCTCCTTTGATTGTTGGAGCTTCCTTGGTGCTGGCCGAATCAAAAGGTCATCTGGATCCTTCATATATCGTGAATCTATTAATGCAACATAGAGTGAATGAGTTCATCTTCTCAGTGCCAACCTTGGTAAGATTATATTTTACGCTCTGCTGTTATTAGTGCCAATTTTTAATTCCTCTCGGGGTATTTCCTTTTCGCTATATATGATTCATTTTTCTTTCTTTCCTACAGGCACGCGAGTATGTGAATGAGCTTCGCCGTAGTGGCTATACTCCTTACCCTCTTATGAAATCTTGGAGCGTGGGTGGTGAAAATGTGCCAGCAGAGCTGTTCCGTGATATGCAAGATGTTTTCCCGCAAGCTTGTATCATGAACGTGTATGGTCCAACTGAAGTCACTGCTGTCACTGTGCACCACCCCTTCCCCCGTAAGTTTGAATCCGTGGTAATTGGCAAACCTGATCCCAACACGCACGTGTATATTGTCGATTCTGAGCTTCGTGCTGTGCCTGTTGGCGTGCCGGGTGAGCTTTTGCTGAGTGGTCCTCGCTTGGCTCTTGGGTATGCTGGCCGACCCGACCTTACTGCTGAGAAGTTCGTTCCTAATCCTTGCCTTGACCTTGTGTCTGGTCGTGTGGACTCATCACTTGCTCCTTATTACGAGAAGGCGTACCGCACTGGTGACTTGGTTCGGTGGCGCAACGACGGCACCATTGATTTCCTTGGGCGTATTGACCGTCAGGTGAAGATCACTGGTGTACGCATCGAGCTTGGTGAAGTTGAAGCCGCATTAGAGGGAGCTGAAGGAGTGACAGGGGCTGTTGCAGCTGCTGTCGCTGACCCCACAGGCAAGCAACGTCTTGTTGGCTACATCACACCAGGCACTGTAGACACTGTTGCCATATCAGCCCACTGTCGAGGCTTGCTTGTGGCTGCTATGGTGCCCAGTGTTGTTGTGGCTTTGAATGCCTTCCCTCTTCTGCCCAACGGCAAGGTTGACGTCCGTGCTCTTCCAGCTCCAGATTGGTCTGGCGCTGGTGAAGAAGAGTACGTTGCTCCTGTGGATGACATTGAAATTGCTGTTCAGAGCGTGTTTGCTGAGGTCTTGGGCCGCCCTGCTGAGGAGGTCAGCGTGCTTTCTGATTTCTTCGCTGCTGGCGGTACCTCGCTGCAGGTGTTCCGCGCTGCTGCCTTGTTGCAGAAAGCCCTGCACATTGCTACTGTGCCTGCCACCCTTGTGCATTCTGAGCGCACTGCCCGGCGTGTTGCTGCTGCCTTGACACAGTTGATTGCTGATGGTGGCGGCGCTGAGGATGGCGCCTCGGCTGCCCCTATCCCCTGCAACGAGTGGCCTGACGCTTCACGCCCTCTGTCTGCCAACCAGGAGCAGATGTGGCTGCTGAGTAGCCTTGCCGGTGCCAGCGCTTACAACATGCCCAGCGCCCTTGATTTCTTTGATCATGCCCCTGATGCCAAGCTTCTCGGTGCTGCTCTTGACTCTGTTGCCGCTCGCCATGAGGTGCTGCGGACCGTATTCAAGCGCCAGAGGGACGGCAGCATTGTTGGCGCTGTGTTGTCTGCTGCTGAGTTCCACGTGCCTGTGCAGGTTGTGCAGGCATCTTCTGAGGAGGAGGTTGTTCGCGAGGTTGCTGCCGAGGCAGCTCGTGCGTTTGACCTTGAGACTGAGCCTCTTGTGCGTGCGAGATTGCTTGTGCGTGACTTCTCTGGCGGTGCCGGTGCTGTGCTTGCTTTAACGATGCACCACGCTGTTGGTGATGCTTGGTCTCAAGGCATTTTTTGGCGCGAGTTGTCGGCTGCTTACGATGCAGCATTAAACGGCAAATCTCCTGAGTGGTCTCCTCTACCCATTCAGTATGGCGACTATGCTGCTTGGCAGCGTGACCAGCTGACTGGTGCTTCTGGCGAGTCGCTTCGTGCTTTCTGGAGAAAGACCTTGGCTGGGGCCCCCGCTATGGCACAGCTTCCTCAGGACCGTCCTCGTCCCTCCAAGCCCACCTTCTTGGCTGGTGTTGCGCGTTCCTCGTTACCGAAAGGCTTGCTTGGCAAGCTCGAGTCTGTTGCTCGTTCCTTGCGTGTGAACATGCAGGCTGTGTTGCTTGCTGGCCTTCAAGCAGTGCTGCTGCGGTACACGGGCCAAGACGATTTGGTAGTTGGCGTTCCTGTCGCTGGTCGCGACCGCCAGGAGACTCACGGCTTGGTTGGTTACTTCATTAACACGCTCCCAGTGCGTTGCGTTGCTGTTGAAGGTGCGAGCTTTGCCGACATGGTTCTTGAGGCAAGTACTGCTACGCTTGCTGCCCTTGACCACTCTCTTCTTCCCATTGAGGAGGTCGTTGCTGCTTCAGGTGTCTCTCGCGTGCCTAATGCCAACCCTTTGTTCCAGGTGCTGTTCCAGTACTTGCCTGATGGCACTGCTTCAAAAGATTTCAGAGTTCAAGGTGTTCGGGGCGAGGCGTATGTCAATTTGGGACGTCTTCAACATGCTAAACTAGATCTCTCTCTCATAATGACGGGAGAGAGTATCCAAGCAGAGTACATGAATGAAATGTTTAATAAAGTCACTATGGAGAGGCTGTTAAATAGTTTCGTATTCGTGCTAGATCACTTAATTGGGAATATTAGTGCTCCCGCCTTGGGCAATAGCATGCTGGCTGCAGGAGATGCTCAAGAATTGGCTGAAATTTCTATGGGAGAGGAGCGCCCAGCTTATCTCTCTGCCCCTCTTGTACACGATGCGTTTGATGCCATTGCTGCCGCGTCTCCTCAGAGCCGCTGCCTCTGCTACGAGGGCGAGTGGTTGGCTTATGGGGAGGTTTCCAACCGTGTGTCAGCTCTTGCTGATCGCCTTGCCTCCCTTGGCGTGAGCCCTGGTGTGGTAGTCGGTGTGATGCTTGACAGGTCCTTTGAGTTACTCATCAGCATCTTGGCTGTGTTTAAGGCTGGTGGTGTGTACCTTCCTTGCGATCCTTCCTACCCTGATGATCGCTTGGAGGTGTACTTGGAAGACGCCAGTGCAGTTGTTGTGCTGACAGTCAGCGAGTATGCTGAGCGTGCTCGTGCTATGGTGTCTTCAGGAGTGTCTGTTGTTGATCTTAGTACTGCTGATGGTACAGTATCATCTGGCAAAGGATCTGCAGCCTTGCGTTCTCCTGGGCCTGACGACCCTGCTTATATTATTTTCACTTCTGGCTCTACTGGCAGACCCAAGGGTGTGATGATTCCTCATCGCGCCATCCTGGACCACGTGCTAGAGACAGCTGAACTCTACTCGATGGGCCCTGATGATGCTTCACTGTTGACAATCACCATTAATTTCGATCCTCATTTGATGCAAGCTCTGACGCCCTTGGTTGTTGGTGCGGGTCTGGTGATTGCCAAGCCTGATGGCCATGCTGATGGTGACTACGTGACTGGTCTTATCAGCCAACAGCGCGTCACCCACTTTGTGAGCACACCTTCTCTGGCCCTTGTCCAGTTCCAGGGCAAGTATGCGAGCGAGTGTACCGCTCTGAGGGTTGTGATGTTTGGTGGTGAGCAGTTGCCACGAGAAGTGATTACTCTGTTTGAGGACAAGGTCAGTCACCACATCCATTTTCAATCGTGCTATGTTTCTTTGCGCAATTTCATTGCATGGAGCATATATAAGTGTCCCTGCAACTTGCTCTAAATGCCCGGTTTCTTCTTTATTTCTAAACTATTTTGCAGATCCCTGGTTGCCGTGTGTACAATGTTTATGGCCCCACAGAAGCCACCATTACCGCGACAGCCCTGTTCTGCCCTCCTTCTATCGAGTTCATTTCTATTGGTCGCCCCGTGTATAACCTTCACTGCTATGTGGTCGACTCTGAGCTTCGTGCTGTGCCTGTTGGCGTGCCGGGTGAGCTTTTGCTGAGTGGTCCTCGCTTGGCTCTTGGGTATGCTGGCCGACCCGACCTTACTGCTGAGAAGTTCGTTCCTAATCCTTGCCTTGACCTTGTTTCTGGTCGTGTGGACTCGTCGCTTGCTCCTTACTACGAGAAGGCGTACCGCACTGGTGACTTGGTTCGGTGGCGCAACGATGGCACCATTGATTTCCTTGGCCGTATTGACCGTCAGGTGAAGATCACTGGTGTACGCATCGAGCTTGGTGAAGTTGAAGGAGCTCTTGAGAGCACTCCTGGCGTCACACAGTCTGTAGCTACTGCTTTGCCTGATGCGTCTGGTCAGAAGCGCTTGGTAGGATATGTTACTCCAGCCACAGTAGAGCCTGCAGCGGTGATTGCTCATTGCCGCACTTTGTTGGTTCCAGCTATGGTGCCCAGTGTTGTTGTTGCTTTGGAGAGTTTCCCTTTGTTACCAGGTGGCAAGATTGACGTTCGTGCTCTTCCAGCTCCAGATTGGTCTGGCGCTGGTGAAGAGGAGTACGTTGCTCCTGTGGATGACATTGAAATGGCTGTTCAGCGTGTGTTTGCTGAGGTCTTGGGCCGCCCTGCTGAGGAGGTCAGCGTGCTTTCTGATTTCTTCGCTGCTGGCGGTACCTCGCTGCAGGTGTTCCGCGCTGCTGCCTTGTTGCAGAAAGCCCTGCACATTGCTACTGTGCCTGCCACCCTTGTGCATTCTGAGCGCACTGCCCGGCGTGTTGCTGCTGCCTTGACACAGTTGATTGCTGATGGTGGCGGCGCTGAGGATGGCGCCTCGGCTGCCCCTATCCCCTGCAACGAGTGGCCTGACGCTTCACGCCCTCTGTCTGCCAACCAGGAGCAGATGTGGCTGCTGAGTAGCCTTGCCGGTGCCAGCGCTTACAACATGCCCAGCGCCCTTGATTTCTTTGATCATGCCCCTGATGCCAAGCTTCTCGGTGCTGCTCTTGACTCTGTTGCCGCTCGCCATGAGGTGCTGCGGACCGTATTCAAGCGCCAGAGGGACGGCAGCATTGTTGGCGCTGTGTTGTCTGCTGCTGAGTTCCACGTGCCTGTGCAGGTTGTGCAGGCATCTTCTGAGGAGGAGGTTGTTCGCGAGGTTGCTGCCGAGGCAGCTCGTGCGTTTGACCTTGAGACTGAGCCTCTTGTGCGTGCGAGATTGCTTGTGCGTGACTTCTCTGGCGGTGCCGGTGCTGTGCTTGCTTTAACGATGCACCACGCTGTTGGTGATGCTTGGTCTCAAGGCATTTTTTGGCGCGAGTTGTCGGCTGCTTACGATGCAGCATTAAACGGCAAATCTCCTGAGTGGTCTCCTCTACCCATTCAGTATGGCGACTATGCTGCTTGGCAGCGTGACCAGCTGACTGGTGCTTCTGGCGAGTCGCTTCGTGCTTTCTGGAGAAAGACCTTGGCTGGGGCCCCCGCTATGGCACAGCTTCCTCAGGACCGTCCTCGTCCCTCCAAGCCCACCTTCTTGGCTGGTGTTGCGCGTTCCTCGTTACCGGAAGGCCTGCTTGGCAAGCTCGAGTCTGTTGCTCGTTCCTTGCGTGTGAACATGCAGGCTGTGTTGCTTGCTGGCCTTCAAGCAGTGCTGCTGCGGTACACGGGCCAAGACGATTTGGTAGTCGGCGTGCCTGTCGCTGGTCGCGACCGCCAGGAGACTCAAAGTTTGGTTGGCTACTTCATCAACACGCTTCCAGTGCGTTGCGTTGCTGTTGAAGGTGCGAGCTTTGCCGACATGGTTCTTGAGGCAAGTACTGCTACGCTTGCTGCCCTTGACCACTCTCTTCTTCCCATTGAGGAGGTCGTTGCTGCTTCAGGTGTCTCTCGCGTGCCTAATGCCAACCCTCTTTTCCAGGTGCTGTTCCAGTACTTGCCTGAGGGCACCGGAAGAGCTACTTTTAAAATTGGCAGTGGTGAGGCCGGCCCTTTCAGTAAGATGGCTGGGTTGAGCCATGCAAAGTTGGACTTGACCTTCACTGTTAGTGGTGATACCTTGTTAGCTGAGTATATGTCGGAGCTGTTCGATGCGCCAACCATTGATCGTTTGTTAAGCAGCTTTGTCAACCTACTAGAGCAGCTTGTTGATGACTCTAGACGTCCAGCTCTGAGTTGCAGCCTCCTTGGCCCTCGCGATGCTTTTGAAGCAGCAAGGTTCTCCATGGGTCCCGAACGCCCTGAGTACGTTTCTGCACCTCTGGTGCATGATTCATTTGATGCCATTGCCGCATCATATCCCAGTAAGCGTTGCCTGTGCTTTGAGGGAGAATGGTTGAACTATGGTGAGGTAGCTCAGCGGGTGGCTGCAGGTGCCGCTCGCTTGTCTTCTCTGGGTGTAGGTCCTGGTGTTGTCGTTGGTCTGTTGCTAGAGCGTGACTTTGATCTGGTCATCAGTATTATGGCTGTATTGAAGGCTGGTGGTTGCTACTTGCCGTGCGATCCTTCATACCCCGATGATCGCTTGGAGGTGTATTTGGAAGACGCCAAGGCAGCACTGCTGCTTGCAAACCCGCAGCACCTTGTGCGTGCCAAGGATATGGTCGGCGATGATGTGCCTGTGGTAGATGTGAGCATTGCTGCTGATGTTGGCAGTAGCAGCGCCTTGCGTTCTCCTGGTCCTGATGACCCTGCCTACATCATTTTTACTTCTGGCTCTACCGGCCGACCCAAGGGTGTTGTCATAGCCCACCGTGGTTTGAGGGATCTGATTCCTTGGCTCGTTGATAGGCACAAGATTGGTACGCAGTAGTTGCTGGTCTACCGAATTACTTTCTTTTTCCCGCTTGTTTCTAAATTCATTTCTTCATTTTCTCACTGGTTTTTGCCCTCTTTCCATTCTGTTGCAATTGCAGTTGCTGACGACGTGGCCATCCTGACGAGCACCATTAGTTTTGATGCTCATGTTCTTCAGGTACAGTGTGTTTACAAAGCCTGCACAGTAACGTTTAATCATGCTTTTAGTAAATTTGATTAACATTTGTTTTCATTTCCCGCTCCAGATGTTCCCTCCTTTGATTGTTGGAGCTTCCTTGGTGCTGGCCGAATCAAAAGGTCATCTGGATCCTTCATATATCGTGAATCTATTAATGCAACATAGAGTGAATGAGTTCATCTTCTCAGTGCCAACCTTGGTAAGATTATATTCTACGCTCTGCTGTTATTAGTGCCAATTTTTAATTCCTCTCGGGGTATTTCCTTTTCGCTATATATGATTCATTTTTCTTTCTTTCCTACAGGCACGCGAGTATGTGAATGAGCTTCGCCGTAGTGGCTATACTCCTTACCCTCTTATGAAATCTTGGAGCGTGGGTGGTGAAAATGTGCCAGCAGAGCTGTTCCGTGATATGCAAGATGTTTTCCCGCAAGCTTGTATCATGAACGTGTATGGTCCAACTGAAGTCACTGCTGTCACTGTGCACCACCCCTTCCCCCGTAAGTTTGAATCCGTGGTAATTGGCAAACCTGATCCCAACACGCACGTGTATATTGTCGATTCTAAGCTTCGTGCTGTGCCTGTTGGCGTGCCGGGTGAGCTTTTGCTGAGTGGTCCTCGCTTGGCTCTTGGGTATGCTGGCCAACCCGACCTTACTGCTGAGAAGTTCGTTCCTAATCCTTGCCTTGACCTTGTGTCTGGTCGTGTGGAGGCATCACTTGCTCCTTATTACGAGAAGGCGTACCGCACTGGTGACTTGGTTCGGTGGCGCAACGACGGCACCATTGATTTCCTTGGCCGTATTGACCGTCAGGTGAAGATCACTGGTGTACGCATCGAGCTTGGTGAAGTTGAAGCCGCATTAGAGGGAGCTGAAGGAGTGACAGGGGCTGTTGCAGCTGCTGTCGCTGACCCCACAGGCAAGCAACGTCTTGTTGGCTACATCACACCAGGCACTGTAGACACTGTTGCCATAACAGCCCACTGTCGAGGCTTGCTTGTGGCTGCTATGGTGCCCAGTGTTGTTGTGGCTTTGAATGCCTTCCCTCTTCTGCCCAACGGCAAGGTTGACGTCCGTGCTCTTCCAGCTCCAGATTGGACTGGCGCTGGTGAAGAGGAGTACGTTGCTCCTGTGGATGACATTGAAATTGCTGTTCAGAGCGTGTTTGCTGAGGTCTTGGGCCGCCCTGCTGAGGAGGTCAGCGTGCTCTCTGATTTCTTCGCTGCTGGTGGTACCTCCCTGCAGGTGTTCCGCGCTGCTGCCTTGTTGCAGAAAGCCCTGCACATTGCTACTGTGCCTGCCACCCTTGTGCATTCTGAGCGCACTGCCCGGCGTGTTGCTGCTGCCTTGACACAGTTGATTGCTGATGGTTGCGGCGATGAGAATGGCGCCTCGGCTGCCCCTATCCCCTGCAACGAGTGGCCTGACGCTTCACGCCCTCTGTCTGCCAACCAGGAGCAGATGTGGCTGCTGAGTAGCCTTGCCGGTGCCAGCGCTTACAACATGCCCAGCGCCCTTGATTTCTTTGATCATGCCCCTGATGCCAAGCTTCTCGGTGCTGCTCTTGACTCTGTTGCCGCTCGCCATGAGGTGCTGCGGACCGTATTCAAGCGCCAGAGGGACGGCAGCATTGTTGGCGCTGTGTTGTCTGCTGCTGAGTTCCACGTGCCTGTGCAGGTTGTGCAGGCATCTTCTGAGGAGGAGGTTGTTCGCGAGGTTGCTGCCGAGGCAGCTCGTGCGTTTGACCTTGAGACTGAGCCTCTTGTGCGTGCGAGATTGCTTGTGCGTGACTTCTCTGGCGGTGCCGGTGCTGTGCTTGCTTTAACGATGCACCACGCTGTTGGTGATGCTTGGTCTCAAGGCATTTTTTGGCGCGAGTTGTCGGCTGCTTACGATGCAGCATTAAACGGCAAATCTCCTGAGTGGTCTCCTCTACCCATTCAGTATGGCGACTATGCTGCTTGGCAGCGTGACCAGCTGACTGGTGCTTCTGGCGAGTCGCTTCGTGCTTTCTGGAGAAAGACATTGGCTGGCGCCCCCGCTATGGCACAGCTTCCTCAGGACCGTCCTCGTCCTTCTAAGCCCACCTTCTTGGCTGGTGTTGCGCGTTCCTCGTTACCGGAAGGCCTGCTTGGCAAGCTCGAGTCTGTTGCTCGTTCCTTGCGTGTGAACATGCAGGCTGTGTTGCTTGCTGGCCTTCAAGCGGTGCTGCTGCGGTACACGGGCCAAGACGATTTGGTAGTCGGCGTGCCTGTCGCTGGTCGCGACCGCCAGGAGACTCAAAGTTTGGTTGGCTACTTCATCAACACGCTTCCAGTGCGTTGCGTTGCTGTTGAAGGTGCGAGCTTTGCCGACATGGTTCTTGAGGCAAGTACTGCTACGCTTGCTGCCCTTGACCACTCTCTTCTTCCCATTGAGGAGGTCGTTGCTGCTTCAGGTGTCTCTCGCGTGCCTAATGCCAACCCTCTTTTCCAGGTGCTGTTCCAGTACTTGCCTGAGGGCACCGGAAGAGCTACTTTTAAAATTGGCAGTGGTGAGGCCGGCCCTTTCAGTAAGATGGCTGGGTTGAGCCATGCAAAGTTGGACTTGACCTTCACTGTTAGTGGTGATACCTTGTTAGCTGAGTATATGTCGGAGCTGTTCGATGCGCCAACCATTGATCGTTTGTTAAGCAGCTTTGTCAACCTACTAGAGCAGCTTGTTGATGACTCTAGACGTCCAGCTCTGAGTTGCAGCCTCCTTGGCCCTCGCGATGCTTTTGAAGCAGCAAGGTTCTCCATGGGTCCCGAACGCCCTGAGTACGTTTCTGCACCTCTGGTGCATGATTCATTTGATGCCATTGCCGCATCATATCCCAGTAAGCGTTGCCTGTGCTTTGAGGGAGAATGGTTGAACTATGGTGAGGTAGCTCAGCGGGTGGCTGCAGGTGCCGCTCGCTTGGCCTCTCTGGGTGTAGGTCCTGGTGTCGTAGTAGGTATTATGATGGACCGATCATTCGATTTGGTTATTAGCATTCTTTCAGTACTTAAGGCTGGTGGTTGCTACTTGCCTTGTGACCCGGCTTACCCCGACGATCGCTTGTCGGTGTATTTGGAAGATGGCAGTGCGTTCCTCGTGCTCGCGTCTCTCAAGCACGCTGAGCGTGCCAAGTCTATGGTTGACGATGGCATTCCTGTTCTGGATATTACTACAGATGCTGCGGTTACTCCTGCTGCTGTAGGCAACGTGCCTCTTCGCCAGCTTGGTCCAGACGACCCTGCTTATATTATTTTCACTTCTGGTTCTACTGGCAGGCCCAAGGGTGTCGTAGTAGCCCATCGTGGTTTGAGGGATCTGATGCCTTGGTTGGTCGATATGTATGAGCTCAGTAAGTGTCTGTTCCAACCTTAGATATGCCCCCTGTATTAACTTGCTTCTTTTTCTGCCTTTAGCCCAATTTTCTAATCGTTTTCACTTCCTTTCCTTCCCCTGCTACAGCCAACGCTGACAATATAATGTTCAGTAACACCATCAGCTTTGATGCCCACGTGCTTCAGGTCTTTCCCCCTTTGACTGTGGGTGCCAGCCTTGTGATCGCCAAGCCTGAGGGTCACTTTGACCCACCTTATATGGTGGATTTGATTCTTGAGCAGAGCATCACTGGGTTCATGTTTACCGTGCCTACTCTTGCACGCGAGTATGTTTCAGAGCTTAAGCAGCGTAGCAGTCCTAGGTACTTTCCAATGCGCGCCTGGGGTGTTGGAGGCGAGAGTGTCCCAGCTGATGTTGTCCGGCAAATGCACGACGTCTTTCCCAACCTCAACCCCATCAACACCTATGGGCCAACTGAGGTGACGGCAGTTGCTGTGCACTACACCTTCCACCGTGGATTTGAAACCGTAGTAATTGGCAAGCCAGATGCTAACCTTCACTGCTATGTGGTCGATTCTGAGCTTCGTGCTGTGCCTGTTGGCGTGCCGGGTGAGCTTTTGCTGAGCGGTCCTCGCTTGGCTCTTGGGTATGCTGGCCAACCCGACCTTACTGCTGAGAAGTTCGTTCCTAATCCTTGCCTTGACCTTGTGTCTGGTCGTGTGGAGGCATCACTTGCTCCTTATTACGAGAAGGCGTACCGCACTGGTGACTTGGTTCGGTGGCGCAACGACGGCACCATTGATTTCCTTGGGCGTATTGACCGTCAGGTGAAGATCACTGGTGTACGCATCGAGCTTGGTGAAGTTGAAGCCGCATTAGAGGGAGCTGAAGGAGTGACAGGGGCTGTTGCAGCTGCTGTCGCTGACCCCACAGGCAAGCAACGTCTTGTTGGCTACATCACACCAGGCACTGTAGACACTGTTGCCATATCAGCCCACTGTCGAGGCTTGCTTGTGGCTGCTATGGTGCCCAGTGTTGTTGTGGCTTTGAATGCCTTCCCTCTTCTGCCCAACGGCAAGGTTGACGTCCGTGCTCTTCCAGCTCCAGATTGGTCTGGCGCTGGTGAAGAGGAGTACGTTGCTCCTGTGGATGACATTGAAATTGCTGTTCAGAGCGTGTTTGCTGAGGTCTTGGGCCGCCCTTCTGAGGAGGTCAGCGTGCTTTCTGATTTCTTCGCTGCTGGTGGTACCTCGCTGCAGGTGTTCCGCGCTGCTGCCTTGTTGCAGAAAGCCCTGCACATTGCTACTGTGCCTGCCACCCTTGTGCATTCTGAGCGCACTGCCCGGCGTGTTGCTGCTGCCTTGACACAGTTGATTGCTGATGGTTGCGGCGATGAGAATGGCGCCTCGGCTGCCCCTATCCCCTGCAACGAGTGGCCTGACGCTTCACGCCCTCTGTCTGCCAACCAGGAGCAGATGTGGCTGCTGAGTAGCCTTGCCGGTGCCAGCGCTTACAACATGCCCAGCGCCCTTGATTTCTTTGATCATGCCCCTGATGCCAAGCTTCTTGGTGCTGCTCTTGACTCTGTTGCCGCTCGCCATGAGGTGCTGCGCACCGTATTCAAGCGCCAGAGGGACGGCAGCATTGTTGGCGCTGTGTTGCCTGCCGCTGAGTTCCACGTGCCTGTGCAGGTTGTGCAGGCATCTTCTGAGGAGGAGGTTGTTCGCGAGGTTGCTGCCGAGGCAGCTCGTGCGTTTGACCTTGAGACTGAGCCTCTTGTGCGTGCGAGATTGCTTGTGCGTGACTTCTCTGGCGGTGCCGGTGCTGTGCTTGCTTTAACGATGCACCACGCTGTTGGTGATGCTTGGTCTCAAGGTATCTTTTGGCGCGAGTTGTCGGCTGCTTACGATGCAGCATTAAACGGCAAATCTCCTGAGTGGTCTCCTCTACCCATTCAGTATGGCGACTATGCTGCTTGGCAGCGTGACCAGCTGACTGGTGCTTCTGGCGAGTCGCTTCGTGCTTTCTGGAGAAAGACCTTGGCTGGGGCCCCCGCTATGGCACAGCTTCCTCAGGACCGTCCTCGTCCTTCTAAGCCCACCTTCTTGGCTGGTGTTGCGCGTTCCTCGTTACCGAAAGGCCTGCTTGGCAAGCTCGAGTCTGTTGCTCGTTCCTTGCGTGTGAACATGCAGGCTGTGTTGCTTGCTGGCCTTCAAGCAGTGCTGCTGCGGTACACGGGCCAAGACGATTTGGTAGTCGGCGTGCCTGTCGCTGGTCGCGACCGCCAGGAGACTCACGGCTTGGTTGGTTACTTCATTAACACGCTCCCAGTGCGTTGCGTTGCTGTTGAAGGTGCGAGCTTTGCCGACATGGTTCTTGAGGCAAGTACTGCTACGCTTGCTGCCCTTGACCACTCTCTTCTTCCCATTGAGGAGGTCGTTGCTGCTTCAGGTGTCTCTCGCGTGCCTAATGCCAACCCTCTTTTCCAGGTGCTGTTCCAGTACTTGCCTGAGAGCACCGGACGAGCTTCTTATGCGTTTGGAGGTGGAGTAGTGGCCCGCGCCTTTGACAAAATGGCTGGGTTAAGTCATGCAAAGATGGATTTGTTCTTCACTGTCGGCAAAGATGCTGTCTTGGCTGAGTACATAACTGATTTATTTGATCCGCCAACCATTGATCGTTTGTTAAGTAGCTTTGTCAACATACTGGAGCAGCTTGTTGATGACTCTAGACATCCAGCACTTAGTGGAAGCCTCCTCGGCCCTCGTGACGCATTGGAAGCAGCAAGGATGTCTATGGGAGTTGAGCGCCCAGCTTACCTCTCTGCCCCTCTTGTTCATGATGCATTTGATGCCATTGCTGCTGCTTCTCCCGAGCGTCAGTGCTTGTACTTTGAGGGAGAATGGTTGAGCTATGGTGAGGTAGCTCAGCGGGTGGCTGCAGGTGCCGCTCGCTTGGCTTCTCTGGGTGTAGGTCCTGGTGCAGTAGTAGGCGTGATGATCGACAGATCTTTTGAGCTTGTTATCAGCATTCTTTCAGTGCTGAAGGCTGGTGGCGTGTATTTACCTTGCGATCCTTCTTACCCTGATGACCGTCTTCAAATTTACTTGGAGGACGGCAAAGCAGTGGTATTACTGGTTGAGTCACAGCACGCATCTCGAGCTGCAGGCTTTGCTAATGGCCATTCTCGCGTGGTTGATGTTTCTGAGCTGCCGACTGGCAGTGCCAAAGGCGCTGTTGTTGGCAGAGTGGGTGCTGATGATCCCGCATACCTCATTTTCACATCAGGCTCTACTGGTAGACCCAAGGGTGTTGTTGTTCCTCATCGTGGTTTCAGAGACCACATAAATGGTAGCATTGAGTTCTACGAGATGAATGCGGATGACAAAGCGTTGCTTACTATTACTATCAATTTCGATCCTCACATCACTCAGATGTTTATGCCCTTAATTTTGGGTGGTGGTCTTGTGATTGCCAAGCCAGAGGCGCATACTGATGGCGATTACATGATGGACCTTATTGCTATAACTGGGGCAACCCACTTTGTGAGCACCCCATCCTTGGCAATGCTGCAGTTTGCAGGCTCTAGGGCCAAGGACTGCACTCAATTGCGCTCTGTCATGCTCTGCGGTGAACCCCTCCCTCAAAAGGCCATTGATTTCTTGGCAGTTCAGGTAAGTACTTGTTTTTATCTTTCCCTTTTACATTCATTGAATGTATATTATCTATCTTTTCTACTCTAAATCTCTTTGCTAAAAAAGTGTTGTTTTTCTACAGGTGCCTGGCGCTCTTATGTATAATGGCTATGGCCCCACGGAGGCCTCTGTTATTGCAACAGAGACAGCTCTGCCTGTCGGGTGTGATGCCATTACCATTGGTAGACCGGTACAGAACCTACATAGTTACATCGTTGATTCTTCATTGCGCCCTGTGCCTGTTGGCGTGCCGGGTGAGCTTTTGCTGAGCGGTCCTCGCTTGGCTCTTGGGTATGCTGGCCAACCCGACCTTACTGCTGAGAAGTTCGTTCCTAATCCTTGCCTTGACCTTGTTTCTGGTCGTGTGGACTCATCGCTTGCTCCTTACTACGAGAAGGCGTACCGCACTGGTGACTTGGTTCGGTGGCGCAACGACGGCACCATTGATTTCCTTGGCCGTATTGACCGTCAGGTGAAGATCACTGGTGTACGCATCGAGCTTGGTGAAGTTGAAGGAGCTCTTGAGAGCACTCCTGGCGTCACACAGTCTGTAGCTACTGCTTTGCCTGATGCGTCTGGTCAGAAGCGCTTGGTAGGATATGTTACTCCAGCCACAGTAGAGCCTGCAGCGGTGATTGCTCATTGCCGCACTTTGTTGGTTCCAGCTATGGTGCCCAGTGTTGTTGTTGCTTTGGAGAGTTTCCCTTTGTTACCAGGTGGCAAGATTGACGTTCGTGCTCTTCCAGCTCCTGATTGGTCTGGTGCTGGTGAAGAGGAGTACGTTGCTCCTGTGGATGACATTGAAATTGCTGTTCAGCGTGTGTTTGCTGAGGTCTTGGGCCGCCCTGTTGAGGAGGTCAGCGTGCTTTCTGATTTCTTCGCTGCTGGCGGTACCTCGCTGCAGGTGTTCCGCGCTGCTGCTTTGTTGCAGAAAGCCCTGCACATTGCTACTGTGCCTGCCACCCTTGTGCATTCTGAGCGCACTGCCCGGCGTGTTGCTGCTGCCTTGACACAGTTGACTGTTGATGGTGGCGGCGACGAGGATGGCGCTTCGTCTGCCCCTATTCCTTGCAACAAGTGGCCCGATGCTTCACGCCCTCTGTCTGCCAACCAGGAGCAGATGTGGTCTATTCTATCCACCGACCCTAAGACGTCTGCATATAATATGCCATATGGTCTGCACTTGACTGGAGCGCTGAATGTTGATGCGTTGCGTACTGCAATTTCTGCCATTATGGAGCGACATGCTATTCTTAGGTAGAAACTATTTGCTTTAACGGCATTCGTTTGCATTGTATCTGCTTGAAATACACGTTCTAACTCTAATTCTTAATTCCATTCTCTTTTTTTTTTTTTTTTCGTATTCGTAGGATGCGTTTCTTTGAGAGTGACGAAGGCATTGTGCTTGGTAGCATTGTAGATACCTCTTTAATTTCCCATCCTCTCCACATTCATTCGGAGACTATTAACGTCTCAAAAATTACTGCAGCTCTTGAAAACGAGGGCAAGCGGGTGCTGGATCTTTCCAAAGGAACAGTTTTTGCTGCGTGCCTGTATATAGTTGATGATGGCAGCTCTCTGCTCGCCATTACTCTGCATCACGCTGCTGCAGATGGCTGGTCAATCGGAATCTTCAATAGGGAACTCTCTCAATTATACAATGCTGCAATGCAAGGCGTTGCTGCTGATCTCATTGCTTTGCCCATCCAATACGCTGATTATGCTGCTTGGCAACAAGACTATTTGCGAAGTGAAGGTGCAGTGAAAGAGAAGCAATTTTGGAAATCGACTCTTGCTGGTGTTCCCGCAATGCTGCAGCTCCCAACTGACAGACCTCGCCCTGAGAGCCCAACGGGCGAAGGATGCAAGTTTTCTGGACGATTTAATGCAGAGCTTGTGTGCCAAGCTGCTCAATTTGCTTCACAAAATCATATTAATATGCAAAGCGTTCTCCTTGCAGCTGTACAAGTGCTTCTCATGCGGTATAGTGGTCAAGATGATCTCGTTATTGGTGTACCTACGGCAGGTCGCGACCGCCTTGAGACACATGGTTTGATTGGTTACTTTATCAACACTATGCCTGTGCGCTGTGCTGCAGCTGAAGACACTAACTTTTTAAAACTGGCTAGGAACGCGTCTCAGGCTACTATTGCAGCACTCGCCCATGCCCACCTCCCTCTTCAGCAAATTGTTGAATTGACCCATGCAGCTCGCATTCCTGGTGCCAACCCTTTGATCCAGGTCATGTGCCAATACATGCCTAAGAGTGACATTTCCCAGCCTAAATTTGCCGGATTAGAGATGAATGAGATGCGTGCTGGTAGTCTTGCACAGGCTAAATTCGATCTTGCCTTCCATTTCAGTGATGGAGGAGAATTCGCGATTGAATACATGGCCGAGTTGTTTGATGGTGCGACAATAGAAAGATTTGCAGAGAGTCTCGCGTGCCTGCTGACTGACGCATTAGTGAATCCTGTTCAGTCTGTATTTGGCTTATCTATGGTTGGTAAAGGAGATTTGAGGTTATTGCAGCGCTTTAGTAAGGGTGCAGCACGTCCTGAGTTCTTAGCAGAGCCATTAGTGCATCAGGCGTTTGAAGTCATTGTTGCTTCAAGCCCTAGTAAGACATGCCTGGTTTATGGAGATTATGAATTAAGCTATTTAGAGGTTAGTTTCGGTATACTATCTATCTAAATTGTTAGTGTTGTGATTGTTCTTAATCACTCACTCACCATCGATTTTTTGACTGCTCTAATTTTTGTGCAGGTCAACCACCGTGCCAATCGGCTCGCTCACTGGCTCATTGAGAATGGTGTCAAGCAGGAGACTATCGTTGGTGTCATGGTAGAGAGATCATTTGATTTGATAATATCTATCTTGGCTATCTTAAAGTCTGGAGGTGGCTACCTACCTCTTGATCCAAGCTACCCTCCTGAGCGTTTGGCTATTTACGCAGAGGACGCCAAGGCTGCCATCGTCTTGACACAATCTCACCTCCTCACAAACGCAGCTGAGCTTGGTGGTGATGGCGCTCTAATTAAAGCAATTGATACCCTGGATCTTGATTCTTACCCTGTTATTAATCCAGGTATTCAGATTGATTCAGAAAGCACGTCTCTAATTCTCTTCACTTCCGGTTCTACTGGCAGACCCAAGGGTGTGCAACACGCCCACCGCCACTTACGTGATCTTCTCTTAAGTATGAGAGATTACTTTAAAATTGGACCTGACGACGTTATTATGTTGACCAATACTATTTGTTTTGATGTACATGCCTTGCAAATCTTTGCGCCACTCATGTTTGGAGCGAAGTTAGTTTTGGTTGAGCCCGAGGGCCACGTCAATGGCGAGTTGGTAACTTCACTTTGGTGGCGCCACAAAGTCACTGGTATGATCTTCACTGTGCCATTCCTTGCCAAAGAATACCTTAATAACCTGCATGAACCCTACCCTCACATGCGTATGTGGGGTATGGGTGGCGATGCTGTTCCTTTGGACATCGTTCGCAAAATGCAAGAGGTGTTCCCGAACATCGACGGTCCAGTGAATAGTTATGGTCCTACTGAAGGAAATGTGGTAACGCAGTTCCGTTTCTCTAAAGATTCTAGTTCTCCTTTGATTGGTAGACCGGATGATAATGTGCATTGCTACATTGTTGATGCTAATATGGAATTGGTGCCCGTCGGTGTGCCTGGTGAGCTACTTCTAAGTGGTCCTCGTCTGGCAAAGGGTAAGATTATAAATTCGGTATTTGCTATTTTGAATTAAGAGACTATCACATTAATGTTATCTCCTTCGAAATATGATTACTTCTATTATCTCTATTGCAGGATACATTGGCCGCCCTGATTTGACCAAGGAGAAATTTGTGTCAAACCCTTGCTACGACATGATGTCTGCCTCTCTACCGACAAAATTACAGGAGCATTACCGCATCGTGTATCGTACAGGAGATTTAGTTCGCTGGAGAACAGATGGAAACCTTGAATTCCTCGGTGAGTGTATACTATTCAAGGATGATTTTTATTTTGTTGAACATTAAAGAATTTCAACTTGAAGTTATTGAATTGACACTATTTTGCTTATATTTTAAAATATGCTTTCCTCTCTTTTTTCAGGTCGTATTGATAGACAGACCAAAGTCAATGGTGTTCGTATTGAGCTTGGTGAGGTAGAATACGCTTTGGGTGGAGCAGTAGGTGTAAAATCTGCTGTTGCAGCAGCTGTAGCTGATAATGAGGGAACCAAGCGGCTGGTGGGATATGTTACCCCTGCAGGCATACAACCCTCTGATGTGCTTGCACACTGTCAGGCTACTTTACTGGCTGCCATGGTACCTAGTGTTATTCTTGCACTTGATAGTTTCCCCCTGCTGCCTAATGGAAAGGTTGATGTACGTTCCTTGCCTGTTCCCGATTGGGCTGACGATCTTACAATCGAGGAGTATGTGGCTCCAGCTGACGAGACGGAGGTCCTTGTTCAACGTGCATTTGCTGAAGTTCTTGGCCGTCCTGCTGAGGAGATCAGTGTCTTTGCTGATTTCTTTGCTGCCGGAGGTACCTCTCTTCAAGTGTTTAGAGTGACTGCCTTGTTGCGCAAATATCTTGATTTGGGTTCTGTTGCCGCAACACTGATTCACTCACAGCGCACAGTTCGCGGTATTGCCTCAACTTTGTCAACTCAGGCAGGAAATGGAATTGAAACTGAGGATCAATCTATTATAGCCAAACAATGGGATGATGAAAAGCGCCCCCTGTCTGCCAACCAAGAACAGATGTGGCTGCTAAGCACCCTTGCCGGTGCTAGTGCGTATAACATGCCGAGCGCTTTAGACCTCGATCGTGTTCCTGATGGCAAGGCTCTAGGAGCTGCTCTAGATGCTATTGCTACTCGTCATGAAGTCTTACGCATTCAATTCCAGCGCCAACGTGATGGTCGCGTTGTTGGAGTTGTAATCCCTGCTTGTAAATTCAAAGTGCCCTTGCGGGTAGTGGTAGCCTCTTCAAAGGAGGAAGAAGCAAAGGCGGTCACTGCGGAAGTATCAGCTCCATTTGACCTTGAATCAGAGCCTCTTGTTCGTTCTCTTATGGTACTGCGAACTATTGATGGAAATACTACTGGAGCTGTGGTTGTTGTTAACATGCATCACTCTGTGAGCGACGGATGGTCTCAAGATATTCTCTGGCGGGAGCTCTCCTCGGCTTACAAAGCCATATTAAACGGCAAGTCTCCTGAGTGGCCTCCTCTGCCCATTCAGTATGGCGACTATGCTGCTTGGCAGCGTGATCAGCTGACTGGTGCTTCTGGCGAGTCCCTTCGCGCTTTCTGGAGAAAGACTTTGGCCGGGGCCCCCGCTATGGTGCAGCTTCCTCAAGACCGCCCACGCCCATCAAACCCAACGTCTGCTGCTGGCATGGTACGTTACCCTGTGCCTGAAGGCTTGTTAGACAGATTAAAATCAATGGCAGCTTCAATTCGGGTCAACATGCAAGCTTTGTTGCTTGCTGGGCTTCAAGTTGTGCTACTTCGCTACTCCGGCCAAGACGATTTGGTAATTGGAGTACCTGTTGCTGGCCGCGACCGTCAGGAGACCCATAATCTCATAGGGTACTTTATCAATACCCTGCCAGTTCGTTGCTTGGCTGTTGAAGGTACTAGTTTTGCAGACATGGTACGTGGAGCGAGTGCTGCTATGATTGCCGCCCTCGACCACTCGTTGCTTCCTCTTGAAGAAGTCGTCGCTGCTGCTGGTGTATCCCGCGTGCCTAACGTAAATCCATTGTTCCAAGTGCTCTTCCAATACCTCCCTACTATTCCAACAGATGAAGATCGCCTGTTGGGTGATATTCCTTGCCACTCGTACAGTGGAGGAGGCTCTTCGGGTCAAGCAAAGATGGACTTTGCTTTGACTATGCACCCCAAGCTTCTCATTGTTGAATACATGGCTGAATTGTTTGATGAAGTAACAATTGAACGTATTTTGGGAAGTATGATTAGCACTTTGCAACACATGGCAGACTCTATTCAAGCTCCAGCACTTAGCGGCACTCTCCTTGGAGCAAAGGATGCTAGTGAATTAGCTGCTTTATCAATGGCAGTTGAGAAACCTGGCTATATAACTGCTGTTTTACCTCATGAACAGTTTGAATTGAATGCTTCTGCTTCTCCAGAGCGTCGTTGTCTGTGTTACGAGGGAGAATGGCTCGATTACGACGAGGTTGCTCAGCGTGTGGCTGCAGGTGCAGCTCGCTTGGCTTCTCTGGGTGTAGGTCCTGGTGTGGTAGTCGGTGTGATGCTTGACAGGTCCTTTGAGTTACTCATCAGCATCTTGGCTGTGTTTAAGGCTGGTGGTGTGTACCTTCCTTGCGATCCTTCCTACCCTGATGATCGCTTGGAGGTGTACTTGGAAGACGCCAGTGCAGTTGTTGTGCTGACAGTCAGCGAGTATGCTGAGCGTGCTCGTGCTATGGTGTCTTCAGGAGTGTCTGTTGTTGATCTCAGTACTGCTGATGGTACAGTATCATCTGGCAAAGGATCTGCAGCCTTGCGTTCTCCTGGGCCTGACGACCCTGCTTATATTATTTTCACTTCTGGCTCTACTGGCAGACCCAAGGGTGTGATGATTCCTCATCGCGCCATCCTGGACCACGTGCTAGAGACAGCTGAACTCTACTCGATGGGCCCTGATGATGCTTCACTGTTGACAATCACCATTAATTTCGATCCTCATTTGATGCAAGCTCTGACGCCCTTGGTTGTTGGTGCGGGTCTGGTGATTGCCAAGCCTGATGGCCATGCTGATGGTGACTACGTGACTGGTCTTATCAGCCAACAGCGCGTGACCCACTTTGTGAGCACACCTTCTCTGGCCCTTGTCCAGTTCCAGGGCAAGTATGCGAGCGAGTGTACCGCTCTGAGGGTTGTGATGTTTGGTGGTGAGCAGTTGCCACGAGAAGTGATTACTCTGTTTGAGGACAAGGTCAGTCACCACATCCATTTTCAATCGTGCTATGTTTCTTTGCGCAATTTCATTGCATGGAGCATATATAAGTGTCCCTGCAACTTGCTCTAAATGCCCGGTTTCTTCTTTATTTCTAAACTATTTTGCAGATCCCTGGTTGCCGTGTGTACAATGTTTATGGCCCCACAGAAGCCACCATTACCGCGACAGCCCTGTTCTGCCCTCCTTCTATCGAGTTCATTTCTATTGGTCGCCCCGTGTATAACCTTCACTGCTATGTGGTCGACTCTGAGCTTCGTGCTGTGCCTGTTGGCGTGCCGGGTGAGCTTTTGCTGAGTGGTCCTCGCTTGGCTCTTGGGTATGCTGGCCGACCCGACCTTACTGCTGAGAAGTTCGTTCCTAATCCTTGCCTTGACCTTGTTTCTGGTCGTGTGGACTCATCGCTTGCTCCTTACTATGAGAAGGCGTACCGCACTGGTGACTTGGTTCGGTGGCGCAACGACGGCACCATTGATTTCCTTGGCCGCATTGACCGTCAGGTGAAGATCACTGGTGTACGCATCGAGCTTGGTGAAGTTGAAGGAGCTCTTGAGAGCACTCCTGGCGTCACACAGTCTGTAGCTACTGCTTTGCCTGATGCGTCTGGTCAGAAGCGCTTGGTAGGATATGTTACTCCAGCCACAGTAGAGCCTGCAGCGGTGATTGCTCATTGCCGCACTTTGTTGGTTCCAGCTATGGTGCCCAGTGTTGTTGTTGCTTTGGAGAGTTTCCCTTTGTTACCAGGTGGCAAGATTGACGTTCGTGCTCTTCCAGCTCCTGATTGGTCTGGCGCTGGTGAAGAGGAGTACGTTGCTCCTGTGGATGACATTGAAATTGCTGTTCAGCGTGTGTTTGCTGAGGTCTTGGGCCGCCCTGCTGAGGAGGTCAGCGTTGAGGCTGACTTTTATGCTGCTGGTGGCACATCATTACAGGTTTTCCGCGCTGTGGCACTTTTAGCAGATCAAATTGGAGTGCATGTTCCGGCAACTGATTTTATCGCTACTCCTACAGCTCGCCAGGTTGCCTATATCATTAAAAAGAAGCAACGGTTGGCTGGCGCCTTGGATTTAGATATAGTGTATGCAAAGGATTGGACAGATAATGAACGCCCTGTTTCGTCTGGACAAGAGTCTCTGTACATGTCATTCCTATTAAATCCCGCTTCTTTAGAGGTAAGCAAAGCGCACCTATTTGACATCAATTAGATTCTTTCTGTGGATCAGGGAGGTCATCTCTGTTGTTCCGGACGATGGACCCTAATAAACTTCCTATTTCTATGTTTTTTGCAATACAGCTAAACGAAGGCCCCTGCGTAGAATTGCATGGTGACTTGAATTTATCTGTTTTCGAAGCTGCTCTTAATGAGCTTGTTCAACGTCATGAAGTTTTCCGCTATTCTTTCCAGCACAGCAGCAATGGTGTTCAAATTTTCTTAACTGATGTGGTCAAAGTGCCATTCAAGATAATGGAGGTCAGTATTCTGTATCTATGTTTCAAATAGCTGCAAACAACAACTGCTAACTTTTTTGTTTTATTATATTTTTAGGCTGGGCTTACAAAAGCCGAGATTAGAAAGCGTCTGGAGAAAGAGTATGCCGTTCCCTTTGATTTATCTTCTCCACCCTTGTTGAGATGCACTATTGCGCCTATTGGACCCAAAGAACACATTGTATTCCTTCCAATGCATCATATTTTGATGGATGGATGGTCAGCTGGAAGACTTTGGGTTGATGTTATGGGTCTCTATACTGCTGCTCTAACAAACACGGTAGCTGATTTGCCAGCACTTCCAGTAAAATTTGGTGACTATGCTGCTTGGGAACGCATGTTGTTGGCTCCAGATACCCCTGAACACAATAAATTACTGGATTATTGGAAAGGAAAGCTGAAGTATGCTACTCCGGTAGTGCAGTTGCCTTATGATCACCCACGCCCCATGAACGGTGCGAGCGAGAGCCCGCCTGTTGCTCTAGGTACCACGCTTAATCTTGACGCAGTGAAGATATTGAAAGATGTAGGTTCTAAGAAACGCCTTTCTCTATACAGTATCTGTGCAGCTGCGTATCGCATGATGCTCTGCGAATTTAGTGCGAGCGATGATGTGGTCATTGCCTCAAGTTATTCGATTCGGCCACCTGGCACAGAAAACTTATTTGGCTACTTCTTGCGCATGCTGCTATTGCGCAACCGTCTTGAGGAGGGCGATACCTTTGCTACTTTAGCACAGCGTGAGATGAAAACTCTTACTGGTGCTATTGAGCACAGTATCTTGCCTCTTCAGGATGTTATTAGGGTCTCAGACTTCCCCAGAGCTCCTGGGCGCACCCCCGCTTGGCAAGCATCAATCACCTGGGATGAAGAAGGTATGGTTACATATTTGAAACGATTTTCCAATTATAATGTCAATAAAATATGAAACTTGTGCAAGAAAAAAGGGGTAGCAGAAAAAATCAAAAAAATCAGTTATATTGTTTACTTGTGTATCGCACTAACCTGCATTCCACTTTATTTTACTTCAGATTGGATGGACCCTTCTGCTGCTAAAAATAAAGCAGAGGCTCCCCTTGCTATTAAACTTTTCCCTCTGCATCCACCAACCTCCCCGACAGACATCACTCTTGGTCTGATTCCTTCAGCCAATGGACTTCATCTGTCCTTACATGCTGACGGTGCTATTTTCCTTCCTGCTACCGTTCAACGCATGCTTAACAGAATTGTAAGTATCCTTGAGGCTGCAGCCGCTGATATGGACCAACCTTTAACGGATCAAGTGAGATTGGCAAGGGAGGATATTGATGAGGTGTTGCAGCTGTCTATGGGTCCTGAACGTCCTGAGTACGTTTGCGCACCTCTGGTGCATGATTCATTTGATGTCATTGCAGCATCATATCCCAGTAAGCGTTGCCTGTGCTTTGAGGGAGAATGGTTGAACTATGGTGAGGTAGCTCAGCGGGTGGCTGCAGGTGCCGCTCGCTTGGCCTCTCTGGGTGTAGGTCCTGGTGTCGTAGTAGGTATTATGATGGACCGATCATTCGATTTGGTTATTAGCATTCTTTCAGTACTTAAGGCTGGTGGTTGCTACTTGCCTTGTGACCCGGCTTACCCCGACGATCGCTTGTCGGTGTATTTGGAAGATGGCAGTGCGTTCCTCGTGCTCGCGTCTCTCAAGCATGCTGAGCGTGCCAAGTCTATGGTTGGCGATGGCATTCCTGTTCTGGATATTACTACAGATGCTGCGGTTACTCCTGCTGCTGTAGGCAACGTGCCTCTTCGCCAGCTTGGTCCAGACGACCCTGCTTATATTATTTTCACTTCTGGTTCTACTGGCAGGCCCAAGGGTGTCGTAGTAGCCCATCGTGGTTTGAGGGATCTGATGCCTTGGTTGGTCGATATGTATGAGCTCAGTAAGTGTCTGTTCCAACCTTAGATATGCCCCCTGTATTAACTTGCTTCTTTTTCTGCCTTTAGCCCAATTTTCTAATCGTTTTCACTTCCTTTCCTTCCCCTGCTACAGCCAACGCTGACAATATAATGTTCAGTAACACCATCAGCTTTGATGCCCACGTGCTTCAGGTCTTTCCCCCTTTGACTGTGGGTGCCAGCCTTGTGATCGCCAAGCCTGAGGGTCACTTTGACCCACCTTATATGGTGGATTTGATTCTTGAGCAGAGCATCACTGGGTTCATGTTTACCGTGCCTACTCTTGCACGCGAGTATGTTTCAGAGCTTAAGCAGCGTAGCAGTCCTAGCTACTCTCCAATGCGCGCCTGGGGTGTTGGAGGCGAGAGTGTCCCAGCTGATGTTGTCCGGCAAATGCACGACGTCTTTCCCAACCTCAACCCCATCAACACCTATGGGCCAACTGAGGTGACGGCAGTTGCTGTGCACTACACCTTCCACCGTGGATTCGAATCCGTAGTAATTGGCAAGCCAGATGCTAACCTTCACTGCTATGTGGTCGATTCTGAGCTTCGTCCTGTGCCTGTTGGCGTGCCGGGTGAGCTTTTGCTGAGTGGTCCTCGCTTGGCTCTTGGGTATGCTGGCCAACCCGACCTTACTGCTGAGAAGTTCGTTCCTAATCCTTGCCTTGACCTTGTTTCTGGTCGTGTGGACTCGTCGCTTGCTCCTTACTATGAGAAGGCGTACCGCACTGGTGACTTGGTTCGGTGGCGCAACGACGGCACCATTGATTTCCTTGGCCGTATTGACCGTCAGGTGAAGATCACTGGTGTACGCATCGAGCTTGGTGAAGTTGAGGCCGCATTAGAGGGAGCTGAAGGAGTGACAGGGGCTGTTGCAGCTGCTGTCGCTGACCCCACAGGCAAGCAACGTCTTGTTGGCTACATCACACCAGGCACTGTAGACACTGTTGCCATAACAGCCCACTGTCGAGGCTTGCTTGTGGCTGCTATGGTGCCCAGTGTTGTTGTGGCTTTGAATGCCTTCCCTCTTCTGCCCAACGGCAAGGTTGACGTCCGTGCTCTTCCAGCTCCAGATTGGACTGGCGCTGGTGAAGAGGAGTACGTTGCTCCTGTGGATGACATTGAAATGGCTGTTCAGAGCGTGTTTGCTGAGGTCTTGGGCCGCCCTGCTGAGGAGGTCAGCGTGCTCTCTGATTTCTTCGCTGCTGGTGGTACCTCCCTGCAGGTGTTCCGCGCTGCTGCCTTGTTGCAGAAAGCCCTGCACATTGCGACTGTGCCTGCCACCCTTGTGCATTCTGAGCGCACTGCCCGGCGTGTTGCTGCTGCCTTGACACAGTTGATTGCTGATGGTGGCGGCGCTGAGGATGGCGCCTCGGCTGCCCCTATCCCCTGCAACGAGTGGCCTGACGCTTCACGCCCTCTCTCTGCCAACCAGGAGCAGATGTGGCTGCTGAGTAGCCTTGCCGGTGCCAGCGCTTACAACATGCCCAGCGCCCTTGATTTCTTTGATCATGCCCCTGATGCCAAGCTTCTCGGTGCTGCTCTTGACTCTGTTGCTGCGCGCCATGAAGTGCTGCGCACCATATTCAAGCGCCAGAGGGACGGCAGCATTGTTGGCGCTGTGTTGCCTGCTGCTGAGTTCCACGTGCCTGTGCAGGTTGTGCAGGCATCTTCTGAGGAGGAGGTTGTTCGCGAGGTTGCTGCCGAGGCAGCTCGTGCGTTTGACCTTGAGACTGAGCCTCTTGTGCGTGCGAGATTGCTTGTGCGTGACTTCTCTGGCGGCAGCGGTGCTGTGCTTGCTTTAACGATGCACCACGCTGTTGGTGATGCTTGGTCTCAAGGCATCTTTTGGCGCGAGTTGTCGGCTGCTTACGATGCAGCATTAAACGGCAAATCTCCTGAGTGGTCTCCTCTACCCATTCAGTATGGCGACTATGCTGCTTGGCAGCGTGACCAGCTGACTGGTGCTTCTGGCGAGTCGCTTCGTGCTTTCTGGAGAAAGACCTTGGCCGGGGCCCCCGCTATGGTGCAGCTTCCTCAGGACCGTCCTCGTCCCTCCAAGCCCACCTTCTTGGCTGGTGTTGCGCGTTCCTCTTTACCGGAAGGCTTGTTGGGCGAGCTCGAGTCTGTTGCTCGTTCCTTGCGCGTGAACATGCAGGCTGTGTTGCTTGCTGGCCTTCAAGCGGTGCTGCTGCGGTACACGGGCCAAGACGATTTGGTAGTTGGCGTGCCTGTCGCTGGTCGCGACCGCCAGGAGACTCACGGCCTGGTTGGTTACTTCATCAACACGCTGCCAGTGCGTTGCGTTGATGTTGAAGGTGCGAGCTTTGCCGACATGGTTCTTGAGGCAAGTACTGCTACGCTTGCTGCCCTTGACCACTCTCTTCTTCCCATTGAGGAGGTCGTTGCTGCTTCAGGTGTGGCACGTGTGCCTAATGCTAACCCTCTGTTCCAGGTCTTGTTCCAGTACTTGCCTGGTGAAAGCCGTACCGGAGAATCTCGCTTTGCAGGCATGGACTTTAAACCCTTTGCGACTCATGGTGAGCTTGAACACGCCAAGCTGGATTTGTCTCTTACTCTGAGCGGCGCAGAGGTCTCAGCTGATTTCATGGCTGAGATGTTTGATGAAATTACCATGCAGCGTCTCTTAAGCAGTTTCGTTATGGTCCTTAAGCAGCTGGTCAACAATGTTCGCGCCCCTGCCCTTGCAGGCAGCATGTTAGGTTCTCATGATGCTTTGGAAGCAGCACGATTTTCTATGGGAGAGGAGCGCCCAGCTTATCTCTCTGCCCCTCTTGTACACGATGCGTTTGATGCCATTGCTGCTGCGTCTCCTCAGAGCCGCTGCCTCTGCTACGAGGGCAAGTGGTTGGCTTATGGGGAGGTTTCCAACCGTGTGTCAGCTCTTGCTGATCGCCTTGCCTCCCTTGGCGTGAGCCCTGGTGTGGTAGTCGGTGTGATGCTTGACAGGTCCTTTGAGTTACTCATCAGCATCTTGGCTGTGTTTAAGGCTGGTGGTGTGTACCTTCCTTGCGATCCTTCCTACCCTGATGATCGCTTGGAGGTGTACTTGGGAGACGCCAGTGCAGTTGTTGTGCTGACAATCAGCGAGTATGCTGAGCGTGCTCGTGCTATGGTGTCTTCAGGAGTGTCTGTTGTTGATCTTAGTACTGCTGATGGTACAGTATCATCTGGCAAAGGATCTGCAGCCTTGCGTTCTCCTGGGCCTGACGACCCTGCTTATATTATTTTCACTTCTGGCTCTACTGGCAGACCCAAGGGTGTGATGATTCCTCATCGCGCCATCCTGGACCACGTGCTAGAGACAGCTGAACTCTACTCAATGGGTCCCAATGATGCTTCTCTGTTGACAATCACCATTAATTTCGATCCTCATTTGATGCAAGCTCTGACGCCCTTGGTTGTTGGTGCGGGTCTGGTGATTGCCAAGCCTGATGGCCATGCTGATGGTGACTACGTGACTGGTCTTATCAGCCAACAGCGCGTGACCCACTTTGTGAGCACTCCTTCTCTGGCCCTTGTCCAGTTCCAGGGCAAGTATGCGAAGGAGTGCACTGCTCTGAGGGTTGTGATGTTTGGTGGTGAGCAGTTGCCACGAGAAGTGATTACTCTGTTTGAGGACAAGGTCAGTCACCACATTTCATTTTCGATCGTGCTATGTTTCTTTGCGCAATTTCATTGCATGGAGCATATATAAGTGTCCCTGCAACTTGCTCTAAATGCCCGGTTTCTTCTTTATTTCTAAACTATTTTGCAGATCCCTGGTTGCCGTGTGTACAATGTTTATGGCCCCACAGAAGCCACCATTACCGCGACAGCCCTGTTCTGCCCTCCTTCTATCGAGTTCATTTCTATTGGTCGCCCCGTGTATAACCTTCACTGCTATGTGGTCGACTCTGAGCTTCGTGCTGTGCCTGTTGGCGTGCCGGGTGAGCTTTTGCTGAGTGGTCCTCGCTTGGCTCTTGGGTATGCTGGCCAACCCGACCTTACTGCTGAGAAGTTCGTTCCTAATCCTTGCCTTGACCTTGTATCTGGTCGTGTGGACTCGTCGCTTGCTCCTTACTACGAGAAGGCGTACCGCACTGGTGACTTGGTTCGGTGGCGCAACGACGGCACCATTGATTTCCTTGGCCGCATTGACCGTCAGGTGAAGATCACTGGTGTACGCATCGAGCTTGGTGAAGTTGAAGGAGCTCTTGAGAGCACTCCTGGCGTCACACAGTCTGTAGCTACTGCTTTGCCTGATGCGTCTGGTCAGAAGCGCTTGGTAGGATATGTTACTCCAGCCACAGTAGAGCCTGCAGCGGTGATTGCTCATTGCCGCACTTTGTTGGTTCCAGCTATGGTGCCCAGTGTTGTTGTTGCTTTGGAGAGTTTCCCTTTGTTACCAGGTGGCAAGATTGACGTTCGTGCTCTTCCAGCTCCTGATTGGTCTGGCGCTGGTGAAGAGGAGTACGTTGCTCCTGTGGATGACATTGAAATGGCTGTTCAGCGTGTGTTTGCTGAGGTCTTGGGCCGCCCTGCTGAGGAGGTCAGCGTGCTCTCTGATTTCTTCGCTGCTGGTGGTACCTCCCTGCAGGTGTTCCGCGCTGCTGCCTTGTTGCAGAAAGCCCTGCACATTGCGACTGTGCCTGCCACCCTTGTGCATTCTGAGCGCACTGCCCGGCGTGTTGCTGCTGCCTTGACACAGTTGATTGCTGATGGTGGCGGCGCTGAGAATGGCGCCTCGGCTGTCCCTATCCCCTGCAACGAGTGGCCTGACGCTTCACGCCCTCTCTCTGCCAACCAGGAGCAGATGTGGCTGCTGAGTAGCCTTGCCGGTGCCAGCGCTTACAACATGCCCAGCGCCCTTGATTTCTTTGATCATGCCCCTGATGCCAAGCTTCTCGGTGCTGCTCTTGACTCTGTTGCTGCGCGCCATGAAGTGCTGCGCACCATATTCAAGCGCCAGAGGGACGGCAGCATTGTTGGCGCTGTGTTGCCTGCTGCTGAGTTCCACGTGCCTGTGCAGGTTGTGCAGGCATCTTCTGAGGAGGAGGTTGTTCGCGAGGTTGCTGCCGAGGCAGCTCGTGCGTTTGACCTTGAGACTGAGCCTCTTGTGCGTGCGAGATTGCTTGTGCGTGACTTCTCTGGCGGCAGTGGTGCTGTGCTTGCTTTAACGATGCACCATGCTGTTGGCGATGCTTGGTCTCAAGGCATCTTTTGGCGCGAGTTGTCAGCTGCATACGATGCAGCATTGAACGGCAAATCTCCTGAGTGGTCTCCTCTACCCATTCAGTATGGCGACTATGCTGCTTGGCAGCGTGAGCAGCTGACTGGTGCTTCTGGCGAGTCCCTTCGTGCTTTCTGGAGAAAGACCTTGGCTGGCGCCCCCGCTATGGCACAGCTTCCTCAGGACCGTCCTCGTCCCTCCAAGCCCACCTTCTTGGCTGGTGTTGCGCGTTCCTCGTTACCCGAAGGCCTGTTGGGCGAGCTCGAGTCTGTTGCTCGTTCCTTGCGTGTGAACATGCAGGCTGTGTTGCTTGCTGGCCTTCAAGCAGTGCTGCTGCGGTACACGGGCCAAGACGATTTGGTAGTTGGCGTGCCTGTCGCTGGTCGCGACCGCCAGGAGACTCATGGCCTGGTTGGTTATTTCATCAATTCGCTGCCAGTGCGTTGTGTTGTTGTTGAAGGTGCGAGCTTTGCCGACATGGTTATTGAGGCAAGTACTGCTACGCTTGCTGCCCTTGACCACTCTCTTCTTCCCATTGAGGAAGTCGTTGCTGCTTCAGGTGTGGCACGTGTGCCTAATGCCAACCCTTTGTTCCAGGTGCTGTTCCAGTACTTGCCTGGTGAAAGCCGTACCGGAGGATCTCGCTTGGCCGGTATGAAGGTTTTGCCTTATGCTGGTGAAGGCTCCTTAGCACATGCGAAGATGGACCTTTCACTGACCGTCTCAGGAAACCGGATTAATATCGACTACTTGTCTGAGCTGTTTGATCCGCCAACCATTAATCGTTTGTTAAGTAGCTTTGTCAACATACTGGAGCAGCTTGTTGATGACTCTAGACATCCAGCACTTAGTGGAAGCCTCCTCGGCCCTCGTGACGCATTGGAAGCAGCAAGGATGTCTATGGGAGTTGAGCGCCCAGCTTACCTCTCTGCCCCTCTTGTTCATGATGCATTTGATGCCATTGCTGCTGCTTCTCCCGAGCGTCAGTGCTTGTACTTTGAGGGAGAATGGTTGAGCTATGGTGAGGTAGCTCAGCGGGTGGCTGCAGGTGCCGCTCGCTTGGCTTCTCTGGGTGTAGGTCCTGGTGCAGTAGTAGGCGTGATGATTGACAGATCTTTTGAGCTTGTTATCAGCATTCTTTCAGTGCTGAAGGCTGGTGGTGTGTATTTACCTTGCGATCCTTCTTACCCTGATGACCGTCTTCAAATTTACTTGGAGGACGGCAAAGCAGTGGTATTACTGGTTGAGTCACAGCACGCATCTCGAGCTGCAGGCTTTGCTAGTGGCCATTCTCGCGTGGTTGATGTTTCTGAGCTGCCGACTGGCAGTGTTAAAGGCGCTGTTCTTGGCAGAGTGGGTGCTGATGATCCCGCATACCTCATTTTCACATCAGGCTCTACTGGTAGACCCAAGGGTGTTGTTGTTCCTCATCGTGGTTTCAGAGACCACATAAATGGTAGCATTGAGTTCTACGAGATGAATGCGGATGACAAAGCGTTGCTTACTATTACTATCAATTTCGATCCTCACATCACTCAGATGTTTATGCCCTTAATTTTGGGTGGTGGTCTTGTGATTGCCAAGCCAGAGGCGCATACTGATGGCGATTACATGATGGACCTTATTGCTATAACTGGGGCAACCCACTTTGTGAGCACCCCATCCTTGGCAATGCTGCAGTTTGCAGGCTCTAGGGCCAAGGACTGCACTCAATTGCGCTCTGTCATGCTCTGCGGTGAACCCCTCCCTCAAAAGGCCATTGATTTCTTGGCAGTTCAGGTAAGTACTTGTTTTTATCTTTCCCTTTTACATTCATTGAATGTATACTATCTATCTTTTCTACTCTAAATCTCTTTGCTAAAAAAGTATTGTATTTCTACAGGTGCCTGGCGCTCTTATGTATAATGGCTATGGCCCCACGGAGGCCTCTGTTATTGCAACAGAAACAGCTCTGCCTGTCGGGTGTGATGCCATTACCATTGGTAGACCGGTACAGAACCTACATAGTTACATCGTTGATTCTTCATTGCGCCCTGTGCCTGTTGGCGTGCCGGGTGAGCTTTTGCTGAGCGGTCCTCGCTTGGCTCTTGGGTATGCTGGCCAACCGGACCTTACTGCTGAGAAGTTCGTTCCTAATCCTTGCCTTGACCTTGTTTCTGGTCGTGTGGACTCATCGCTTGCTCCTTACTACGAGAAGGCGTACCGCACTGGTGACTTGGTTCGGTGGCGCAACGACGGCACCATTGATTTCCTTGGCCGCATTGACCGTCAGGTGAAGATCACTGGTGTACGCATCGAGCTTGGCGAAGTTGAAGGAGCTCTTGAGAGCACTCCTGGCGTCACACAGTCTGTAGCTACTGCTTTGCCTGATGCGTCTGGTCAGAAGCGCTTGGTAGGATATGTTACTCCAGCCACAGTAGAGCCTGCAGCGGTGATTGCTCATTGCCGCACTTTGTTGGTTCCAGCTATGGTGCCCAGTGTTGTTGTTGCTTTGGAGAGTTTCCCTTTGTTACCAGGTGGCAAGATTGACGTTCGTGCTCTTCCAGCTCCTGATTGGTCTGGCGCTGGTGAAGAGGAGTACGTTGCTCCTGTGGATGACATTGAAATTGCTGTTCAGCGTGTGTTTGCTGAGGTCTTGGGCCGCCCTGCTGAGGAGGTCAGCGTGCTTTCTGATTTCTTCGCTGGTGGCGGTACCTCGCTGCAGGTGTTCCGCGCTGCTGCCTTGTTGCAGAAAGCCCTGCACATTGCTACTGTGCCTGCCACCCTTGTGCATTCTGAGCGCACTGCCCGGCGTGTTGCTGCTGCCTTGACACAGTTGATTGCTGATGGTTGCGGCGATGAGAATGGGGCCTCGGCTGCCCCTATCCCCTGCAACCAGTGGCCTGACGCTTCACGCCCTCTGTCTGCCAACCAGGAGCAGATGTGGCTGCTGAGTAGCCTTGCCGGTGCCAGCGCTTACAACATGCCCAGCGCCCTTGATTTCTTTGATCATGCCCCTGATGCCAAGCTTCTCGGTGCTGCTCTTGACTCTGTTGCTGCGCGCCATGAAGTGCTGCGCACCATATTCAAGCGCCAGAGGGACGGCAGCATTGTTGGCGCTGTGTTGCCTGCTGCTGAGTTCCACGTGCCTGTGCAGGTTGTGCAGGCATCTTCTGAGGAGGAGGTTGTTCGCGAGGTTGCTGCCGAGGCAGCTCGTGCGTTTGACCTTGAGACTGAGCCTCTTGTGCGTGCGAGATTGCTTGTGCGTGACTTCTCTGGCGGCAGCGGTGCTGTGCTTGCTTTAACGATGCACCACGCTGTTGGTGATGCTTGGTCTCAAGGCATCTTTTGGCGCGAGTTGTCGGCTGCTTACGATGCAGCATTGAACGGCAAATCTCCTGAGTGGTCTCCTCTACCCATTCAGTATGGCGACTATGCTGCTTGGCAGCGTGAGCAGCTGACTGGTGCTTCTGGCGAGTCCCTTCGCGCTTTCTGGAGAAAGACCTTGGCCGGGGCCCCCGCTATGGTGCAGCTTCCTCAGGACCGTCCTCGTCCCTCCAAGCCCACCTTCTTGGCTGGTGTTGCGCGTTCCTCTTTACCGGAAGGCTTGTTGGGCGAGCTCGAGTCTGTTGCTCGTTCGTTGCGCGTGAACATGCAGGCTGTGTTGCTTGCTGGCCTTCAAGCGGTGCTGCTGCGGTATACGGGCCAAGACGATTTGGTAGTTGGCGTGCCTGTCGCTGGTCGCGACCGCCAGGAGACTCACGGCCTGGTTGGTTACTTCATCAACACGCTGCCAGTGCGTTGCGTTGATGTTGAAGGTGCGAGCTTTGCCGACATGGTTCTTGAGGCAAGTACTGCTACGCTTGCTGCCCTTGACCACTCTCTTCTTCCCATTGAGGAGGTCGTTGCTGCTTCAGGTGTCTCTCGTGTGCCTAATGCTAACCCTCTGTTCCAGGTCTTGTTCCAGTACTTGCCTGGTGAAAGCCGTACCGGAGAATCTCGCTTTGCAGGCATGGACTTTAAACCCTTTGCGACTCATGGTGAGCTTGAACACGCCAAGCTGGATTTGTCTCTTACTCTGAGCGGCGCAGAGGTCTCAGCTGATTTCATGGCTGAGATGTTTGATGAAATTACCATGCAGCGTCTCTTAAGCAGTTTCGTTATGGTCCTTAAGCAGCTGGTCAACAATGTTCGCGCCCCTGCCCTTGCAGGCAGCATGTTAGGTTCTCATGATGCTTTGGAAGCAGCACGATTTTCTATGGGAGAGGAGCGCCCAGCTTATCTCTCTGCCCCTCTTGTACACGATGCGTTTGATGCCATTGCTGCTGCGTCTCCTCAGAGCCGCTGCCTCTGCTACGAGGGCAAGTGGTTGGCTTATGGGGAGGTTTCCAACCGTGTGTCAGCTCTTGCTGATCGCCTTGCCTCCCTTGGCGTGAGCCCTGGTGTGGTAGTCGGTGTGATGCTTGACAGGTCCTTTGAGTTACTCATCAGCATCTTGGCTGTGTTTAAGGCTGGTGGTGTGTACCTTCCTTGCGATCCTTCCTACCCTGATGATCGCTTGGAGGTGTACTTGGGAGACGCCAGTGCAGTTGTTGTGCTGACAATCAGCGAGTATGCTGAGCGTGCTCGTGCTATGGTGTCTTCAGGAGTGTCTGTTGTTGATCTTAGTACTGCTGATGGTACAGTATCATCTGGCAAAGGATCTGCAGCCTTGCGTTCTCCTGGGCCTGACGACCCTGCTTATATTATTTTCACTTCTGGCTCTACTGGCAGACCCAAGGGTGTGATGATTCCTCATCGCGCCATCGTGGACCATGTGCTAGAGACAGCTGAACTCTACTCGATGGGCCCTGATGATGCTTCTCTGTTGACAATCACCATTAATTTCGATCCTCATTTGATGCAAGCTCTGACGCCCTTGGTTGTTGGTGCGGGTCTGGTGATTGCCAAGCCTGATGGCCATGCTGATGGTGACTACGTGACTGGTCTTATCAGCCAACAGCGCGTGACCCACTTTGTGAGCACTCCTTCTCTGGCCCTTGTCCAGTTCCAGGGCAAGTATGCGAAGGAGTGCACTGCTCTGAGGGTTGTGATGTTTGGTGGTGAGCAGTTGCCACGAGAAGTGATTACTCTGTTTGAGGACAAGGTCAGTCACCACATTTCATTTTCGATCGTGCTATGTTTCTTTGCGCAATTTCATTGCATGGAGCATATATAAGTGTCCCTGCAACTTGCTCTAAATGCCCGGTTTCTTCTTTATTTCTAAACTATTTTGCAGATCCCTGGTTGCCGTGTGTACAATGTTTATGGCCCCACAGAAGCCACCATTACCGCGACAGCCCTGTTCTGCCCTCCTTCTATCGAATTCATTTCTATTGGTCGCCCCGTGTATAACCTTCACTGCTATGTGGTCGACTCTGAGCTTCGTGCTGTGCCTGTTGGCGTGCCGGGTGAGCTTTTGCTGAGTGGTCCTCGCTTGGCTCTTGGGTATGCTGGCCGACCCGACCTTACTGCTGAGAAGTTCGTTCCTAATCCTTGCCTTGACCTTGTTTCTGGTCGTGTGGACTCGTCGCTTGCTCCTTACTACGAGAAGGCGTACCGCACTGGTGACTTGGTTCGGTGGCGCAACGATGGCACCATTGATTTCCTTGGCCGCATTGACCGACAGGTGAAGATCACTGGTGTACGCATCGAGCTTGGTGAAGTTGAAGGAGCTCTTGAGAGCACTCCTGGCGTCACACAGTCTGTAGCTACTGCTTTGCCTGATGCGTCTGGTCAGAAGCGCTTGGTAGGATATGTTACTCCAGCCACAGTAGAGCCTGCAGCGGTGATTGCTCATTGCCGCACTTTGTTGGTTCCAGCTATGGTGCCCAGTGTTGTTGTTGCTTTGGAGAGTTTCCCTTTGTTACCAGGTGGCAAGATTGACGTTCGTGCTCTTCCAGCTCCTGATTGGTCTGGTGCTGGTGAAGAGGAGTACGTTGCTCCTGTGGATGACATTGAAATTGCTGTTCAGCGAGTATTTGCCGAGGTCTTGGGCCGCCCTGCTGAGGAGGTGAGCGTGCTTGCTGATCTCTTCTCAATTGGTGGCACATCTCTTCAAGCGATGCAGATCTCCACAATTCTTATGGAGGCTGTTACCGTGCACGTTGCAGCCAACGAAATTATTCGTGCACCGTGTGTTAGGGAGGTTGCGGAGGTTGTCAAACAGAAGAAACTTCTCGACGGGGATGGCCTGGAGGCTTCCTTCGTCGTTAAAAATGAATGGAAAGATAATAGCAGGCCAGCATCATCTGGTCAGGAGTCTCTTTATATGTCGTATTTGATGGATCCTACCGCATTAGAGGTAAGGATAAGGTCTTTTGGCAACTTAATAAAAATGCTTGAAACTATTTTACTAACCTATTAAACTTATTCCTATGCAGTTGAATGAGGCATCGTGCGTCAATGTGTATGGCCAGCTCGATATGTCTTCCTTCCAATCAGCCCTCAATCAACTGATTCAGCGCCAAGAGATCTTCCGCTGTGGATTCACGCATGGCCCCAATGGTGTTGAAGTCTACGTCAGCTCAGTAACTGATGTTCCTATTAGGATACTAGAGGTACGAGTAACTGAATAATAATATTAATAGCTATCATTAGATTGACTTGAGGTTAGCAAATACTTGTATTCTGTCTAATTTGCAGTCTGGAATGTCTCAAGACGAGATTAGGGTGGCAATGGAAAAGGAGTGTGCTGTTGCATTCGACCTGTCTTCACCACCATTCTTACGCGCATCGATTGCACCAGTTGCACCTAGTCATAATGTTGTTATGATTTTGATGCACCATATTCTTATGGATGGATGGTCTATGAGTAAAGTTTGGGGCGAAATAATGGCTTTATATACATCTATTACTACTCCTGGAGAAAAAACGATGTTGGCAGAATTGCCAGTTCAATACAGTGACTTTGCTGCTTGGGAACGTAAACAATTGGAGCCAGGTAGTGATGATCATAATAAACTTGTTTCCTATTGGAAGTCTCGGCTTCAGTATGCAACTCCTATTATTCAGTTGCCGTTTGATTACCCTCGGAGCGATGACGGTGGAAGAGATCCTGCTGTCCTAGGCGTGTTGGTGAAGGCTGAGATGGTATCTAAGCTCAAGGCAGTAGCTGCAAAGCTGAAGATATCTCTGTATGGTCTCTGTTTAGCTGCATTTAGGTTGATGCTCTGCGAATTTAGTGCGAGCGATGATGTGGTCATTGCCTCAAGTTATTCAATTCGACCTCCTGGCACTGAAGACTTGATTGGCTACTTCTTGCGCATGCTGCTATTGCGCAACCGTCTTGAGGAGGGCGATACCTTTGCTACTTTAGCACAGCGTGAGATGAAAACTCTTACTGGTGCTATTGAGCACAGTATCTTGCCTCTTCAGGATGTTATTAGGGTCTCAGACTTCCCCAGAGCTCCTGGGCGCACCCCCGCTTGGCAAGCATCAATCACCTGGGACGAAGAAGGTAAGTCCTTACAGCCAGCCTGGTTTATTATGCCATTGTCTTAGAGTATCTCACTTACTAATACGCTTTTCTATAACATTTTCTATACTACCCCTATCTTTCATGCAGAATGGATGGATCCGAGTGCTGCTAATAATGCTGCGGCTGCTCCTGCTGACGACGGAGCTCTTAAAATGGAAGCATTCCTTATTGCTCCCCCTGCAGCTCCAACAGATATTACTCTTGGTCTTGTTCCTTCTTCAGAAGGTCTTCAAATGGCTTTACATAGTGATGGCAACTTGTTCGCAATGCCTACTGTGAAGCGAATGATTTCCCGCCTTTACTCTATATTGGAAAGTGCAGCCACTGATGTTCAAGCGCCTCTAAAGGATCAGGTAAAACTCTCTGGTGATGCCCTTGAAGAAGTGATGGCTGTTTCATGTGGTGAGCAGCGGACACACTATCTTTCTGCACCTCTGGTGCATGATTCATTTGATGTCATTGCAGCATCATATCCCAGTAAGCGTTGCCTGTGCTTTGAGGGAGAATGGTTGAACTATGGTGAGGTAGCTCAGCGGGTGGCTGCAGGTGCCGCTCGCTTGGCCTCTCTGGGTGTAGGTCCTGGTGTCGTAGTAGGTATTATGATGGACCGATCATTCGATTTGGTTATTAGCATTCTTTCAGTACTTAAGGCTGGTGGTTGCTACTTGCCTTGTGACCCGGCTTACCCCGACGATCGCTTGTCGGTGTATTTGGAAGATGGCAGTGCGTTCCTCGTGCTCGCGTCTCTCAAGCATGCTGAGCGTGCCAAGTCTATGGTTGGCGATGGCATTCCTGTTCTGGATATTACTACAGATGCTGCGGTTACTCCTGCTGCTGTAGGCAACGTGCCTCTTCGCCAGCTTGGTCCAGACGACCCTGCTTATATTATTTTCACTTCTGGTTCTACTGGCAGGCCCAAGGGTGTCGTAGTAGCCCATCGTGGTTTGAGGGATCTGATGCCTTGGTTGGTCGATATGTATGAGCTCAGTAAGTGTCTGTTCCAACCTTAGATATGCCCCCTGTATTAACTTGCTTCTTTTTCTGCCTTTAGCCCAATTTTCTAATCGTTTTCACTTCCTTTCCTTCCCCTGCTACAGCCAACGCTGACAATATAATGTTCAGTAACACCATCAGCTTTGATGCCCACGTGCTTCAGGTCTTTCCCCCTTTGACTGTGGGTGCCAGCCTTGTGATCGCCAAGCCTGAGGGTCACTTTGACCCACCTTATATGGTGGATTTGATTCTTGAGCAGAGCATCACTGGGTTCATGTTTACCGTGCCTACTCTTGCACGCGAGTATGTTTCAGAGCTTAAGCAGCGTAGCAGTCCTAGCTACTCTCCAATGCGCGCCTGGGGTGTTGGAGGCGAGAGTGTCCCAGCTGATGTTGTCCGGCAAATGCACGACGTCTTTCCCAACCTCAACCCCATCAACACCTATGGGCCAACTGAGGTGACGGCAGTTGCTGTGCACTACACCTTCCACCGTGGATTCGAATCCGTAGTAATTGGCAAGCCAGATGCTAACCTTCACTGCTATGTGGTCGATTCTGAGCTTCGTCCTGTGCCTGTTGGCGTGCCGGGTGAGCTTTTGCTGAGTGGTCCTCGCTTGGCTCTTGGGTATGCTGGCCAACCCGACCTTACTGCTGAGAAGTTCGTTCCTAATCCTTGCCTTGACCTTGTGTCTGGTCGTGTGGACTCATCGCTTGCTCCTTACTACGAGAAGGCGTACCGCACTGGTGACTTGGTTCGGTGGCGCAACGACGGCACCATTGATTTCCTTGGGCGTATTGACCGTCAGGTGAAGATCACTGGTGTACGCATCGAGCTTGGTGAAGTTGAAGCCGCATTAGAGGGAGCTGAAGGAGTGACAGGGGCTGTTGCAGCTGCTGTCGCTGACCCCACAGGCAAGCAACGTCTTGTTGGCTACATCACACCAGGCACTGTAGACACTGTTGCCATAACAGCCCACTGTCGAGGCTTGCTTGTGGCTGCTATGGTGCCCAGTGTTGTTGTGGCTTTGAATGCCTTCCCTCTTCTGCCCAACGGCAAGGTTGACGTCCGTGCTCTTCCAGCTCCAGATTGGACTGGCGCTGGTGAAGAGGAGTACGTTGCTCCTGTGGATGACATTGAAATGGCTGTTCAGAGCGTGTTTGCTGAGGTCTTGGGCCGCCCTGCTGAGGAGGTCAGCGTGCTCTCTGATTTCTTCGCTGCTGGTGGTACCTCCCTGCAGGTGTTCCGCGCTGCTGCCTTGTTGCAGAAAGCCCTGCACATTGCTACTGTGCCTGCCACCCTTGTGCATTCTGAGCGCACTGCCCGGCGTGTTGCTGCTGCCTTGACACAGTTGATTGCTGATGGTGGCGGCGCTGAGGATGGCGCCTCGGCTGCCCCTATCCCCTGCAACGAGTGGCCTGACGCTTCACGCCCTCTGTCTGCCAACCAGGAGCAGATGTGGCTGCTGAGTAGCCTTGCCGGTGCCAGCGCTTACAACATGCCCAGCGCCCTTGATTTCTTTGATCATGCCCCTGATGCCAAGCTTCTCGGTGCTGCTCTTGACTCTGTTGCTGCTCGCCATGAGGTGCTGCGCACCGTATTCAAGCGCCAGAGGGACGGCAGCATTGTTGGCGCTGTGTTGCCTGCTGCTGAGTTCCACGTGCCTGTGCAGGTTGTGCAGGCATCTTCTGAGGAGGAGGTTGTTCGCGAGGTTGCTGCCGAGGCAGCTCGTGCGTTTGACCTTGAGACTGAGCCTCTTGTGCGTGCTAGATTGCTTGTGCGCGACTTCTCTGGCGGCAGTGGTGCTGTGCTTGCTTTAACGATGCACCACGCTGTTGGTGATGCTTGGTCTCAAGGCATCTTTTGGCGCGAGTTGTCGGCTGCTTACGATGCAGCATTAAACGGCAAATCTCCTGAGTGGTCTCCTCTACCCATTCAGTATGGCGACTATGCTGCTTGGCAGCGTGAGCAGCTGACTGGTGCTTCTGGCGAGTCCCTTCGTGCTTTCTGGAGAAAGACCTTGGCTGGCGCCCCCGCTATGGCACAGCTTCCTCAGGACCGTCCTCGTCCCTCCAAGCCCACCTTCTTGGCTGGTGTTGCGCGTTCCTCGTTACCGGAAGGCTTGTTGGGCGAGCTCGAGTCTGTTGCTCGTTCCTTGCGCGTGAACATGCAGGCTGTGTTGCTTGCTGGCCTTCAAGCAGTGCTGCTGCGGTACACGGGCCAAGACGATTTGGTAGTTGGCGTGCCTGTCGCTGGTCGCGACCGCCAGGAGACTCACGGCCTGGTTGGTTACTTCATCAACACGCTCCCAGTGCGTTGCGTTGCTGTTGAAGGTGCGAGCTTTGCCGACATGGTTCTTGAGGCAAGTACTGCTACGCTTGCTGCCCTTGACCACTCTCTTCTTCCCATTGAGGAGGTCGTTGCTGCTTCAGGTGTCTCTCGTGTGCCTAATGCCAACCCTCTGTTCCAGGTCTTGTTCCAGTACTTGCCTGGGGGCACCAAGAGTGGGCCTGCCCAGAGCGAAAAATCATTGAAAATGAAACCATTTTCTGCCTACTCTCAGCTTGAACACGCCAAGCTGGATTTGTCTCTTACTCTGAGCGGCGCAGAGGTCTCAGCTGATTTCATGGCTGAGATGTTTGATACAATTACTATGCAGCGTCTCTTAAGCAGTTTCGTTATGGTCCTTAAGCAGCTGGTCAACAATGTTCGCGCCCCTGCCCTTGCAGGCAACATGTTAGGTCCTCATGATGCTTTGGAAGCAGCACGATTTTCTATGGGAGAGGAGCGCCCAGCTTATCTCTCTGCCCCTCTTGTACACGATGCGTTTGATGCCATTGCTGCTGCGTCTCCTCAGAGCCGCTGCCTCTGCTACGAGGGCGAGTGGTTGGCTTATGGGGAGGTTTCCAACCGTGTGTCAGCTCTTGCTGATCGCCTTGCCTCCCTTGGCGTGAGCCCTGGTGTGGTAGTCGGTGTGATGCTTGACAGGTCCTTTGAGTTACTCATCAGCATCTTGGCTGTGTTTAAGGCTGGTGGTGTGTACCTTCCTTGCGATCCTTCCTACCCTGATGATCGCTTGGAGGTGTACTTGGGAGACGCCAGTGCAGTTGTTGTGCTGACAGTCAGCGAGTATGCTGAGCGTGCTCGTGCTATGGTGTCTTCAGGAGTGTCTGTTGTTGATCTTAGTACTGCTGATGGTACATTATCATCTGGCAAAGGATCTGCAGCCTTGCGTTCTCCTGGGCCTGACGACCCTGCTTATATTATTTTCACTTCTGGCTCTACTGGCAGACCCAAGGGTGTGATGATTCCTCATCGCGCCATCGTGGACCATGTGCTAGAGACAGCTGAACTCTACTCGATGGGCCCTGATGATGCTTCTCTGTTGACAATCACCATTAATTTCGATCCTCATTTGATGCAAGCTCTGACGCCCTTGGTTGTTGGTGCGGGTCTGGTGATTGCCAAGCCTGATGGCCATGCTGATGGTGACTACGTGACTGGCCTTATCAATCAACAGCGCGTGACGCATTTCAATAGCACTCCCTCTCTGGCCCTTGTCCAGTTCCAGGGCAAGCATGTCAAGAAGTGTAGCAGTTTGAGATTCTGCATGTTGGGAGGCGAGCAATTGCCGAGAGAAGTGATCGCAATGTTTAAGGAGAAGATTCCCGGCTGTTGTGTAGTCAATGTTTACGGCCCTACAGAAGCCACCATTACCGCGACAGCCCTGTTCTGCCCTCCTTCTATCGAATTCATTTCTATTGGTCGCCCCGTGTATAACCTTCACTGCTATGTGGTCGACTCTGAGCTTCGTGCTGTGCCTGTTGGCGTGCCTGGTGAGCTTTTGCTGAGTGGTCCTCGCTTGGCTCTTGGGTATGCTGGCCGACCCGACCTTACTGCTGAGAAGTTCGTTCCTAATCCTTGCCTTGACCTTGTTTCTGGTCGTGTGGACTCATCGCTTGCTCCTTACTATGAGAAGGCGTACCGCACTGGTGACTTGGTTCGGTGGCGCAACGATGGCACCATTGATTTCCTTGGCCGCATTGACCGTCAGGTGAAGATCACTGGTGTACGCATCGAGCTTGGCGAAGTTGAAGGAGCTCTTGAGAGCACTCCTGGCGTCACACAGTCTGTAGCTACCGCCCTGATGGACCCTTCGGGCCAGAAGCGCTTGGTAGGATATGTTACTCCAGCAACAGTAGAGCCCGCTACTGTGAGAGCTCACTGCCGTACCTTGTTGGTGCCTGCTATGATTCCTACTGTTATTGTTGCCTTGGATAGCTTCCCTCTTCTTCCTGGTGGTAAGATCGATGTGCGTACTCTTCCAGCTCCTGATTGGTCTGCTCCGACAGGATCCGTTGCTACCGCTGATGGTTCCTTTGCTTTGGATACAAATGATAATACAGTGATCTCTATTATCCTGGAAGTGATTGGATTAGAACAGAATGCCAATATTCCGTTGGATACAGATATTTTCGATCTGGGGGCCTCTTCTTTGCATGTTTCATTGATTGTAGGTCGCATGCGTAGAGAGCTTGGTGTCAACCTCGATGTGAGGGAAGTATATGGCAATCCAATGGTGAAGACACTCTGTGATGCTCTGCGCCAAAAGAACAGCACTTCTGGAGGTAATTTTATAACACTTTCGTTTTATTATGTGCTCACTAATTTTCATTTTACTTCTTCTCACCTCTCCATTTTTTCATTTATCTTATTTGCGAATTTGAAGGTGCCAAAGGAAAGCAGTCCAAGACGAAAGACCGTGTTCTCGGATATCCTCTACCTGTCTGGTATACTCCACCTGTGCAACAGGGTGTTCAGCGCCTTCTCAGCAACATTACGCAACTTTTCATCAGCTGTTTAGTGCTAATCGTTGTAATGGGCTCGATTGCGCCAGGGTAAGAGGCAACTTCTTCCTTCAGTCTTTCAAATTTCTATGCATCGCTTCTAATTCTATAATTTTAGCTAATTTTAATTATTTTTGACTTATTTTTTGACTCATTTTTCCTGCAATTGTAGGCTGGCTATTACACGTGCTACATACGGAAGTCTTGGCGTGTGGTCTGCTATTTTTGTAGGTCCCTTCACCTATGTAATATGGGGTTTGTGTGTGGTTTGCACGACCCTTATAGCAAAATGGCTTGTTATTGGTCGCTATCGTGCTGGAGCTCATCCAGTATGGGGCATTTATCATCTCCGATGGTTGTTTGTATATCGATTAGTTAGTGCTAGTGAAGTATTCCTCAAACATTTCGCTGGTACTTTTATAATGAACTGGTATTTGAGATTGATGGGTGCCTCTATTGGTACAGGAGTCGTCGTTCGCACTGTTGTAGTCAGTGACTTTGATCTCATCACTATTGGAGATGATACGTTCATTGGAGAGGTAAGGAATATACATATGAAAGTAAAATGCTTTCGGCTGTTTATTTTTCATTTTATATTCACGCATGCCTCATTTCCCCACCCCCACAAAAATGATAAACAAAATTGCAGGAAACTATGGTGACTGCTCATTCTATCGAGCGTGGAGTTTTGGCGATGTCTTCAATTATCATTGGCAAAAATTGCAAAATTGGTATGCGCTCGATTATCAGTCCTGACACTTCTTTGGACAACGGTGTCACCTTGGAACCAATGTCGATGGTCCCTCTTGGAACTGCATTGCCTCCCATGACAGCATGGGAAGGGGCGCCAGTACGACCCAAATCTAAGAAAAAGAAGCCTAAGCAATCTGCTCAAGATCGTCTTAGAGGCGTACGTGCTGTGCTTCCTCGAGGGCACAGTGATTCTCACCATGAAGATGACACTGAAGAAGCAGCAATAGGAACACCTTTGCCTCATGCTGACTTACAAGCTATACAGTGCTTTGGTTTCTTCATCGCTGTTTTAACCTCATGGGTGGCATTCCTTCCTATGTGTATTGCTATTGTCAAGTGTGTGGGCTCGGACATTGGCCTTTCGGTAAGACTTATTGAAATAAAATCGTCTGCTATTCCGTGAATCGGCATATGCTCTGCAGTTTTCTCATTTTTGTCTTTCTCTCCTTTATTCTATTGCAGTATTCTTCTTATAAGCTAGCTCTCGTTATATCGTTTGGATTCGTCCTGGCAACTCTGCTGTACACATTGATGCTAATACCTCTCAAATGGATCGTTCTTGGTCGTACAGTTCCTGGCCGTTATCACATCAACAGCGCTTTTGGTGCCCGCTATGCTTTGGTTCAAGTTTGGTGCACAGCTCCATTGGCACGCATGTTTGTGGTTTTATTCGCTAACACATACGCTAATAAGCTTTTATTACGATGCCTCGGTGCTGATATTGGTGGCCGTGTAATGATTTCAAGGTTATCAACGTTGATGCTTGCCGGTGCCAACCATCTGAATATCGAGGATGGAGTCGTTCTCAACGATGATTGTGCTCTATTACCTGCTGTTATTGATGGTGACGTTTTGGTAATTGATCCAGTAGACGTGGAATATAGTTCATTCATTGCTGATAAAGCCATTATTATGCCTGGATCGCTCATCGGCAAGGGGTCAATGATTTCGGTGCAGAGTTATATTCCCAAATCTGCCACTGTGGGTGATGGCTCTGTATGGTACGGATCTCCAGCCTTATGTTTAGACCCTGGTCTTAACGGAAGAAATAGGATGGAGACTCGTTGGCATTTCTCTATGCGCCAGCTGGTTGTGAATCGGAAGAAAAGTGATCAAATAGAGGAGGAGGAGGAGGATAAAGAGAATCAAGCTGTAGCGCAGTCAACTTGGAGGAGTCGTGCGATGTTTTCAATTGTTTCCATGATACGCGGTACAACCACAAAGAAAATGGCCACACCACATACAGATGCATTCTCATTGGGTGCTTTAATGGCAGAAGAGGCACTGGATGCTCGTGGAACCCATTTTGTTAGCTATGTAGTGACCTTCTTTGTGCCATTTATTTTTGTACCGGTGTGGTTTTTCTTGGCTTTCTTCGCCCCTCTGAGATTCTTCTCTTTCGTCTATCAAGCCTCCTTTACCATACCATACACTGTTGTAGCAATTGTAGCCCTGAGTCTACTTGGTTTCGGTGTCTTTGTGTTGATGCTTATTTACAATCTCTTCTACAAGTTCAAAGACTTTGACCACGGTGCTGCAACTGATTTCTCTTTCACTATCTTGGCGGCAAGTATACACCTTGCATCTATCTTTTTCCTCGATTTCTTCAAGGGCACTCGATGGGTCACTTATTTTTTTAGCTCCATGGGTAGTCGGGTTGGTAAAGATGTTTATCTTGAGAGTCTCCTTGGCGAAGATTTCGGTTTCGTGTCGTTTGAAGACAATGTGACAGTTGGACGTGAGGCAATGATCGTTCCAGTTGTTATCAGAGACATGAAAGGAGTGTATAAACCTGCGATTGTTCAGGCTGGTGCTACTCTCGGTCCTCGCTCTTTCATCTCCTCCGGTAGTGTCATCGAGGCACGGAGCGCTCTTGGCCCTCTGTCGACGGCTGCTGATGGCGAGACTATTGATGAGGGTTGCTACGCTGAAGGTGCACCTCTGATGCATATCGGTGAATGGTGGGATCCTAATGGATCACCTCCTGGTCCCGGTGAGGAAGCTCTGCAGATTGTTGAAGAAATGAGACAAGATGCAAAGCTGGCGGGTGCTATCCGTCCGCCAGCAACAAGTGCAGTTGAAGTTGCTGTTAGAGCCAACCCTCCAGAGACCGTTTTCCTCACTGGTGCTACTGGATTTGTCGGTGGATTTATTCTTCGTGAGCTTCTGAAGCCAGATCGTTCTGTTAAAAAGGTGCTGTGCCTTGTACGTGCCTCCTCTCCTGAAGCTGGCGCTGAGCGTATCAAGGAACAGCTGATCCATCATGAGCTCTGCACATCAAAGGAATGGGAAAGCAATATGCTTCCTCGTATTTCTGTGCTTCCTGGTGATCTCGGCAAACCCAATCTTGGTCTGGGTGCTGCTACTCTCGTAGACCTGGCAGACACGGTTGATGTCATTATCAATAACGGCGCTCTTGTCAACGTATCCAAGGGATACCCTACTATGAGATCTGCCAACGTCGATGCTGTCCATACGCTATTAAAAATATGTGCTGAAGGGTCTGCTCCAACTGCTATGTACCAAATCAGTACTGTAGGTACATTGCCACGTGGCACTGGTAACCTTGTGATGGAAGATTTCGAAAGAATGGATCCAGCATACCTAGGAACTGGGTATGATCAAACAAAATGGGTATCGGAGCAGTTGGTGTTAGAAGCTAGTAAAAGAGGTCTCCCGGTCGCGCTCCTTCGGTTGGGTCGCATGGGTGGTGACTCTCAAAGTGGTGGTGCCAATGAGAGCGACTATTTCATGCTCATTGTGAAAGGTAAGGAGATTTTTCTTTTTTAAGAATTTTTTTTTTATTGATTATATAGCTTTTAGAAATTATCTTGATATATATATAACCAACTTTTTACTATTTTCCCTAAATGTGCAGGATGCTTGCAAATGGCTGCTTTCCCCAAGGACTACAATTTTGATCTCAACATTGTTCCAAGTGACATAGCAGCACGAGTGATTGTGGATAAGGCACTTGATCCAGGTGCATTGAACCTGACCTATCACGTGACCAATCCCAAACCGCCACCATTCCAGCTCGCTGTAGATACTCTTCGCAATATGGGATATATCTTTGAAGAGTTGCCGTATGCTGTGTGGCGGGAACGTCTAATGAGTTGTGCTGGCGATGATAATGCATTGCGTCCTTTAGAAATGGCCTTCCCTAGAGTACGAGCACCTAAAGCCTCTACTGTCCTCGCTGTGGACTGCAGGAATGCAGGAATATTCGAGAATACATTGTCTAAAGAACAGATGCGGCGTGACTTTGAGTGGTGCCGCAAGGTTGGATACTTCCCTCCTTTGCCGGGACCATCTATTCCAGATTCTTGAGAAAGTTTAGCTTGATTTGTTTAACATATCCTTTTCTGTTTATTTTTCCCTCCGTAAAAATTCGTTTTTAAATATTAATATTCTATATATGAATCAACAACATTTAAAATAATCAACAAAAACTATAGCAGAAAGGGTTTGTTCAAAAGCTTACTTGTAAATCGTGCAAACCTCCCACTTTTTTCGCTGTCAGCATCTCAAGGAAGCTGAGCTGGCACCCAAACCAAGATCCAACGATGAAATTCCACGTCTTCTCTTTCGACAACTAAAAGTTGTACGATATCTTAAATCCAATTCAGCGTTTCCCTATCAGCAAAATTAGTAGCTGCTCAGCTATTGTATGTATACTACTTGCTAATTTTAATCTACCCCGAAGCTGACATAATCTTTATTTTATCCGCTGTAGCTGCTCAAACAAACAAACAAACGGACTTCGACTCCGAGTTTGGAGTCCAAACCCCACCCAACGCGCGTATTACGGTACAGAAATTTAAAGTTTAATTCATACCTCGAAAAGAATTAAACCCAATATCAAATCGTGCGTTCGACATCATGTCTACATTTGGAAGCAAAAGCACAGCTGCAGAGGTCCTCGCTGAGCAGGATCTCTCGGGCAAAGTAATCATTGTCACTGGTGGCAATGGAGGCTTGGGTCTAGAGACTACAAAAGCTCTAGCCAATGCTGGAGCGCATGTGATGATGACTTCCAGGAGCGTCGCGGCTGGCGAAGAGGCTCTTGTGGCAATTCAAAGCCCCGAGTTGAAGGTATTTGATCTTGCACAGTTTATTTTATTCTAGTCTCTTTGTAAGTTTGCCCAATCGACCCAATTATTTTCATTGCAACGCAATGCAGGGCAAAGTTACCGTGCATGCTCTGGACCTCTCTGATTTTGCAAGCATCAAATCATTTGCCGACTCCGTCACCCAAGTGAACATTCTCGTCTGCAACGCTGCCGTTGCAGCCTGCCCCCTGGGTAAAACAAAGCAAGGCTTTGAACATCATATTGGCGTCAACCACATTGGTCATTTCTATCTTACTCAGCTTTTACTGCCTCAACTGGAGGCTTCAGCCACCAGCGACTCCCCGTCACGTGTGGTTGTTGTTGCTTCACTAAACTACCTGATAGGCAGCATTGATCTCGACGATTTGAATTATAACACTCGTAAATATCATTCTATCAAAGCATACGGCGATTCCAAGCTTGCTAACATGTTGTTTGTTAGAGAACTTGCTACCAAGCTGACCGCCAAGGGTGCACATGTTGAGGCGTTTTCTTTACACCCTGGGCGGGTAATGGACACGTCACTCGGTCGACATATGGGATTCTTGGGTACACTTAATAATCTGATCGCTCGATGGTTTGGAAAGACTGTCTCTCAGGGAGCTGCCACTGTTGTGTATGCAGCCACCGCCTCCGGAATTCCCTCTGGTGCCTACTTGGAGGATTGTGCGGTCACAGAACCGAAGCCGCATGCAACTAATGATGATGTTGCCAAGCAGTTGTGGGGCAAGACTGATGAATTGGTCGCAGAAGCGTTGAAATGCATGTAAAATGTTCTACCGTCATCCAAGTCAACCCTGATATAATGTCCTTTCCAAGCCAAGAGCTTGTACTACGACTTTCCATTTTTTTTTCCCTTGGCTTAGATCAAATCAAAACAAAACAAAACAAATTAACAATTCAACAAAGTGGCTTAAGGGATCGTGAGAAGCGGGAATTTAGTGAAGATAAAGGCGTAGTTTCTAGCGACCCATTTATTTTTAGGCGCAAGCATGGCCCTGGCGCTGAAAAAAATTTAAAAGAATCTCAACTTTGCGTAGATATCTTTACAATATTACCAAGTACATTGAATATCTCATACTGTAATAATTTAATTTCAGCCATTTACCAACTATCTGGTTTTTATTCATATAGATGAGAAAGAAATCCAAGAGAACGTTTAACTTTTCAAACCGACTTTCCAGCCTCAGCAGGGAAGAAGCCTACTTTCTTAAACCAAGTAAAATCTTTAAGCAACTGCTCAGCAGTTGTCGTATTGTCTGCAATACCAGCATTTGAGCAATCAATAACCAGTTTTGTAGCTGATTTAGGGATCGGAAAAGGGCCAAATGCCATTTCCAGAGGACGAAGAGCATTATCTTCAGAAGCACAACTAAGCAACCTCTCTCTCCAGGCAGGGTATGTAACTTCTTCAAAACAATAGCCCATGCCTCGGAGAACAGTTATCGCAAGCTGGAAGGGGGGTGGGTGCGGGTTGCTTACGTGATATACACAGCCTAGAGAAGAAGAAACAGAGGAAGACACACCTTCGTCTTCTCCTCCGGCAACACCAACAGTGTTGTTTCTTCTATTTCTATTGCTACTACTTCCACCATTATTTCTAGAAGTATTAACCGCTCGTTCCACTACAATCTTCGCAGCCATATCTCCAGGAACAATCCCCAAATCCATATTATATTCTCTAGGGAAACATCCCATCTGCAAGCATCCTTTGACTATCAACATACAAAAATCACTTTCGTTTGCACCACCGCTATTCGAATCACCTCCAATTCTGCCCAGCCTGTGCAACGCTACAGGCAAGCCACGATCATTTGCTTGAGAAATAAGCTGTTCAGAGACCCATTTCGTTTGATCATATCCACTGCCCATGTATAGCGCATCAGCATTTGAGTCAAATCTTTCTTTAATAAGTTTGTCTGTACTACGAGGCAAGGTGCCAATAGTACTAATTTGATGTAGAGGAGTCAAAGCTCTGCCGCTGATACACAAACGGAGTAGCTCTAATACTGCCCCGACATTAGACGCACGCATAAAGTCGTATCCTTTGCTCAAGTTGACCAGAGCCCCGTTATTGATCACTACGTCCACCTCGTCGCAAAGATCTTGAAAGGTACCTTCGGTTAGACCTAGACGAGGCTGGCCTAGATCACCAGGAAGAGCAGCAACACGGGGTGCAAAGGAGTTATTCCATTGTTTTTCTGTACAGAGTCCGTGGTGAAGTAATTGATGCTTGATACGGTCGACACCTTGCTCTACTGAGGATGCACGAACAAGACAATACACTTTTTTAATGTCAGCACCACCACCACCATCACCATTATTCTCCGCTAAATGCTTTTTCAATAACTCTCGTAAAATGAAAGCTCCGACAAATCCTGTTGCTCCGGTAAGGAATACAATTTGAGGAGGTCCTGTACGGACCACAATAGCCTCAGGAAGTTTTATTTCTTCAGGCAAGTGAGCATCTTTTCGCATTTCTTCTACCACTACCAAATGCTCTGCCGGCACATGAGGTTGTGCTGGACCTTCCACATCTGTAGGCTCCTGATACCAGGTTCCTACACAGACTAGAGGAGATCCCTCCATGTACATTCCTTGAGCTACATTCTCTCCCTTCATGGCGACACTGAGTGCGCCCAGAGCACTTTGTCTTTCAAAAACAACTCCCGGCATTGCATACGACCTCGGGCCAAAAGTGACTTGGGGTGCAACACGAACTTGTAAATAGTCCATACAGCCATTTTCAACATTATATGAAGCTATGTGAGAACCCCGTTCAATAGTAACTCCGGTTTCCAAAGTTAAAAGGTCGGCTTCTATTAGTGGGAAGTTTTCCATATACACATCCGAGCCGACCTGCGCACCAAGGGCAGCCAAACACCACGCTGCCCCTTGCGTTCCCATGATTACATCTAAACTTAGGGTAGATGCAGCGATATAGAGGACCTCTAAATTGGATGAATGCAGCAGTGCAGTGCTACTACTAGAGCCGTCCATGCTATAACTAGCAATGTTAAACTTGCCGATGAAATACTTCTTTGTAAGAACAAGCAGCGAGGCAATGGTGACGCCAAAAAGCATTAAAGATACCGTTGCTGCATTTAGAATACCGAAAATACCAGCAATAAAGCTTGATGATGATGTTATTGCATTATTCACGCAGTATAGAGGAACCAATAATGCTATAAATATCCAACAAGGAAGTAGTACAGATGGTACCAACAAAGAAAGTTGACCATAATTTGACTGTGTTTCTTTGGCTTCTTTAAGTTGTTCAATAATCATAGAAGCTTGGGAGAACGCGGTAGTCTTCGGTCGCAAAAATGTATTATTATTCCTGTTTCGGCCTAAACTTGCCTTCCAAGCTTCTCTCACATTTGCCGCACTCTCAACCTCTTCTTCATTGGTGCTATAGCCTACGTCTTCAACTAGAGTTTTTAACATCATCGAGGTACCTTCAAAAGTGCGTGCAGTGTGCACAGCAACCAATCCACGTGAAGTGAGAACCTTACTATTAGGTCTTTGAAGCAAAGCTTCTTGAGATAAGAGCCAGCGAGTGCTTTGCTTCTTGGGGCGTTGTTGTCCTCCTTTGCTGCTTGCGGCGGTGAAGCCGAACATCGTTTCTTCCTCTACAAGACCAGGGTCTAGACAAAAAGCGGGAGAGCCAGACCATACAGAGCCCTGAGCGAGCGTAGAATACGATTGGATAATTGATTGCACGCCGACTAAAGAGCCCTTGCCAAGCGTACAGCCAGGCATTACAACAGCGCCATCAGCAATGAAAGAGCTGCAGGAAGGGAAAAGAAAGAAAGAAAAGAGGACGGTATCAATTGGAGAATAAATGAATGGGAACAGCTAATATAGTCATATTATATTATCAATTAGTATTATTTTCTTATAGAATAGAAAAAAAAAAATTTCCCTACCTTTCTTTAACGACTGTCGTTGCAATGATCAGCTCCTCTCCAGACACCACTGCAGCACCCAACACAGCAGCGCCATACCCCAAAGTAGCAGATTCACCCAGCTGAATCTGATCTGCGCCAGCAAGCATCGCAGGAGATAATCCAAAAATGTTATTTTTACCTCCTATCTTGGCACCAAGAGCGCGGAGAACAATAGGCATTAGAGGGGTATGAGCAAACAAGGCGCAAAAACTCTTTGCAAGTGGTGCAGCAGTGAGCCACGATTGGACAAGAGTAAAACGAACAGCGTAAGCGCTATTTGTCTTGTATGTTCCGGGCTTAAGGCGACCACCGAGGACAACCCACTTGAGAAGGATAGCTTCAGCCATATAAAGAATGTTGGCAGCAACCAAGCCAAAGCCGGCAGAGGCGGCTACCAATATAAAACTTGTTTGCCACAAATAAACAACACTGGCAGCAAGAGGAAGCAACGCCAGCCAAGTCATCGCAATAGAGACAGCTAGGCCTATTTGGTTGGCTGTCGTTACAGCCCCAGAGGAAAGCAGCTGATTTTCTTCTACTGGAGAAGGAGCAATACCGTTGGCAGCAACGGAGCTGCCATTGTTATTTGCACCACCTGCTACAGAAGCAGGACTCTTTTCCTTGAGTCGTGCTGGTGACCCTTGCCATGTTGTATTCGGTGGCAGTGCTACACCCAGTGGCACCATAGACATGCCTTCTAAACTCACTCCGTTGTCCAAAGATGTTCCCGGCATCACCACCGATTGCATTCCTACAAAACAGTCACTGCCAATATTCACTTCTTGCAAGACCAGGAACCCACGCTCAATAGAATGACCAGTAAGCAATACATTGCAATCTATTCTAGAGTCTTTTCCGATGGAAATGAGATCAAAATCAGTGATGGAACACGTATGAATACAAACACCGTCATTTTCAATAGCAACACCCATGGCTTGCATGTATTTGCAGAGTAAGGAGGTGCCTGCTAAATAACCGAGAGTTATTTTCTCTGTAAAGATGACTAGACGGTGTACAATCCACCACCGCATGAAGAAGAAACTCCAAACAGGGTGCGTACCAGGAGTGTAGCGCCCAATTAAGGTCCATTTAGCACCGATGGAAATAAGCAGAAGGGACACTGCCCAAACAAAGTAGGCAAAAGGAGCGAATATTATAGCAGAAGAAGTGCTGAAAAGCTTTGAAATTGCACCAAAAAAGAACATCCTGCAGTGAAGAGAAGAGAAGGGAAAGGGGGAAGAAAAGAATTAGAAAAAGGCTTCTTGAAAGGGGTCGAAAGAAAAAATATATTAATATATTAAGCGGAAAAGAGACTTCAATTTTGCATATTTCATTTTTACTACTTACCCAGGTAGCATAGAGGCAGCAATGCACACGATTAAACACATTACAGCGAGCAGCTGTGTTGCACTATTTACAACGCGCCCAACCACTCCTCGAGTACGAGAGAACCCTGGTTGCCAAATTGGGATTGGATACCCTAAAATTCGATGTTTTGCATTAGATTTTAGCACTTTATTGCCTTTTTTACCGCGATTTTCAACGCCATTGTCATCATCTCCTTTTTCAAGCCGGACAGCAGCGCAAAGATTTTCAACACCAGGATTCGAATAAATACCACGTAAATCAAGATTGACTCCCAGTTCTTTACGAATTTTACCAACAATTGCAGCAATTTGGATCGAAGACGCACCAAGGTCAAATAACTCGACGCTGAGAGGGATCTCAGAAGCTTCCAAGCCGAGAATATCTCCAATAATTTCTAGTACAGCGAGAGAATGCTCATCGGTGATTTCTGTCGCTATACGAGCTGCTGCTGCCGCAGAGGAATTCTTGCTGCTGTTCAATGCTGTTGCACGACGAGCTGCTGCAATTGTCGCGACGGCTGTCGCTTGAGCAGTCCAATCTGGATCGGGTAAAGCTCTGACATCGACTTTTCCATTAGGCAATAAAGGGAAGGCATCCAACGCTGTAACCACGGTAGGAACCATCGCAGGCACCAATAAAGAACGGCAATGTGATCTCACAGCAGCAGGATCTATACTTCCAGGAACTACATAACCAACTAATCTTTTCTGGCCGTTGTTCGGGTCGACCATGGCAGTAGCGACAGCTTGATTTACACCAGGAGTACCTTCCATTGCACCTTCAACTTCCCCTAGTTCGATACGGACACCAGTAATCTTTACTTGCCGATCGATACGGCCCATAAAATCAATGGTACCATCACTACGCCATCTAACTAAATCACCAGTGCGGTACACTTTTTCGTAATAAGGGACAAGCTCTATAGATACCTTCTTAGCTACAAGATCAAAGCAAGGGTTGACTACAAACTTTTCTTCAGTAAGATCAGGTCTACCAGCATAACCTAACGCCAGCTGAGGTCCACTGAGTAGTAATTCTCCCGGGACGCCCACCGGCACAGGGCGTAAAGCAGCATCAACGATAAAAGCAATCATGTTGTGAACAGGCCTTCCAATGGTAATAAAGTCTTGTGAAGGTAGACAGTGTATTTGGGTAGCTGTAATGGTCGCTTCTGTAGGGCCATAGACATTGTACACGGCGCAAGAAGGCAACTGGAACGAGTAAAATCGAGGGAAAGAAAATTAGTTGCAAAATAAAATATAAAAAATAAAGTAAAATTTTCCATTAATCAATACCATTTAACCGAATTTTCATATTTTTTTATAGGATATCAATATTATCAAAACTGATATTTCTTCTTACCTTCTCTCCAAACAGTTTGACGACTTCTCTAGGCAATTGCTCGCCTCCAAACATAGCACACCTTAGGGAAGAACACCACTGCCTCAAATCTTCATCTTGGAAGTGCAACAGAGCCAGAGAAGGGGTGCTCGTATAATGAGTAACCTCATTATTTTTAATAGTACGTTTGATATACTCTGCGTCGGTGTGACCTTCCGGAGTAGCGATCACGAGACTTGCTCCGGCTACGAGTGGCATGAAGGCTTGTGTCATGTGGGGGTCAAAGTTAATAGTGATAGTCAACATGCCTACATCAGTAGAGACCACGCCAAAGAAGTCTATGCTGCCATTCAAGTGGTCCCGAAGACCACGATGGGGGATCATAACACCTTTAGGGCGACCAGTAGAGCCAGAAGTGAAAATAATATATGCAGGATCTTCAGAGCAAGCTCGGTGCAAGGTGCTTCGCAAAGAAGTTGCTGTTGCTGCAGCTGAGCCATCAGGGTCAACTTCTACGACAGTAGTTTCAGGAAGAACCATTGATTTAGCACGATCTGCGTGTTGAGGTTTCACTAGTACTACCAAGGCTTTGCCGTCTTCTAAATAGATAGAAAGGCGGTCATCAGGGTACGAAGGATCACAGGGTAAATAACACCCGCCAGCTTTGAATATTGCTATAATAGAAATGATCAGCTCAAAAGAACGTTCAAGCATTAAGCCAACCACTATTCCAGGTCCAACACCAAGGGCAGAAAGCTGTCCAGCAAGAGTGTTTGCTCTAGCGTCCACCTCTCCATAGCTCAGCCATTGCCCTTCAAAGCATAAGCACCTCCTCTCAGGAGACTGCCCAGCAATTATTTCAATAGCCTCATGCGTAAGAGGGCGTTTCAAATACTCGGCGTGCTCTTCTCCTAAAGAAAATGCGGCGACAACTTCTGCCTGAGAGCTACCCAAAATATCGATAGCCAGCGCTGGAACCGAGGTGTCCTTCACACACTGTTCTAGCACAGCCATAAAACTTCCAAAAATACGTTCTATAGTTGATTTATCGAATAATTCAGACATATAATCCACTAGAACTACTTTTTTACTCATTGTTATACTCAAATCCATCTTAGCATGCCCGAGACCAACATGTGAGTTGTAGGGCTTGAGCTCTATATCTCCCAGAGATAAAGCGTCCTGATTATCAGCATCTGGAAGGTATTGAAGGACAATTTGGAATAGAGGATTGGCGTTGGGAACGCGGGCAACACCAGCAGCAGCAACAACATCTTCCAGCGGTAACAGCGAGTGCTCAAGTGCTGCAAGCATTGATTTACTGGCACCAAGGGCCATGTCTTCAAAACTAGCATCTTCAGAAGCAATGCAACGCACTGGTAATGTGTTGATGAAATACCCTACCAGGCCATGGGTCTCCTGGCGGTCACGACCAGCGACAGGCACACCAATCACCAAATCATCCTGCCCGCTGTACCGAAGAAGCACAGCTTGAAGGCCGGCAAGCAGCACAGCTTGGACGTTCACACGCAGATCACGCGCCACACCTTCAAGACGAGGTAAAAGACCAGCTGGAAGAGCAGTACGTACTGAGCCAGCAGCGTTGGTTGGGCGAGCGGGTCGAGGGCGGTCTTGAGGAAGCTGCACCATAGAGGGCGCTCCTGCCAAACTTTGTTTCCAAAAAGCGCGCAACACTGTTCCACCTTCACCAGCAAGCAATTCACGCTGCCAGGCAGCGTAATCAGCATACTGAACAGGCAAAGGAGCCCAACTGCATTCCTCTCCCGAAAGAGCAGCGGCATAAGCTTCAGACAGCTCCTTCCAAAAGACACCTTGAGACCAGGCATCACCAACAGCGTGGTGCATAGTTAAAGCCAAAACTGCTCCTGATTCAAAACCATTTCTTACTAGGAGCTTGACACGCACCAAAGGCTCAGATTCCAAATCAAAACCGGTGGCTGCTTCCTCCATAACTTCCTTCCTCTCTTCCTCTTGAGAGGTAATTTCTACTAGTTTGATAGGAACATGGAATTCTGAGGCACCCCATACAACACCAGCTACGGTACCGTCAGATTGGCGCTCGAAACGGGTCCGCAAAACTTCGTGCCGAGCCCCCACAGCGTCAAGTGCAGCTCTCAAAGCAGCCACATCAGGAACAACAGCAGTTTCCAAAACACTAGGCATGTTGTATGCACTGGACCCTCCCAAAGTACTTAATAACCACATCTGTTCTTGATTAAAAGACAGAGGACGCATAGCAGCAGGCCAATCATGGGCTTTAAGTGAAACACTGCCGGGGTGTTTAGTAGAGCCCAATATTACAGACAGCGCGGCAGCTACACCACGTGCACTACGTTCAGTATGCACCACAGTAGCAGGAATACTACCCAAATTGAAAGCTTTTTGCAGCAACGCATTAGCACGGAAGACTTGTAATGAGGTACCACCAGCAGCAAAGAAGTCAACAAGCACGCTGAGCTCTTCAGAGGGACGACCGAGCACCTCAGCAAAAACCTTCTGCACCGCAATTTCAGTATCAGTAGCAGGTGCAACATACTCTTCAGAGCCACCAGCACCAGACCAGTCCGGGGCAGGCAAAGCACGCACATCAACTTTGCCATTCGGCAACAGCGGGAAGGCCTCAAGCGCTACCACAACACTAGGCACCATAGCAGGTACCAACACAGAGCGGCAATGCGCTGTCACTGCAGCAGGTGAGATATCTCCAGGGGTAACGTACCCAACTAATCGTTTCTGTCCAGCCAAGTCAGCTACTGCAGCAGCTACCGCTTGCGCCACACCCTCTGTGCTTTCCAAAGCAGCTTCTACTTCCCCTAATTCAATACGCACTCCAGTAATCTTCACCTGGCGATCAATACGGCCCAGGAAATCAATGGTTCCGTCACTACGCCAGCGAACTAAATCACCAGTACGGTAACACCGCTTGAAATAGGGCCGGAGCACATCAGGAATATTTGAAGCAATCTCAGTGTAAAAAGGATTCTCTACGAAGGCTTTATCCGTCAAGTCCTGGCGCGAAATATACCCTGGACCTACGCGAGGACCACTTATCCAAAGCTCTCCAGGTGCATTTATTGGCAACAAACATTTAGTATGAGGATCAACAACAAATAGATAGGTGTTTTGATCAGGCCCTCCAATTCGTGTTTCTGTACAAGGACACGGGCACCTCCAGTTCGTAGATTGCACAGTACATTCTGTGGGACCATACCAATTAATAACACCATCGTTTCTGGTCATCAAATGCTGCATATTATTCACTAGTTGTGTTGGCAGCGCCTCACCGCCAATTCCAATTTGCTGCAGTACCTTCAATGCATCCCTCATAGAAGGACTACTGAGGTACATTTGCATAACACTGGGCACAACAAGCATCATTGTGTCGATTGTATGTCTCTGAATTATGCTGGCTAGGTACTCAGGATCGAGGTGACCATTTTGGCGGGGGATGACCAGCGTAGCTCCCCGAGAAAGAGGGCAAAAGACTTCAAGCACGTGAGGATCAAAACTGATAGATATATTCAATAAGTGGACGTTACTTTGTTGAATATCATAGACATCATTGTACCCCATCACAGTATCACGCATTCCAAGGTGATTAAGCATAGCACCTTTGGGGCGGCCTGTGGAGCCAGACGTGAAAATCATATAGGCCAACTGGTCTGGCTTAATTTCTAAATCCAGGTTTGAAGTAGACTCGGCTACCAAATCAGGTTGCATGGATTCAAAGTCAAGTAACAATGGATTTGTAGGCGCAGCAGAGATAACGTCAGTTGCTCTATGTACATTGCTTCTTTTATTAACAAGTACGGCCACCATTTTCCCATCTTCTACATACATAGCGAGTCGTTCAGAAGGGTAATCAGGGTCTAAAGGCACATAAGCCCCCCCTGCTTTCATGACCCCTAGCATAGAAATAATCAGTTCGAAACTACGCTCCAACATAAGACCGACGGATTCTCCATTTTCAATACCAGGGCATCGTTGTACCAAAAACCGAGCAAGTTGATTGGCACGTGCATTTACTTCTGAATACGTCATTACCTCCTCTTCAAAAATCAGACATGTTGCATTCGGTTGCTGTTGAGCCATAATTTCAATCTGCTGCAATGTATAGGGAGCCTTCAACACTTCCGGTGCTAACTGTCCTTGGAATGTGTGAGCGACCAACACCATTTCCTCGGGCCCCACAATGTTGGCGCCAAATGCAGCAGAGCCAGAATCTGTTGCTAAATGCTCTAGCAACGCAATATAACTATCACCAATACGTTCAATTGTTTTATGATCGAATAATTCCGCCATGTATTCAAGCATGATTGATTCTCCGGTGATATAGAGGCCAAGATCCATTTTTGCATGAGCTAGCCCTGGCATCTCCAAGTAAGGAGTACATACTAAAGTCTTACCAAGAACCATTTTTTGGTGCTCAGAAGACTCTTTAGAGTTGCCAGGTAAATACTGAAAGAGTACCTGGAACAGGGGATTAGCGTTGGGAACGCGGGCAACACCAGCAGCTGCGACAACATCCTCAAGGGGCAACAGCGAGTGCTCTAAAGCAGCTAAAGTAGCCTTGCTAGCGTTGACAACCATGTCTTCAAAACTAGCATCTTCAGAAGCAATGCAACGCACTGGTAATGTGTTGATGAAATACCCTACCAAACCATGGGTCTCCTGGCGGTCACGACCAGCGACAGGCACACCAATCACCAAATCATCCTGCCCGCTGTACCGAAGAAGCACAGCTTGAAGGCCAGCAAGCAGCACAGCTTGCAGATTCACTCTTAATGCCTGTGCCACGGACTCTAAACGAGATGAGAGTCCAGGTGGAAGACTAGAGCGAACGTAGCCAGCAGCGTTGGTTGGGCGAGCAGGTCGAGGGCGGTCTTGAGGAAGCTGCACCATCGAGGGTGCTCCTGCCAAACTTTGTTTCCAAAAAGCGCGCAACACTGTTCCACCTTCACCAGCAAGCAATTCACGCTGCCAGGCAGCGTAATCAGCATACTGAACAGGCAAAGGAGCCCAACTGCATTCTTCTCCCGAAAGAGCAGCGGCATAAGCTTCAGACAGCTCCTTCCAAAAGACGCCTTGAGACCAGGCATCACCAACAGCGTGGTGCATAGTTAAAGCCAAAACTGCTCCTGATTCAAAACCATTTCTTACTAGGAGCTTGACACGCACCAAGGGATCAACTTCAAGGTTGAACGGCTGTGCCACAGCCACAGCAACTTCCTTGACTTCCTCTTCATGGCTGTCAACTTGGGCTACGGCGACGGGCACGTGGAATTCAGAAGGGGAAACAACAACACCAGCTACGGTACCGTCAGCTTGGCGCTCGAAACGGGTGCGCAATACTTCATGCCGACCCGCCACAGCGTCAAGTGCGGTGCTCAAGGCAGCAATGTCAGGGGTTAAGTTGGTCTCCAGAACGGTAGGCATATTATACGCACTAGATCCTCCCATTGTGCTTACTAACCACATCTGCTCTTGATTGGCAGAAAGAGGGCGCGTAGCGTCCGGCCATGTAGTTGTTATCAAAGGAGGTGCGTCGACAAGAGAAGCAGCGACACTGCCAGCATTTCCAGACTCCATCAGCTCTGCTAAAGCAGATGCTACACCACGTGCGCTGCGTCCTGTGTGAACAATAGTAGAAGGGATTGAAGCAGCGCCTAGGTCATCTTGCAGCATAGCGTTGGCACGGAAAACTTGCAATGAAGTGCCGCCAGCAGCAAAGAAGTCAGCAAGCACACTGAGCTGCTCAGCAGGGCGACCAAGGACCTCAGCAAAGACACGCTGAACAGACTTCTCAATATCAGTAGCAGGTGCAACATACTCTTCAGAGCCACCAGCACCAGACCAGTCCGGGGCAGGCAAAGCACGCACATCAACTTTACCATTCGGCAACAGCGGGAAGGCCTCAAGCGCTACCACAACACTAGGCACCATAGCAGGTACCAACACAGAGCGGCAATGCGCTGTCACTGCAGCAGGTGAGATATCTCCAGGGGTAACGTACCCAACTAATCGTTTCTGTCCAGCCAAGTCAGCTACTGCAGCAGCTACCGCTTGCGCCACACCCTCTGTGTTTTCCAAAGCAGCTTCTACTTCCCCTAATTCAATACGCACTCCAGTAATCTTCACCTGGCGATCTATACGGCCCATAAATTCAAGCTGACCATCGCTGCGCCACCTAACTAGATCACCAGTGCGGTAAGCTTTTTTATAATAAGGCAGCAAGGCTGAGGCAACCCGACCAGCAAACAAGTCGACACAAGGATTAGAAATAAACTTCTCTTCTGTAAGATCTGGCCTGCCAACGTATCCAAGAGCTAACCGAGGCCCACTGAGCAACAATTCTCCAGGTACACCAATAGGCACCGGTCTTAAAGCAGCATCGACGATGACCGCTATTAAATTTGCATCAGGGCGGCCAATCACTACAGATGGGAAACCACGAGGGAACTGGTAGTGCACAGCAACAGCTGTAACCTCTGTAGGACCATACGTATTGATTGGTTCCAGATTAGGGAAGAAGGTGTGCATTTGACGGACGACATCTGCTGGAACACTCTCGCCACCGACGCCCCAAGAACGCATTGGCACGTAGGGAGATTGGCCTCTTCGTTTGAGCTCGTTAACATACTCTCTGGCCAGCGTAGGTACTGTGAACATGAATCCAGTAATGTTGTTGGCTAAAATGAGATCAACAATATACACAGGATCGAAATGGCCTTCAGGCTTCGCTATAACGAGAGTGGCACCGACCGTCAACGGTGGGAAAACTTGCAGGACATGTGCATCAAAACTGATGGTGTTGCTAAACACAATATTGTCGTTGTGATTAAGGTGGTACATATCAACCAACCACGGCATTAGGTCTTTCAATCCACGGTGAGGCACCATGACACCTTTAGGGCGACCAGTTGAGCCAGATGTGAAAATAATATACGCAGGATCCTCGGGGCTGGGTGGCTTGAGAGGAGCAGTTGCATTTTCTTCAGACAGCTTGTTCACATCAACTACTTTGACTCCAGTGCCTACCATATCAGCAGCACGATCAAAATGTTTAGCTTGAGTCAAGGCAACAATAGCTTTGCCGTCTTCTAAATAGATAGAAAGACGGTCATCAGGGTAAGCAGGGTCGCAGGGTAAATAACACCCGCCAGCTTTGAGAACAGCAAATATGCTGACTACTAGCTCGAACGAACGGTCCAACATTAAGCCAACCACTACTCCAGGTCCCACACCGAGTGCAGAAAGCTGTCCAGCAAGAGTGTTTGCTCTAGCGTCCACCTCTCCATAGCTCAGCCATTGCCCTTCAAAGCATAAGCACCTCCTCTCAGGAGACTGCCCAGCAATTAATGCCAGAGCTTCATGAACTAAAGGAACTTCTAAGTACTCAACATGCTCAGGTCCTATAGAAAAGCGAGCTACTTCATCCCGTTCAGACTCTGCAAGCAATTGTGTTGATTTTAACAATTGATATGGAGCTGCCGCAGCATTTTCAAAGATCTGAACCAGCCTTTTAAACATTCGATCAACAGTTTCTTGCTTAAAAAGGTTACCATCACATCCTAGTCGGAGTTTAAGACCTTCTGGGGAGGGTTCTAGACCTAAAATGACGTCTGTAGGTGCATCAGCAAGATCGAAATTAATATATGGCGCCATATCAAGAGGTGAATCTTCCCCAAGCGCTGCTGAGGGATCCATCCATTCTGTAAAAAAAAAAATAAAAAAAAAAAGAGGTGAGACGTAATCATTACTTGGTAACTAATCAAATTGATTGTACAATTGACATGTAGACTGAGTTAGTATTATTACTCAGTAAATTTGCTTTTGCTTCCGCTTACCGTGCTCATCCCAAGTGATCGCCGCTTGCCACGACGGTGTTCTGCCTGGAGCTCTTGGCAAGTTGGAAACTTTAAGCACTTCTTGTAATGGCAATATAGAATGCTCAATAGCTGCAGTCAAAGTAGACATTTCCCGTACTACCAGGGTCGAGAAAGAGTCACTTTCTTCCAGACGATTACGCAACAAGAGCATTCTCAAAAAATAGCCAACCAGATTTTCAGTTCCGGGAGGTCTCATTGAAAAAGAAGATGCAATTAAAACATCATCAGTAGCACCAAATTCACACAACATCAATCTAAATGCAGCTAAACACAGTGCATATAAAGAAACCTTCAGAGAACTAGCCAATTCCTTCAAAGCGTCCAATTGTCCTATACTAATAACAGCATTGCCATCGACCAGAGGCAAGTGCTCTGTTGGATGTACCTGCCGAGCATAGTCTTCAGGCAATTGCACCACTGGAGTTGCATGCTGGAGCTGTTTTTTCCAATACAAGGCCATCTTTTCGTACTTTTCTGTACCGGGCTCCAATTGTTTCCGCTCCCATGCAGCAAAATCACTGTATTGCACTCGTAAATCCCGTACTTGCGGTGGATTACCCGTCACAATCGCTTTGTAGAAAGCCATGACGTCAATCCAGATGGGAGCAAGAGACCATCCGTCCATTGCTATGTGATGCATAACAAACATGACAATGTGGCGACGAGGGCCGACAGGACTGACAGTGACTCTCATGTAGGGCGGAGAGGCGAGGTCAAATTGGTAGCGCATGGCTTTGGTGAGAAGTGCCTTGATCTCTTCATCGGATGCAATGGGTTCCTGCATTGATTGGAGGGAGAGAAATGGAGCAGAATTTATAACAATTGATTCATTACTTAGGATTGCATTGCTATGATATACTATACTATGATACATAGTATATAGAAACATTCAAAATTTTTGAAAGAAAGAAATCTGGAAAGAACCAACCTTGAGAATTGTCATGGGTACAGTAGTGGCAGTAGGGTCTAAAAACGAGACAATTACTCCATTCTCACGCTTGAAGCCACAGCGCAAGACTTCATGACGTTGTAACAACTGGTTGAAAGCTTTCTGAAGTGCCTCTACATTGAGGTCACCAAAGACTTCAATGCAACTAGGCTCATTCAACTGCAGAGGGAAAATGTGTGTGAGAGAGAAAAGAAGTTGTTGTAAAATTTGCCATTTTTAATGATCAACCGTGTTTACCAATCGCTGAAAAATTAATAATACTAATGTAATAATCAATCTAATAAAGCGTACCTCCAGATCATCAGGGTGTAGGAAATAAGTCAGACAAAGAGACTCCTGTCCTGAAGATGTGGGACGAGTATTGTCTGGCCACATCACAGGTTCTACAGCCCCATTGAATTCTTGTTTCATTGCTTCTTTAAGTATATCTGCAATTTGGCGTGCTGCAGGGAATGAAATGATCTCACTTGCTGCAATAGTAACGCCAACTGCGTCATGAAGTAATGCTGGGAGTCGCATAGCTTGAAGGGAACTGCCGCCTAGAGCAAAGAAATCAGAAATCACGCTGAGTTCTTTAGCTGGTCGGTTAAGAACATCTGCAAATGCACGCTGTACAGCAGTTTCTATTTCATCCGCAGGGGCTATATACTCTTCAGAGCCTCCTGCTGCTGTGCCAGACCAGTCGTGAGAAGGTAACGCCCGGACATCAACCTTTCCATTTGGCATCAAGGGAAAAGCTTCCAGAGGTAACACCACGCTAGGAACCATAGCAGGAACTAATAAAGACCTACAATGCGCTATAATTAAGGTAGGATCTACGTTTCCAGGGCTTACGTAACCAATTAACCGCTTCTGTCCATGAGGATCCATGACTGCCAACGCCACTGCTTGAGAAACCCCTTCTGCGCTTTCTAAAGCAGATTCTACTTCGCCTAATTCAATGCGGACCCCGTTTACTTTTACTTGACGATCAATACGGCCCATAAATTCAAGGGTGCCATCACTACGCCACCTGACTAAGTCTCCAGTACGGTATGCTTTCTGGTAGTGTGATCTCAGCTCTGGTACTATTTTCTTCGCTACCAGATCAAAGCAAGGATTGGGAACAAACTTCTCTTCAGTAAGATCAGGTCTACCAGCATATCCAAGAGCTAACCGAGGCCCACTGAGCACCAGCTCTCCAGGCACGCCCACTGGCACCGGTCTTAAGGCAGCATCGACGACGTAAGCATGAGTGTTTGGATCTGGTCTACCAATAACAATATTGGTAAAGCCTTTCTCAAACACATGCTGTACAGTTACTGCAGTTACTTCAGTTGGACCGTACATATTTACTGGACCACGGAGATTGGGGAAGGCAGTTTGCATTTGCCGCACTACATCGGCAGGGGCGCTATCTCCGCCAATACCCCAGGCCTTCATCGGAGCATAAGGAGCATGGCCACCACGTTGAAGCTCTCCAACGTATTCTTTCGCAAGAGTTGGGACTGTGCATACGAATCCAGTGATCCTGTATTTCAGGATGAGGCTGACAATGTAGGCAGGGTCGAGGTGACCGTCAGGGCGGGCGATGACAAGTGCAGCACCAGCAGCGAGCACAGGGAGAGCCTGAATAACGTGGGCATCGAAGTTGATTGTGTTGCTAAACACTACAACGTCTTCAGAACTTAGACTGAATTGCTCGATAAGCCAAGGAAGCAAGTCTCGAAGACCACGGTGGGGCAGCATGACACCTTTAGGGCGACCAGTAGAGCCAGAAGTAAAAATCATATATGCAGGGTCCTCGGGGCCAGCATTTTTCAAAGAGGCGGAGTTGCTATCATCGTTTTCCTGAGAGATTTTGTTCACGTCATACACGCTAACTTTAACAGTGCTGACCATTGAAGAAGCTCGCTCTATATGTTTAGCTTGTGTTAACACAACCAGAGCACCTCCGTCTTCTAAATAAATAGATAGACGGTCATTGGGGTAAGAAGGATCACAGGGTAAATAACAACCCCCAGCCTTCATAACAGCTAAGATGCTGACTACAAGCTCAAAAGAACGCTCAAGCATTAAGCCAACCACTACTGCAGGTCCAACACCAAGGGCAGAAAGCTGTCCAGCAAGAGTGTTTGCTCTAGCATCCACCTCTCCATAGCTCAACCACTCACCCTCGTAGCACAAGCACTTCCTCTCAGGAGACTCAACAGCTATTTTGTTGACAGCTTCATGCATCAAGGGGAAGGACAAGAAATCAGGGCGTTGAAGACCCATTGACATTTCTGCCATCTCTTCTTTTTCTTGAGCCCCCAACAAACTTCCCGCCAATGCTGGTGCCTTCATATTGCTTGCCAACTGTTCCAAAATACTAGTAAAGCTGCTAATAATCCTTGATATAGTAGAGGTATCAAATAACTCTGCCATAAAGTCTGCTACAAGGCTGTTGCCACCCAATGAGATGACTAAATCCATCTTGGCATGAGCGAGGGCTTTAGGTTTTGGATGTTGTTTAAAGATACTGTCTTTTAGGACACATACTGGACCAACTCCAGATGCTGGGTCTTCTGGTAAATACTGAAAGAGTACCTGGAACAGGGGATTAGCGTTGGGAACGCGGGCAACACCAGCAGCTGCGACAACATCCTCAAGGGGCAACAGCGAGTGCTCTAAAGCAGCTAAAGTAGCCTTGCTAGCGTTGACAATCATGTCTTCAAAACTAGCATCTTCAGAAGCAATGCAACGCACTGGTAATGTGTTGATGAAATACCCTACCAGGCCATGGGTCTCCTGGCGGTCACGACCAGCGACAGGCACACCAATCACCAAATCATCCTGCCCGCTGTACCGAAGAAGCACAGCTTGAAGGCCGGCAAGCAGCACAGCTTGGACGTTCACACGCAGATCACGCGCCACACCTTCAAGAAGAGGTAAAAGACCAGCTGGAAGAGCAGTACGTACAGAGCCAGCAGCGTTGGTTGGGCGAGCGGGTCGAGGGCGGTCTTGAGGAAGCTGCACCATAGAGGGTGCTCCAGCCAAACTTTGTTTCCAAAAAGCGCGCAACACTGTTCCACCTTCATCAGCAAGCAATTCACGCTGCCAGGCAGCGTAATCAGCATACTGAACAGGCAAAGGAGCCCAACTGCATTCCTCTCCCGAAAGAGCAGCGGCATAAGCTTCTGACAGCTCCTTCCAAAAGACACCTTGGGACCAGGCATCACCAACAGCGTGGTGCATAGTTAAAGCCAAAACTGCTCCTGATTCAAAACCATTTCTTACTAGGAGCTTGACACGCACCAAGGGATCAACTTCAAGGTGGAACTCGCCAGCCGCTTCATTAGACAGCTGTTGACTTTCTTCCTCTTCAGAAAATACTTCTACAACCTGCAAAGGAACATGGAAAAGGGAAGAAGAAACAACAGAACCAGCTACAGTGCCATCCGCCTTGCGTTGGAAGCGAGTACGCAACACTTCGTGTCGACCCGCCACAACATCAAGCGCAGAACTTAAAGTTTTAACATCAGGAATAACAGTAGTTTCTAAAACAATAGGCATATTATATGCACTAGAGCCACCAATTGTACTTAATAACCACATCTGCTCTTGATTGGCAGAGAGAGGGCGCATAGCGTCAGGCCACTTGTGAGCTATCAGCGGGAAAGAAGCAATACCATTTTCAGACTTCATCAGTCCCACCAAAGCAGCTGCAACCCCACGTACGCTGCGATCGTTATGCACTAAAGTAGCAGGAATAGATTCCAATTTAAAAGCTTGCTGCAACAAAGCGTTGGCGCGGAACACTTGGAGAGAGGTGCCGCCAGCAGCGAAAAAGTCAGCCAAAACGCTGAGCTCTTCAGCAGGACGGCCAAGCACCTCAGCAAAGACCTTTTGCACTGCGATTTCAGTACTATTACCAGGTGAAACGTGCTCTTCAGAGCCAGATCCAGACAGATCAGGAACAGGAAGAGCCTTAACATCGATTTTCCCGCCTGGCAACAACGGGAAGGCATCGAGAGCTAAAACCACACTAGGAACCATAGCTGGAACTAACCGAGAACGACAGTGCGCTATCACAGCAGCAGAGTCTACGTCTCCAGGAGTGATGTAGCCAACGAGACGTTTCTGTCCACTAGGATCGACTGCTGCAGTGGCGACAGCTTGATTTACACCAGGAGTGCTTTCCATTGCACCTTCAACTTCACCAAGTTCAATACGGACACCAGTAATCTTCACCTGCCGGTCAATGCGACCTAGAAAATCAATGGTGCCGTCATTACGCCATCTAACTAAATCACCAGTACGGTAGGCTTTTTGGCAGTGAGGAAGCAGCGCTTGGCCTACTTTACCAGCTATTAACTTCAAGCAGGGGTTTTGAATAAACGTTTCTGCGGTGAGATCGGGTCTATTAGCATAACATAAAGCTAAACGAGGGCCACTGAGTAGTAATTCTCCGGGAACACCCACTGGCACTGGGCGCATGGCGGCATCTACAATAAACGTCTGAAGATTGTAAACAGGGCGACCAATTGAGATGAAGTCGACGGACGGAGGGCAATAAAGCTCAGTAGCTGTAATCGTAGCTTCTGTAGGACCGTAGACATTATATACTTTGCACCACGGCAGCTGCAAAAGAGAAAAGAATCAACGAGAAGGGAAGTGATGAGTTAATTTATATCATTTTTATACGACAAATGCTGCATTTTTTTTATTCTTTTTCACGAATAAAGACAGCAGCATATTTAAAATAGCACCTATAATGTTGATACTTTACTTACCTTTTCTGCAAATAAGCTAATAATTTCCCTCGGCAACTGCTCTCCCCCAAACATTACACACCGCAAGGCTGTGCACTCTCTGGCTTCTTCACCAGCAAATTGCATCAATGCGAGAGATGGAGTACAAATATACTGTGTCACACCTTTCTGTTTGATAAGAGACATTACGTAGTTTGCGTTGGTATGGCCCTCAGGGGTGGCGATCACAAGGCCACCGCCAATAATAAGCGGCATGAAGGCTTGCATAAGGTGAGGATCAAAATTAATTGTGATGGTTAACAAGCCTACATCCTCCTCTCCCATGTTGTAATACTCAACGCTACCTTCTAAATGGTCTCTTAATGCACGGTGAGGCACCATGACACCTTTAGGGCGACCAGTTGAGCCAGATGTGAAAATAATATATGCAGGATCCTCGGGGCTGGGTGGCTTGAGAGGAGCAGTTGCGAGCGCACCAGACCCAATTTCTACTACGGATACAGCTAAGGGTACCATTGCTTTAGCACGATCTGCGTGCTGAGGTTTCACTAGTACTACCAATGCTTTGCCGTCTTCTAAATAGATAGAAAGGCGGTCATCAGGGTACGAAGGATCACAGGGTAAATAACACCCGCCAGCTTTGAACACTGCTATAATAGAAATGATCAGCTCATAAGAACGTTCAAGCATTAAGCCAACCACTACTCCAGGTCCAACACCAAGGGCAGAAAGCTGTCCAGCAAGAGTGTTTGCTCTAGCATCCACCTCTCCATAGCTCAACCACTCACCCTCGTAGCACAAGCACTTCCTCTCAGGAGACTGCCCAGCAATTATTTCAATAGCCTCATGCGTGAGAGGACGTTTCAGATACTCGGGGTGCTCTTCTCCTAAAGAAAATGCAGCGACAACTTCTGCCTGAGAGCTACCCAAAATATTGATAGCCAGCGCTGGAACTGTGGGGTCAGTCATACAATGCTCAAGAACAGCTACAAAGCTTCCAAACATACGTTTAATAGTGGATTCGTCGAATAATTCAGACATATAGTCGAGCATTACTGTTTCGCCACTCATAGTAAAGGTCAAATCCATCTTGGCGTGGGCGAGACCACCAGGACTGCCAAAATGCTTTAATGAGCTCTTGCCCAGGGTGCAAACAGGACTGCCACCAGCTACAAGATCTTCTGGTAAATACTGAAAGAGTACCTGGAACAGGGGATTAGCGTTGGGAACGCGGGCAACACCAGCAGCTGCGACAACATCCTCAAGGGGCAACAGCGAGTGCTCTAAAGCAGCTAAAGTAGCCTTGCTAGCGTTGACAATCATGTCTTCAAAACTAGCATCTTCAGAAGCAATGCAACGCACTGGTAATGTGTTGATGAAATACCCTACCAGGCCATGGGTCTCCTGGCGGTCACGACCAGCGACAGGCACACCAATCACCAAATCATCCTGCCCGCTGTACCGAAGAAGCACAGCTTGAAGGCCGGCAAGCAGCACAGCTTGGACGTTCACACGCAGATCACGCGCCACACCTTCAAGAAGAGGTAAAAGACCAGCTGGAAGAGCAGTACGTACAGAGCCAGCAGCGTTGGTTGGGCGAGCGGGTCGAGGGCGGTCTTGAGGAAGCTGCACCATAGAGGGTGCTCCAGCCAAACTCTGTTTCCAAAAAGCGCGCAACACTGTTCCACCTTCACCAGCAAGCAACTCACGCTGCCAGGCAGCGTAATCAGCATACTGAATAGGCAAAGGAGCCCAACTGCATTCCTCTCCCGAAAGAGCAGCGGCATAAGCTTCAGACAGCTCCTTCCAAAAGACGCCTTGAGACCAGGCATCACCAACAGCGTGGTGCATAGTAACAGAAAGCACAGCTCTGGATCTCGGTGTTTGGCGTAAGAGTAAAAGAACACGTACCAAAGGCTCAGATTCCAAATCAAAACCGGTGGCTGCTTCCTCACTTACTAGCTGAACCTCCTTTTCATGGCTTTCTACTTCAATCACCTGCACAGGCATGCGGAAATCTATAGCTGAAACAACAATTCCAGCTACAGTACCGTCAGCTTGGCGCTCGAAACGGGTGCGCATTACTTCGTGGCGGCCTGCCACAGCATCAAGAGCTGCCTGCAATGCAGGCAAATCAGGCGCCACATCCGTTTCAAGCACAATGGGCATATTGTACGCACTAGATCCTCCCATGGTGCTTACTAACCACATCTGCTCTTGGTTAAAAGATAAAGGGCGTTTAGCATCAGGCCAAGTAGTTGCTTTCAATGGAGGTGCACCAACAGGAGAAGCACAGACGCTTCCATCTTGAGGAGCCAGCAGCTTTCCTAGAGCAGCAGCTACTCCACGCACGCTACGTTCAGTATGAACCATAGTAACAGCGATAGAATCCATTTTAAAAGTTTCTTGCAGCAACGCATTTGCGCGGAATATTTGAAGAGAGGTACCACCAGCAGAGAAGAAGTCGGCAAGTACGCTGAGCTCTTCAGCGGGACGACCGAGCACCTCAGCAAAAACCTTCTGCACTGCAATTTCTACTTCACCATCAGGTCCAACATACTCTTCAGATGATTTCGCTCCAGACCAGTCTGGGGCAGGCAACCCTTTCACATCCACCTTCCCGTTGGGCAACAGAGGGAAAGCATCTAGCGCAATAACAACACTTGGCACCATAGCAGAGACCAATACAGACCTACAGTTTTTAATGACAGCATCAGGTCTGATGTTTCCAGGAGTGACGTAGCCTACAAGACGTTTTTGGCCAAGTGGATCAGCTACAGCTGCGGCAACGGCATGCACAACGCCATCGCAATTTTCCAAAGCAGCTTCCACCTCACCCAGCTCAATACGCACACCATTGACCTTTGTTTGACGATCAATGCGGCCCATAAAATCAATGCTACCATCACTACGCCACCTCACTAAATCACCAGTGCGGTATGCTTTTTCGAAATATCTTGTGAGGGAGGGAGCAATAGTGCCAGCTACAAGATCCAAACAAGGGTTTCGAATAAACTTCTCTTCAGTAAGTTCAGGACGATGTGCATACCCAAGAGCTAAACGCGGCCCACTGAGTAATAATTCTCCAGGAACACCCACCGGCACCAGGCGCAAAGTTTCAGCGTTTACGATATAACAATGCATATTATTTTCAGGACGACCAATAGTCATATAGCTCAAGTCAGCAGGACATTCCAAATTTGTAGCCATAACAGTTGCTTCAGTTGGACCTGCAGAAAAAATTCAAGAACAAATAAAAAAGCATCAACGGGTATACGTCTTCCCTCTCTTCCCAAAAGAAAACTACCAAGCTCATATTTATCTTACCATATGCATTATAAACTCTGACACCTTTGGGTACGTTCCTATGAATAAGGTGCACCAGCTCCATAGGCATCGCTTCCCCAGAAAATATAGCACTCTTCAAAGCAACACAACTTTTCGCTGCAGGACGACGGTAATACTCAAGACCAAGGGAAGGGACAGTATTAAAAAACGTAACGCTCTGGTTCAGTAGTAAATTGGCAAGATATTCTGCATCCATGTGTCCAGATGGACGTGCAATAACGAGACCACCACCCACGATTAAAGGGGTGAAAATTTGCATAATGCTAGGATCGAAATTTATCGTGATTGAGAGCAGAGAAATGCTGTCCTTGTCCACCGAATAGTACTCTAAATTGTAGGCAAGGAAGTCAATCAACGCAGCATGATTGATGACGACACCTTTAGGACGACCAGTAGAACCAGAGGTGAAGAGGATGTAGGCTGGATCAGCCAGTTTTGCAGGATTTTTAATCTTTTCCCCCCCGCTAATATTGCCGTTGCTATTGCTGTCAGCAGGAGGCCCCAATATTATGGTGGTGGAAGAGCAAACATCATCAACGTTGACTATATAAACATCAGAAGCAACCATAGATAGAGCACGGTCAACTTGCTGTGCTTGAGCAAGCACCATGACAGCTTTGCCGTCTTCTAAATAGATAGAAAGACGGTCATCAGGGTAAGAAGGATCACAGGGCAAGAAACAGCCACCAGCTTTAAGGACAGCCAGCATCGATATTACCAGCTCAAAAGAACGGTCCAGCATCAAACCTACTACTACACCAGGTCCAACTCCAAACTTTTCTACCATCTGCCCGGCAAGGGTATCAACACGAGCATTCACCTCTCCATAGCTCAACCACTCGCCCTCGTAGCACAAGCACCGTCTTTCAGGAAATTGCTCAGCCATGGCCTCAAAAGCCTCATGAGCAAGGGGCTGTTCTAAATATTCAGGCCTTTCTTCACCCATGGAAAGATTTTGCAGCTCTGAGAGATGCTCTGCACCTAAAACATCGATGCTGGGAGCATCTGGATTTTCAAGAGCGGCACGGAGAACATGCAAAAAGCTATCTACAAGTCTAGCTATATTTTTTTCAGAAAAGACCTCTGTGTTGTATAACAGCTGGCAGTCCATTGAAGTATCTCCAGGTAAGATACGAAGTGTGATATCATTGATGCAGCGACCTGTGTCGACAGGAATAGAGCAAGGTTCAGAGGCGAGGCCGTCCAACGCCGGCGCCTTGAACCAACCTGTTGAAATAAAATCAAAGGACTTTCATTAATTTTATGAGATGAAATAAGAGTATTAAAATCAACCAAAGGAATATCCTTAAGAGAGTCTGGGAGACTAAATAAACGCATTATAAAGACCTGAAATAACCAACTAAGTAACTAAGCAACTAACAAACCAACTAGACTCACCTTGATCATGAACGGTAATCAATGCTTGAGCAATCGCTGAATAAGCAGCATTCCTTCCAGTGCAACACGCTTTCACGATCGACTCAAACGGTACATCTCCATTCGCAACAGCATCTTTCACTGCCTGTCCAGTAATCTTCACGGCGTCTTTAAACGGGGTGAAATCGTTAACTTCTAAACGAATAGGTAAAATATTTATAAAATTTCCGATGATGCCGTCGTCTACAATTGGGCGACGTAAAGATCTAGGTACGGTGATTACGACTTCATTTTGCTGAGAATACTTGTTAAGGGTAATTGTGTAGGCAGCAAGCATGACGCGAAGAAGAGATTGCCTCTCACGGGCCATAAACGGAGAGAGACCGGTGCGGATGTCTTCGGGAATGCTAAAGGTTACCATTTTACCTAAAAATGAGCAAACTGGGGGTCTAGAATGATCACCTGGCAGCTCCAAGGTCTCAGGAGCTCCAGATAAAGTCGTCCTCCAGTAATCCAGTTGGTTTGTGGCAAGTTTAGAATCTTGTGCAGTCAAAAGATCTTGCTCCCATGCGGCAAAATCAGTATAGTGATGATCTAAAGTTGGCAGAGTCTCACCATTATACAAGGCCTCCAGCTCACGAATCCAGATTCCTTGGCTGCCTCCATCCATGACACAATGGTTGTAGCAGAGCAGCAGGAGGTGGCGATTGGCCTGTGCATGAATAATTACTAATCGAGCTAACGGAGCCTGACCCAAATTAAAAGGCTTCTGTGCGGCCTTATTGAGCGCATCTTTAACCTGAGGAGCATCAATGTCGTGCTCTTCAAGGCTCAGGACCTGTAGGTCAGCCGGAACACTGCCAGAAGGGTGAACTGTTGCCACTATGTCCGAATCCTGGACATTGAAAACTGTTCTAAGTGCGTCATGGCGGTTTACAATTGTCTGGTACGCATTCTGCAGACGTTGATCATCTGCAATTCCTCTAAATTGGTGAACAATCACCTCTATGTACAAATTTCCTGTTGCTACTGGGTCCGAAAAGCATGCCAATGCAATTGATTTCCCTACTGGCGCCAAAGGCGCTGTCTTGACTTCCATCATGCATTCAGACATAGAATTGCATCAGATTGAAAGTGTGACGACCTCAATCTTAGATAGTCCTGCAGTGCTGCGTTAGGTGCATCTATCCGTCAAGATTGTTAGCACGTGTCAATAATTGACTCATACCAATTGCAATCATTGCAATCACTTACAGGTTAATTTACTAAATCGAAATCTATGTGGGGCATTTCACATTCCTATTATCTTCTTTTGTTTTGTTTTTCCTATTTATTAAGCAAGCGAGCTAGATAGAAGCATTTTGGGGCATCATGACGCTCTACATCCACCCTACCACACCAACATTTCATTTCCGATAGCGGCATTTTTTATTTTTATTTGAAGGAAATGAGAAAGGGTATTAACGCTCGCCTACCCCACCTTCTGCAAATTCAACATAACAGCATACGTCCCTCCGCTCGCCACTAGCTCATCATGCGTCCCAGACTCAACGATATTACCACGCTCGAGAACGACAATGCGATCCACATTGCGGACGGTGGACAGCCTGCAAAAAAAAAAAAAAAAAAATACACAAGAAGAAGTTGGGAGAAAGTATAGGGTAATCTAGCAATTACTTTTTATTTTTCAAACACAATTACTCGTCCATATACTAACGAATCTCTCAAACCCATACTACATAGCGTACCTGTGTGCAATAACCAGTGCTGTACGTCCAACCATTGCCTGGTCCAGGGCCTCCTGCACCACCCGCTCAGACGTGGCATCCAAGGCAGAAGTAGCCTCATCAAGGACCAAAATCTACATGAGATCAATGAAAAAGATACATTTAAATATGAATAGAATATCAATTACTTTGGTCAGAAGAGAGTATCACAGTAATTATTTCTTAAAAAATAAAAATGATCTCCCCCAAAATAAAAAACGCCCGTAATGATGTTTTTTAATTACCTGAGGGTGTCGGATCATTGCCCTAGCAATAGCAATTCTCTGCTTCTGTCCACCACTAAGCATGATTTGCTGGTCACCAATAGATGTATTAAACCCAGAAGGCAATGCTTCAATAAAATCTAAAGCATTTGCTGTCTTTGCTGCTGCGGTGCATTCTTCGAGAGTCGCTTCAGGCCGGCCATAGCGGATGTTGTCTGCAGAGAGAAGAGAAATACAGTGAGATAATCAGTCTATTATCACTGCTACAAATGAGGTTTTATAACAAATTTACTATTAGATTTAATTGCCACGTACCCATGATGCTTCCATTAAAGAGAATTGGTTCCTGGGCAACCAGGCCGACCTGAGAGCGGAGCCAATGAATGTTCAAGGAAGTCAGTCTTTTATCATCTAGAAGCACATTTCCAGCAACAGGATCATAAAATCGCAACGTTAATCCAACGATAGTAGACTTTCCAGAGCCAGAACTTCCCACCAGAGCCACAGAAGTACCAGCAGGCACGTCTAAAGTCAAAGAGCGGAAAACGACAACATCAGGTCGTTGTGGATAATAGAACTTAACTCCTCTGAAAGCGATCTTTCCACTGCATTCTTCGGGTTCTACACCTTCATTACCACTATTATCGATGACAGGTACACGATCCAAAATTTCAAATACGCGTTCGGCAGCTACTTGACCCTTGGCAACGTCTGGAAAAGCATCCTGAGCCCCACCGATAAACAGCAATGCCATGAGAACTGGGAAAATTCCAGCAGTAATACTTAGCATATCAGCTTCACCTTTACTCACTAGCTGTCCACCGTACCAAAAGGCAAGGGAATATATCCCAAACAGCATGAAAAACATTGCGCCAGTACCAAAACCTTGGATGATAGATTGCTTCCACTCCAGACCCCGAACAAGCTCCAAGCGTTCATTGTACGCTTGTCGTAAGTGCGATTGTAAATTATACGCAGCGACGACTTTGTAGTTGACTACAGACTCTGTAGCAAAGTTCTCAGCATCTGTACCTAACATTTGGGACCGGGTAATTATTTTCGAGGTTGCCGTAAGAGTGACTGCCGACATGATCAAAATCAGTGGAATGGTAGCTGTGAGAATAAGGGTAATACGCCAGTTGTAGACGAAGGAAATGGGATATCCACATAAAAGACATCCAGCAATCTGTGCAAGCATGCCCCAATTGTCACTTGCTTGTCCTTTAAGATGGATGGCATCGGTATCAAGCCGGGAAATTATAGCTCCACTATTATTTTCTTCCTGATCAAAATAAGCTACTTCTTGACGCATGAGACTCTTCATCATTCGAGAACGGACTGTATATGCTAAATTTTGGCCAATTTTCTCAAAATAATATGTTTTGAAAAAATCTGCAATCCCGGCAACAACGGCAGCACCGACCAAAATAAGAGCCCACATTTGAACCTCTTCCATCATTCCGACAGGTTGATAGTAAACTGTAGACATAAAAGAGACCACCAAACCTTGAAAAGGGGTCATTGCTCCCCCAAAAGCGGCCATTAAGCACCCCACAATTAAAAGCTTCATGTCAGGCTTCACTAGTTCTATTAAACGGCTTTTGTCCACGAGTACTTCAGAATCGACCTCGTCTTCATCAGGATTCAGCCCCAGAGCACTAGTATTGACCTTTGAGTGGGTATCTGTATGGGTACGGGTAGCTCCAGGTAATAAGAAAGAAGAAGGGGAGAGCACTCGAGGTACCGAGTTTGTTGAGATTTGAGCAAGACCACCACCACGAGAATTCCTGGTTGTAAGTTTATATTTTTCATCGTCTATTGCTGTGCTTGTTCTGGAAGCGAGTGACAAAGTTCTGGAAGAGAATGCAGAAGAGCGTGCGGACTGCATAAAATGTCAAAAAAGGGAAACTTTTCAGCTTGAAATCAGAGCCTAGCCTCGGCATCAGTTTGCTTTAAAAACAACGGTCAAGAGAAGTGAAAAGTAAAAAAGAAACACAATGGTAACGTACCACTATTTGACGCATACTATCGAGTTTCTTATTAGAAACTGTATAGAATACGTTATCTCTCTCACTACGTGCTTGGGTATCTTCTTCTTCTTCTTCTCCCTTCACTGCCTTCATGTACTTGGACAGCAATGCAGAATACCCACCATCTGCATTCTTGAGCTCATCGTGAGTGCCATGCTCAATAACAGAGCCATGGCTGACAACTGCAAGTTGGAATAAAAATAAACAATGCATGATTGGCCATTTCAGCAACTGGGTTAAAAGAAAAGAAAAAATTTATTTTAAAGATTTAATTTCAAATTCTGAAGAAATAACGGCCCTCGTACCTACGATAAGATCACAATCTTTGATAGTTGAAAGTCTATGCGCAATGGAAATTGTAGTGCACCCTGCAGTCAAATGCAGCAGAGCATCTTGGATAGCGCGTTCAGATTGGGTATCAAGCGCAGAGGTAGCTTCATCCAAAACAAATACCTTGGGCGCTTTTAAGAAAGCACGAGCAATGGCTACACGTTGTTTCTGCCCACCAGAAAGCTGGGTGCCCTTTTCCCCGACGAGCGTGTCGTACCCATCAGGTAAAGATACGATGAAATCGTGAATCTGCGCAGATTTAGCAGCAGATATGACGTCTTCCATGCTTGAACTTTCTTTTCCAAAACCGATGTTCTCTCCGATTGTTGTCGCAAACAGGACTGGCTCTTGACTAACCAAGCCAATATGCTTTCTATACGACTGAAGAGTGTAGGTATTGATATCTACGCCATCCAGGAGAATTCTTCCTGAAGTAGGATCGTAGAGACGCAGTAATAAGCCCACCATTGTTGACTTTCCACAACCGCTTTCACCGACCAGCGCAGCAGTTGTTCCTGCTGGTACAGTAAAGCTGACGCTGTTGAGCACTTGCTTGGAAGGAGCAGATGGGTAAGCAAAGTTTACTTGGTCTAAGACAATAGTACCTTTCACGTCTTTTACTTCAGGCATATTTTCAGTCTTTTGGATGCCAGTTTCATCGATTAAGAAAGATCTGACGTGGCCCATTGCCATTGTGGCTAATGAGAAAAACTTAATTTTTGGTCCATTTTGCGCCATCTGCATGACCATCATGAGCAGAGGGGCGAGCGTAGAGAAGATGTCACCACCTATGGAAATAAAATCATTTAGAAATGTTATGATATTGAAGAAGAATATACAATAAAAGGATAACGAGTTGATGAAGACGTCTGGCTGTCTGTCAGCAAAAGTTATGGAAGGAAGGAAAGAAAGAAAAAATCCTTACCATTGTAGACGCCCTGGGAGATACGCAGGCCTCCATACCACAAAACCAAAGGAATTGCAGCAAATGAACAAAAGGTCGTAGACCCAATTTGAATTCCGTTCGTAAATGCTGCTTCCGTACCAGTCTTCAAAGCTGGCTCTAATTTTTTAGAATATTTTACAGCGCTCCGTTCCCCAGCATCAAACGAGAACACAGTACGAATATTAGATAAAACTTCTTTTGCAAATGCACTGGCCCGTTGTAACGCTTGATTGCTGCGAGATGTAGCTTTTAAAGAGATCGTTGTTGTTATATGGACTATACAGATAATCACCGGAGCTGACGCCATGGCTACCAGGGTCACATCCCAAGCATAATAAAACGAAATAGCCAACCCAGCAACGACAGTGCCCATTAATTCAGCCAAAATTGGCAGTTTATCAGATAAGAAATCAATGATGACGTTGGTCTGTGCGTGCAGAACGTTGGTTACTTCTCCAGTGGAGGTGGAATCGAAATAGGTGCAGCTACGATCCAAGGCAGAGGCAAAGCATTGCTGTTTTATGTTTTTCATTATTCGATACACTGCAAAGAGGAAGAGAAGAGAACGAAGGGCGAATATGCACGCCATTTATAGGGAAGGCTTGGAAAAGTTCCACCGGGGTAGAGAATGTCTATTTGAAATGATTAACTATTAGAAATTTGTAAGAAATATAAAGAAGAAGATGAAGAATTTTACCTGCATTCCGGGTACCGATAGAGTTCATGATGTTTGCAAGCCACAGGCCTAGCCCAAAATAAACAAATTGCAGGCATGCTTCGTTAATACCTGCAGCGAATGTTATCAAATTAGAAGCGGTAAACTGCATTATTACGTAAAGGAATACTAAGAAAAGGTCAGTGTTGTTGTTTGAGAGGACCCACCGGCAACGATAGAGTCAGTGGCAGCTTGAGAGTCGGTGCCATCTTGAGCCTGGACGCCTAAAGAATTAAACACCTTGCCAACTAGGGGGCCAATAAAGGGTACCAGGGCACCTGCACTCAAATTGATAGTTCGTTTAGAAAATAATACTTCCAAAGCTTGCAAATGCACGATGTGGAGAAAACCAACCTTGGCCTGTAGCTCCAAACAAACCCAAGATAAGAAACAGCCATGCTCTGCCATCCACAAATCTGCAAAGCATATATCATTAGTGGATGTTATTTTCTCGCGTTAGGCAAGGGAGGTAAACCTTGATGATCAAGTGTTCATTTAAATGTACCTGTTGAGGTAAGTAAAAGATGCTGTCTTGGCCGCAGTCAAAGGGTAATCCTCGCTCATTTGAAGTGGAGCACTTCCCGAGATTAAACAAAGATCTTGATTTCGAATAAAATAAAAATAAATGCTGACTGCGTGGGACAAAGTACACAGTTCATAACATTGGGGGCCTCCCCACCCCCCACTCTTCAGTGTCTTTCGTTTAACTTTCGCGTGGAGGAATAAAAAGTACGTTCATTAGCACCTCTATAGTATAACCTCTGGATTCAGAGCACGCGAGACTCTCACTTTGAAAGCTGGGTCAAAAACTAAATCCGATGCGATGATCGATTTTATAGTTCTGAGCTTTTCCTATGTTTAATTGCTTCGCTACGATCTATATTTACCTTCTACAACATTGAACATTCATGGTACGTTGAAAACGAGATCTGTTTGCCAAATCCTAGAAAAATATTGGCTAATAATTGAACATCTGCCACTTCTAAATCCTACATTATGGTCTTTTCAAACTCTTTAAACTTGCTATGCAGGCTGGAAGTGTGAGTATAGAGGGACTCAGCACTTCACTTCTCGAGGTAAGTTATAGAGTCTTCTCTTGTTCTGAAAGATATCCAACAGCATTCTATAGGCCCCGCCGCTCTCCGGACACCGCCACTTTTTTTTTTAAAAATCCCCTATTTTAATCTTCTACAGACACCAACCTACGTTCTGGCCATTCTTCTTGTGTTTTTTCTTATCCTCACGCTCGGTTTTGAGCACGGCATCCATGCTCTTAAACGAACTCTCCGCAACCGGGGTCGTGCAGGTCTTGTCCAAGCGGTGGACAAAGCCGTCCTAGAATTAACACTCCTAGGCTTTGTCTCATTAATTCTAATGTTATTTCAAGACTATATCCCTGACATTTGCATAAGTTACAAAACTTCACAAGCTGACTGGACGCTTTTACAAAGTTTAAATGATTGTCCGTGCTGTTTATCCAACACATATGGCGTCACCACCTGCGCCATGATGAGCCATTCCTGTGCTTTCAATCAAACTACAAAAGAATCATATTGTGGTTGTAGCTTAGGCTGGCCAGAATCTACATACAACCCAGCTGTTGTCCCTGGTGCCGATGAAATTTGTGCTCCGTACGGAGCAAAAGAAGATCAATTTATCTATGAAAACGTACTTGGATCGCTTGTTAACGATATCAGCCCGACTGAATTTTGTAATTTTGTTGCAAATGGAAGTCTCACTAATGCTATTAGCTCAGTAGGTGGCAGCAACAGCGGTGGTGGTGGGCTTCGCCGTTCCTTGTTAGAAGCATCAACATCGACCAGCGACATAGAAGAAGAAGGGCTTCATATAGTTCCCGAAATCACTACATTCCGGTGCGAAGGTCCATTTTACGCAGGAGATTGTGGGAATGGCAGTTATCCAGCTATTAGTTACTCTGCCCTTCATCAATTACATTTATTAGTTTTTACTACGGCTGCCATGCACGTCTTTATTTCTGTCGGTGTGGTGATTTTAGCTGGAATGCGAGTTAGGCAATGGAGACGATGGCAGAACGAAGATATAATCAATGGCCCGAATAATCTAATAAACACTAATTTAGCTGAGAATAGTGGTCACCTTGGCCGTGATGGGAGTGAGAGTGAGGTTATGGCTGACGCCAACAGAGAAGGCAGCTCTCCAGGAATAGGTAGACGTAGATTTGACTCGTTGCTCTCTATTGCCGAAGAAAACCCTTTACCACTAGAAGAAGCAATTATGACTGAGCGAAATAATAGTAATACCGATCCAACCCCAGTTGCTACAGTTGGTGCGGGGGTGGCGGTTGACAGAAATGGGATCAACATCAACGAAGAAGAGAATGGAGAGAATGGAGATGCACCTACACCAGCACCTACGAGTAGTGTCAATCAAGCAGCTAGTAGTTTTATCTCTGAAGTAAAAAATGCAGCAAAAACTTTCCACCGTCATTGGATGAGACGAGATTCTCGCCTTTTGAGAAAACGCCACCGTCTGGGCGAAAGCGCAATCTGTTTCGGACAAGCTCTCTTACCTAATTTAGTCTCACAATACGAGTTTTCTACAATGAGAATTGCTTATGTGGGATCTCATAAGCTTCCGGAATTGTATGATTGGGTCAGTGAGTTGATGATCCACTTGGATTTTGATCTCGGACAGATTATTGGGGCGAGTCTCGTGACGTGGGCGATTTTAATACTAGAATGGCTGCTCAGTGGACTTGCTGGCTGGGTTTTATCACTCTTCATGCTCATAGCGTGCTTAACTGTGTTAGGAATAAATATTTGGCTCGTTGCTGCGATTAGATTTTCTTGTAGAGGTGGGCGGCCACATCGAATACGCAGTGTTTCTCGGTGGTACAACAATCCTGGCTGGCTTTCTTTACCCATAGGAGGTATTATCTTCTTATGTTCGACGAGTTTTTCAAGTGCATTGTTCTTTTGGTGGCAGTTTGGAGGGGATTCCTGTTTTTTCATCGATACAGAGCAGGAACTTTGGAAATGGTTGCCTGGAAAATTGCCGTGGTATGCCGGTTTAATAGGGCCTGGGATCTTGTTGGTGTGGATGGCGTATGTGACTATCCCTGCATGGGCTTTGGTTATGCATATGAGACCAAAAGCGGTTATAATTGAGGCTGGTAAGAAGGGAGTACGCGGTGAAGGTGGTGGTACCACCGGTGTTGATGTGGAAAAGCAGCCACCTCAGCAGCAGTTGGATATTCAGCAACAGGGAGCAGGGGAGAGAAGGACGCAAGCGGTTGTGATGGCAGAGATACATAAATTAAAGGCTGAGCTTATCGAGTTGCAAGCTCCTACTTAGAAGAAAGAGTTTTAGGTTATAGCATTGGGACACTCGACGTCGGTTGGCGCTTTCAGAAATCGCACGGTAGCGCATCTATTGACGGTAGAGAAAACTAGAATAGCAGATTGTATGATTTTATTTCTTGCTGGTTTTTCCTCTTCTTATTCTTTTATTGAGATCTCAGCATTTCAGTGTAATCTAACATAGAGAATTATCCAAAATCTTTCAGTAAAATGCAAATTTGAGGAAGAAGGCGGGGGCTGCTTCTGCTACTGAGAACATCGTCCGAGGCGGCCAAATTTTGCTCCTATTGGGACTACATAGGTTTCGCGTATTTCAACGATGTCGGTAAGTGGGTCGCCCTCCGCCCAAAACCGCCGCACAGCTATACATCCAAAATCAACTCATATTTCTCGGCGGTGATGCACATAAAATGACTGGATCGCCGAAGGTCGAGATGTCATTGTCATATGCACCCACAGAGACCAAGTGCAGGCGTTGTTCCCTACTACGGTGGTAGCGAACCCGTCCTTGACTGCCTACCAGGGCGATAATGAATCGGTACTAAGCTACATCCAGGACCAGAAGTTCAACGAGCTGCCCCTGCTGGCCATTGGAGCCAAGGTGATGCTGACCATGAACGTCAACTCAAGCGAGGCGCCTCCAACGGGCGCAACAGGCAAGCTCCGATATTTCCTTTCCTTCTTGCTGGTATTACAATTTTGTTCACAGTCAGCGTGGTTATCCCAACTAGTTTCGTTCCTGCAGGAACAATAGTCGCGTTGTTGGATGAGCACAATGCCGACTGGAATGACAACGACCCACCTGCCAATATCGACAGAGTGGTTGTCAGACTCAACGCTGACGGCACTGACTTCGCGGTCACCAGGAGCAAATGCGATCAGGAGTCTGTAACCACCTTAAACACTAGAATAACGAGGTCCTGCTTTCCATCGAAGCTGGCCTATGCCGTGACGGGCCACAAGGCCCAAGGCAGCGCAATTTCTGGCCGCTGCGTTCTGGACGTCAAGAACGCTTTTGCTGCTGGCTTGCACAACTTCATGCTCTCACGTATCACGAACAGAGATAAGCTTTCGCTGCTGCGATGCCTTACGCCGCAAGATTTTCAGCCCGTGCCTTAATCAAGACGACAACTATCCAGAAACACCATAACTACTAATTTGTATCTTGCAACAATACCTGCGCGACCTTGAGACCCTTTAGTGATAGTGGTCCTGCATTTCATATGCTGCATTTAACATTACTTAAGAAATTGACAGTTGATTCTAGAAAAGCTAGCTTATTTGTCATGGGCACCCAGCGTCACGCAGCGTGCGGGAGCATACCCTGCTCAGAAAAGCTTCTGTGCTGAGCCTGTTTGCCAAATGAGCTGCCCAAGTGATATAAATCTGATCTTCTATATATTTCATGCAAGAAGAGAACTAATTTTATCGATTAAAAGGTATGTAGCTGTGACTTTCTCTGCTGCCAAGTTCTTCAATCCCGAAAATGAGCTTGCCTTGGGATAGAAACTTCAGCTTTTTAGACTTTCATCAGTCTCTTGATAACCGCTATAATTTAACAAGATTTATCAAAGCTAGCAAGAAGTGACCAAGGCTGCTTTTTGGCTAGACTTCAACAGCTTTTGATGAGCTCATGCTGTGTCAGAAATATTGCTTTGCACCGGTTTGGGAGATGCCATGCTTCCCAATTATAACGCACTAAATTCACTAATTGGGTATGGAATGATTGAAAGCCTGTCTACTAGCTTTGGCGCAACAACTTTTGCTGGTCAACATGTTGTGATGCAGCGGTCTTTGCGGCAGGAGCAGAAAAGCCTCTCACTCTCTCCAAATTCTGACTAGTTGGCGGCCCCCGTGCTTAGGTGATAGTACTTTCTATTACTGCTCGGCTACATGCCGCTTCTGCATCTACTTTGAGCGTCTAGGACACCTGTTTTGCCAGCTGGACTGGAAAAGACACATGGACTAGTGGGTGGTGGGTGGTTAAGCAGTCTCCAACTGCCCTTCTCACCATATTAATTTAGCGTTAAAGTTACGCATGCTGATTTTATTACAGTGGTTTAATACTGACAAAGTTATTTATTGGTAATTCATTACCAATAAATGAGTGCTTGGCATATAGTTTGAGCCAAGGATTTACTACGATGAGACGTTCTCCTTGTGGACAGCCATTGCTATTGGCTGTCGGCGTGGGTAAGTCGTACAATGACATATAATACCGCAACTGAATGTGCGGTGGCGGTCCTGGCAGGACTGCAGCTGCTACTTCCGTACTCATTGTTAATAGATGGGCAGTGGGGATTTTTGCCAATAACTACAGCCAGAGTCCCTCTCATACCCTTTATACATGTCGTATACTATTGATATTCAAATACAATCTTCAATTCTTGCTGCAGTTGCCGTTGGAGGTGTATTTAGACTTGTGCGATCTTTGCGCCACAAGGCCATGGCAGCTCGTGAGGCTAAAAAGGTTACGAATTCCGAGGCTGAACCAACAGATGATGTTGTAGACATAGCAGAAGTTATTGATGAGGAGGTGGTAGATGCTACGTCACCAGTTGGACTTGACGATATGGTTGTCAACCAACTGGTGCCCATTGGCAACAGCTCAATTGGAGCAAAAGCAGCGCAGAAATGTGTTGTTTCCACATTTAGCTCTTCTATTGCTACTGCAGCTACTGCTGTAATTAAAACGCCGGCATTTAACCACTTGGCATTGCAGCTCCCAACCTTGCTGCCTGAGCTCGATGAGCAGCAGAAGACTGGTCTGGTTGAGCCTACCAATGTGGCCACAACTGCTGAAACTAACGCCAAAGATGCAAAAGAGGATATTATCACCCCTCCTCTTCGCCCAATCAAGACCGTGGCTGCTTTAGCCAAGTTTGACCGCTCTGTGTCCAACGCCAGCAGTGTTGGCACTCCTGGTGGGGCTACGCCCCTGAGTGCCCATGGCTCAGTTCTTGGGCCGTTTAATATTAATAATGGCACCGTAGCAATTAAAGCTGCGAAGAAGTCGGCCTTGGTGCGTGTTGACCAGCTGAAAAAAACTGGCGATAAAGACGGTGCTGGTGGCAGCTGCTATGGCGGCTCTAATTCTGGGAAAGAAAAGAGGGCGTCTGAATTCAAATTGAACCCTAATGCCAAAGAGTTTGTACCTACCAGGCTTAATCCCTACGCAAAGGAATTCGTTTCCACACGTCTCAATGCGTACGCCAAGGAGTTTGTCTCCAAATGGTGGTACGTCGACGAATTTGGCAGTGTCGTTGGACGCACTGCTGGAGAAATCTTCCTGCTTGAGTGGGCAGAAAGATCTTCCTCTTAAAGGAACTCAACAAAAAAACCTTGCATTTGACCACTACCTATAGGATTATAGATATATACTTAATTCCGTCTAAAAGCATGTCAAAATCTAAATTTTCTACTGCTTTTTTATTTCTCCCACAACTACATTAGCCTTTTTTTTGTCGTTTCAAGCTTTTGCTCCTCCCTTTGGCTCTCTGTAAATGTTTTATTGCATATGCCATGGATTACTGCACTTTTAAAATCACGATAGTTCCAACTAACGTGTTTCTTCATGCATTTGTCATTGCCAGCACCCAGCCGACGGCGGCGCCTTGAGACTGGTCGCTCACTTTTCTAATCTTTGATGAACTCATGTTGGTTTCTGTTTTGTTAGCTTGTTTTACTCTTTAGGCGTTTCTAGTTCGGTATTGCCGAAATCATATATGCGCTATGACGTAAACAAACTTCCTGGTAATCTCGTGAAAGCGAATTTCAGTTGCTAGAGATTCATTCAGTTATAATGCAATAAAATATTAAAACATTTCGTAACTTTAAAAATATCCTTGCACATTAGAGATTAAGATACAATGGGTGTGGCTGAAACCGAGGCTATCGGACTGAAGCTGGAGCAACTCAAAGAGTTTGATGAAGGCAATTTAGCATTGAATCAAGACAACACAACAAAGTCTCCCCCAGGAACTTGGCGATGGCTATCGGAACACCCTGAAGATGCAGCAGAACTTGCAGAACTTCTCAATGAAGCAGCTCCCACCCTTGGACTGCAAAACTACCCAAAACTTACCCCACCGAGGATGCCTCTTGATCTGCCCCGCTGGCATGCTGCTTACGCCAGTACTCTCCTCAAAGAACGTCTCCAAGCTGCAGTTCCTATACCTTCAAGCCAAATAGATTGGTCTAAACTTACCGCAATTATTACTTCAGAAATGATCGCCTTTGAAGAACTAGTTGGAGGTCCAAATGGCGGCGGCGGTGCTCCAGGTGCTGTTGCAACTACTCCTGATGCCAGTAGTACAAGCACCAAAGCGCAACCTTTTCAATTACCAACGACCCCTGGAGGGAGTTTAGTAGAAGTCAATTCTGGTGGTAGAGTCTTATTCTGTTTATTTACCCTTGACCAAGTGCCAACCACTCCCGCTGCTTATTCTTCTTCTTCTTCTCCACGTTTACTTCGAGAAGGCTGCGTGGTTCTCAAATTTGTTTCTTCCCGTCTTTTATGCCAAAGCGAACAATTCGCCAATGAATTAGCCCGCCACGTCGGTATCTGTTCCCCGGAAACTCGGATAGTCCGAGCGGCAGCTTCTTCATCCGATCCTGAATGGTCGGAAGCTGTCGCCGCAGCTGAACGAATTCAACCAACTCATCCAGAGCTATTGGAAGAAATAAATGAGTGCACATCATTTTTAGTTATGGAATACATCCCTGGAAAATGCTTGTTTCGAACGCCTATGCCCTTTCAACCTCTTTCAGCGGCTCAAAACACTTTTTCAGATATTGGACGGCTTTTTGCTCTTGACACATTGTTAGGAAATGCAGATAGACTCTCTTGTCAAGCGTTAGGATGGCGTGGAAATCCGGAAAATATTTTATGTGCGACTTCTGGCAGGTGGGAAGGGAGATTAGTTGCTATCGACGCTGTAGTGCAAAGGAGACCTCCAGGTGGCTTGCTCTGTGCTGAAGATGCCGCCTGCGAGCGTCTAGTTGAATTAATGTTGAATGATCAAGAAATAGCTGAAAAGGTGCTCCTTGAAGCTATTGGAAGCTCTCCTGCTGCTACAAGTTTACTAAAAGACCCCAACACTGCATCTGCAGCTGTAGAAGCGTTTCAAAATGGATTACGGCGAGGACTTCAAGCGACCGGAGGATTGAAAGGGCTCTTAGAGATGATGTTTGAAGTAGTTACAGAGTGGATAGATGAGTTTATAGACGATATTGAAGGCATAGCAAGTACACCACCGGTGCCACCAAACACAGCAAGAAGAATTGGATCTGCTGGAGCTAATACCCCTTCATCATTACATACTCAGAACAGCGGTGGCAATACTGGCGGTAATGGTGTTGGTGGGTTGATGACTTCAGCAGGCAATGGGAGTATGGTTGGAGCTACCGGAGGTATCGCTGGTACTTTAGCTGCTTCCATTCCTACACAAGCTCTACAATCGCCTGCTGTGACTACCTCCAAAATACGAAGAATAAATCTGGAGGCGACGCACAATCGCAGCGTTGGTGATAAAGTAAGTGAATGGAAGTCGATTTTTAGAACCAAAGCAGAAGATTTAAGAGCATCTGTTTTAGAATGGCAAGCAAAACGGGGGAATCAGATTTATAATCAAACTAATGAGAGTGGTACTTATAATTATCAAAGAGAGAAATTCCCCTCGAAAGCTAGTAGTGATATTGGCTCCGACGGTGATTTTGCAGAAAATGAAGGACATGGGAGGGTGTCAAGAAACTCAAGCGGCAAAGAGAAGACGATTGAAAAAAATGCCGCAAAGAAGGAAAAGGTCAACGTTGATGTCGACCAACTAGAAGCATTGGCTGCTCAAGTCACGTCTCCTCGTAGTGGGGCAGCCTCCTCTGGTGCAAAGCTAACCACCGGTTTCTTAGATGGTACTGCTCCCATAGTCGATATCTACGAATTAAAAGTACGATTAGAACACATGTTGCAACGGCTCCGCGTTTTACAACAAGCCACCGCCACTGCTCGTCCTACCTGCCTCTTACCAGGCCTCTACCTTTCTGGCGCTGTAGAAGCTTCTTCTTTACATTTATTACGATACTATGGGATTACTCACGTGCTGAATGCTACAGAAGATTTGCTCTTGCCAGAAGAAACACAGTCTTTTGTAGGGATGAGGATCCCATTGAGAGATGTCGAGGAAGAAGACATCAGTCCTTACTTTTCCCCTGCTGCTACTTTTGTCGATTCTGCCTTGGAAAGTGGTGGCGGTGTTCTTGTACATTGCCATGCAGGTCGATCTCGTAGCTGCAGTTTGGTCTTAGCCTGGCTTATGACACGTAGAAAATGGACTCTAAAACAAGCACTTGAGTTTCTACATGATCGGCGTCCGCAAGCTGCTCCAAACGCAGGCTACCTGCAGCAGTTATCCGCACTGGAAGCTGAGTTGTTTGGCACACAGACTGTCAAGGTGAAGAAAACAAAACCTGCTCCCAGAAAGTGTCCTGAATGCGGTGATACAATTGGGCTGTCTGCGGAATCTGTACGGGTGCATCTGAGATTGAAACATCCGAGTAAAGCGCATGCGTACTATCCAACTGCTGCTGATAAGAGTCTTGGAACTCTTGGCGGTGGTGGAAGTACCACACAGGGCACTGTGAGCACGGCACATACGAGTTATAGTAGCTTTGCATCCCCTACTGGACCGTAATAGCGATGACTAAAACAAAAGTTATATATATTGTTGCCAACCAAGTTTGATTTTTTAAATAATAATCCACACATTTTTGCCATTTATTTATTTACTTGCTATGATATTTGATACCCATGATAGACAAATATTACACATTTTATGTTATAACAGAAGAATCAATGCCTACATGGCGTTATCTTTCTCTCAACTATCTATTAAAAGTAAACTCAACTCAACATCAAAAATAAAAATAAAATATCTGGTGGATCGATCAATTGAGCGTCCCACTGATTATTTATAACTAATCAAATATAGCCTCGAGATCTATCTCAGGGTCTAACAAATCCGGTCCATATCCATCAACATCTAGACCATCTAATATCAAATTCTCCATTGCCTCCTCTAGATCAGTCTCGCCAATCAAAACAGCACCTTGCACCTTTCCTCTTAATAATAAAATTCTCACAAACGTCCTTCCCTTATCATGATCATCACTTTTATATCCTGGACGACAACAATGCCCACGATGATGGCCCGCGTCCCCTTCTTCAGTAACCCTACTATAACTCACTAAATCACTTTCAGGTTCATCTTCCAATTTCTGCCCATTGTAAAGACCCAGCAATACAACTTTCTTCCCTAAAAACCTCGTCACATGGGTGAAGACCTCAAAGGACATATCCGACCCCGTCTGATCAGAGATACCAGACATACAGTGGGCGGCATAGATGGCTTGAGCACGGGCTTGGGACCAAAGCCGCATTTGAAACCAATGCCTTCGAGAAAGACAAGACGATTCCTCGTTACCACCACCATCGACGCTGCTGTGGTCTATCATTGAGCAGGCATCCCCTGCTGCATACACATTCTCCACAGATGTTTTCATAGTACTATCAACGACGAGTCCATGATCTGAAACAGAGCGTGAAACGCATGCTGGGACCCAATCCACAGCAGGGTCAACTCCGATCACTGAAACGATGACATCAGTGCCAAGAGTTCTGCCATCCGAAAGAGATACCTCTAGAGCAGCTGTATTTGTTGTATTCGAAGGAGAAGAAGAAGAGGGAGAGAAAGTAGCTGCGATTTTTATAACCTCACAGCCCATTTCAACTGAAAATGCACCACCATTACCACCGCCTTCTTTTTGATTGCTATTTGTAGATAAGGCGCGTGTCCATGCAGGGCCTACAGCATGGCCTAACGCTCTATTCCTCCGCCCTTCCATTTTTACAATCTGTGTTGGTGGTATCTGTGCTTGAAAATCATCATCTTCTTCATCATCAATAGTAGTAGTAGTAGTGGTTTTTGATTTTTGAACTGAAGTTCCCTTTCGAGCGTGCTGTAGTTCTTCTAATAAAAACTGTGCTGCATCCAAGTCAAAGAAAGCATCGCCAATGTGACCGTGTCGGATGACCCACGTGACATCCACGCCATGTAAAGCATGCCTACAGAAAAAGAAAAGAAAGAATGATAATGAAAATTCTGATGCGGAAAAAAAAGCTAGCTTGGTTGGATTTTTTTCTTTCTTTCCACCTTTTAAGAAAGTCTAAATGTAGAAGATAATCCACTCACTATTAAAACTGCGTTACGAAAAAATTCTCAGAAAATGTAAACAGCATTCTAAACTTACGCTAATTCTAATGCGATTCCTCCATTGCCCACCACCATAACTTTCTTTGCACTCTTCAACTTGTCCGACAACTCCTGCACACTATCAGTATCCCGAAGCACTACCACATGTGGGCTATTCAATAATCTACGTGGCTTGGCACCAGTGCATATACACACTTTATCATATGGAAGAGATGATATCTGTAGATCAGAGGCTATCTCATCAATCTTCTCGTTATCATCATCAGTTGATAGAATGGTTATGAGTTGTTTTTCGGTGTCGATGTCGGTTGCAATGCCCTGAACCCAGTTGAGATTCGGGTAAGGAAGAGAATCTAAATCTTTTTCAACGACTGCAGAGATGGAATTGTGGTGTGCTTATTGTAGATTACGTTTGATTATTTCATGAATGGATCCACCTCTTTATTTTCGTGTTGGTATTTATATTAATATATTGATGACCGAATGCCGGATTTTCCACACACCTTGGAGCTCTTCTATTGTCTTCGTAATTTGAGCTACAGTGCTTACACCCTGTTGTTTTGTTGAAGAACACAATAAGGTTAGTTGTACGATCGAAGGAAAGGAAGGCGAATCCAGTTTAAATATTGAAGAAACTGATAACCAAGTGGCGTTCTTACCTTGAGGATGCGAGTGGCGGCGACCAATGTCACTGAATCGTTTGGGCAGGTTCTGCATAGTTCCTCAGCGCAACATACTCCAGCAATACCGCCTCCAATAATTACATAGTTTACCATGGCAATCAATGAGTTTAATTGTAGGTTTTATTTAAAACAGATGCAGACATTTTTTGATCACTTTGTAAGAAGTTGGTTTAGTGCATAATTGGGACTGTATCGCGTCAACTAGAGGTTCATCATATTTTTATAAAGAGGTCCAATATCAAATTTAGCGTAATATAGACGAGCACGGCCCCTTGGACGAGATGCATAAAGAAATTACTCGAGCTGTTTGCAAGGAGTTTAAAGCTAGATCAAGCTTCCATCGGCTGCAATTAATAATATCTAGATACTTGAATAGATTCTGAAATCATCAAAGTAAGCTGCAATGAAAGTAAAAGCGTCAATTAAAAAGCTTTGTGATGCATGTAAAATTGTTCGCCGGAGAGGAAGGCTTTATGTAGTATGCAAAGAGAATCCTAAAGTAAGAACATACCTGGCAGCTATAATTTGCCATTTTATTGCAAACCAATATCCTGAATACTGGTCAATTTTAAATATCTTCTCACCCCACCTTCCCGTCTCTTGCAGCATAAACAGAGGCAAGGCTATCACACAGAAGCAGCTCCAGCAGAGAACTCACTAGCTACACCTTTAAGCAGCAGCTGGATCGATCCAGGGGCATCCATTGGAGCTCAAATGTGGAGAGCTTCTCTTCATTGATTGAAACCATCTCCTATCTTACTGTTTTTCTTTCGATCCAAAGTGTTGTGCTATCCAGCTTTACAGTAGAATATTCTTTCCTACCCTGTATTTAATTACTCGTCTACCTATCTGTTTTACTTTATTGCTGCTTACTTTTGTAAAGCTTACAAAATAATTCTTCATACAAAATAATTCTTCAAATGAAAAGATAAAAATTTCCCGTCAAGCAGGCTTTGAAAAATCCTAATCAAAACCTAATACCTACGGACTAATCAATCAATCATTCAATAAAAATTGCATCACCCTGATGTAGAGCCAAACCCAGCCTCGTGCATAATCTTCGCAAGAGCTCGGGCAAGCTTCCCAGGAGTGATCAAAACTTTCCGTGGCTGTTGTTGTTGTTGTTGTCGTTGAGGTGTCGATGAGGGTGCTGCAGCTTGACTGCCATCTGCGCCAGCAGCAACATTCATTGACTCTGCAAGCACTCGAGCCAACTGCGATGCATGTACATTCGAAGGACCAGGTGCAACAGGTGGAGCAGCAGGCGCAGGAGAAGAGGCAGGGGGGTTATTTGGCGCTACTGTTACCTCTCCACCACCTCCACCTCCCATCCTAGTTCGTTCTGCATCGCTAATTGCTTGTTGCAACAAATGAAGCACAGATTTCAACTGTTCCGGAACGTGATCAAGTACCAACACTGGCTCCATAGCTTCTGTCCTCTCCTGAAATCCTATTTGAAGTAAACATTCTCTCCCGCCAGGTAAACGCCCAAGCCTACTTTGAAAACTTTGGTTACTTAATTTAATTTTTCTATACTTTGGCTCAGTTGGGTTGTTCACGATATTGCCAACATATGCTGCAAGTGTCTTTGATGCTACGAGGAATTGATCAAACGAACAACCAGCCTTGACTTTACTCAGCGCTTGAGCTAAAGAGAGAGCAAGGTTGTGATTCACAGCTGGTCCTAATTGCGCCAAGTGGTTGGTAATAGATTGACGAAGAGCAGCAGGGTTTGCTCCTCGCAGAGTTTCTACTACCTGCCCTCTACTATAGATCTTCAACGTAGGGTAGGCTGAAATTGAAGCGGATGCAGCCAAGGCTTGATTGGCTGCTGTCTTCTCACAGTCCATTTTTATGACCACCACTCGACCTTGATTTTCCGATGCTAATTGAACTAATATTGGAGCAAGCATCCGGCAAGGGCCGCACCAGGAGACGGAGAAATCTAATAGAACGAGTTGTTGGCGGGAAGAAGCAGAGGCTAAGATGGAGTCCAGCTCCGCTGAGCCCATGGTGAGCTCTAAAACACTGCCTTCGGCATAATTTTGGGAAGAAGACGCCATTCTTTATTCTTTAAAAACAAAAAATCTTCGTTATTATATAGATGCTATGTACTAGAGATCACTACAGTACGTATTTTACTTTACTCTAGAGCGACACCGCGTTTTTTGAGCTCTTTCCTAGCACGAATGATATCCTCTTGGAGTAATTCAGCTTCGACAGGTACTGTTCTGAAATTGGCGACGCCAATAATCAATGTGAGAAGAAGCTTGATTCCAAATAAAACAAGGGCAATAAGAGGTGCCTGTGGAAAAAGGGAGAGAAGACGTGTGTGAGAAATTTGGTGGTGAATGAAGAGGTTATGAAGGTTAATTTGAGGGGTTGAGAGAAAAGCAGAATGACGGGGAACATATTTTAAAAAAATGTGATAATTGGTTGATCAGAAAAGGAAAGACCCGTTCCTCCTTCCTGCTACTGCTTTGACCGATACTTACCAAAGTTATGATGAGATGAATCGCAGGAGAACCAGGAAGAGTAAGGGCAAAGGACCAAATGAGCAGCAAAAATGCGGCGATCACAGAAATTTTTTGTATGCGCAGCATGCCACCCTCAGCGCCCTAATGTGCGAACTGGCTTTGGTGAACTCCTGGCAAGAATAATTTACTGAATAGTCGTTGATATGCTGAAATATCTAATATATTGTGAGCCGTTTTTTTATTTGGCGAAAAAACTTCTGGGCGATCAAAACTGTATTTTTACAGGCTACGTCCCCCTCTTGCATGCATATTACATTTTTCATTGAACAGATATATTATTAACAACCCCATGTTGGACGCCAAAGCAGGGCAGCTTTGCTCTGGTCTAAACATTTCCTGCATCGGCTGTTGGATTTCGCAATTTGAGTAAAAAAACACAGCCCACAAAGTGCACGCTAGCAGGCGCATTTAGGCAATAGAAATTATCACCATGGCAGACTATGGCTACGCGTTGCCTGACTTGCGCAGCCAGATACTCTCCTTTAAAGTGGCACAACTGCAAAACTGTGCCGGTCGTCTCGGCATTAGCAAGTCTGGCAAAAAAGCTGAGGTCCAAAACAGACTCCTATGTTACTTCGGTCTCAATCCAGTCACAGGTCCAGGAGATATTAGCGCAGCGGCACAGGGTAAATTAGAATCATCTGCACGCGTAATTAAAGACGGTTATTGCCATTCAAAAGGTTTTACGAGAAACCCTTCGAGCTCACCCGGTCTTGGGGGACCCTCTTGTACCCCTAGTGGTGGTGGAATAGCAATGAATGGAGTTGGTATCGCTACTACCAGTGCAGCAGTTAATGTTGCTTCGAATGGTACTGGTTCTAATCATCCGTCAAGTACGAAAATTAAGCTCAACACTAAAATTACAAGTGGAATAGTAAGGTGTCTCTGCAAAAATTCTATTGCCCGCTCCAACATGGTTCAATGCTCTGAGCCATCCTGTGGTGTCTGGCAACACGCTGATTGTGTCGGAGAGGCTGCTAATGATACTAGAAACACTTTGTTCTACTGTGAACAGTGTCGAGCACACTTGGCTGATCCGTTTTGGAAGCCACTAGAGCAACTTCTGCCCGTTGCGAAATTAAAACCGACAATTGGCGTTCCACCCATTCGAGATTCGTACAGTGAACTTCACCCTCAACAAGCAGCAGAACTCACTGTGTACCTAAGCGAACAACAACTCTCTAAGGGTAAAAATCTACCGAATAGTGAGCGAGTTACAGCCTCTTGTTTATTATTAGACGATCCTGTCCCATGTCGAGTACATTGGCCTCGTAATGTGACTATGAGGGTGAATAGATATCCGTACAGAGTGTACGGGAGAAGTACAACGTCCAAAATGGGGATTAATCAACGTGATGAAGCTGCAAATATAGCGTCTCTGTGTTTAGCAGGGAGGAATACCCTAGATATCCAAGCCGTAGAAAACGGCACCTGGTTAATTTTATTACACAGAGTAGAAGGAAGGACCATGAATCAAGTGAAAGAAATGATGCTGCCAGTGGAAAGTGTGGAAGAAGCAGTTGCTAGAGTGAAGAAACTAATGCATGATGACGAGTTTTCGATAGCTTTCCAGGTAGTTTCTTTAATTGATCCTTGGAGCGGCCAAAGAATGACAACACCCGCTCGGTTTACGGACGCTTCTGGGCTGCAAGCGTTCGATCTAGATTCATTCTTATCACTAGCCCAACGGAATAGAAAATGGCAAGATCCTATGACGCTAAAAAACTCGACTGTTCGGCGGCTACAGGTGGATTCATATATTAAGAAAGTTTTAGCTTGTTTGAGTGCTGCTGGAGGTGCATGCTTGGAGGTAAGAGAGATTGTTATTAGTGATGAAGGGAAATGGAGGCCTGAAGGGAGTGATGAAGCGGCATTACGGTGGTTTAGTATTGAAGAAGATGAAGAAGTAGTAAAGAAAGATCTTAAAGAGGTTTTTAACGTCGGTGGCAAGAAGCAAGCAGCAAATGAAATTGGCGGTGGGAAATCTTCTGCTCATACTCCTCCTCCTGCTAAAGGCGGTGATTCCGAAGGTGTATTTCTCAGCGATACAGAAAGTGATGAAGAAGAGGAATTACGTGAAGCTGCTTCTGCTGTACAGAACTCTGCGCTGCAAGCTGCATTAGCGGGAAAAAAAAGAAAGGCAGAATCTGAGCTTGAGCCTGAAGTTATTTGTTTACTATCAGACAGCGATGATGATAATGGTGCTGGGGCGCCTAATGGAGGTGGTATTACTAATAGAAGCACTACAAATCCACTACCTAGAAGAAATTATATACCTGTTCATTTAAATAATAATTCTCATAACGCTACTGCCAGTGTCGGAGGTATTGGTCGAGGTGGGGCTGGTAGAAATCTAAATGCTCCTTTAAATGGAGGTCAACATTTTCAAGGATATGCCCCCCAAACAAGATATCCACCATATCATATGCAGGGAACGGTTCCCGGTCAGCACCCTGCTTTAATGCGAACCCAATCGAATGCCCCAGTTTTATGCATCCCAAGCTCAGGTGCTGCTGCTGGTGGTGGTGGTCGTGGGCCCCATTTTCCCCACGCAGCTCCTCCTCAACCTGTACCGCATAATTCAACTAGACCTCAAGGAGCTTCCCCACCAAGGCCTCCACCTGCGCACCCAGGATCACTTCCTACGTCACCAGGTGGTGCTGGCCGTGAATTATCCCAATCTGCTCAACAAGCGCTCGCAGAGACCCTGGCTGCGATTCATGGGAATCCTAGTTTGATGGATGAAGTGAATGAAGATGATTGGTAGGGTTAAGTAGTGATATAGGCTTAATTTGAGAATGAAATGGAGACAGAAATGTGTAGAGACAGTGCACTTGCCCGATCGGACATATTATTTTTTTATTGCTTTGCCTTTTTATTGGGCATTTTATTCCTATTTTCTGAATTATTTGTAATACAATTACTTAATCCATTTTACAGGGTGGCGACAAGATTTCAGCCGGGTTTAATTGTACTGAAATCTACAATGACACTTGCTTTTGGTTTCCCGCCAGTGGTGGGCTTCTTTTTTAATCCGCAACAAAGTCTCAACCATTGCGCGGCATACATGAAGTTCCGCGTGCTTTTAATGGAAAACACAATGCTATCTCTCATTTAGATGAATTTATGGCAGAAATTAAATCCAAGAATGCATACGCAAGGGGATCTCGAGTTGACTTGAGCATTTCAAAATATTTCCAGCAATAAAAATAGTGTTCTTGCTCTTTCTGAATCTGCAGGCTTGATAGTTTCCGGCGGGGTCTTTATTTTCTGCTTCAAACGCAAAGGGAGCTACTTACCTTCCAGTTACCCTGGAATGATATTAATCCTTACTTAATCCCTACCAAAGTTTTGTCGGGCCTTCAGCCTCCAGTGCCTGCTGTGCTCCATGGGCCGCCTGCTTTGCTGGCGAAGTATGTAGCAATAACGAACACGTGTTGAGTTTAAAAAGAGCCTGCTACAAGGCCAGGATTTGAATGTATTGTTGTCGCTCTACCAACAGTCTTGATACAAAAAACCAAGCTTATATTTATTTGATGAAAACATTGTCGTCTTACAAACTTAAAGAAAGTTTGAAGCGTTCTAAATTCATTTATTTGTTTCAATTTATTGAGGATATATCATTTTCTTTGTAACGCCACCATCAAAAACAAACTCTTGCCCAGTAATAAACCCAGCTTGAGGCCCCGCAAGAAAAACACACATCTCCACAACGTCTTCAGGATTTCCCACTCTCTGTGCTGGATGGAAGGCATGGTCCTCTGCCTTCACACCTTCCCCTCCTGTAGTATCAATCCACCCAGGCAAAATAGCATTGACACGTACCTTGCCAGCTAGGGACTGACTAAGGGCGTGGGTTAGACCTAGGAGCCCGGCTTTCGAGGCAGAGTAGGCTTCGGTGTTTGGTTCTGACATGAGAGCTCTTGTGCTTGCTATATAATAATTATACAAGATGTGGACGGTTCGGATGGCATGTACGGTAGAAGAGCTTCGCAGACGAGGAATGGGCCTGCACGAGGAAAAGGTAACAAAGCAGCATTTAAATATGCACGTGTATCAATTCAAGAGCTATAGTTTACTTGAATGTAAGCTTACCGGTTAGATTAACGCCTACGACTGATTTCCACCTGGATATTCTTGCATTTGTGTCTCCGACAGGCATGTCAGGATCTGCTATGCCTGCGTTATTGATAATGCAGGATAATTCTAAAGAGCTACCAGTACCTCTACCGCCGCCACCGCCACCGTCAAATGCTTTTTCAACGGAATCCCAGATTTTCGAGACCTGTTCCGCCGAAGAGACGTCACACTTGTGATGTGTATATTGTGCTTTAAATGCTAAGTCTTCTTCATCGAGGCGCTCTGCATTTTCGATGTCTATACCAACAATTTTGTAATTTAGTGAACTGATCAGTGCTCTGGCAATCGCACGTCCAATGCCGAGGGGTTTGGCAGTGCCGGTCACTACAGCTATTTTTACAGACATTTTGCAACACTGAACATAAGGATCACTAGAAAGAATATCGCAAGTGCGAACAGCTTAGCTGCTTGAACTGAAGTTTTGAAACTGGCGCCCTTTCGGGAGACGTTTGCGTCAAGCTAGACATAGAGGGGAAAATACACAAGTGCAAGTAAAAACTGAGAGCGAGAAAAAACAGCATATCAAGAAAAAATAAATAAAAACTTACCCTAGAAATCGTTGCTGATCAACGCTGGCTATTCCCAATCTATAGTAGACACTTATTTGCTCTTATTTAAGCTGCTTAAACAGGGTTGCATTTACCCGGCTATTTGGCTATTTGGCTACTTTTTTGTAGCCAAAAGGATTTCAGAAGGAAAAAATAGCCGGGAAAAAGTCGCCGGCCATGCTGGCCGGCGAGAAAAAATAGCCGGTGAAAATAGCCAAAAATAGTTGGAAAATGGGAAAAATAGCCGAACTTCAGAACAAATTTTGTTCTTGAAATTATTTCTTGAAGGGGAGGGCCGGGGGAAGTGGGGTAACTAGCACCAAACGAGCTGGGGGTGGCATAATTAAATGGGGTAAACTGGGAATGATGGTATTTTCTTGAAGGAGAAGCAGGGAGATGACGTTCTGTAAAACTTTAACCAAGGATCATGCAGTGATCGATTAAAAAAAAAATATTCCCCGGGGAGACAAGCCTCGGGTCAACTCGGCCCAATCACGGTGCAGGAAGCATCAGAGAGTTCGGTGCTGAAGAAACAAATGAAATAGAGGGCTTTTTGATGGGAACGCACGGGATCGACGAGATCACCGCCAAGGTTCCCGCCCAGTTGCCCGACAACAACGGGCCTAGCCTCGGAGTGGGCGGTGGCGGTTGGGGAAGGAGGGGAAAGGTGGGAATAGTAGGTGGTGTGAGTGCATTGCAGCCATTACAGGGGCTATTTCTGTTCCTTTCGTCGCGATATCGCGGACTTTCATTAGAACTTCATCAGAAAAAAAAATGTACAAATGAAAAAAGAGGCTAAAATAAAAATAAAATGTTTTAAACCAACCTTCAGGTGCGGCCGTTAGTAGCCTTCCTTTGCTATGGCGTTGCTTGTTTTACACCTTCAAATGTAAAAGCATGGAGTGTGAATTCTTTCAGTATTTCTTTGGCTGGAGCGTTGGTGCCGGGCGTCGCCTTGGGTTTGTTAGTTGAACCTTTGGGGCGGCTTCTTGGGAGGAGAGGGAGCAACGGTGGTGAACTCCATCTTTTTTGAGTGCATAACCGGGCTGTTTGGCGACTGCAATGGAGCAAAATATAATCAGCTCTCAAGCATTTTTGGGAGGCGGCAATTGCAAATTAATTTAAATGCCTAAAACCTTTTCACCCTCCCTCTTCATACACACCGCACCCCCATCTCAATCTACCACCACATTCTGTTAACAAAAGTACGATCCGTAAGAATTTTTTTAGTTCCTGTTTCCGATTAGATTACTTCGCATTGGAATCTTTTGAATCTCTAAAGCAGCGCAATTGACAGCGGTTGCGGGCGCATTACAGGGTCAAAAATGTTTAACAGAGAAAACATAGCTAGAATTAAATAAACTTCAGCGTGCGAAGCGGGCAGTTTTTTTCCAAGCGGAAGGGTGGAAACAGATAAAATCATCGCAAGTAGATACATCCAAGTATCTCTCTCTCTCTCTCTCTCGATATATATATTTTCTAATCAAACCAGACATCAAGGGGGTACTTGTGTACCCAACCAAGTAAACCTGTCCTAGATAAAATCGTTGCTACGGAACCCCCCACTGTTACAAGTGCCAAGACACCACCGCCAAACTGTTGAATGACTGTCACTTTTTTGTCTATTTCGTGCAGGTCTTTTCTAGTTTCAATACCTAAGGCATTGACTGCGTCACTTAATCTTTTCTCTATTTCGTGCAGGTCTTTTCTCGTTTCCTTACCTAAGGCGTCGACTGCGTCACTCAAGGCATCTATTTTGGTGCCAAACCCAGCAATTGCACGCCCAAGCTTATCGTCCACAAGCTTGTGGCTCTGTGCAAGCTTACCGTCGACAAGCTTGGGTAGACGCGAAACTTTATCATCCATCTTGTCGAGTTTACCATCTACAAACTTGTAATGGTCGGCATGCTTCTCATCTAGGAGATTGCGGTTCTCATCAAGCTTGGCCTCCAGTTTGTCGACTTTTGCCTCAAACCCTTTCACCCCTGCCGCAGGATCTAGTTGCATAGTATTAGCAGCACCAGCAGCACTGGCAGAGGTGCGCTTTAGTCCACGCAGTCCAGACCTACTGAAGCTCGTGAGCATGTTGTTATCTGCCAAAATAGAAAGATAACAAAATGAAAATGAAAGTTAGTTGGAGTTGCAGCGTCGATAGCGTCTTTTTGAATTGATCTTTGGATCCAAGAGCATCCACTGGACAGGGACCAGGATAATTTCAGGGGCCAAAAGAATCAATACAGTGATGGTAAACCTACTTTTGCACCAAGAGTGGGCAAAGAAGAGCGTTTAATACTGCCAAACTATTACAATGCTCTAAACAATTTATTTATTCAAGCACTTTAGAGGAGATCCAGCTTCGCCAGGGTTTCATACAGCTTCAATATATTCCATATTATTTCGAAATAAGGTTGAGCGAGGCGCTTTTGAGCCTCAAATATTTCAGGGCTTCTTGAAGGGGAGGGCCGGGGGAAGTGATGTATCTGGGACCAACAGCGCTGGGGGCGGCATAATTAATTAAATTGGGTGGACTCGGGATGGTGGCCTTTTTCCTTTTCTTCAAGGAGAAGCAGGGAGATGGCGTTCTGTAAACTTGAACCAAGGATCATGCAGTGATCGATGAAAAAATAAATATTCCCGGGGGAGACAAGCCTCGGGTCAACTCGGCCCAATCACGGTGCAGGAAGCATCAGAGAGTTCGGTGCTGAAGAAACAAATGAAATAGAGGGCTTTTTGATGGGAACGCACGGGATCGACGAGATCACCGCCAAGGTTCCCGCCCAGTTGCCCGACAACAACGGGCCTGGCCTCGGTGCCTTGCCCTACCGGTACCGTGCCCTCGCATGCGTGTCTATTCCTGTAGAATGCACCGATTCTGCAGGAAGGTTGACCAGTAGGTTGGCAGTCAGCGGGCAAGAAAGGAAGAAAACCAACCTGCCGCCGCCTAGCTTTAGGAGGGGGCTGGCGTCACCCAATCCCTCCCTAAAACACGTCGTTCTTCTTTATATGCCTTTCTGATGCCGTTCAGTAACAAACACGACATATATTTGGCTGCAAAAGTGGCCCCAGACAGCCTTGGCCCTGGTGCTGCCACGTGGCGCCCTCTTCTTGGATGCCACCGACTTGCCTTCCAACCTGAGAGGAGCTGGCACCTGCAGTGATTTTTATACAATGTGGACTTCTTCATTGACGTCAAAGCATCTCATTTATGTTTTTGGGCAACCTCTTGGCTTCTACAGAGCACCATGGAGGCTGCGATCATCCCATTTGAATCTGAATCTGATGCAGGCGCCTTTCTCCCAGTTTCTGCTGGGGTTGGAAAGCCTCCAAGGGCGCGAAAAGACGGTCAAGAGACCACAGGTACGTTGCACTGTTGAAACGAAGCGCGGATTTCACCATTATACTCGCTGACACGTCTGTTATTTGTTGATGCAGGGGAGAGACCTCGTCGGGAGAGAAAGGCTCCAGATATGGAAGAATTCGATATTACCACTGTTAGTAGGGCTCGAAAGCAGCGTAAAGCGCCACCTGTGCTGGACGCTGATGTAGAGGACCTTCCTGACCTTCCGCAGCAGAGCGCAGAGCAAGAGCAAGAGCAAGATGTCTTGCAAGCTGCAGACGCCGACCTCCCCGCCCCTGCTGCTGACCTTGATGCTGCAATCCGCCAGTTTATGCTTGGAGAGGGCCCTCAACTTGGCGTGAACGACATCCAACGCCTTGATGACGCTGCTGTGAGTGGCTTGGTAGCTAAAATACACCCTGCGTTTCTTGTCAACCTTGATGCTGCCCCGGAGGAGTTGGCGGCGGCTGGTTTGCTGGAGCTCGCTGTGTACGAGCAGTACAAGGACCTGACCCTCCCTCTACACCGGTATCTAGTGTACAGAGTGATTGCGGAGTGGTTTGCCAGGCTCAGGCCACGTGGCGCCCTCTTCTTGGATGCCACCGACTTGCCTTCCAACCTGAGAGGAGCTGGCACCTGCAGTGATTTTTATACAATGTGGACTTCTTCATTGACGTCAAAGCATCTCATTTATGTTTTTGGGCAACCTCTTGGCTTCTACAGAGCACCATGGAGGCTGCGATCATCCCATTTGAATCTGAATCTGATGCAGGCGCCTTTCTCCCAGTTTCTGCTGGGGTTGGAAAGCCTCCAAGGGCGCGAAAAGACGGTCAAGAGACCACAGGTACGTTGCACTGTTGAAACGAAGCGCGGATTTCACCATTATACTCGCTGACACGTCTGTTATTTGTTGATGCAGGGGAGAGACCTCGTCGGGAGAGAAAGGCTCCAGATATGGAAGAATTCGATATTACCACTGTTAGTAGGGCTCGAAAGCAGCGTAAAGCGCCACCTGTGCTGGACGCTGATGTAGAGGACCTTCCTGACCTTCCGCAGCAGAGCGCAGAGCAAGAGCAAGAGCAAGATGTCTTGCAAGCTGCAGACGCCGACCTCCCCGCCCCTGCTGCTGACCTTGATGCTGCAATCCGCCAGTTTATGCTTGGAGAGGGCCCTCAACTTGGCGTGAACGACATCCAACGCCTTGATGACGCTGCTGTGAGTGGCTTGGTAGCTAAAATACACCCTGCGTTTCTTGTCAACCTTGATGCTGCCCCGGAGGAGTTGGCGGCGGCTGGTTTGCTGGAGCTCGCTGTGTACGAGCAGTACAAGGACCTGACCCTCCCTCTACACCGGTATCTAGTGTACAGAGTGATTGCGGAGTGGTTTGCCAGGCTCAGGCCTAGCACGAAAAGCAATTACCTCGGTGCCATCCACAGGATCTTTGGCGGCGTGGTGCCTGCTGCTGCTCTCATCCTCCCCTACGATGAGATTGCTGCGAAAGTCGATGCGCTGATTCAATCCTCTGTGGACAGTGGGAAGATGCACAATCCCCACGGAAGCTTGACTGTGTATCAAGGTGGTTTGGCTCGCCTCGTTTCTATTCAGCTGGGTATTCCGGGTGGGCAGCGCCCTGTGGCTGAATTGACAGCAAAGCACAAAAACGACACTTTGGCTGCCATTGAATACAAGTGCAATGCAGGAGGGAGCTCGTGGAAGTTGATGGTTCAGAAATGGAAGGGGTTTGCTGCCCCCAGCAAACGTGTGGCTGCCGTGCAGAAGGGTGCTCAGACCAAGCTGATCACAGTGGCGGAGCTCAAGCAAGTGCAAGCAATTGCTATGATGTCCCCTATAAGGCAGCTGGATGCTATTCTCTTATCGATGGCAGGGTTGAGCTTCCTGATGTCCAGAGGGAACCGCAGCGAAATTCTGCCTCACCTGAAGTTTTTTGGTCTCAATCTTCACCTTCACCAAAAAGTTGACGGTACCACCCGCCACTTGCTAGGCTTTGCTTTGGGTGCTCGATTGAAGCATGACAGCACCTCGTTGCTGAAGGGCCTTGCTGTGTTGCAGCACAAGGACCCCCTCTTGGACACCCATGGTCACCTTGCCTTTGTAGATTTGGGCTACAACTTTTTGTATGGCTGGGCGCAGGGCCGGGACATTCTTGCCCACATCGCCTGCATGTTGCATGGCTCAGTGGCTGCTGCACACGCAGCTAGTGTGTATCGTCAGTCAGACCCTGCTGTAGAAGCTGAAGCAAGGCCTCTGCAGTGGCTGGAGTATGGGTTTCTTGCCAGGGGCAAGGCGACGGAGGCCAAGATAGCACATGTCACCAGCACCTTGAGGGGGTTGCTGAGAGATTCTGAGCTCAAAAAGAGTGTGGTAGGGCACCTTGGAAGGAACACCCTCGCTGCTACGTTGCTCTCTGAAGACATCAGCTCGTATCAAACGGCCACTTTGATGGGCTGGTCATTAGGTGATCAAATGCAGCGCTCGTATGCTTCAAAAACCTCTATCTCTTCACTCCCAGCTCTTGAGGCAGGCGCTGGCTTTGCCCCTGGGGAGGTCTACTCTGTACCTCGTTCTACAATAGACCCTCTCCAGCTGTGCCCTGGTGTCTACAAGTTGTTTGTGCCGGATTGGATGGTGCAGCTGCGGGAGCATGTGGCGGCGGGGATTGCTGTCAATGGAGTAGAGTGGGAGGGAGCCAGAGACTACCTTCTCGCGAGAGAGCATATGATGCGGGTTCTCCTCCAAAATTTACCGTTTTACGTCTTTGAATACGGGCCGTACTGGGCTCTTTTTCGCCTTCAAGTATTTTGGGCAATTGCTGGCCATGAAAATGGCGGCTGGGTGGCCGCAGCTGCGAACCACCCGCTCCTGGACGAGTTTCAAGGCTTTGCAAAGGAAGTGCTGCTTGCTCATTATGGTCAGCACACCTTGGCCGAGTTACTCCTCCTCCAAAAATCGATGATGGATGGCAGCTCCTTCCCCGTCCCATGCCCCCTCTTGGCGGCCGACCTCCCCTTTGCAGATGATGATGCCAAGGTGTGTGGTGCTGCTTTCGTTCGCTGTGTCAAATCTTCATACACTGAAGCTATCGATGCGCTGTTGAAGATGCCAGCCAGGGCGTCTCAGCGTATGGCAGAGGCGTCGGGCAGCGGCGAGGAACAGCTGAAGGTGGTGGCGGAGATGAGAGAGGAGTTGATTCAGTCACAGAGGCACGTGATAGAGCTGCAACAGCAGTTGCTACAGCAGAGGGGTCCTATGGCAGCACCAGGACCTTGGTATGGAGGGCTGGTGCCCCCTGGTCTATGGCCACCTGCTGGGTATGCTCCAGCTCCGGGAGGCGTTGCTGCAGCTGGAGAGCCAGCGCAGGAGACGGCCGTGCTCGGTGGCAGTGGTCTTTCTCGCTTGCTTATGAGTCTTAAGAGTCTTGAGAGCTCGAGCTTTCAAGCGTTGCATGCTCGCTGGCCTGCAGTACAGCAAGCGATGGCCAGCGATGGCTCTGCACTCAGCGGCGGTGAGAAGGGGAAGGCACTCAGGGCCTGGAGCTTGTGGCAGCGGGTCTTCAGTAGAGTGGGCAGCTTTTTTAATGGTTGGCAGGACCAACAGGTGGTTGAGCTCATGGACAGCTTCCGTGCTAGCTAACGGCCTGCAAGCAGGAAGAGCCCCATGCCGATGAAGCGTTTCTTGGAGGGTGTTGCATATGCGTTGCGCTGCAGAGAGAGTACGAAAGGGGTTGGTGTCACCTTTATTGGAGGCGAGAGCAGCCATTGCGGGACCAATGCAGAGTTTGAAGCAGCCTTTGTGCAGGCTGTTGCCGGCTTTGCCACCGGGAAGGGGTTGCCGGTGCCTACTTTTAGTGAATAATTTTGCATATTCTCCTTTTTTTGATGCATAGTGGATGTAATGCGTGTTGTAGTTGATTTTGTAAAACCTCTCCAAGTCGTCGTACTCTCTCACAGGTGAATACCGCTCTTTGGCAGGCCTGCCAGACCATAAGGCTTTAGTAAATTTGTGATCTTCCCGACGGCAGGGGGGGTCATTTGAACAAAAGGCGGGACAAGGAGCGGGCTGTGTCTGCAGTTTACATCTACCAGTCTCTCCAGATGTCTGCTCTCTCTTGCAGAAGGCTTCTGTCAAGACAACAGCTTTGCCAAAAAGGAAGTTGGCCGGCCCGTCGCCGTGAAGGAAAAATAGCTTTTTTTCGTTTTTTTATTGTTCGCAAAAGCAAATTACGCAGAAAAATGAAGTAGAGAGCATCAAAAGTCTATCAAACAGATCCATAATCTACAGAGTTTACTAACTATGATGACGAAATTTATTTCCTGAGGAAAAGCAAACAAATTGTTCAGCTTTAGTTGGCTCAACAACTCAAAGCTCAGCAGCCTGTCAGGCTTCCGAGTGTGTCCGCCATTGTGGTTTTGTTTGCATAAATGTATAAAAATGCACTGCTACTGGGAGCCCGCAGAGTTAACTGGCTCCGAAAGAGCTTCTCGCTGGCCGCCCCCGCTTGGGTCAACCAAAAGCCACCCTCGCCCAAAGCCGTCCACCCCCTCCAGTTCAATGATTATTTATGTTAAATTGGTACTAAATCTACTTCAAAATATGTATACAAGAGATGCTTAATTAATGCATCTGTTCAATAGATAATATCGTATAATTAATAAAAAAATCTTCAAATGCCTTGCATCGTCCGCAGCTCCGCCGCAATAGTATTGAAATCTGGCCTTGCTGCAGGATCTTGGGCCCAGCACCGCTGCATCAGGGTAAGGTAGGCGTCAATTGAGTCGCTAGGATTCAGCCCAGGAAGCTCAGACTTGGAGGGAAGCGTCGGTCTTGAGCCCTTTTGTACATTTCCGACGATGTTCGAGACAGTCGGAGTGTCAAACCAAGGAAGCTTCCATGTTAACAACTCCCATAAAACAATGCCAAATGAATAAACATCAGCGGCAGCAGTTGGACGATCACCACTGAGGACCTCGGCTGCCAGCCAGCGGGGGTTAGCTGCACCCCCTGCCGTTGTTTGAGAACCCTGCGTGGCCTCGTCCATCAATTTACTTAAGCCCATATCAGAAACTTTCACAGTCCAGTCACCAGAGACCAGGAGATTGGGGCTCTTCAAATCACGATGTAAAATAGAAGGATCACGTGTATGCAAATGCAGCATACCAGCTGCTGCGTCTGCAGCCATCGCAAGGCGGCGCTGCCAAGTGAGCTCTGCTTTTATAGCTGCATCAGTGTTGCCTGCTTGAAGAACATCAAAGAGCGAGCCCCTGGAAGCGTATTCCAACGCTACGCATGGAGGGTTCATGCAGTATCCAACCAGAAGCGCCACGTTTGGGTGGCGCAAAGGAGCCATGACGCTGACTTCCTTGATAAGAGCATCGGTTGAAGCGACCGAGGGAGCGTTGCTTGAAAGCATATTTTGGCTGCTGAAACCAGAGGCTGCAGCAGACCTGCTGGCCTCTGCCACCGACTTCGCATCAAGCAATAATTTAATCGCTACAGGAGAATGGGGAAGCCCAGCGAGAAAAACTTTACCAAAGGAGCCTATTCCTAAAGGTTTCAGCAACCGGGCATCTTGCCAAGCAAATTCCAAGGACTTCAAATGATCTGGGATACTTGATTTGCTGCTTGAAGACCTCAGAGAGGCCCCTGAATTTTGCTGGGGCTGGCTTGCAACCCACTGAAGAACAGGGTCGGCAGAATAATTCATTGTGGAGAGAGACGACAAGGCAATGGAGTCTTCGGGGCGGGTAGCGGGTTTTTTGGTTGCAAAGTCAGTCTTAATACTTGTTGAAGAGTTGGTATTTGCAACACCTTTACGTCTCTTATAGATAATAAAACCAGCAGCAATCGCAGCAACAACAGCAAGGCAGCCTATTACTCCGCCTACGATGGCTCCCACTGGTGGACTGGATCCTTCCGCGGCACTAGCGGTAGCTTCGATTTGGCCCCAGGGGCCTTCAACTGCAATTGAGCGCGGAATATTGGTACTTGGACCCTCGCTGCCAAGAATTCCATATTCATTCGAGCCCCAACATGTTATCATGCTAGCTGAAGTGATACCACAAGAGCTGGTATAGCCTACAGAAATCTCGCTCCAAGTGACTTGAGGGGCATAAATTGCAGTTGGCACACTCCGCCAGTTTCCTGAACTTCCATCGCCTAACTGACCATTTCCGTTTCCTCCCCAGCACCAACCACTGTAGTCTGATGCAATGCCACACACTGCACAGCCTTGTCCATAAAGACTCTCACCGGTATCAACCTGCAGCCACTTACGCCCTCCAGATACCAATTGGGGCGTCGTAGAATACACATTCTCGCTATAGCTATAGGAACAGCAACTCCCTAAGCCGTTTCCTAGTACTCCGTATCGATTGCTTCCTCAACAAAATAATTCTCCAGTTGTTTTAATGCCACAAGCGAAGCCAAAACCAGCACTAACCTGTATCCACGAACTGAGGCCTCCGTCTACAACAGTTGGGATAGACTTGCTTGAAGTGCTTCCATCTCCTATACCTCCTGCTCCGTTATAACCCCAGCACCACGCCGTTTTATCTGTCTTTATTCCGCATGTTAGGTCATTACCTACGCTGATCTGTATCCACGAACCACCCCCGGCTACAAGTGTTGGGATAGGGCTTTCTCCATAAACCCAGCCCCAGCACCATGCGGTTCCATCTGATTTTATACCACACGTGTCACCATTACCTCCAGTGCTGATTTGTGTATAGGATCCGCCGCCAGCCACGGGCATCGGATTACCAGTACAGCAGTTTTGGCCATAAGGGGGTTCACCCCAGCACAACGCTGTTCCGTCTTTTTTAATGCCACAAATATGACTCTAGCCAACACTAACCCAAATCCAGGACTCGGTGCCAGCCACAGTTGACAATTCATACTTGAACCCATTCATTGGCTATGAGCACTCCATCTAATCCTCAGAGTGTTCAGCAACCCGAGCATGATCAAGTAATCACTGATGAGGTGATCAGCTTGGAGGAAATGCACTTAAATACGTGCATGCGGCTTGCAGCCTCGCCGTATGTCGTGGAGAATTTTCCATACCAAGAGGCTTTTGAGTGTTGGTTGGACGAGAAAGAGCGTAGGGGGCTTGATGCTTGAGAAATCAAGCTTTTTTACTTAAGTAATCATCTCAGATTTATAACTCATCAGCGAAAGCGGTTGTTTATGGAGGGAGCACAGAAAAACATGTAATACTACACACAATTGGACCTACAGAGAAATAGCCAGCGAACCAAGATCAGTCGGAAAAATAGCCGGAGAAAATAGCCAAAATTGGCTGGAAATCTGGAAAAATAGCCGGGTTTTGTAGCCAGGCCAAATCCTTAAATGCAACCCTGTTTAAGCACCAATTTGCTATACCCGTCCCCAGTATTGGTTCTTTATGTATTAATATATGTGAAACATCGGCCTTAGAACCTCTGTTTATCGCCAGGTAGGTGAACTGATCTTGGTCTGCTTCAAAATTCAGTTCAAATTGTAGACTCAAGTATGCATCCTTGTCACCTTTAACCTTAATCGTATTACTTGCAGGCATCGTTTAACCTCATGCCACCCCTAAGAATCACCTGAACTGGGCCTACACAGCCACAACCGTCCAATTGCTTCCAATGTTGGTGGGTGCCAATATCTTCGACTTACCTCCATCACCTCGCAGTTCCCTTCACTAACTTCAACTTCTACTGTCTTTTCACCTACTTGCAGTCAGGTTTGCATGACGACCCATCCGAGTTGGGCGAGGGTAGTAATCATGATCATCAGTTCTCATCAGTTCCCTCAGCAGCAACCGAGGCAGCTACTTCGGGAACTGGTAACGCAGGAGGCGGTGCTGCTGCATTCGCATTCCGATAATATTTGGTGGCCCAGTCATGATAATAATTGGTGGCCCAGTCATCATCGAGAATGGAGGCACCCGCATTGTTTGTGTCCCAAAGGAATATTCTATTTGCATTCCACTCGGCTGCGAAGCCAAACGACGCATAATGGACAGAGCTGCCACGTAACTCGTATCTGCAGGACAGAAGGGCAAACGGTCATTGAGTTGGCAAATAATGGAAGTAGAGAGATGTGATCTTGATCTGTTGAAGAAGATGGTGATCTAGATTATGAAAACAAATGCAATGAATTCGACTCACCAGCCCTCCAACCATTTTGTTTAGATGTACTGGCCATGGCAATCAAGGCTGTGCCAGCTTAAGAGAGGTTGTGGACGAGAAGAGAGGGATTCAGAAATCTGATCACTTCAGATCTTGTGACCGAACTGCAAATAAGCGGCAAATTAAAATTTAAACGGTATAATAGTGTATAGTTCATGTGGAAGCAGCAGAGGTGCAATCGGTGGCATGGAGGGGACACAAGTTTTAATCAATGCATGCAATCGTCTCTTACATAGGTGATGCCTGGCAATTCCTGCTTTACGCGTATTTAAATTGCGACAATATATGTCTACAGCTTTTCTAAACACTGAAATAGACAAAGCGGCAACTCCAGAAACCAAAATATGAAATTTCAAAAAAACGCGGTAGGAAAACTTTTCCTTGAAGTCACTTGAAGAATAGATTTATTCTAAGAATAGACGTTTTTTCGGAACAATATGTCTTCGTCTCCCCATCTGCTATTTTATTCCAATCTACACTCATTTCTGGAATGCCGCTAAGCGCCAGATCAATGTGTGCATAACCTTCGGTCGTTTATATTGTGCTAGATTATACCAAATTGACAAGGGCTTTAAAGAGACAACTCTCCCGTATTCCTCTCCCAATGGCCCGCGGAAGAAATTCACGTCATAGACCAAAATCTCAACCACGACATCAGGTACAAAGCGAAACCAACAAGGTCTTAGTATTTAATTATTTCTCAACTGAATGTTTCTCTCCCCACCATCAGTCTCGCTAACATCTGTTTTTATACTTCTGCAGGTTGGCAATAATGATGACAGTGATGATGACGATGGCTACCTCAGGATTGGTGGCGTCAGAATTAATGTCACTCCTCACGGCAATGTCGCTGGAATGTCAAATAGAAAACCCGGCCAACGACAGCACCGCCAAAACCGCCGCCAACAACAAACATTTTTTTCTAATGATGATGATGACTATGAGGAATTTCCTCTAGAACCTGGAGAAATGGACTCTGAAGATATGCTTGATTACCTCCAAAATATAGGCGCTTCTGCCACAACTGCTGCTGCTGCAGGAAGTGACAGTGACGATGATGGTAACGAGGGAGGGCCTTTTCCAGAGGACGAAGCTCACATTCTTGGAACTTCAACTGGCCGTCGCCGCCATTTCGAAATGTTACGACGCTTTGGTGGTGTAGAAATTGGCGATGAAGGTGCCCCTGAAGACATAATTGGTCGATTTTATGATGAAGATGAAGAGTCTGAGGAGTCTTCTGAAGAGGAAGAAAGCGGCTCCAGTTGTTTGGATAGGAGCAGCAGGAGTGGGGGAGAAGATAGCAAAGACGACGATGCAGGCAGTCTTTCTAGTTTTAGTGGTGGTGACGATGAGGAAGAAGAAGAAGAAAGAGGAGTAGGTAGTGAAGATGACACGATAATGGGTGTAGAAAACAAAGGCGTCTTAACATTAGATGAATTAGAACAGCTGCCAACTGCGATTCGATACCCAGTTGCGGTGCGGCCGACGCCGGTGCTTATTTCCGGAGAAAAACAAGGCTATGGCCCTGGTGGTGGTGGCAAGAAGGGAAAGAATGGAAAAAAGAAAGGTCGGAATAGCGGTGGAAAATCCCCTCCTGGTGAGAAAGCTAGGTTACGTAGAGAAAAAATCGAGTCAAAGCGTGCTGGACGTGCTGTCGATCGAGGCTTTGACCTAGCGGGAATAAATAAACAATTAGAAAATTTTGTTCAAGAGCAGCATGATATGCATGCTTTCCCCCCGATGCCGAAACATGAATGTCGTCAAGTACAGAAACTCGCTCATCTGTATGGATGCAAGGCTGGGGTGCAGGGCTCTGGAAAGAAAAGGAATGTGATGGTGGTTATGACGGCACGGACTGCCTTGCCGGAAGGAGATGCTTTGCTCGAAATTGGAAGACTCCTGACTACCCATACTGCAATTGAATTGGCTAGAACTGGTGATGGTAGTAGGGGTAAGGGTAGGGGTACTCATGCAGCTGCTATACCAGGTTTGTGGGTAGGTGGTGCTGATAGTACAGGCAAGGGAGGAGGTCATGATGATGGTATAAAAACTGGGAAAGGGCGATGGGCAGATTTTAAGAAGAAAGGACCTCGTAGCAGTAAAAGCGCCGCTCGTAAACGTCAAGAACTCGGCAATAATAACGCTTCAACATCTTTAAAAAAGAAGCAATTAAGGCCTGTTGCCTTTGTTTCTCGAGGCACTATTAATCCAGATGACGATACTTTTGAAGTTTATGACCCAGAAAAAGGTGCCACAGAAGAAATATTAGAAGAGGAAGAAGGAGATGTTGATATTGAAGGAGGTGCTGGTCCTTCGTTGCTTCTTCCTGTATTTGAAGATCGTACAGGAGGAAGTACTACCACATTGTCTGAAAGCAGCAGCAGCGGTGACGGTGACGAAGAGGATGGGGGAGAGGCTGTTGATGGTGATGGAGTTGAAGGTGATCTTTATTTCAGGCCAATGCTAGGTGCATCTACTATTGATGATGGTACCTTTACTGCAGAGAAGGCAGCAGCTGCAGCTGCAAAAAGCAAATGCAGAAAAGAAACGCAGAAAAGAAAGAAGCAAAAAGATCGTCTCCAAGCTGCCGGTCTTCTTTCTTATTCTTCTCGCGGAGCTGATGCTGCAGAAGGTATTACCAATTCTGGTCGATTACTCGGGTTAGGAATGGCGTTAGGTATCGGAGCTCAAGTATTCAACACCGCTGGTGCTGTTGGTAATGATAACAAATCAACAAAAGCAGCAGCAGCAACAGCAGCAGCAGATTTGTCGCCTCTTGAGCCGATGCTCTCGAAAACCGCACAGAAGGAATTAGCAAAACGGAAGAAACGTGGTAGCTCTACAGGAGGAAATTCTTCTCATTCTTTCGTCGCTGTCGCTTCTCCAGTAAGAACAGCAGCAAGAGCAACACCAGCAGGACCGGGACCGGGAGCGCCAGGGGTCAGCGGTGAGTATGGAGATTTCGAAGCGCATACTACGGGCATCGGGTCAAAGTTATTAGCGAAATGGGGGTTTGCTGGTGTAGGGTCTGGATTAGGGCGTGGAGGAACCGGTATATCGGAGCCATTGCAAGTGAAAATGAGAGCAAAGGGGCTTGGGTTGGGTGCGGAGCGGTGACCGGCAATGTGGTGGTGGTTTTTGTACTATTTCAGCGTTTTTCGTAAGTTTTGGGCTTGTTCTAGGCTTCTTTTTTGTTTTATTGAACGTGCACTGTTGTATTCAATCGGTATATAATATACTCTGTAAGTTTCTGCACTATAGCCCATTATTACAGCGAAGGCTCCTTGAGGCCAGCCGAAGCTTCGGCCCAAATTGAGCCGAATTCGAAGGCCTTCAAAACCGTGCTCTCCATGCCAGGCTAGCCCTCTTTTAATTTTTCTGGAGTTGGCATCTCCACAAACTTCGCCCCTCCTGTCTAAATACCTTTTCAATATTTATTTTTAGAGCGTAAAATAGCACACGGCTGTCCCTCGCTCTGGCCTGTGGCCTCAGCATCAGCTCATCATTATGGCTGAAATCGCTGCTGCTCCTGTTCCCGCTGTGGTCAAGCACCCTAGAAAGCTCGCACTTCGCCTAGATAATGGTACAGTAATTCGCGCTACGGACTCCACCGAGCCCACGGTGTTGAAGCCCAAAGACGCGTGGGAGGCTGGAATGCTCGACGAGTCCCACTTGCTGAAAATGCAGGCTCTGCTCTGCGAGCTTCATGCAAAGCTTCCAGAGGAAGGTCCTCTAAAGAGTATCTCCATTGGGAGCAAACGCAGTGTCGACAGTGTCCTTGAGGTGGGGTTCAATGAACAGTCTTGCCATTTATTTTTTAGTTTAGGGCTTATAACCTTTGTATTTGAATATTTCTTGGTGAGATCCTGCTTATTTGAACCGTAGAATTGACAGTTAATTTTATTCAACATCCTTGTTCAGGTTAACCAAGCCGTCTCAACCAAGAGGTCTCATTCTGTAGGCGACACTCAAGCCGCCGCCGCAGGGGTTACAGCACCGACCTGTAAGTGGCGATATGCGTCCTTTGTCTTACTGCATCCTATAGAAATGGAACCTTAGTACTAGTAGCACTTTTCTGTTTGCTTATTTTCTCTCTATCTTGAAAGAGCTAGTTGAAACCAATAGGCATCTTGCCCCGTCTTTTTTATTTTTCCAACTTGCAGTCGGTGGAGATGCTGATGATTGGGTCGAACGCTGCAAATCTATCATCGGCTTCCTTCTCTCACCCTCAGTTTTGGATAAAGATGCTGCCTACATCTTCCGCAACCCTCCGAATGTATCAATTCTCCCTAATTACCCCAAGTTGATCAAGGAGCCCATGTGGTTTGATAAAATCATCGAGAAGCTTAATACTGGGGCATACGGTGGTCCTGCAGAGGTCTATAACGATATCTTGTTGCTTTGCGATAATTGCTACAAGTTTAATGTAGAAGCATACCCTAGCGATTATGGCTTTGTTGGTGTCAAGCTGGAAAATACCTTTTTAGCTGCTTGGGGGAAAACTCCCTTTGCTGTTGCAACACCTCCTCGTCCTCTCCGTCCTCCTCCTCCCAAGATTTCCCGCAATCCTCCCAAAAAACCTGCAAGATCAAACGGAGGTGCGCCTCGTGGAGGTGGCTTTGGCTCTGGAAGAGGCCGTGGTCGTCCTGGCCGTCCTCCGGGTGTCGCTCGCACGAAATCTGTTAATTCCTATGGAGCTTATGGTACTCCTGCACCTGTATTCACTAAAGAGATGCAACAAGCTTTGATCGATGCTCTCCACGATCCCACAGTTCTCGAAGCAAACATGCAAGGTGTTGTTGACATTTTGAATGAAGCTGGGGAGATGGGTATAGATGACGATGGTGAAGCGACCTTGGATTTGGAAAAGGTGACTCCTCCTACTGCTGCCAAGCTGTATGAGCTGGTCGTGGTGAAAACTGGAAGAGCCCCCGTGCCTGGCGCTGTTGGTGCAACTGCTCCTGGCAAATATGTCCAAATGGAGCGAGATAGCGATGATGATTGGGATATGGAGGATGAATAATAACCTAGCTTGATTCTATTCTATTCTATTCCATTGATGAGAAGAAAAAAATGGCCAAAAGGTGCCTCTCCATTAATAAAAAAAAGATTCTACCGACGGCTCGTTTTCTTTTTTCATTTCCCATCCCTCCCCCAAGGCCTACATTACCTACCATTTCACCCCTTTCACTTACTTTTACATCCAAATAATTCTCCTCGAAGTGTATCGTACAAAAAAAGAATTCTATTTTGTTTTTCATTTCTCCTTTGATGGACTTTGTGTTGTCTTTGCAAAAAAAAATATTCTATTCAATTTGACGCACCAAAAAAAAAAACTAAACCAACATCTTTCTTTCTTCCTCCCACCGCTCTTTTGACTGTGACGTTTTCCTTTTCTATGTTTCCTTTGTCCGTTCCTATTCTGACAAGTGCTCTGCTTTTTCTTCCTCCACTTTCTTATACCTGACCCTAGTACCTGCTATAAAGTATTACATCAAAAACAAAACAAACAAACAAAGATCTGTAACTGTATGCACAATTTATTAAAAGTTGTTCGAAGAGAGAGCCAATCTCAGAATAAAGAAATCTTACTTGTCTTGTTGAGTTCGTTGCATGTACGACATGATGGAATTTTTCTGTTGCTGCTGTTGTTGCTGTCTAGGAGCACTTGCAGCTTCTGTTTGGCCGGTTCTAAGTGCAGCAGCAGCTGAAGTAAACATAGGCAGGGGTGCCGCTGCTGCCAAGGGCACAGTTCCTACTTTTTCAAAGGCACCACCACCATTCCGTCTTTTTCCATCCTGTATACCAGCAACTGCTGCAGCAGTGAGTTGCTTCCCTCGCCCAGTTACTCCACTAGGCCCTGCATTAGACCTCCCACCACCATTTCCAGTAGTTTTGTTGGTACTACGCCCTTTCTTCTCCTTTCCAGCAGCGGTAGTTGTGCTATTCAGCGGTACCACTTCATTTCTACACACATCGCATTTATCTCCACAACCTCTATTCCCCCCCCATTCCTCTCCAAAATAGCTCAACAACTGCGCATGCCGACACACTTTCCCTTCTCCACAGAAGCTGGTCATTGCATTCAACTGTGCTACCTCTCTTTGAAAAGAACTGCCTGCTCCTTTTTTTTTCTTGCCCCTTCTCATCAGATTCATCAACCGAGGGACATCTCTTTTTCCGTGGAACAGAATGCATTCTGCCGGTTGACCGTCTCTGCCCGCACGACCAGCTTCTTGATAATATCCTTCTAAACTTTTCGACATCGTCGCATGCAGGACATACCGTACAGTCGCGTGATCAATGCCCATACCAAAGGCAATAGTGGCAGCAACGACACGGACCTGCCCTTGTCTCCATGCGTTTTGGACTTCTGTTCGTTGCTTTGGGGTCATGCCAGCGTGGTAATGACGAGCAGGGATGCCTGTTTCTTTGTTTATTAAATTAGCAGTGGATTCTGCGTCATCACGTGAGAGGCAGTACACAATACCTGAGGTAATACCTGTACTGGATTCTTTTGATGTAATGTAGTCTAAAAGTTGAGTTTCCCAACCAGAAAGTTTCGTTTCTTTATCCATTGTATAGTCCTTGGGAAGGACTCTAAATGTCAAGTTATCACGGAAGAATGAAACTTTAAATTGGGCAGCAGATCGCATTTTCAGAGAAGATAAGACATCTTGTGCGACTTTAGAAGTAGCGGTGGCAGTAAGCGCCATCACAGGCACTGTAGGGAACGCTTCTGATTTAACTCGACCGAGTTGTTGGTACTCTTTTCTAAAATCGTGGCCCCATTGACTCACACAATGGCATTCATCGATGACTAATCGAGAAAGTAAACCTCTCGCATGAAGTGCAGTCAACCGCTCACGTAGCCGCTGTCCTTGAACTAACTGCTCAGGAGTGACATAGAGTAACTTTATACTAGGATGCGGTTTAGATAGCTCAGCATGCACAGCATGCGCTTCGGCAGAGGTTTGTTGAGAAGAGATATACGTTGCTGGGACCCCACCCCCAGGCAAAGAACACAGCGCCTGCACTTGATCTTGCATTAAAGAGAGCAAGGGAGTAACCACAACAGTCACTCCGGGTGTTAGTATCGCTGGTAATTGATAACACAGGGACTTTCCACCGCCTGTAGGCATCAGAATAAAGGTATCTTTGCCGGTTAGGGCTGCTTGGATGATGTCACGTTGTCGGGGTCGGAAGGCTGAATTGCCAAAAACCATTAAATTGGCAAAATCTAGGTCATCTAACGCTTCTTCTTCAGCTGTCGCTGCTCTATCAGCCCAGGCAGTTATTTGTTGCTGCCCCTTGGCGTTGTTCTTAGGGGAAGTGGAACGAGCAGCAGGCGGCGGAAGCTGCACCAAGAATTTATTCATGGCACTTTGATGCTGCAAATTCACTTGAGAGCTGGTTTTCTTGTTCTCTGTAGCTCCTAACGAAGCGTTTGAATGTCTATTTTGGGTTGCTTCTGTTCTCTTTTCCCTTCCAGCACTACCACTACCACTACCACCACCACCAACCATACCATTACTTGTTCTATGCCGGCTACCAAGGTCTTCCTCATCGCTACTGCATTCTATATAGTCTATATCCTCCTCTTTATTAGCCTGATGCCCACCATTTAAATCCTCGTGTTCCTCGTCAGTGGTGTCATCAGCGAGGTCTAGAAACAAAGTGTGTCTCTGTTTCTTCGCTACAGGAGGCTTTAAAAAAACTTCTTTTTTCCATTCTTCTTCTTCGTCTTCTTCTTCTTCATTGCAAAGGTGTTCGTTGTCAACTTCTTCGTCTTCATCTTCATTTTCTAAATTCAAGTATAGATCATCCTGAGGTTGGGATTCTAAATATGGTTCCTCCTCATCCTCACTCTCAAAAGCTTCTTCACCTTGGCGGTCATAGAACCAGCCTATAAATTCTGAGACTTCATTGTCAGTGACGGCGACAGCAGTGGGCTTTACTTTACGGGAACAGCACCATTCTGTGAAAGCGTCATAGAGAGCCTCTTCTCCTGTGGTGTCAGAAAAACCTACAGAAAGGAAAAGTGCACGAATTTAGTTTATTATCATTCGCGGGGGGCAATAGTTGCAGACAAGATCAATTTCAAATTTTGATCGGGGATCTTTAGGTTGAAGGAATAGGTTAGCGTTCTTCTGTGCTGATAGATATACAGACGATGTAGAGAACTCACCAAAGGCCTCCAAACAATGTTCGACCAGCGGGTGTTGCTTCATAATTTGAAATTAGCAAAGAACTTCAGAGTAACTTTATATATAAACTATCTTATCATTTTGTTATCTAGCTATGCTATGCTATGTTATGTTATGTTCTGGTCGTTGTTCATCTATTTGTGATAATTATATGCACGCTATGCGAAGTTGAGTAGTGAAACCTTCTCAAGTTTCATTTTGCTGTGACGTCCACGCTGGGCTCATCGTCTTCTCAAGGCCTCCCAAATTCTACTTCCTTCCACTATTTAAAGGCTCCCTCTTTCACTTTCATTGACTTTTACATGCTTTAGGTGCATAAAGGTAAAGATAGAAAGTGTAGGATAGACTACAGGTGAAAGACATACAAAATAAAACTAAAACTAGCCTTCACCTTTCCCGCCACGACCCTTGAAAGTATTGATACTTTCTTTACATATACAATCCTTCAGGTACATTATCTTTCTTCCTATAAAGTACCTTCTCCTTCGCCTTTTTAAAATCAGTCTGTGTGATACACATTCTCCTCTCCCTCAAAGCCAATAATCCAGCCTCCGTACACATTGCTTTGATATCCGCGCCGGACAAATCATCTTTGGACATGACAAACTCTTCGATATTCACATCATCAGAGAGCGACATTCTGCTGGTATGGATATTGAAAATCCTACGTTTCGTCTTCTGGTCAGGTAAAGTAAACTCAATCTTACGATCAATACGTCCGGGACGGATCAACGCAGGATCGAGTGAATCGATTCGATTGGTGGCCAAGATAACTTTGACATCAGTTAATGCATCGAAGCCATCTAATTGATTGAGTAGCTCCAACATAGTACGTTGAATCTCCTTTTCACCACTACTTTGTGAATCATATCTTTTTGTTCCTACGGCATCGATCTCATCAATGAAAACAATAGAGGGGGCCATTTCTCCTGCCATACGGAAAAGCTCACGAACCAATTTCGGTCCATCTCCAAGGTACTTTTGGATCAATTCACTTCCTACGACACGCAAAAATGTTGCGGAAGTAGAATTTGCCACTGCTTTGGCCAGTAAAGTCTTTCCCGTACCTGGTTCCCCGTACAAAATGACTCCCTTAGGTGGCTTGATACCAATATCTTCATACAACTCAGGGTGGGTTAAAGGTAACTCTACGGCTTCTTTAATCTCCTGGATTTGTGATTCTAATCCGCCTACATCTGCATAGGTCTCTGTAGGGGCATGCTCTACCTTCATCACATTTACCGCCGGGTCGGCGTCATCTGCCAAGATGCCGACAATTTGTGAACCGCGGTTGTGGAGAAGGACACTACATCCAGGTTCAAGTTGGGAACGATCTACAAAGGAAACGATACCAACGTAGTATTCAGGACCCATGGGAGAGGATACAATCGCGTGGTTTTCATCAATTAGTTCCTCCAGGGTTCCAACTGTTAAGGGGCTGCCACGAAGTTCGTCAACTTTGGAGCGTTCCTCTTCATTACGTTCTTCCTGAGGCTTTAAACGTTCTTGATTGGTGACAAACTCTTCTTCCATAAGGAGCCAATCTTTGACGCGTTCAAGTTTGAGTTGGCGGAGCTTGCAGCGGGCGGTAGGGGTGATGGTGGGTAGTTTTGTGCCGAGGGCGGCGTCACCACGGCGGCGTTGTTTTTTGCCGATGCGAGGAGGAGGGGGTGGAGGCTCGAATTTCTTCTTCTTTTTCTGCACATAAATGAATGAAGAGATGGTTTAGAAAATTCAGGAGATAGAAGCAAGGGAAGACAAGGTGAGTGCTCTGATCAAAAAGTGAACGAGCGAATGCCTTGGAACAATGGAGATGATGCATTGTTTCTAAAGCTAGAAAGATAAACACCGGTCAAAAATGAAAGAATGGGGTTCTTTTAAACGAAATGAAATAAAGGATGCTTGAAGAGAGCACAACATGTCTTAAAACCATTGTGGCTCAAATTCTTCAAGAGATCAACAAACGAGGAGAAAGATCCTCTCTCGCAGGTGCGTACCTCGCCATCTTTACCGCCAGCGCCTCCACCACCGGGAGAGCTCTGTCCTTGTCCCATCACGAGCTAGTGATCAGAACTTCCTCAAAAAATACAGGAAAAACCTCTAATGTTTTGACAACAAAGAAGATGATCGAAGGACTATAGCGCGCAGGCTCGTCCTCGCTCGCCAATGCTATACTTTATTATACTTTTCGCAAAATTCGGAGAATGTTCAGCCTTTAAGAACAGTGAAAAACCAGGATCACTAAAATTGCCTTCCTTTTGGCGAAAATTCAACTCCTTTAAAAAGTGCGGTCTTCCTTAGTCACTCAATAAATTCTAAACTAGTTAAATCATCCCGATAGAATACACCCTTGGTTATCCTAGCCTGCGCTGGCCGTGTTCAACTCACGGAACAATTACCCCACTTCAACCACCTCGTAACTATTTTCTTAACTACGGATATTGAATCGAGCGCATGGTGGGAGCAGACGTTCCTAAAGCTCATGGTCAAAGGATGCGAAAATTAGAGCACGCATACCAACGATCAGTGAAATACGCTCTTCGTGGAATTCCTCCAGATGATGTCTTTGCATATTTTCCTGAAGGGCCTCTTCCAGACCCTGTTATTGAGACAGTATATGACGCATATAGACAGGTAAATAATTTACGCATATACTGAAGCAAGAGATCATCTTTATAATTCTTTTTATAATTTAATTGAGCTCTTCTATAATCTTCGGAGCGGCAATAACATCTTCCTCATTTTCTTCTACAGACCATTCTCCAAGCCCGTTCGTCTATCGAGGTAGATTTCCAGGATATTTGTGACGATAATAGTATCATAGATAAGCTACACACACTGGATATCATGTGTGCTCAGCAAGGCATTGTCGACGGAGCTTCAGAGTACGTCTCTCTAACTTTATTTTATAATTTTCTCTGTTGCATTTTCTATCTAGTTCCATTTATATAACCACATTTCTCGTTTCTCGGACTCTACAGTGCTACTGTCCAAGGTGCTCCTCCTACAAAAGCAGCACGAGCAGCAACTCTTCGAGCGAAAAAAGAGGAAATTAAGCTCTTATCGGCCATTTTAGAAGACGTTGGAAAAAAAGAAATCGATGCGGAGAGGGCATTGGAACAAAAGAAACTAGCAGCAAAGAATGTTATTGCTGCTGCGGAGCCTGTGCTAGAAACAAATCTTGCGGATGCGGATCCGCACATTTCAGCATGGTCGCATAGAGGGCCGGCTGCTCCAGGAACTGATCATGGAGCGGGAAGCCGGCCGCCTGCGACACCAGGGCCTCCTGGACAACAATGAAAGATTGTTTTTATAATACGTTTTACGTTTCGTTTATCCCTCTTTATCCTTCCGGCTTGTTTCTTATGTACTACAATTTCTGACTGACTTTAACTTTGACTATATAGCCTTTACATTAGCAATCTATCTAAGCAGCAGCTAATGGCGCTGGAACTGAATCTAACGTCTGTACCAACTCCATCGACCCAGTTCCTACTCCCACAGGCCTTCCCAACACAATTCTCGCTGCAGGAGACGTCAATGGATCAATATCCCCATGCAAGGTAGCTGATACCAAAAACGAAGCGGCTGTTTCGAAAGATATTTTTAAGAAAGGTGAAGTAGACGCTTCAATGCCAATACGATTGCATGCTCTATATCCACCCATATGTGTCATATGATCAGCAATTAACGATAAATGACGTGGATCAACAGCAATACCGTACGCACCGAAGACAGAAGAAACTTCTTTGACCACGGTAGCTCGTGCCGCCTCAACCCCCAAGGTAGAAAGAATTGCCGCAGGACTATTTGTGGTTAATTTTTCAACGTCAATTAAATCTGCGCTTTCCCATAAACCGTGGATATTAATCCCGTCAGTTTGTACTACTTGAATTCCAGTACTATTTTTACTCGCATCCAGTACATAGCATTTTGTAATACCGCTGACTCCTCTCATTACGGTACCAGCAGCGACACGTTCAACTAATTCACGCATCAGGAGTTTGGGGGCGTCTAATGGGACGGTAACAACAACTTCACACGCGTATGCAGCTTCATCAATCTCTTCAGAAGCTTCAACTCCACCAGAGGCACCGCCAGCAGCCGGTTTCTTGCTACCACTGCCGCTGACAGGGCCTCCTCCTCCTTCTTCTAATTCAATGTCGTCATCATCTTCATCATCATTGTCTCCGGTACGTGCTACAGCTGCTCTACGTGCTTCTTTTTCGATCTCTAAATCTTCTTCATCTCCAGCACCATAGGTCGCTTGCTCGCCTCTCCCACCAGTGAACCTCAACTTTCCTTCCTCATTTTCTTCATTTTCCTCGCGATTTTCATCGTCATCATCCTTTTCACTGCGTTTTTTACGACGAGGAGCAGCTTCTTCAGACGTCAAAGCTGCACCACCTTCTTCGTTCGCTCCAATTTTGGCAGAAGAGACTGCCGACAATTTTGCGCCCACTGCCGCTTTTTTCAACTCGATTTTGACAGCGCCTTGCAATTTAGGCACAAACTCTTCAGTAAAGCACTTGGAAATCTCATCAAAGGTTATATTTAGCTCAGCAGGGTAAAAAGAAGGGGGGAAGAACTGTAATCGAACTGTATACGTTCTTCCCCGTCCAAACTGCGTCTCTGCAGTCCGAGCGACGACATTCTCAGCAACACGTAACCCACGTAACGCTTCAGCCAAATAAATACGTTTCAATCTCACAGCCAGCTTTCTCGCATCATCTTCTTTTAAATTTTCTAATAAAGGCAGCGTCGTAACTGGAGTTTTAATTTTCGCCGCTGCTGTCATTAAAATTTCTCGAAGTCTTGGAATACCCAAAGTCACATTCGCTTCACCACGCCCTGCCATATGGAAGGTATTCAACGTCATTTGAGTGGACGGCTCGCCTACAGACTGTGCTGCAACGACGCCGACAGCTTCGCCAGGTGCTGCTTGGCTGCGATAAAACTTCGCATGCATTAGTTTTTGGAAATCCATGCCGTTCAAAGACTGGAAAGAGCCCTTTACGTCTTCCCCATCTTTTATAGAAGGAAATCCAGATCTCTTTGACGATTTCTTCTTCTTTTTCGACGATAGCATGGTGGATTTATACGCATCGTCAACTCCTTCAGGGTTTGGAGGCAGCATGCACCCACCAAAGATCGCATCAGTAAGGGCGTCTTGGAAACCTTCAGGGCACACGCCCATCGTCGATTGGAAAAACAACGAATTCACAGGAGGTGTTTTCTCAGCTTTAGAGACTTTCCCATGTAACAATGCCTTTGCACGTCGTTTTACAGCATCACGCGCGGCTTCTTCTTCTTTCTCCTGGCCAGGTAGTTTCGGGACTGAGGTAGCGGCACCTGCTTCAACTTGAACGGCAAATTGAGGCATGTTGTAGAACAGCAAAGGGAGAGTACGCAAGCATCCAACCATGGTAGGGTCAGCACCATCTTCTCCGTACAGAAATTGTACGACAGATCCATCACAATCATCCCGAACTGTACTATCATACCCAACTCGTAATGGTTCTAGATTTTTAACGAGGCAGCGTTGTAAATACCCAGACCGACTTGTTTTCACAGTTGTATCGACGAGACCTTCTCTCCCAGCCATACAATGGAAGTAGTACTCTTGTGGACGCAAGCCAGTTAAGAATCTGTCACCGACAAAGCCACCAGAACGAGCGCCAGAATCGTACGCAGCAAAACAGGGCAAGGTTTTACCAGATGCCATCCTCGGCACGCGCCTTCCTTCAAGTTCTTGCTGTCCTAATAAGCACGAAATCTGTGAAAAGTTAACTACAGACCCCTTAGCACCAGTAATAGTCATTAAAGCCATCATATTATGCCTAAATGGCTTCAATTGACCAGCAGGAAGACAGGCTTTAACAACTTCTGAGGACAGTGGGTGCATCGCTCCAGAAGCCTTCATATCTAAAGCAGGCCCTGTATCTGCCGAGTTTGATCTAAAACGTTCACTTAAAGCGGTTCTGACACTTGATTCTCTACTTAAAAATGCGTCTTCTAACGAAGAACCTTTAGAAACGAGTTCTTGAGGGCCATTTACACCTGTAAACTGGGCAGCCGCCTCCAATGCTCGCACATCTGCCGTCTCGAGTAGCTCCTTTCTCGTATTTTCAGCTTGAGAAATGAGCAGGACATCAGACATACCACACGTAAATCCATGATGTTGAATAAATCCAGTGAAAAGACGGGATAACGCAGCTGTAAAAATAGACGTTCTCTCAGCTCCATAGAGCTCATGAAATATGTGAAGCAATCCATATTTGCCAAAGGCTGCTTTATCTACACAGCCAGCGACCAGGCGATTTCTCCAAATATGCATTTTACCTTCTCCAGAGGTCTTCCCCCACATCTCCAACGGCACTTTACTGTCAGCTGCCATCGTAAACGGTAATTGATCTCGAGTGTAGTGCATGAGGACAGCGGTGAAAACTTGCTTCCCCGTCCACATGGGCCGTGGTTTTAAGATTGCAGGCGGTTCAAGCCATACTTCCCATCCTCCACTACAATCCATAGCGACACATTCGTACACTAATTGACAATATTCGACCCTGGTCATAAACCTATCCTTCATTGTCAGCAACGTACCAGCAACAATGTGATCTTGGATTAGACCCCGGAGCGGTTTCCCATCAGTGGGAACAAAGAACTGTCGATCTGCGTGGACAATGTCGTACCCTTCGGCACGTCCGAGATGATCTTGTGGTAGATGAAGGTTAATTTCATCGCCATCAAAATCCGCGTTAAAAGTAGAGCAATTCGCATAATGGAAGCGAATAGTACGTTCAGCTCTCATAATACGAGCTCGATGTCCCATCATACCCGGTTTATGCAGCGTCGGTTGCCTATTTGTCAGCATGAAGTCACCGTCAGTCATTGTCCTATAGACAACTTTACCGCCACCAAATTGTGCTGCAGCAGCCGTAGCGAGATCTGCAGCGGCAAGAGGACCTCCTTTGTTACTTCCCGGAGTTGTTGCTGTCCCTAGTAGTGCTGAACCTGGACCACCAAGAGGACTTGGGGTGGTAGTTTCACCAACACCAACACCGATGCCGATGCCACCGCCCGCAGGCGTTGTTCCAGCTGCTGCTGCAGACGCCATTGCAGCATTACTATACAGTGTTTTCGCTACAGCTTCTCTTGATTTCTTATCTTTACGCAGCATCACAATTCGTCCTCGTTCATCTTCAACGGCAACCGCTCCTGGGTTTCTTCCAGGTCCCGCCAACACAGCTTCTCTTAATCTTTCCACATTCCAGGGGGTTACCCGTTCAGGAAACGAAAGACGTGATGCAAAATATGGGGGAACGCCAATTTCTCCACCGTTCAAGTAGACGTCGGGGGAAATAACTGATCGAGCGGCAAAATTAACTCGTTTACCCATCATATTTTTCCTAAATAGCCCCTCCTTCTTTTCTAATTGTTGCCTTATACCAGAAACACCGTGTGTTTCATCCGCAGCAGAAGAGTCAAATAGCGCATTCACTGAGTTTTGAAGATCAAGCCAAAGACGAAGGGTACGTCCTAATTGCGCTTGAGGGTCGTTGGCCATTGCAGCGACGGCGGCAGCGGCAGAGGGCGATGTTAAATTTGTTTCTCCTTTGCTAGCAGAAACCAAATCCAAATTGCCATTAATCAGCTTCACAAGCAAAGTATTCTGAGGATGTTCGTACACCATATCACCAACTCGGTTAACAGGTCTAAATCTATTCGGAGCGACTGGCACCGTCTGAACAAAAAAATCTCGATACCCTTGGGATCTTCGAGCAGCGTTGTTGCCAGCAGCTGCTGCTGCAGCTGCAGCTGGAGAACGACGGCGTTGCCTTCGTGCGACATCTGTAGGGTATATGTACGCTAATATAGGTTCATTTAGTTCCCACATTCTTCGTAGAATCTCCCTTACTTCAGTCGGAGTCAAATATTTAGGGGTGTCCCCAGAGAGCACAGAAACAGAAGGTTGTTTTCCACTAGCCTTCATGCTGGTATCTTTATCAGCTCCAGAAGCATCGCTCTCACTATCACTATCATCTGAACTGGAATCTTCGTTCTTCTTAACAGAGGCATCAGCAGCCCCACCTACTTCCTTTTCATTTTTGCCGTCAACGTCCATCTTATCATCTTCATACTCAAAATCAGAAATTTCTTCTTCTTCTTCTTCTTCTTCTTCTTCTTTCTTCTGCTTTTGTCGTTTCTTCCGTTGAGCTTCTTTTGCTTTCACACCTGCAGCGAGCTCAGCTTCTACTTCAGCTACCCCATTTGCACTATCAACCATCCTTTGCAGCACACTTAGAATTTCCGTGCCTTGGACTTGATTTGCAGCACGCTTTTTCGCAGGCAAAGGCATGGCAAATAGCTTACTAAACCCTTCACGTTTAATACCAGGGTTGTTTGCACTGCAATTTTGGCATTTTCCATTAGGCTGTCGCTTAAAGAAATCGCCCATGGTCTCGATCATAGCCTCGAGAGTCTGTGCGGTTAAAATTTGAGGGCTTCTGGGGCCTAAACCACGTGCAGCACGTGCTGCACTACGTTTTACAGAGGCAGATACGTTGTAGTCATACGCAAATTTCCCAGATTTTTCACCTTCAGCAGTATTATCTTCTATGTCATCCAGATCCATGGCATCATCAATCAACTCACCGCCAGACCGTTTCGCAGCAGCAGAAGACCCTACAACAAGCGCTTGAGCCTCTCGAAGCCGTCCTTGAGATAGAAGCTCAAGTTTCCGTCTATACCGTTCGACTTCAGCGCCTGCCATGCGGAATTTAAAGCAGTGGAGGCACGTGCAACGAAGTAGTTTATAGAGCGTGACAAAGACGAGAGGGTTGTAGAGCGGGACAGAGAGCTCTACGTGCCCAAAATGGCCAGGACACTCAAAACTATTGAGATTACATGTAGCGCATCTGTAGAAAAAAAAAAGTTAAAATAATTAATTGGTTAAGATTACGAGAAAGTGACGGCGGTGGCGGCCGGTGTCGGCGGCATTCCAGAAGAGAGGGAGAGAAAGAGGGAAATAGCGTAGCATCTCAGAGGTTGAATACATCATAGTTACTTACTTTTCTTTGGTGTCCATGGGACCTAGAGCAGGATCATAAAGACCTCCTTTAATGGGGTTCTTCATGTTGTCAAAAATGATGGGAGAGACAATTTGTTTGACACTAATCTTCTTAACCTGCAGGTATTATTTCAATCAGAGCTTTGAATAGTAACATGGATACGGGATCAATATATTCTATGCAATTTCGAGCAAATTTATATTGGGATGCATAGTAATGAGCCAGCCATGTGACTTTTTGCATGCACGCACCTCTTCTTCTGAGAAGAATCCAAAGGAGACCGACGTCACCTGGGCGGTGGTGATCTCTTTGGTATGTAGAGCGTTAGATAGCGCCATTATTATTAGTATTTATTCTTTGAAGTTAAATGTTGGTAAGATGATTTTTAAAACTAGCAGCACAGCCAGCTTATAAAGGCTATTGCCACTATTTCTGGTGAGTTTTATCCATTTTATACGTAATTGTTTGATGGGATTTCTAAACAAACTCTCAAAATCGCCACATTAAAAGGCTCCACCGCCGGCAGCACACGACCACGCTGGGGCAGATGCTGCTGGGATGCGTGCGAGTAGCAAATTAGCCAAGAAAACCTTGCAGCGAGACCCAGTTTAAGAAACTGACTCTCAATAGTCTCTCTGGCAGAAAGAAGGGCTACGAAGGTTCGACGATTAGGGATTGATGGGGAACAGCGACCGAGTCCACAGCTGCAAAGCCAGCCAAAGCGCCGGCCTGGGAAATTAAGTTTTCATGAAGGCATTCCTTGCTCCAATAATTTGCGTCTATAACAATCATAATATATTATTTTACATCTGAGAATAATTTTACATAGAGTGGATTCAAGGGCTAAGAGTTATAATATATACAAAAACATAAATTAAATTCAATTTTGCACTCGATCTTTGTGCTGCGCAGGCTCTATAATCGTGAACACGCACCTTTACTGCAGCAGAAAAAGCACTCAATTATTATAGGATCATAGTCTGCTCACATTTTGAAGCGATGGTCAAGTCTACGATAGAGCCAATTTCGCTCCAAGGTCCCTCAGAACTAGACCTGAGGCAATCACAAGACTTGGAAAAGGTAATCCAAAGGCTTTCAAAAATATAAATTTAAATGTCGCTGAAAAAACCCGTAATCCTCGTCCTCTGATTAAATCCAACCAATAAAAGATTAAAATTAAACATTTTCACTTTCCCGTCGTCTCTATATATGTGTTTATCTTCCCTTCCTTACGTCCGATAACTAAGACTTCTCTCTCCCGACTTCTCCTACTCCAGTTCCTAATATCTCAAAATCTATATGAATCTCAAACTGAGGCAGAACTCCGTGAAGAAGTCCTCGGCCGCCTTGATGGCATCGTTAAAGAATGGATCAAAGGTGTCGCTGAGCTACAAGGCCAGCCTATAGAAGACGCGAACGCAAATATCTACACATTCGGTTCGTACAGGCTAGGAGTCCATGGACCAGGAGCTGATATTGATACCTTGTGTGTAGGGCCCAGTTATGCCAAAAGAGAAGGCGATTTCTTTGGCACTGAGCCCCATACGATGCAATCTGTACTAGCCAGGACTCCGGGTGTTGAGGCTTTCCGCGCAGTTACTGGGGCTTACGTCCCAGTCATTGAATTCAAATATAGTGATATCTCTATCGATTTGCTCTACGCTGAATTGGCCATTCCTGTTGTTCGCCACAACCTCGATATTCAAGCGACTTCTACATTAAGGCATTGTGATGATCGTAGCGTCCGTTCTCTAAACGGATGTCGTGTCACAGATATGATTCTTAGAGAAGTCCCCTCTGTAGAGAATTTTCGTACTGTTTTAAGGGCGCTCAAATTATGGGCGGAAAAAAGAGGCGTCTATAGCAATGTTACCGGGTACCTAGGTGGTGTTAACTGGGCTATTCTAGCAGCATATACATGCAAATTATATCCAAATGCAGCTCCTTCAATGCTACTTTCACGGTTCTTTTGGCTGTACGCACAATGGAGCTGGCCAACACCTATTATGTTGAGACCGATAGAGAGAGATCCTTCGTTGAATATGCCTATATGGGATCCTAGAGAAAACCCTAGGGATAGGTCCCATTTGATGCCTATTATTACACCGGCATACCCATGTATGAATTCGAGTTATAATGTATCTGATTGTACATTGCAAGTGATGACTGACGAATTTAAGAGAGGTATGTAGATTATGTTTTCTGCTTTAATTGTTTTCTTTAATTTTATTAATTTCTTTAATTCCGCCTAGTGCGTGGTTTCATCAAAGGTTGGATAGTTGAATCAATCAATCAATCTATTAATAAATCTATTAATCAACTGATTCTTCCTCATTTCTCCCTAATTTCATCAATCTAATCGTGTAGGCAAAACTGTGTGTGATGAAATCTTGCTGGCGACTGCTCCATCCCCAACAGAATGGTCTCGTTTATTTGAGCCATTACCAATTTTCGAAGGTTTTAAACACTATTTAATGGTCGAGGTTACCGCTGCTAATAAAGAAGATTTCGAGCTGTGGGAGGGGTGGGTACATTCACGTATGAGGTTATTAATTAGATCTGCTGGTAATATGGTCGATGTACGACCATGGCCAAAGGCATTTGAACCGCCGTCTGTGGAAGAAAGCGTGGCAGAGGAGGACACGTTGGAAAAAACAAAGACCACTGCCAATGGCACGAGTATTAACGGTGGTCCTCGATGTTTTTATTTTATAGGGTTGGCTAAAAAACGTGCTTCTACGTATCAGTATGGTCAAGCTTTGGTCATTCCACAAAGCAAAGTGGATTTAACTCCAGCTGTGAATGATTTTGCACATAAAGTTAAAGACTGGCCAGATAGAAAACCAGGGATGGATTTATTTGTGAGGCACTTATTACAGAGAAGTCTACCTGAATGGGTGAGGAATAAGAATACCACAGCAGCTAAAGGCAGTGGTGTTGTAGATGGTGGTGAAGAAGAGAAGAAGAAACGGTCTGCCGGAGGGGTGGCGGAAAACGGACAAGAGAGGCCTTCGAAAAGGGCGAGTATTGTAGCTGATGCTGAAGCGGTTGCTGCTGTGGAGAGGAGGGAAGATTTAGTAGATTGGACTGCTGGTGGGGAAGCTGGACCCACGGAAACTGTCGCAGCAGAAGCAGTGGTTTAAGATGATTCGTCAGGAAATTTTAGATTTTAGCGGGAACATAGCTGGACAGCAAAATATAACTTTATGTAAACTAGTCTACAAGATTAATTGACTGCTAAGCCCTTTCTTTGTTTCTATTTCACTAGTTTAAATGTGGATAGCTGTAAAATAGTAATGCGCAATAAAATTAAAGCAATAAAGATCATGTCGGATTTTTCTTCTTCTTCTACTTTTTTTTTAATTGTTAATTGTTTCGATCACCTCTGGTCAAATACAGCGTGAAGGTTCCCGCTCATACCTTACTCCAATTTGATTCAATCCGAGGACCATGACTAATAATAGTACATTTCATCCTTCTCTTTCGATATGTTGCAAGGGAGGAGTCGGGCGGAGGCATTGATAGGGGTTTGTTGGCGTTAAATAAATGTGAGTTTCATTGGGTTATCTTGATGTTTCAAATGATTTCATGCTATTTAAACACGTAAGAGTGCTATTTGCGCTCTTAAAAGGGTTTGAAATACATAAGACGTGAAGATTTTATTCGATGATTGACTGATACTTCTTATTTGCGATTTGTACATTTGATCCACCCACCCCTACAAATAGATATGCTTCAAATAGTGGTTATTTGTTTGTTATTTGGATCAGAGAAGCGCTGAATAAGGAAAATTTCGACTTTTGATACAAATTGCATTTTTACAAAACTGTAGAGTTGGAAAGCACGTTGCCTTCAAGTCGTTTTCACATACAAACTTGCTGGAAGCCGGGGGTTCGATTCCTCCCAACTCCACTAACTTTGGGGTTGTAACTCAGTGGTAGAGTGCCTGCTTTGCATTTTTGCAATTTTGAGTCCATATTCCTACCCTACACGCCATTTGCGATCAAATGCAACCATTTTCAGGTCAATGAGACACACTTTGGCCAAGATACGTTGCTGCCACTGTTGGGGCAGTAGCTTCGGGACTGTAAATTCTGTGGTAAACTGCCAAGGTACCTTCCATCAGAATGGCAACTTTACCATCTTTGAAAATTTGAGGTCATCTTCTTTGAGGATCGATTTAGCCAGAAAGCCTAGCTAAAATTAACGACGTGGTCATTTTCCGGCCGAAAGTTGGTGTTGTACTTTTTCAGTCCTTTCAAAGGCTGTTTTAGGCTGTAATACCACTTTTTCACTTTAAATATCCTTTAAATTGGTTAATCAACACAGTTTCAGATATACCAGAGTCTTCTATTCCGTTTGTATAATGATTTTGGCAGCCGTGATCATCACCGCCTTTGCTGCCAAAAACTGGCGACTGCCGAAGTCTTCTACATGCTCGAGTGGATTGATTAAACGTACGTTTAAAAGCATCACATAGGCATTTACTTGGTAATTGTTTTTGTGTAGATTCCTGGATTATAAATAGCTGCTGACGTGGTGCTGACAACATTTCTCCCTCCGAGCTCCCCAACCTCTTGTTACTAAGTATTGTTAATTTTAACTTTACACTCTAATAACTATTCTACTCTAATTAGAGAACTAAAAAAAAAAGGATCCTCATATGTGTACCTTCATCTAGAAAAGAAGAAATAAAGAGTTGTCTCCTCAATGGTGCGCATGCTTCCATTCAAGGAGCGCTGCAAAAAGCGGTAAGCAAGCAAAAGAGATTAAGTTGAGTCAAATTTTATATAAAGAACTTCAAAATAATATAAAATGCATGAAATAAACGTCTTCTTACCTTCTTTCTGGGCATCAGTGAGCTTGTCGCCCACAATTTCATTAAGGGAAGACAGCTCAACAGCACGAGCACCAGCGGCGCTATGCTGATCATGAACCTCTGCCTGGGCACGCACCTTGGACAGGAGCTTCTTCAACAATTTCTCATCTTCTTTGTGGAAGAATACTGCCTCTTCAGCTGCCTCCTTGTCACTATAACCTACAGTGTCGAGAGAAAAATGAACAAAAAAGTTCAGAATTAATGTTGGCTTATCGTTCAAAACTAGAAGAACCGGAAACACCCTCACCCTTCATGCCTCCAAGAGAAGATGCACTAGCACGCTGTGTCGCGCAAACTACGGCCTCGACCTTGGGAACCAAGGAGCGAACGGCATTTCTGCTGATTGAATGCAAAAACATTTTCGATATTTTCGTGGCACTTTATGCTCTGATCACTGAAATTAACAAATTGTAGATTTTATACTTAATTATATTTTCAACAACAATCGCGGCCTCGCTTGGGTTTAGCTTGATCAAGTTGGCGACAAAAGTTTGGTTGGCAATTATTATTAGAAAGCTCAAACCCTCAAACTCTATTTAGCGTGCTTCCACACCATCCTTGTCACATAATTTAACTTTTATTTAATCCGAAGCAGCACCTTCCACCCCTCAGGCAGGGTGCTCAACTTCACATTATGTCCTCTCCTGAACCTAAAACTGTCTACATAGCAGTTATTGGCGATTCAGGCGTAGGAAAAACATCATTAATTACAGCAGCATCTACAGAAACTTTTCCCGAGCATCCACCACCTGTGCTTCCTCCAGCGAGGCTCCCAGCAGACACAACTCCAGAAGGCGTTCCCGTTGTAATCACAGACACCAGCTCGAGGCCAGAAGACAAACAAGCTTTAGAATCAGCATGCCGTGAAGCGAGTGTTATTGTCCTTTGCTTTAGCATGGATAAACCTCAAACATTACGCAGAGTATCCTCTCATTGGCTTCCAGAGCTCCGTAAGATGGCAGTCACCGTGCCAGTAATCTTGGTTGGTTGCAAAAGCGATGTCCGCCCTGCTGACCAATCTTTACACCAAGCTGTACTCCCCATCGTGAAAACCTTCCCACAAATTGAAACCTGTATGGAATGCTCTGCTAAAAACCTTCAATTTGTCGGTGAAGTGTTTTATTATGCATTGAAAGCAGTTATTCATCCAATGGCCCCTCTCTATGAACCAGAAGCCCAGAAACTGCGCCCTTTATGCGCAAGAGCATTAAAACGTATCTTTATGCTCTGTGATACCGACCAAGACGGCATTCTGGACGATGCAGAACTTAATAATTTCCAAGTTCACTGTTTCAATGCTCCGCTGCAAACTGAAGAACTTGTTGGGGTCAAACAAGTCGTTTCTGAGAAGTGCCCTGAAGGAATTGCACGAAATGGCCTAACTTTGAAAGGTTTTTTATTTTTGCACGCTTTATTTATTGAGCGAGGAAGATTAGAAACCACCTGGACTGTATTAAGACGATTTGGCTATGATAATAAATTGCATTTACGAGCCGACGTTATTGCTCGAGGTGCCCTGCCTCCCACTGCCACCTCTGATCAGGTGGTTGAACTCAGCCCTTCAGGGCGTGCGTTCTTTACAAGTGTATTTGAGAAATTCGATGTGGATAACGATGGCGCCCTGTCGATTAAAGAAAGAGAGAATATGTTTTCTACTGCTCCAGAAGATCCTTGGAAAACACTGCCGCACTATGAAGGTCTCTTGGTAGAAACGACGAAAAACCAGGGTCTTTTAACTTTACAAGGATATTTAGCAATGTGGGCGTATACAGCTGCACATGATCCTCAAGCTGCGCTTGCTGGAGCTATTTATCTAGGCTTTCCTGAATCAGCACCGCTTGATCAATTACTGGCAATATCAAAAACCCGTCGACAAGAAAAAATTGCCAGGGTGGAAAGTAGTCGGCGTAGTGTCTATCAGTGTTTGGCCTTTGCAGCACGTGGTGTAGATACAAAACCAGTACTGGAAGGGTTGATTACTCAAGCGAAACCCGCACATGGAGCTGTACACGGGGCAGTGGCTGCAGCAGTGGCGGCAATCCCACCTCCTAGTGCACCCTCACCGTCACCGTCTTCTGATGATAACAGCACCACTACCGCTACTTCAAGCTCTTCTATCAAAGCAACAACAAGAACAGATACCACTACTATGACGTCTAATTCTCCTCGTTCTGCAACTACACAGCAAACTACAGCGGCAATCACCACCACCTCAACTATGATTCTTAAAGCTGTCACAGAGGAGCAAGCGGCTGCCTTGTTGGAACGACCCACCAGGCAAGAAGACTTACAACGCTGTGACGCTGCTCTCTTCATTTTTGACGGCGCACAACCTGAATCATTCCGTTCTGTGTTGGAATTAATGGTTACGATAGCCTCTGCATCTGGAGATTGCCTTCCGTGTGTGATGGTGTGTTTAAATGAAGATCAAATGTCGCCCACGCAGGTTGCTGAGGTCGGCTGTGCTTGTAGCGCTCTAGGGATCAATTTCCCAGTAAATTTCCCACAAATAGCCGGGCCCAGTGGCTCCTCCCCGCGTTCTTCTATGGACGTGGGGCCCTTACGGGCAGTGTATCAAACTGTAATACACGCAGCAATCAGGCCAGAGGACAGCGGTGCAATTCCAGAGACCCCTTCCTTGAAGGCGACTAAAAAATACAGAAGTATGTTGCGACGCGGTGCCTTAATCGCAGCTGGAGGGACTGTAGCTGGTTTGACTGCCTACTTTGCCTACCGTTGGGTGCATGCAAGGGAGAGTAGTAGTAGCAGTACTGTTTTTAGCGAAGGAGGAAAGGGACAGCATAACCACAGTGGCAGCGGTAGTCGGTGAGAAAAGCAAAAACGTGTGTTTGATGTAGGATGTCTGTCTATTTCACTGCTGTATTTTACTTTGTTTTCATACGTATCTTCTTCTTCTTGTAGTTGTTGTGTATTGTAATGACAAATAGAGACCGAGCCCTAGCCATGCTGGTGGTGGCTTCACAGCAACAACAGTTGATGCAACTGCAAAATTGAAATAAGTATAGGAAATTAGCTTTCACGAGGGCTCTGTTTACAATAAAGAAGTAATTGTACAAAAGTTGTGAATATTTTCAGCCAAATGTTTGCCCTATTGCCTTGAGAAACAGGAAATACTGATAGCAGTTTTAATTAAGTTTGCAATGGGACAAGGTTGCCACCACAATGGGCTCCTCCTGAATGGAGAGGTCGCTGGGGTGCTGGCATCTATGCGTTCTAGCAGCCGCTGGCCCCCTGTGAGCAGCAGATATGAGGTAAATATTGCCTCGATTGTATACGCACTTTGATCACTTGAAATAAAATTTGAGGAAAAGCAGGCAGCTAAGCTCCTTTGATATGCCATGCTCTATTGCAGGATGATGAATTAGAAGACCCTCTTAGTGAAGATCTCAAGAATCTTCGCCGCAAGCTTTTTACCTGGCAACGTAAGAGCAGTTTTCATTTAAATAATCTTGTTTGTTGAATTCATTAGCAGTTGTGTAGCTCACACCTTATTTATTCCTGATTATCTACACGCAGATTGGTCAGAAGTAGAACCCTTGGAATATTTGAACCCATTTCTACAAGTAATCAAGTCTCCAGAGACCAGTGGCACAGTGACAGATGTTGCTCTCATGGCGGTGCTCAAAATTCTTCAAAGCAATATGCTAGGTAGGTTTTATCCTTTATTCTTCTACTTTTTAATTCTAGATTGATCAGTAATGCATTGATGTAGGCTATGTCTCTACCGTTACTCCCACTTTCCCTTTACTATTCTAACAAATTGACCGTATATTTTATTAATTAACCTCTCCAGGCGACTCTTTAAGCGGCGTCTCAGAGGCTCTTCACTCAATCGCCGAGGCAGTTACTCAATGCAAATTCGAAGCAACCTACCCTGCCTTTGATGAATGTGTTCTCAGCCGTATTCTTGATGTTCTTGTCGCTACTGTACGATCGCCCCAAGGTCGATTACTCACCCACGATAATCTAATCAATATTTTTCAAGCGTGTTATCGCATTGGCCACTACCAAACTGAAAAGGGGCGGGAAACTTCTGAGCTATTAACGCAAGCGTCCCGCAGAGCCATGGCAGATTTGGTTTCTGGTATCTTTTCTAGAGTGGAAAGCATGCAGAGCAGCAATGTGCCTGTCAGTGGGAAAGTGACCCCTTCTGTATTGCATATGGGGTCTCGCTTGATGGTGTCACCTGCTGCGTCTGTCAACGGCAATGAAGCAGAGACAGCTGAGAAGACGGAATTTATCGCAGCAGCGTTGGAAGTGGACGAAAATGGAGCAAACGTAGTTTTGAAATTGGAAGGAGCTGAGACAGAAGCATTGCTAGGAGAAAAAGAAGAAGAAAAGGAAAGAAACACGGTTCCTCTCCTTGCCGCTCCCACCGAGAATAATATTGATGTCAAGAAAGAGGAAGAAATAGAATTTACTACTACTATAGCTTCTCCTGATGTTCCTTCTGTCCCTCCCCACCACGAAATCGTCTCCTTACTCTCTCCCATACCCGCACGTGCTGTCTCTCCCTTTGAAATGGCCGGCCAGGAAAGTGACTATGGAGGTGATGGTGGGTACGGTATCGAATCCTTATGTGAAGTACTAAGCTTTGTTATTAGTTTCGTATCTGCCCCTCCATCACGTCAACATACCGGATTACCAGCACATGGTCTGGATCTGGTACTGGCAGCCTTGCAGGCTGGCGGTACCGCCATTGCAGCCCATGAACCATTGATTGCTTTATTAAGGCAAGATCTGGTCAAGGCATTGTTTTCTGCTGCAAGGGGAGCGAGTTTATCGTGTTTATCAGGCATCTGTCAAGTTGCATTGGCTCTCTACGCTTATTTGAATCGCTATTTGCTACTGCAGCTGGAAGCACTTTTGAGTTTGTTGCTCCTCCCAATGGCCGAAGGGAGAGGTACTAATGGCTCTGTGGAGGCACAGCAAATAGCATTGGAAGGTGTCCTTGATTTCTGCAGTCAACCTGGATTCGTCAAAGATATGTACCTGAATTTAGATTGCAGAATTGAACGAACAAACTTATTTGAACAGATTTGCACTTTGCTTTCAAAGGCCGCCTTTCCGGTGAATGGCCCTGTTTCTACTGTGCATGTGCTTTCTCTAGATGGGATCATGGCGATTTTAGCATCTTTAGGGGCTGGTTGTGAAAACCTAGTCTCTCTAGAAGACGAAGAGGAGGGAAAAGATAATAGTTTTGCGAGTGGCACTGCTGCTGCTGAGGATGATGCAGCGACCGCTGCAGCTGTTGCTGCCTCTAAAGAACCTGAAGGCTTTTTAGATATCTGGACCCCTCTCGCACAAGGGATTGCCCCTTCTTTGAGTGTACAAGATGGGCCTGATGCTACAGCTGCAGAAATCGCTCGTACAGAAAAATTGCTAAAAGGTCGATTGACGTCGGTCTCTGAACATTTCAATAGAGACGCTAAGAAAGGGTTTCAGCTATGTCAATCGTTGCATTTACTACCTCCCACGCTTGATCCTGGGTCTGTAGCACGGTTTTTGAGGTGTTGCCCTGGTTTAGCAAAGCCCAGTATTGGGGAGGTTCTTGGAGAAAGGGACACCTTTTATGACCAAGTACGTGATGCATTCAGCGAGACTTTCGATTTCAGTGGATTAGAATTTGATACTGCGCTCCGTCTATTCATGGATGCTTTCCGTCCTCCAGGAGAAGGTCAAAAAATCGATAGAATCATGCAAACTTTTGGAAAACGCTATTATGAACAAAATTCAAATGGTGGTTTAAAGAGCGCAGACGCTGCATACGTGCTTGCCTTTTCGGTTATTATGTTAAACACAGATTTGCATAATACCCAGAATAAGAAGAAAATGAGTTTAAAGGATTTTAATCGTATTAACGACAACACCAACGACGGTGCCCCAATGCCCAAAGAACTACTTCAGCATATTTACTCTGCAATCTCTGCTGACGAGCTTAAAATTTCATCAGAATGCGCTCCAGAAGAGTTACCTGCACAGTTGGTATTCTGGGAAAGGATGGCACGTGATGCACAACGCCCCCGTGGTCAAATGATTCTTGGCGCCCAATCTAACGCTGGAATCGAACGAGATATGTTTGCGTTGATTTGGGGACCTACTTTGGCAGCTGTTTCTGTTATTTTAGATGGATCTTCTGACCCTGGTATCGCTCGTCGTGCTATGAATGGTCTCCTTGTAGCAGCTCGCTTAGCAACTCACCATGGCCTTCCCGATGTTGGCGATCAATTGCTCAGTACTTTGGCGAAATACACCGCTGCTGCGCTCTCTGCAGATGTTCCCAAACCTGCACTAGTGTTTGGAGAATCTGCAAAGGGCAGAGCTGCAGTAGAGACGACGTTTGATATAGCTAATAGGTACGGAGATAGTTTACGAGGCGGGTGGCGGTACGTATTGGAATGCATAGTACGATTACATAAACTAGGATTGCTCCCTGCTGCAGCTATCGCTGCTGATGGTGAAGATCTTGATGATGCACGTCGGAGGTTACCTGCTCCCAATCTTTCCCCCTCTAAAAAGGCGTCTAGTTCCTTATTTTCTAGAGCAATTAATTCTTTGATTTCGATCGAGGGTACTGACGGAGCTGGTGGGGAGGAAGCTACAGCGCGTGAAGAAGCATATATGGCTGCTGCAATGGCTTCTGCCGATGTTTGCCGAGTCGATGACTTGATTGCTGATTCAAAGTTCCTGACAGCAGAGTCTTTGGTGGAGCTAGTCAAGGCAACTATGTGGGCGGGTGGCAATGTGGTTGCTGCTGCACGCACAGGTGAAAGTTCAGACACTGCTGAACTGGCTTTAGAAATTTTGATTACCTTGACACTGCGCAATAGAGATAGAGTTGCGCTTATTTGGCCTTTAGTTCATGAATATATAGCAGCATGCTTGAGTGCAGAAAGCGCTGAGCCAGCGACGCCGTTGGTCGAACGTGCGGTCGCTGGGTTATTCCGAGTGTGTCAAAGATTATTACCATATAAAGAAGATACAGCAGAGATGCTGCTGGCATCCTTACAACTTGTAGTAGGCTTACCTCAAGGCGCCGCGTGGTCTTTGGCAGAGGGGATCGCCACTGATGTGCTAGGCTTGGTGAAGAGCAGTGGCCCTTATATCCGCACTGAAGCAGATTGGAGAACGATTGCTGCTTTAATTAGACTAACCTCTGCCCGGCCTGAAGCTGTCCCTGCTGCGTTTGAAGCACTCAGCATGGCCTGTCGGGATCCCGGTGCCTTGTCTTCAGAATCATATATGCCTTTATTGGAAACTTGTTTGCAGTTAATTGATAGGTATAAAGGATCACATCCTGAAGCTGCAGTACGATTCTTGGATTGTGCTGATGCCTTGTTCACTTGGCTCCCTGCACAGAAAACAAATTCTTCCTCTTCTTCTTCCTCTTTAGTTGCTGCCACTAATGGTGCCACCAGCATCACCAGTGCTGCAAGTATATCTGATGAGGCGTTGGTTGATTTATGGCTTACTTCTATCGGTGTCATGGCTCGTGGTCTCTGCAGAGAGGATGTCAAGCAATTACGAGATACTTCCATCACCGCTCTCCATAGAACGTTGATTGCTTCTGCTCCACTCAATCTCCCAGCAGAGTTATGGGTCCAAACAACCAAAGAACTGCTGATTCCACTCGTCAGTGACCTTGCAAAACTAGCTGCCAGTCCCAAAGCGGCCAAAACCCGCCCTGGATTAGAGAAATCTGTCTGCCTCGCAGTCAACATGTTGACCAAAGTACTCTTACAATACATGCCATTAATGGCACCAGATAGAGATTTCTACGCTTTATGGAGTGATGCATTGACTGCCTTACACTCCTGTATGGATATTAAGCAGGAAGCAGTTATGGAGTCTGTCCCAGAAAATGTGAAGAACTTATTAATGGTGCTGGCAAGTAGCGGAGTATTGGTGCCTGGGTGGATTGAGAATAGCAGTGGTGCTGAAAAGAGAAGTTTGTGGGATTTGACGTGGAGTAAAGTGGGAGGAATCAGTTCCGGATTGAATCCTGGAATGTTGAATGCTGCTGGGATCCTTCGTGGAGGCGGAGGAGATGTGGCTGTGCCTGCAGCGTCAGTTGCTACCGACCCCGCTGCTGCAGCACCTTCACCAGTTGAGAACGGAGCTGTGGCTCTACAACCTGTTGCGCCAGCTGCTACCGACCCAGCACCTGCACCTGCATTGGTAGAAGAGCAACCTGCAGTTGAAGAGGAAGAAGCGCCTCCTGCATGCAAGCAGAGCTAATCTATCTCTACTCTGTATATTGATACATCTCTTTTTCTAATTTCTCTTTTACGAATATAGATTGAGAACAATAATTTATTTTACTAGAATGAACATAGAGTATAAATAAATGAAAATTTGTATATAAAAATGAAAGCTAGCAAGTCCCGGCGGCAGAGGGCAATGGACCGTCTCCTGCAAAAAAAGGAAAACTTCAATTTCCTCGGCTCGCCACACCTCAAGGTCACCCTTTTCTCGATCTAATCAATATATGGATTGCTCTTTTCCAGCCATTCCAGTCCCATTAAGCTTACAAATAGCAGTCCAAGGAGAGAAAAATAGCCAACAAGGTGCACTGGCTGTGTGAAAGTAGCGTTACTAGCGTCTATCGTTAGTTAGAATTTATGCGACGGACTTGGGTACGCTAATAGAAGCATATATTAAGTGCTCTTGGGTGCCTCGCACCTTCTTCCTGGGGCTTTCTACGTCACAACGCCGCGTCAGCGCAAACTTTGAAAGAGACTTTGGACGCAGAAGAATTTGTTTTCGCTCATTACCCCCATAATTAATTCTATTTAATGTTGTCACATATTATTACATACTCTATATGCACCCAGTACACCTTCCAACCCGCACTCCAGGCGCATAAATCCAAATTTATTACATACCCTAAATACCCAACAACGATGGCTCGCCTCACCAGTTTTTTGAAATCTCTCACCACTCCAGAAGACCGTCTCTCCGGTGCTGAAGGTTTAATGACCTATGTATATGGCCCTTACGACCCTCAAAAACACACCAAAGAAAATTGGCAACCGGGGCCTTATCGTGAAAATAAAAGTCGATACCTCTGGACTGATGCTTTTGGTGTAGTCAATTTCATCTCTCTCGCAGAATTAACTGGAAAACCACATTATCTAGACCAAGCAGACGCGTTAATTAAGAATGTACATAATATTCTTGGTAGACAACGCGGTGGATCAAGCTTAGGGGTGGGCGCTAGCTCACACCAACCTCGTCTTTTAGGAGCAAGTGACGATCACCCCACGAAAGGAGGTCTCCGAATTGGAAAGGTACACCCTGAAGAACATCCTGATGGCGATGGTCAATATTACCATTATATAACCAGATGGGCTTTTGCATTAAATCGTATGAGCTTGGCAAGAAATGACGCAAAATATAACAACTGGGCTGTGGAGCTTCTCAAAGCGGTACATCCTCATTTTGTGTACCGCACCAGCGGTGGTGGTGTTCCAAAAATGTACTGGAAAATTTCTATTGATATGAAACGTCCTATGGTCCCTTCTGAGGGGAATCTAGATCCGTTTGATGGGTTAATTACAGTTAGACTGCTTCAAAACACCGCTGCTGCCTTTCGAGGAAGAAAGAACAAGGAAGGTGGTGTCGGAGGGGAAGGAGGCCGTGTCGAGGAAAAAGAAGATGTGTTGGTGAAGGAGGAGGAAGATTTTTTATCGATGGTGGAGATTAAATATCGTAGATATCACTCCTCGGATCCTCTTGATTTAGGTGAAGCGTTATGGCTTACTCATTGGGCTCTGGCCTCTGATTCGAGTCCCTCAAAAAGTGGAGTAACTATGCCTTCCAGCACCGGGGCAGGGGAGGCTGCGCAAGGAGAGAAAGTGAAAGAAGAAGCCTGGGCGAGGTTTATAGCCACCCAATCTATCCAAAGTCTCGATAAATTGTGGCGAGATGGATATTTCAGTGAACCAGCAGGGTATAGACTCGCATTTCGAGAATTTGGAACGACTCTCGGAGTTCAAGTAAACCCTGTTGCTGCAACGACCTCCACTTCTCAGTGGAAGAAAGAAAGAATTGATGCTTTACATACGTTTTGGGCATCGCGTGTTATAGAAAGAGATATGGATATTACACCTGTGATGATGGCGAGTTCCTTGGTGCCAGGTGCGTGGGATAAGAATTTCAAATTCAAGAAGGGGGAAGAGGAAGAGTAAAAACGTTTTTGAAGTAGCCTTTTCAAAAAAGTACCGGGGCCACCAACTTTTAAAGAAGTACGGACCTGTATTTAGAAATTACGGTTTTTTTATAGACAATAAGTTTTGCATTATTTGGTAGATATAAGGTACATAATCTAAACATTTTGTTGTGTGTGAAGTCATGCAAAATGTATCCAAACTAAAGAACACGCTGTAAAGCATTCCTTAATGCTGAAATATCTGCAGCAAGATCTTGCATCTCGACTGAATTATGACTTTTAGTTTTGCTTGGCGGTGCTTGTTGCTGCTGTTGAATCTTCATGTTCCCTTTCATCCCATTATTGGCCTTGTTTTTAGCATCCATAGAATCAAACGAAGGATTGTGCAACCACGTCTGTAGATCGTCTTCACCATCAATATCACCACCGCCAGCGGTTGAAGCGGGAATGGTCCAATCCTCAACATCACCTCCTCCAGCAGATGCTCTAGCTCTAGCTGTTTGTTTTGGCTTACCAGGAGCCCCTATGGTGTCGAGGAAATCTAAACTGGCATCAATATCACATTTCTTTATATTCTTACTCATATCGGTTCCACTAGTTCCAGCAAGAGGAACCCCATTACCGCCACCAGTTTTGTGACAGACAAGATCCAAAGCTGCAATGATATCCTCTTGCTGCTCTCTCACAGTCGTTTCAAGCCTAGCAATGGTATTTGACTGCGTATTCAACAGTTTCTGTTGAGAATCTACTGCCTGCTGAGCCTGCTGCGCTGCATAGCGTGCTTCTTTCAACTCCTTTTTGGCTGTTGCATGTTGTTGTTTTAACAAACTTATTTCACTTTCTAGCCTGGCTGTGCGTTGCTGAGAAGAGGTTTTAGAAGCAAGAGAATCTGCTTCTTGAGTATGCAGCTTCGCTGCTACTCCAGCAAAGCAGGCTTCATTGCGTTCCGCTGCATCTCGCCACGTGGAGGCATCTCGTTGCAGTTGGTCTCTCTCCGCCGTCAACTGCTCCAGTTGCTTATTTAGAACGGCAATGCGGCCCTGCAAAGCGAGGATGGAAGCTCTGTATTGAGGGATGATGGCGCTGAGCTCTTTCATCGCGGTATCAACGTCATGGTTGCTGGTAGAGGCAAGAGACGGAGAGGGTCTCGGAACAGCAGCTGGTGCAGCGGCAGCACTGGGAGCATTGATGGAATCAACTTGTAGTTCAAGGAGTTCTTGTTGGCGAGCTTGATTTTCAATGAGATCGGCACGTAATTGAGCAACTTGAGCTTTCAGCTTAGCATTCTCTTCATCACAAGCTCTGATATAAAAGAAAAAAACTTGATAAAAATTTGAAGCACCGGGGCGTTGTCGTCCAATGATAAATAAACAATGGTTCAATATTGTCGGTTGAATAATTTAAAAGTCCACTCACCTATTCTCAGCTTCGTTTTCTTTAAAACTGTTAAGCTCTTCTTCCAATTTCTTATTCGCATACTGCACTTGCTTTAATTTCATCTCAGCTGTGTCTGCTCGATGCTCAACTTCTTTTGCGTGCGAAGCTATAGCTGCCCTTCGATGCTTCTCTCTTTGGAGGGTGGCAGTAAGGGTAGCTATTTCACGCGTAAGCGGTGTCAGCTGGTTATTGGAGTCTGAAAACGCCATACCAATGTGTTTAAATGAGGGTGTCAGTTAGGCCGACTAATATTATGAATAGCCCACCTGGAGGTGCTTGGGGCTAATAGACTGGCTGCGGTAATTTATGGATATATTCTAAATAAGTGAATGTTGTAAATATGACATCTTTAAGGAACAGACAGCCTTCAACTCAAAAATCACCACCTTATTTTATTCCAGGTCGAGCTAAAACCGTGTTTGTATTATTAGGTTATTGCAACTGAAGATGCTCCCTTTTCAATTAAATTGATACCACGGAAACAATTATGGTATGTTCCCAGCTTCCGCTACAGCTTTCAAAGATAATCTTCTAAAGTGATCCGTAACAGAATTTAATTTAACTAATTAATATTCCTCGTCCTTGCAGGCTCAGTCCAAATCACTCTTCAATCTTCAGCTAGTTTTAATACTGATTTCAAACCTGTTACCAATAATCTCGGCTCAATCAGAAACTGCCACCGATGTCCTTGTCATCGGAGCGGGTGCATCTGGCCTTGCTGCCGCTACCAAATTAAAGGAAAAAGGCGTCAATGTTATTGTGCTTGAAGCCCGAGACCGTGTCGGTGGCCGTACGTGGACTGTCAACCCAAAAAACGCAGCAGGGAACTTCATTTCTATTGACCTCGGCGCTTCATGGGTGCACGGCACCACAGGAAACCCTCTCGTCCCTCTTGCCAAAACAGCCAATGTGGCTCTGTCCTCTAAAAAGACCAACTACAACAACGGCGAAATTTTCAACTCCAACGGCACCCCTCTAACTTTTGCACAGGAAACTGCTCTTGAAACGCAGTGGAGCCAGTTTGAAAACTTTCTTGATGAACAACGAGACGCAGATTACGATCTAGACAACGATCCAGGACTCCAATCTGCTGTTGATGCCTTTATTAAAAAGAAAGAATTATCTGGGGCAGCGCTTAACTCGTTTAAACATAGTTTAATTACTAATATAGAACATGAGTATGTTGGCCCAATTTCTGATCTTTCTTTGTGGTATGACGATGATTCCGCGTTACCTGGAGGCGATAAACTCGTCCTTGGAGGTTATCAAAATATATTTAGATACCTAGCCAAAGGTAATATAGTGAAATTAAATTACCAAGTCGCTGAAATCAACTACCTAAATCCAGCGACGGTAGTGGTAAAAGCTAAAAATAAAGGCGGGAAAATCGTTACTTTTTCCGCGAAACACGTGATTGTGACACTACCTATTGGTGTACTAAAGGCAAATGTAGTGAAATTTACACCTCAATTACCGTCTATCAATCGGAATGCAATTGCCGCTATGGGGTCTGGGATTTTAAACAAATGTTTTTTAATTTTTGAGAATGCTTTTTGGGGTACAAAGGAAGAATTCATCTATTACGTCTCCGGAAAAGGGAATGGCGCATGGGGTGAATGGCTCTCCTTGGAACCTGCTGGGGGATTACCTGTTTTATGCGGCTTTAACGCCGCGAAGTATGCCCAGGGACTTGAGATGAAATCTGATACTCAAGTTATTTCTGAAGCAATGGCCGTTTTAAGAAAAATCTGGCCTTCTGCACCCAATCCGATCAAGTCCTATGTTACGAAATGGGGTAAAGATCCATTTTCGCGTGGTTCGTACTCGTATACGACCCCCAGAATGGAATTTATCCAGGTGCATAAAGGTGTCGGTGCACCTGTCGCAAGGGGGCGTATTCGATTCGCTGGGGAGCATACGAGTGTGAAGTTCCCTGCGACTGTTCATGGCGCCTATATATCTGGACAAGAGGCAGCATGTGCTGTCCTGAAAGATCTCAAAAAAACTTGTTAAATTAAATGTCTTTAGTATTGCTATTTTTTTACTTTATTTTTTTTATCCTTGCCCCTATTACCCATTTGACTGCTCTGTTTTTTCCTTTCTAACCTGTTTTAGTCAAATAGTGGTGGTATGCTCTTTTCTCGCTCTACTTCGGTATTTGCTTTTTACGCATTTTCTGCTACCTTTTCCCCTAATAAAATTTTCACTGTAGACCGCCAACATACCCACACATGGCGCGCCCTTTTTAGATGTTTACATATGCACACATACGACACATTAATAGTAAGAAGCTTAGCAAAAAAATTAAAAACTTAAAGTTTGCTAGTAGCTTTCTTCCCCGACAGCCGATCCATCACCCCTTTGAGCTTGGCGACAGTACCAGGTGAGCTCAGCTGTTTCCATGCAGACTCAGATTCAGGAATAAGATATGCTTTCCAATCTTCTGCTAATTCACCACGCATCAGAAACTTCGTCAGCTGCAAGCAAAAAAGAGAACAGATAAAGTTATAATGCGTTTTGAGCGAACTTGAACCGAGGTGAGAGGTAGTGAAATCAACCGCTCCACAAAAGCGAATAGATAACTCGTAAATTATGTAAGGGTTAAATACCACTATTACTACTACGTACCGCTCTCCCTGCATCCGGCGCTTTCAATAACTCGAGCATTGCCGCCTCTGCGGCTGCTTGCAGCTTCAATTTCGGCACCACATCATCTACGAGCTTTAGCTCTTTGGCCTCGTCGGGGGTTGCCATGACAGCAAACTGAAGAAGCTTTTCAGCTGGGCCCGATCCTACAATCCTCTGCATCAGCAATCCCCAGTATTTCGGAACGCTAATACCTAATGCAACTTCATTCAATCCGATACTTCCAGTCTCCGTAATAATGCGGTAGTCGCAGCAGAGAGCGAGGCAGCATCCACCTGCAGGGCAGGCGCCACGGATGGCGGCGATGGTGACGAGACGGGAGGTGTAGAGACGGGCTAAGAATGTATTGCTTACCAACCAAAATTTTCTGTTGGTGTTAATAGAAGTTATTGGAAAAGAAAGAGGGGTGAGATAGGCAATTAATTTAATTTGTTCAAAATGCGGCACGCCGTCGAGCGACACAATGAAGAATAAAAATTCTAAAGTTCACGGAATCGGTAGTTCCGAGAGCTCACCTGTAGCGTTCCTGGGATGTGTTAGGTGCATACAGCTCCATAATATCGTTGCCTGCTGTGAAGACGTCGCGTTGCAAACCCGATTGGAATATCACTCCTCTGATTTTAAGGTTTGCCTCGAGCATATCGAGAGTTTCGCTAAGCTGTTCCCACATGGACATGTTCATAGTGTTAACAGGCTCGCGTATAAGCGTGACAATTGCATAACTGCCCTTTCGCTCTATGTTCAAAAAGGGTGTCTTCAACATCGAAGATTGAGGCGGACAGGAAGCCATTTTGGCAACTTTATAGGCGGTAATTTAATTTCAAATAATCTCTAGTTTGCTGTAAATGCCCCATAGCTGCCTCAATTACGCTAATTCAGGCATGCAATTGGTAGCCTTGCTAGAAAATTTTAAATTTCGAGGTCAAACTTCGAACGTTTCGCTCTGTTTCTCACTTCTGTCGTTATTAAGTTGATATTTAAACAGTAAAGTTGGAATATTGGAAGATGGGTAAACTTGTTATTTAAGCGTGGAGGCTAAATCCTAGGAGACATTTGAATCTTGGAATTCAATCCTTGCCAGATTCAAAGCCGTATATTTCTCAGTGATATCTGGCGAGTCGAGTGGATAGAGCTACATTTCGGATAGGGCCAGCTCCAGAACACCCTCATTTTCAGCCTTGCTTTCCAAAAGCTCTCAAAAATGCCAGCTCTTGGGTTGGCAGTTGAGCCGCCACCGCCTCTTCGCAGCGCTGAACCGCAACTGTCAGTTTCAGAACAAGACGAGCTTACTACACAGCTCCAAGGCTTACACCAACTGCATATTCAATTGGAAACCGCTATTGCGTTCTTAGAAGGCCGGGAACCGCATGGAGTCCCCCTTTTTGAAGGAGAACTTCAGGATTTATTTTCAAATATTCAATTCTCAACCTCAGCGGCCACTGAGACTACCAACACCACTGCTGGTGGTGCCAGCCCACCTTCACCTCAGTCAGCTGCAGAAGCTCAGCAGCAGTTTACGAACTTATTGTCTCAAATTATCGAAATTCAAAGAGATTTTGGAAAGCTTAAGCTGCAGCAACGACAGCAGCGGGAGAAGAAAGAAGACAGTGCCAGCAGCAGCAGTCTCGACGAACTTGCTGATGAAGAGGGGGGCAAAGAGTTGGCCCTCCAGGATGATAAAACGGACCCGTTTGCTGCCTCACTTTCTTCCTCCTCTCCCTCTTCTTCTTCTCCTTCCCAAAATGAAGATTCCAATTCCGTAACCAGCCTGGAGGAGGAAGAAAGCGTATACCAAGAGCAACCAAGCAAGCGCCATCCAGGTGAACTCAAATTACTAATGTACCACAAAAGCAGTGAAATCGAGGGTGAAAGTAGCGACATCACTAGCAGCACCAGCAGGAGTGGTCGAGAGGAGTTTGCTGCCACTGAAGCAACTCCCAATGAAGAAGACGCATACACCAAAGGAGAAGAATCGTCCCCCCCGCCTACTTCAGCAACCTTGCGATTGCAATTGCTTCAAGCACGTCGCCAAATAGAATCTCGAGGAAGAGAAATAGCTCGCTTACAAGAAGTAGTGCAGAACCTCGAAGCCAAAGTGGTGTCTGCTGCGGCACCAAAAGCTGTGATGGCTCAGGCAGCAGAGATGCAGAAAAAGTATAACAAACTTGAAATACAGCTTAGGAATGCTGAATTAGATGCATCTGAAGCTAATTCTCAGATATCAACTTTGCGAAAAGCTGCAAAAGAGCGAGAAAAAGAATTTGCAGACATGAAAAAACCGAGTGAGGTGGCTGTGGAGCAGTGGCAAGAAGGTAAAAAATTGCAAAAACGCATTGAATTCTTGCAAAATAAGCTGCAAGAAAAGTCTAAAGAGACAGAAACTGCGAGAAAAGCACAAGAAATGTTGCAATCTCAAGTGAATCGCTTGAATAATGAGCTGGCACAGAGTCAAGCAAATGGTCGCAATCTACTCTCTAAACTGGAAAAGCAAGAATTGAAATACAATGGAGGACCAGGTGGGAAGAAAAATGTACCTGGTACAGTAGTACAAAAAATAATGGAAGAAATGGAAGCATTGCAGCAGAGATATGATGCGTTGGAACGGCACTTAGCAGCAACACAAGGAGGCAAACATCAGCAGACTTCAATTTTCAACTGCGCCACCGGCGCCGATAGCACAAGTCCAGCTGCTGATTTTTATTCGTCTTTCTCCGCGCCAGTTTCTCTGGATGTTAAAAATGGAAACAAAAAGTCAAGTTACTGTCCCTCCCTGTACACAGAGTCAAGCAACACTCTGCAGATCTCTAGCGTAGTAGAGAGAGGCAGCAGTAGCGCTGGCAGCGTTGCAAGAGATTTAAAGATATTGGATTTAGAGCTACAAAGAGACCAAGCTACAGCACGTGCAGAACGTCTTCAGCAACGTTTGCAGTTTATGTTAGAAGGGCTCGGTCAAACTAGTAATTGTGAACATAATAAATCACAGGCATCTCCTTATCTTGCAAAACAAGACCGTCGTCAAAGCAGCAGCAACATTATAGCAACGAAAAAAAAAGGCAGCAGTCTCTCTGGAGGCTCAGATAGAGAGCAACAACTACTTGATACCATTTCTTTACTCAAATCTGCGCTAGAAAAGACACGAAAAGGTCTCGAGAACGGTGTCAGTAGTGCGAAATACATGCAAGCAGTCGAGAGAGCAAAACTTGCTGCTGAACGCGTAAAAGAGCTCGAAGCAGCTATGAACGACGCAGAAATGGATCATGAACGAGTTCGTATAGCCCAAAGAGAAGCTGCAGATGCCCAGGTTATGATTAGCGCCCTGAGAGGTCAGCTTAGAGATGCAAAAAGGCGAGGAAAAGAGAATGCTGCTGCAAGAGATGAAATTATAAATGCCCAGATCGCGGAATTAGAGCGAGCCCTGCGAGAACGTGATGCACAACTAGCTGCATTAAAACATTCTGCATGTGATGAAGCACTAGCGCTTGTTGCTGAGGGGTTGACTCCTAAGATAGTGGTGAATGAGCTGGTGTCTGCACGAGCCGAGTTGGCATCAGCGCTGGAACGAGAAGAGGTGTTGAAACGAGAGCTGGCTCCTTTCGATGCTGTATTCTTTGCTGAGTTGCATCAATTGAAGAGAGAACATGAAGAGTTAAGGATGATGTGCGCATCTTATCAGAATAGAACTAAATAACAATATATTCTGACTAATTTTAACAGACGACAACTATCCAGAAACACCATAACTACTAATTTGTATCTTGTAACAATACCTGCGCGACCTTGAGACCCTTCAGTGATACTGGTCCTGCATTTCATATGCTGCATGTAACATTACTTGAGAAGTTGACAGTTGAATCTAGAAAAGCTAGCTTATTTGTCATGGGCACCCAGCGTCACGCAGCGTGCGGGAGCATACCCTGCTCAGAAAAGCTTCTGTGCTGAGGCTGTTTGCCAAATGAGCTGCCCAAGTGATATAAATCTGGTATTCTATATATTTAATGCAAGAAGAGAACTAATTTTATCGATTGAAAGGTATGTAGCTGTGACTTTCTCTGCTGCCAAGTTCTTCATTCCTGAACATGAGCTTGCCTTGGGATAGAAACTTCAGCTTTTTAGACTTTCATCAGTCTCTTGATAACCGCTATAATTTAGCAAGATTTATCAAAGCTATCAAGAAGTGACCAAGGCTGCTTTTTGGCTAGACATCAACAGCTTTCGATGAGCTCGTGCTGTGTCAGAAATATTGCTTTGCACCGGTTTGGGAGATGCCATGCTTCCCAATTATAACGCAATAAATTCACTAATTGGGTATGGAATGATTGAAAGCCTGTCTACTAGCTTTGGCGCAACAACTTTTGCTGGTCAACGTTGTGATGCAGCGGTCGTTGCGGCAGGAGCAGAAAAGCCTCTCAGTCTCTGCAAATTCTGACTAGTTGGCGGCCCCCGTGCTTAGGTGATAGTACTTTCTATTACTGCTCGGCTACATGCCGCTTCTGCATCTACTTTGAGCGTCTAGGACACCTTTTTTTGCCAGCTGGACTGGAAAAGACACATGGACTAGTGGGGGGTGGTTGGTTAAAAGCAGTCTGCAACTGCCCTTCTCACCATATTAATTTAGCGTTAAAGTTACGCATGCTGATTTTATTACAGCGGTTTAATACTGACAAAGTTATTTATTGGTAATTCATTACCAATTGGTGAGAGCTTGGCCTATAGTTTGAGCCAAGGATTTACTACGATGAGACGTTCTCATTGTGGACAGCCATTGCTATTGGCTGTCGGCGTGGGTAAGTCGTACACTAACATATAATAACGCAATTGAATGTGCGGTGGCGGTCCTGGCAGGGCTGCAGCTGCTACTTCCGTACTCATTGTTAATAGATGGGCAGTGGGTATTTTTGCCAATAACTACAGCCAGAGTCCCTCTGATACCCTTTATACATGTCGTATAATATTGATATTCAAACGCATTCTTCAATTCTTGCTGCAGTTGCCGTTGGAGGTGTATTTAGACTTGTGCGATCTTTGCGCCACAAGGCCATGGCAGCTCGTGAGGCTAAAAAGGTTACGAATTTCGAGGCTGAACCAACAGATGATGTTGTGGACATAGCAGAAGCTATTGATGAGGATTTGGTAGATGATACGTCACCAGTTGGACTTGACGAAATGGTTGTCAACCAACTGGTGCCCATTGGCAACAGCTCAATTGGAGCAAAAGCAGCGCAGAAATGTGTTGTTTCCACATTTAGCTCTTCTATTGCTCCTACCGCCACTGCAGATACTGACGTAATAAAAATGCCGGCATTTAACCACTTGGCATTGCAGCTCCCAACCTTGCTGCCTGAGCTCGATGAGCAGCAGAAGACTGGTCTGGTTGAGCCTTCCAATGTGGCCAAAACTGCTGAAATTAACGCCAAAGATGCAAAAGAGGATATCATCACCCCTCCTCTTCGCCCAATCAAGACCGTGGCTGCTTTAGCCAAGTTTGACCGCTCTGTGTCCAACGCCAGCAGTGTTGGCACTCCTGGTGGGGCTACGCCCCTGAGTGCCCATGGCTCAGTTCTTGGGCCGTTTAATATTAATAATGGCACCGTAGCAATTAAAGCTGCGAAGAAGTCGGCCTTGGTGCGTGTTGACCAGCTGAAAAAAACTGGCGACAAAGACGGTGCTGGTGGCAGCTGCTATGGCGGCTCTAATTCTGGGAAAGAAAAGAGGGCGTCTGAATTCAAATTGAACCCTAATGCCAAAGAGTTTGTACCTACCAGGCTTAATCCCTACGCAAAGGAATTCGTTTCCACGCGTCTCAATGCGTACGCCAAGGAGTTTGTCTCCAAATGGTGGTACGTCGACGAATTTGGCAGTGTCGTTGGACGCACTGCTGGAGAAATCTTCCTGCTTGAGTGGGCAGAAAGATCTTCCTCTTAAAGGAACTCAACAAAAAAACCTTGCATTTGACCACTACCTATAGGTCTATAGATATATACTTAACTCCGTCTAAAAGCTCTGCATTTTCTACTGCTTTTATTTATCTTGAGCTCTTAATGTTTATGTTCCCCCCCACTCCCTCTTCTGAAAATTGCTCTTTCCACACATCTTGTGCTTTACTTTAAATTGTGTAAATCGCCAACCATTATTATTATTATTATTATTATTTATTCACCCTTGTTTATTCATCATGCATTTTATAAACTTCACTTTGCTTCTTGACCACATCATTGCCACCGTCTCTCTCAATAAACAGCGCCGGGTTGTCAGGTTCACCTTTCCTGGTAACATTCACACCGGGTTTAGTTTCTTTCACCATTTTCGATTCAGAAAGTTCAGATACATGGCCTTCAGCCATACCAGCACCCCATTTCCAGGCAACGTGGTCGCCTTGGGCAACAGGTTCAGAGCCTCGTTCTTCAGAAAGGCCTGCTGCCTTGATATTTTCAGTTTGAGACATTTCTGGTTATTAGTAGTGATTGTCCGACACCTAGGAGAGAGGGTGCACGTATATATGTCTTTAACAACTGGGTTTGAAGGGGAAGAGAGAGCTTTGATAAGCAAAAAAATTCAGTGATGAATCTGTTCCGAAGCTCTCAATTTTTCAAAAGTAAATTGTGTGTCTTAAAAATTTCGAATCACAATTTTCAATTTCAAAAATTCTACTCGATTAAAGGTAGATGATAGACAACATAATGATGATTTAGCGTTCTCTTTGAATGTAATTTAAAACCACATCCACTCAACGCACCTCCCTTTTCATCCTTCTTACAAAATATTACTCGTCTAAGCCGGGAATGTACGAGCGCCATTGCACACATTATGCAAGGTTCGTGCACCAGATAGCAATCATACCCAGTACATAGATACGGCGTAGATTCATCTATTATTGGTGGATCAATTCTATTAGGATCTTCTTTAAGTTCCAAGGTAATTCGCCGCCGCTTCACCTCTTCTTCTTCGCTGTCGTCGCCGTCCTCGACAGATTGTATTTTGTTATTGATATCAATATCACTACTAAACCACGTTTTCTTTTGCCATGTAGCGACAGATTCAATCGCAACCATAGCTGCATGCCGGAGCGGGTGGATCCCAGTTTCATTTACACCAGAACCTATAATACTATCAGCTTCTTTTCTATTACTAGCTTCATTGCGTTCAAATATCTCCTTCTCTTTGCCGCCATCAATTTCACTCCTGCTTGCTGTCTTCTTACTACTAGGATCAACAATAATACACGCGTTCAGCTCCAAATCGCCCCCTGATTTCATCTGCGTGTCCATCATACCCAATACTATCTCCATATTACGTTTCATTTCATCTATTTCTTCATCAAAAAGCTGTATTTTATCCCGGAGAATTCTTTTTGTGGGGAGCTGTATGCCGATGGGCCAGTACTTGCCCCAAGAAAGTTGATCTTCTTTCGTGTGTGGAGGGTACCGAGGAATTTGTACAATAAAAACACCTTGAGTGAAAGCTTGTAATAGAGAAGCTAGAGGTGAAGGGAGGACTGATAATGGAAGCTCACCAGAGGGGAGTAAAGAAGGAGCTTGGTGAAACGTCGGTGTTTCTGTTGCCATTGTTCTTTGACTTGGAATTACTGAATCTGGATTTAAATCATCTGCATCCTCATCTTCTAGAGAGTCTTCTTGATGGACTGGGAGTACAAGAATGTCGAGTTTATTAGGCTGATCTTTTCTTTTTCTAATCCACTTGGCATGTTTGATGCTTCTGAGCGGTGCCAACGCTGAGAGCTTGCCTACAAGGGCACTGCATAATTTGGCATCGATTGTGCAGCAATATACATCGATGAGCTCAAGAGAATTCTTATCGTGGGCAGGAATGAGGATTGGGTCTCTAAACTTTGAGGAATCTATCATCTGGTCTGCATGTGATTTGCAAGAATATACTGTAGTGCTCCAAATGTTTTTGCGTTTTGAATTAATTGTTTTAAAAAATAGCTCGCAAACATTAGGGGATAGGAGTTTTTCAGGCTATTTTCTTCGCAAAAATTAGGAGCAGCCAAAAATTTTCTTTGGAGTAAAAGAACTCCAAAGTTGTTATAGTAATGAATTGTAACACGTTTTTAATAGACCATTTGAAAATTTTATACGCAAAATTTAGGATTTAGAGAGTTTCTGGATCAAAATTTCTCGCAAAATTTTGGAGCAGCTAAATGCTCTTCCCAAAAAGCTCGCAAACATTAGTGTTCGCAAACATTTGGAGCACTACAGTATTCAAATTTCAAAGAGACAATTCTGCATAGCGTCGTGATTATTTTAAAAAGATTTAATATACATAAACGTGTTCACAGTGCGATATCCGAGAGCATTTTGTGCTCGAATTCTTTTGTCTCTAATCGCAAACTTTGAAAGCTTGAACTTCAACTTGATGTTAAGCCAAACTTAGTATTGCATGATCTCGAGGGATCACCAAGCTGCCCGCCCTTCAAGGGTTCCGCTCGGGCCTTGCAGGATGCTTCATGCTGTGGGGTATGGTGCGCTGGGAAACACCAGCCTTTTGTAACTTCATCGATTGGGAAACAGGGATTTAATCGAAAATACTCAAAAAATACTGTTGGTCACGTTTCCCGCAAGTATTTTGCGCCCTTCTGCTCGGGCCTGTTCAGGAGCGAAGCTTGAAAAGAAATGTTGATCACCACCGCCGACGGGATCTCAGACGAGGAGGGAAGGAGTCAGGAGGAGCGCAATGCTCTGCATCTTATAGAGCTTATATCTTTATATCCATTTCCGGCACCAACAGGCGCCTGCCGTGGTTTTTCAGGCGGCATCGTTGAATTTTGATCAATCAGCCAGAAACATCAATCAGCTGGAGCTCAAGGAGGGCAGCTCGCCAGGTGCGTCTGTATCAGCGACAGCAGTGAGGCTGGAACCCTGGGGCGACTGCAGGAGGGGAGTGACGCTGAGCGGTAAGGTCAAGGTGCTGCCAGGGTGGTGCTGCCGCCCTCCCGCCGCCCCTTCCGCCGACCGCCGCCTTCAGCAATGGCGCCACTTTTCACTTATCTTTTTTCCAATGGCCACTCCAGCAGACCTCAGATGGCATCTCTGATGCAGCCAGGAGAGCATCGTGCTTTGCATCGTGGACAGGCGGCCGTGTTGGCGGCCGTGCATGTGCCCGTGGAAATCATCGTGAAAATTGCCGGTCTTCTTCTTTTTTATACTTATTACTTTGCGAAAATGCGCATGGCTGTTTCGCATATAAGCTGATATCCTGCACCATCATATCATCTAGTGGTTCTTGGCAGGTTTACTTTGAGACAGCGGTGGCGGTGGCGGTGGCCAGGCAAGTTTATAAAAACCTCAAAAAAGAGATGGAAGGCTCAGCGCTTTGGCGGTGGCGGTGGCCAGGCAAGTTTATAAAAACCTCAAAAAAGAGATGGAAGGCTCAGCGCGCTGACCAAGGGAGATACTGATGTTGGATTCCTGGTAAGGTTCTGATCCAGGGGATTCTGCTGGCTGCCACGTGGCCGACTTCTTGGACAGATCACATGTGCTGATTCTAATCCACCTGAATCGCCTCCATTAAAAAAGAAAATAGCCCTTCTTTTGGCGAAAATTCCCTTTTCATATTTCATTGTCTTCGTCTGTATCTTCTGCTGTGCTGAATAGAGCCATATGTATATTTAAGGTATGTATTTCGATCCTCATGGCGGTGAAGATTGTGGTGAGAATCACGGCCATGGAAAAGGTCTGAGAGCGGGCATCGCCCGTTTCCCAAGGGTCCGCTGTGTTCCCAGAGGTATTTGATTTACTTAGATCACAAAGATTGAGGATCCCGCCCGTTTCCCAGTTGTTCCCAGAGTTCTGGGCTCGGCCGCTGCCCAGGCTGGCAGACTTGGTCGGAGGGAGACAGAAGACCACGAACCTGTCGTTTCCTGGCAATGATTATTTTTATGATGAAAAATAATGGTCAATACCGCAGAGATTATTATGCTTAATAAGATTTTTGTTTGCTAATCAATTGGATCCTTAGTTTATCCTGATTTCATCAAAGAATGTTGCCCCGCTTAAGAGCAAGCGCCAAAAAAACGATTGGATTGTTAGAAAGAAGGGTATCATCTTCAAAGCAAAACCTGAAGCAGGTAAATTTGCATTGAGAGATTTTTAAAACACATCTTGAATCTAATATCTATTTTACATCCTTCTCTCAGCAACTAACTACACTGCATCCCATCTTATTCTCTCCCAAACAGACTAATGAAATATCTGGGTTTGTCCGAAACCAACACAAGGCTGAGCTCCCTCCTGATGCCAAAGCTACCCCTGCTGCCACGCCCAAACCTCCATCGCCGTCAACAACAGGAGCATCTAGCTCTGCTTCTTCTTCCTCCTCCGTTTTCTCCTCTTGGAAATTCCGCCCTTCCTTCTCTAAACATGCACTGACCTTGGGGCCTCTAGGCGTTTTAGGTGCCGGTGCTTTACTTTATTCTCTTAGCGGTAATGCTGATGGCGGTAGTGACGATAGAAGGAAAAGTAGTAAATGGAAAGCGGAGAGTCCATTTTTCAACAGGAGTAATGAGCAGAAGGTCTTCAACAAGAACCTGAAGGGCATGCCCGGCGTCATCACTGTGTTGGTTGGGCCTCCAAGCTGTGGCAAGTCGGTAAGATCAGCCTTTTTCTATTTTGCAAATGTTTGAAGAATTCTCGCAGTTGGAGATGCACCCACTTTGCTAGACTCATTAAAATGCAAGTATTTTCACAGTTTTCTATCTTGTCATTCATTGCAGAGATTTTTGAAAGAGATGGTTGATCAATTGGGTCTGGGGCAGGATCCTCCTCCGGTCATCTTCATCAACAGCCGCCTAGTACGGGTTAATGGGCCAGAAGCGATCTCCAAGGCGCTTGTCGATGAAGTTACCTCCCAAGATAATCTATTAAACTTGTCCAAATTCCCAGATTTAGTTCAAGGGATTCTTGAACAAGTTTCCATGGTTGCTGGGGTAAAGACGCCAGTAGGCAACGTCTCATTTAATTTGGGAGAGTTGGCAAAATTGTTTAAAATGGACGAAGAAAATTTGACTGAGACTATAAAAAAGTTGGAGATTTTGTTTAAATCTATTGCATCGCTTCCCAGAAAGCCTGTGATAGTAATAGGTACGGTTGTTGGAAAATTTTGGATTTTGTTCACCGCTTGTTTAAAGCAAATTGATGCTGTGTTTTCCTTGTATTAATTTATCCCTAAAATATTCCACTTGCAGATGAAGCGAATAACCTGATGGACTGGACGGAGCCGGGTCCCTCCCAGCCAAAGCTAAAAGCAATGCTTGACTTTTTAGTTGCCATCTCAAAAGAGGCAAACCTAGTGCACGTGGTCTTGGCCACTTCAGATTATTTCCTAGCTAACTGGATAAAAGGAAGTAAGTGATTTCTTGTTTAAATTCATATATATATGAATTTAAACAAGAAATATATATATACTGCCGTACCATCAAAGTAATTTTGATTTCAATATGCTTTTGCAGAGGGAGTGGCTACTAACAACTTCAGGATCCATGTCCTCGGGGATCTGACGGAAGAGGAAGCACGGGAATTTGTGTATGGCACTGCTGTGGATGCTACTATTGATCCTCTCTCTGTCGCTGCTCCTGGGGTTGCTGCTCCTGTGGTAACATGGCCTGGTATTATCAACGACCCTTCGGAACCGATAGCGGTGCCAGGTGGGGCAGAAGAACAGTGGCAGGCCATTTACGAGCGGTGTGGGGGGAATATTGGAATGCTGAAGCAGTGTGTTGGGGCAGCTAGGGAATTGGGAAGTTGGAAAGATGCATTAGATATTGTTGTTGCAAACTCACGTTCTGCAATTGAACAAGGCTTTAAACCAAAAGTAATACCAAAGCTCGATGAGCTCCCTGACTGGTTTGAAGATCAATGGGCGATGGTGCTGCAGCGCCTTACCACAGCACCGCATCATGCTGTGCTTCGTAACGAGCTCGCGAAGAATTTGGGAAAAGGAGATGAGGAACGTGGAGATGAGATTATTTTGTCCATGGTCAAGTATAATTTGCTGGCGTTGCGGCCCTACTCTACTCTGGCACGTGATCTGCCTTTGGAGGTATATGGTGTCGGCGAGAAAGAAGTGGTGACGTTGCCATCTCCAAGCCACGTATGGGCTGCAAAACGAGAACTGCTTGAAAGGAAAATTGATGCTGACAAAGCCAAGAGTAAACCCAAAAAATACTTTGTTCTGTTTTGATTTGGCGTCAAACTCTTTTTTGTTTTTTAATTTTAGTTACGGCTTGCCCTCTTTGTAGCTCGTGTAGTTATATAATTCCAAGAACTTCATATAGTTTTACTTTCAATTTCATTTCCTGGCAACTGTTTCCTTTAAAAAAGGATATTAAATAGTATAATTAATTAATTTATTGCCCTTCACTTTTTCCTGCATTGCTGTTCGCTGCAGGGGCCGGTCCGCAGGTGGGCAGGCCCCCCACTGGGCAGAGAAGGGGCTGTATGGCGGCAGCCCTTCACTTTCTCCAAACTGCTCCGATACCTGATATCAAGGGTGCCAGGTTAAAAAATGAATTAATTATTCTGCTGCAGAGAGCGGGCAGAGAGGTTGCAAAGGCGCCAAAGGCTGCCCGAGCAAGGTGTTGCAGATCGGCCTGTGAAGCCAAAGACCCTTCTCTGGGAGATACATCGCGATATGTATCATATCTCTACCTTCTGGGGTGGCAGATCAAGCCGTAGGGTATTACATTGTTGGAAGTCTGGTCTCGATAATGGCGGTGAAGATCACGGCCATGAAAAAGGTCTGAGAGGGGGCATCGCCTGTTTCCCAAGGGTCCGCTGTGTTTCCCAGAAGTACTAAAATAATATAGAACAAACTTAAGGAGGATCTTGCCCGTTTCCCAGAGTTTCCAAGAGTGTTTCCCACTGTTTCCAAACAGCCATGCTGTGCCCGATTTTTTTCTCAAAAATTTAAAAGTTGAACTTATATTAATTCAAAATCCATAAATTTCCAGCTATTGTTTAGTTTATTCATCGAATCTCGTGCACTTCAAGAATTCCTCAAAGAGCAATAACAATCCCATTTTTTACATCTCAACAACTTAGATCACTTTTTTCAAAATTTGTACAATGGCTACAGCAGTCGGTCCAGGCCCTTCTTCAGAACACATGATGGCAGAAAAGGCAGCATGGGCTGCAAAGATGCGCCAGCAGTTTAGCCCAGAGGGCATGTGCAACGAGGACGGCACCATTAATCAAGACTTTTTCAAACCTAAGAAGATCATCATTCAGCTGACAGAGGACAAGAAATGGGGTCAGCCTGAAAAGGAAGCTCTGTACAAGGTAGGTGCCTTTTTATTATAGACTGTTAACCAAATTGGTGGATCAGTCATGTCGTCTGACGTATATATTTTGAATTACCATACTGCACACCCAACCACCTGTTCTCATGTCTCAAACCTCTTTCCTTCCGCCACCCCATCCCGCAGGGTCTTGAGAAGCACGGTGTCGGTAAATGGCGTGAAATTATCACTGATTACCCTGAACTAAAGCGCTATGATGAGCAATTTATGCGCGTTAAAGCAGCTCGTATGCTGGGCACCCAATCGCTTGCCCGTCACGTCGGCTGGAAGGGCAATCGTGCTGCCGTAGATGCTGAGCGTGAGAAGCACAAGCAGCTGGGTGAGAGGTTGGGATGCTGGAAGGCAGGTGTTTTGGTTGAAGACGATGCTGGAAGTGTTGCAAAGGCCTTGGCTGAAATGGAAGCAGCAGGTTCTGCCAGGAATTAAACTTCTATCTCTCTTTCCTTATTCTATTTTTATCATTCTTGCTTCTACTCCGCAATTTGCACTAATATAACTATCCCTCCGAGATTTTGGCGGTAGCTCAGCTTTTAGCTGGTTTTAGCTCGTAATACACTGCCAAATGTAAGAGTAAAGAATCTGTTCAGGAGGGGGAATGTGGAATTGAGTGACCGCTTAGTGTACTATTAATTGGCGATATTGGCCTCCGCTGCCTCGGATCCAGAGGCTATAGCTTGTCATCAGTGCTTTTTGAGGTCTCCCTGCCTTCTATAACAGCTTCCGATGGGGTTTTGTGCCGATGATAGTACCCTAGGTCAAAGGTGCGTTTCGTTCAGAAATTTACTTCAGCCGTTCGAGCATGCAAGGGTATTTTAGGGATTGCTTCAAATCCCTAAGGCCTATTTTAACATGCTACTATAAAACAGAAAGGGGCAGTATTTTACCACTCCATATCAACCCACACAAAAGTACGATCCGTTTGATACTTTATCTCAAGGATTCAAGCGTAGTAAAGTAAGTTGCCTTGATACAAGCTGCAACTAATCAATACTCTCTCTGCTTTTTAATTAAAATCACATAGGTATTACAAGTGTACAACAACTCAATCAATGCTAATAATGCCCGCTTTACATCTAATCTCAAGTCTAAATAAATTTCACACCCCCACTACCAGTTGCAGCACCCTTTGCAATCGCCTGCGCTGCCCCCGGCTGGGCCATCACCTGCTCCAAAGCCCCCTGTAAAATATACTTTTCTATCCTCAATAACCTCGCTGCAACAGTCTGTCGCGCACCAGAACACGGGTTTGCAATCGTTGATGCATCTTGTTGAATGGTGGTCTTATATCCTGCCAAGCGTTTTTGTAAATATCCCGCCAATTGAGCCAGTACTCTCGCTTCATTGGCATCGCTCACCGGCTTTCCTTCTTTCCCAAATTTCACCGCTGCTAATTCTTCCGTTGTACTAGCAAAGACTAATCTCAAATACGGCAACACGTTTTCTGGTAAGGGTGTATCTGTCCCTCTCGTCATTTGAAATGTCTGTTGGGTAGAAAGTTCATTTTCTGCTAACTTATTACGTTTTTCGCGGTAGAGAGGGTCATCAGAAGGGATAACGACGCCTAACGGGAGTTTATCATAGGGATTGTTATCATCTACAATGCCGTAATTAAGTAGAAGGCGAGAGTTTGGTTGAGGGCCACACCACGCTTGCAGCTGCTCACCGACTGCATAAGCTCGATCAGCAACCAATTGAACTTGTTTATTATCGGCGTTATACTGTAATAACGCCTTGCAGGTAGAAGAATACTGCATTAATGGCGGACCCATTGGAACGAGTGCAAAGCGTTTACTCAGAGCCACCCCTTGAAGATGTACAATCGAGGATTGTACTGCAGTGAACGCCTGAATAAATCTGTCGACCGAAAATTGTTCTGTGGGTACTTCAAAAGGGTAATTACTAAATAAAGCACCAGAAAGATACCATACAGTATCTAACTCTTCATATTCTTTACGAATTCCTTTCAAACGTTCTTTAATTTGAGCTACTATTGGGCTGCCTCCTAACAAATCCTCGACTTGGCCAGCATCCCACAGCAAAGGAGATTTGGCGCCCTGAGGGCCTCTACCTCCAATACGATCCAATTCTTTGATTAAAGGGAACCACGAGCTTTCAGGACCGCGTTTCTTCTCATACATTAGATACAGAGTAAGCACAGCAATTTCAGAGAGCTTGTTCGTAGTAAGGAGTTCAGCTAATGGGCCATCGCCATCAAAGATTCGATCTAAAGTGACCACGAGATCTTCTGGGATATGAAGCGCAATATCCCCTTTGGATATTGGTTGAGAAGCGACTGTAATATCAATTTCAGTGCCTTCTTTGACAATAGTTTGGATTTCTGCCTTTTCTTGCGGAGCACCATTATCCTGTGAGAAGAAGACGGAGAGAAAAAAATCGTAAAGGTTGGTATTCTAAAATTTAATGTTCTTAATATGCATGAAGTTGGCAGTAAGATAAAGGATACGCACTGATAGCCATTCGATCAAGCGTTTTGGGTAGACCTTAGAGGCAGGGGAAGGGGTGTTGGTGGCAGCTTTGCAACGAGAAAGAGCACCTCGTCGAGAGGGGAGCACCTGGTGGGAGGAACAAGAGGTAACTTATTGAGAAACAAACATGTGGGTCCGTTCGGAACATGGAATACATCAATAAAAATTGCGAGCGTGAGCTTGCCTGCAGGCTGCGCTGAGGTCGCGCGCCCGTCTGCTGAATTGTTGCCATATTTAATGATGTGTGATCAAACAAGGCTCCGCGCAACAACGTGCAGTATTGGATTAATCTTGATTGAAAGAACCTTCGAAAATTTAAATCTACTCAAGAATTATTGTTCTGGCTTTGAAATTCGCCAGAAAACTAGCTATCTCACCCATGCTAGGCTTGTGCCCAGCGTCGCTGCCCAAGTGGTTGTCCCTGTTCTGCAATAAAAACCATTCAATTCTTTAGAAGATAAACAGAAACTACCATGAGCTGTCCTTTGCCTTATTGTTACAGTAGATTTGCTTTCGAAAAAGAGGATGCAGCATTTCTTTTCTTTCAGCAAAAAAAAAATGGTTTGAAAGATGAATAGAAGGAAGAAAAAAACAGCACCAACATCAGCAAAGAAAAAGAACTCACACACTAAACAGCAAACAAAGAAGGAAGTAAAAACACTGTTTGCAACCAATTAGGAAAAAGATCCAAGATAGAAAAACTAAAGAAGCACATTTTTTCTTTTCTCTCGCAGCAAAAAAATTTCAGAAATTAAAAATAACACTTTCCACCTTATTCTTCATACTTTGCAAAGAGCACACTGCTGTTGTGCCCCCCAAATCCAAAAGAATTACTCATCGCTACTTTAAAATCATGATCAATCGCTTCTTTCCCCACGACGACATTCAAATCCACGTCATCTTCTGGATCATCCAAGTTCATGTTTGGATGAATCTTTCCCCGTCGTAATGCTTGAATCGTGACCACTGCTTCAACTGCACTAGCACCCCCGAGTAAGTGTCCAATCATCGACTTACTGGAATTAATCTTCAAGGATTTGTGTGGAAGGGCTGTGGTAATGGCTCTGTATTCTGCCATATCTCCAGCAGGGGTAGAAGTACCGTGAGCATTGACATACCCGACCTCCTCCGGGGTCACATTCGCATGAGCTACTGCTTTTTCAATACAAGCAATAACCCCTCTACCTTCAGGATGAGGTTCTGTCATATGGTGAGCATCACATGTAAACGCGCCGCCGATAAATTCAGCAAGAATAGGGGCGCCACGAGCTTTGGCGTGTTCCAAATCTTCAAGGACGACAACGCCACAGCCTTCGCCCATTACAAAACCATCTCTACCTTTATCCCAAGGCCTGGAAGCACCCTCAGGATCATCATTCCGTTTACTTAATGCCTTGCAGGCAATAAATCCGCCAATTCCTGAAGGGATGATCGCAGCATCAGCCCCTCCAGCAAGCATCAAGGAAGCTTCCCCCCTTCGGATGTGGTTTGCAGCTGCCATGATACAGTAATTTCCAGTAGCGCATGCAGTAGATATCGAGTAATTAGGACCCATAAACCCAAGATCCATGGCTAACATAGCTCCTCCCATGTTGGATATTGCCATTGGGATGCAAAATGGGTTCATTTTGCGATATCCTGAAGTTTCAAGTGCCTCCACGGCCGTAGCAAACGTTTGCATACCCCCCATTGCTGTGCCAATCAGTATTCCAGCTTGTGTTTTGTCAAGTTGATTAATTTCAGGGCCTTGCCAAGGTAATCCAGAGTTCTCAAGTGCTTTTTTACCTGCTACTTGGAGATATTTCATCACGTTATCAATTCTCTTCTCCCATTTTTTCACGACATAGCCATCGCAGTCTAAAGATTTGATTTCACCTCCAATTCTGGTAGACCAATCAGCTGTATAAAGAGAATTCAGAGTACGAAGTGAAAAGGTTTAGTAATGGGATTTAAAAAACAAATTAAAAGAAGACGTGTTGTTGTGGAAAAATAGATATTAAAGAGTCGTGTGCACCTCATTGACGGTGAAAACAGACTACTTACATGCATCAAATCCTTCTATGAGGCTGATTCCACTCTTTCCAGCAAGTAAATTATCATACATTTCATCAGGATCGTGTCCCAAGCTGCTTACTACACCCATGCCTGTAATGACAACACGCTTTTCTGCTCCTTTACCAAACTGAGGGCGGGCGTCGGCGTTTGCCGAAGCAGAGACTTGGACGCTCATGCGATGCGATGGGGCTGTTCTGTAATAGACGGGACCTACTATTACGTTTATTCCTGGAAAAGGGAGGAGAAACAAGAGAAGAATGAGATTTTGCAAGGACAGGTGGCTTAATCAGTGATTAGAACATAGAGTTTCGAGCTTGTTTATAGTAGCATGCAAAGCGCATTTGCGTACCTGTAATGCTATATGCATGTTTGCTGCTAAGTCCGTGACGTCGATGATCCAGCACCACCTGCTGAGGGCGGACCAACTGCTGCGCTAACATTTTCTGTCAAACTGTTTTCGGTGATCAGATAATGCTCTTTAGAGACAATCTCAAATCTTGCGTTAGTGGTCTGAGAGCACTGTTTCAATAATCTAGAGTTTATTGGTGCTTTATTACTCCAAAATATAGATGAGTTAAAACGAGATTTATCCCTTGATGGAATTGCAATTTCAGACAGCAGAGAGCTAATAATCCAGCCCGGAACACGAAATTAGATTTAAATCAAACTTAGAAATAAATGCAACAACAATGTGCGTTTGTTTACGAATTTTTGAAGAAGCTGGCGATGTCTAAAGAGCAGCTCGGAGCATCAGCTTGGGGCTCGTCGTCTTTAGGGTTGCCCAAGTTGATCATCATCCAAAATCTTCCAAGTTTTGGTGGTACACCTATCTAGATATACCCACACCACTACTTCTACTTTGAGACTAACTGCCATAGCTAGGTTACCTACTCGAAAGTCACTGTTTACATGTATCCATAGTCTACATAATTACAAAAATTGCCCAACAGTTCTCCTACAGAATTGATTCCATTCTTTATCCATCCCGCCACCACAGATTTTTTTATTTATTTTTTAGATTTACTCCTCAGCAATGGTGACAATTGGCGCAGCATTGCCAGTACTATTCTCTATATACGCACAAACCACCGTGATATCATCCATCTTTCCACCAAAGAATTTATACCCCAGTTGCTGAGCTCCATATGCAAAGGGCGATAAGTGCGTCGGGTCTGCCGCTCTCGTTCTTGCAAATTGCGCCAACAATGTCGCAGCAATCTCCGGAGAATCTCCATTTTTCTTCGCTACAGACACCATCGCGGCAGCTTCATCAGGATAGACATTATCAAACACACCATCTGTTGCAGCCACCACTATATCTCCAATCTCGACTTCAATTGAGAATCTTTGTGCAGCTGATGGCAGATCAGCCATCGAATCGGCACTGCCCAATTGATACGGGAAATTAAATTCGTGTTGTTGCTGCGGGGACATAAACGCCAATTCACCTTGTCTTACTACTAAAAATCCAGAATCACCTAAATTACTTGCGTGAAGTACCCCTTGATCGACACATAGAACACAGGCAGTAGACGACCCTCTGGCCAATGTTTTCTTATGGGCATATTCAAGGATCTCCTGTGGCATATCTGATCCTGGCTCGGTTTCTAATGCTTTTACTTTGGCATGGGCCATTAATTCTCTGCTATAGAGCCCCGGGTCAATTCCAATTTCAGCCCAGCCACCAACACCATCAGCGACGCCCATGCACCGACCTGTCTCACAAATAAACCAAGCGTCTTCGCCGCCTTTGTCTACTTTTGCTGGGTGAGGAATCATATATGACCCCGCTAACAGCACAATAACATTATTTGATAATTTCGAGGAGGAGGTGCTGTTATTATTGCCAGTAGAAGCAGATGGGGCGGTCGCTGGAGCTTTGTTGTTACTGACATTTGTTACCACCGAGCGCGAGTGGGGAGTAGACGAAAGTCCAGATGAAGCACAATGTGCAACCCTATTCCTTCCGAAACTCAGTTGTTGTGCATTCGCCATCCAGATGCCTGTACCTACTGTGGTGGCTCCAACAGCGACAGCGAGAGGGCGGGTCGTCATGGTTCTAATTAGAAACGAATGAAGGCTACCCCAAGGTCCTGCAGGCATAACTTCAAAGCGCCTTTTAAATAGTTGCAGCGCGGATGAAGGTCTAATGGTAGATTCGGATACGGCCTTAGTGTGAGAGAGAAGAGAGGAAGGAGAGGAACGGAATGCCATGCACGTCGTTTTTTGAAAAACTTTAATCAAACCGAGCATTAAATCAGCTCGAAGAGAGGCAGCATGCGGGGTAAATTCGCTTCAGGAGATAAATTAAAGAGTGATTAGATGGCTGCGTGGACCTAGGACGAAGGAGGTCAAGTAGGGAATTTCCCTAAAGTAAATTTTATGCTGGTGGGCAACAAAGATGGGCACCGCCCCTTGAGCTATCAATTCTACGCGCTGATCAAAGAATTATCAAATTTACGAATCGAGTCTCTGCTTGCCAAACGAAAGACTTTTACCAAGCCCTCTTTTTCGGCGTTTCTTCGAGCCTCGCAGAACGCCTGTGGGCAGATGAATCCCAAAGAATAGCAGCTATTCCAAAATTTCTATATTACTTTCGACCATTGTAACCAGAGAGTTTAGGCTGCACAACCCAAATTTCTTGCTGCATCCCAACATAGATTCAGCAGCCATTTTGATCACTTCCTTGTTCTGCCCCACGTGTATCATTACCTCCAGAGCACCATCGCTTCCCGTCAAAGTGTGCTTATCTCTCCCATTATGACGTCAGTACGACGCTTCAGCTGCCGGGATCTGCTTTCTTTCAACACAGTCAATTTGGATTATTTCACCGAAACCTATAATCTCAATTTCTATATGCAATACCTAGCTCGTTGGCCAGAATATTGTTTAATGGCTGTCGCCCCAAACCACAGCAATATGGCGTATATTCTAGGCAAGGCAGAAGGTACAGGAAGGCTGTGGCATGGTCACGTCACAGCAGTCACCGTCGGCCCGCCCTACCGGCGCCAAGGCATGGCTCAGAAATTAATGAATTATCTAGAGGATGTGACGATAAATAGACATAATGCATACTTTGTAGACTTGTTTGTACGTGTATCTAATACCGTAGCTATAGAAATGTACAAGGCCTTTGGCTATTCTGTGTATAGGACAGTCTTGGGGTACTATGCAAATGATGAGAATGCTTATGATATGCGCAAGGCAATGCCTCGAGATAAAGAGAAGAGTTCTATCATACCAATGACACGGCCTGTGAAACCACATGAGCTAGAATTTGATTAAATTTGGTCAACTTGATTTTATGGGCCTGTCTGGCAAAGTTGAATGTAAACAAGTGTTACCATTTTGAGCTAAATTCGTGTCATATCAAATTGCTTTAATATCGTAATTGTGCTAAATACAATATTCAAGACGAAAAGATTCCAGAATTACGGCATTCGCTCTGCCGTATATTCTAAATTTCTCGGCATTGTAAATCATTCAGCATGCAGCAGGTTTCGCCTGCTCAGCGAGGCCAGTTCAACCCTACCACAACCTTTAGATCAATTTCTCAAATCCGAGCAATCCCTGCACCAAGGTGCATTGCCCTATTTCGCACCAGAACAGCTGCCTCATCAACCCCAGCTGCTATTAACAACTCTACCTCCAATCAACCCTCAGCGGACACCACCCAAGAGTACCTCTCCTGGGCATCTACTGCAGGCATCATCTTTCCTAAAGTCACTCAAGCGTTCTTCGGTGAAATCCGCGGCTCAAAGGCCCTTCAACCAATCGACACAGAGGAACTCTTTATTACCGTTCCCCGCAGCGCCGCTCTGGTCATTGAACCAACAGGAAAATGCCCCATACCTGATTTTGTCTCTCTAGATTACTGGAAACAAGCACCCTGGTATTTTAAAATGGCTGCTTTACTTCTTAAAGAAGCTTCTATGGGGAAAAACTCCCCTGTGTGGGGTTATATCGTTCAACTTCCTGAATCAATCGACACGCCAGTTCGCTGGACCGACACTGAAATTTTAGAACTGCAGTATTCACCTCTAGAAACTGATATCCAGCAACAAAAAAAGTTGTGGAAGGCACAATATGATCAATTTAAAGCGGGATCGAAAGGTTTAAAAGGTTCTAATGTTAGTTATGAACGTTTTCTTTGGGCTGCTGAAAACGTCCGAAGCCGAGCGTTTAGCGGACCCTACGCTGGAGCTCCTATTGGTGATAGATTAAAGCTTGGGGGCTTTGTAGCTGCAGCAGGGCTTGCATATGTTACCTATGCACACGTACCACTGGAACAAGCACTTAACGGCGCTATTGCAGCAGCTGTTTTTAATTTGCTTTACGATGTTGTTTTGTCGTCCAAGCTGAAATGGTATGCCCTTTGCCCAGTGATTGACGCCATAAATCACAGTAGTAAAGTAGAAAGTACCATTGAATATGAGTATTTCAAAGATACGTTTGTTGCGTCTACAAACACAGCGTATAATCCAGGCGAACAGGTATTTATTTCATATGGTGCGCAGCCAAACTCTGCTCTTTTCCAGTATTATGGTTTTACTGAAATGGGCAATAAAAATGACGTGTATGCTGTATATGCTGCTGAATTGCAAAACAATGGAGAAAAAGTGAATCTTGTGGTGTCTGCAAATGGAAATTTGACCCCAGAAAGCTTAAAAAACGCTTTAGAAGTGTCTAATAGAGGCAATGGCGATGGCGGTGAAAAGAATGTTGAAGAGTTGAGAAAAGAAATTTTGCATATCCTAGAGAAGGAATTAGCATCGAAACCGACGAGTTTAGCACATGATGAGCGACAATTGGCGACACCGCATTTGTTAACGCCGAGAAAGAGGGCTGCAATTGAATTTAGAGTTGAAAAGAAAAGGCTTTTGGAGCGGGCTGTGCAGCGAGCAAAGAGAAAAGTTGCCCCTAGCAATAAAAAGATAACTTGAGTTTTGCCTCGGTGTTTAACCTATTTTCTTTCAACCTATTCTGAATACTTTCTTTATCTTCTATTGATAATTGAGGCAGAGATGGTTATACGAGTAATGAGATATGGTTATTTACAAAAAAGTAAGAGACCACAATCGATAATAAGAAAGAAAAACACTGAATTTCTACTCTTTTACGCTTTTCAAAGCGATATTGCCATGCCAATCCGAAGCAAAATCCAGAGCAATTCAAGAGAAGAAGAAAAGAAAATGATGATTTTGGAAATGAGAACAAATCCTGGGACTGACAAGAACTTTTTGAGTTGACTCAAAACAGAACAAAAAGAGTTATCATAAAGTATACGAAAAGAAGAAGAAGAAGGACGATTACTACTCCACGCTCTAGAGTGAAACGAGAGTAGCGTCGATCAAAAGATCAACGTAAAAAAGAAAGTACGTTTGAAATTCTCGGGGATGGTAAATTCATCAATCAATCATAAATGACGGAAAAAGGGGGAGGGGGGTAAATAATTAAAAAAAGAGGGGAATTTCAGTGTAAATGAAGAGAAGATATATATATATTCCAGAGATCTCAGAGAGTAATTACTGCTTTTTGCTTGGGTAGAAAGAGCGACAAAACACGCTAGTAGTACGGGATCTATGCTATCTACTTGAAACTACTTTTTTCTTTTTTAAACTTTCACAACAGATGCTCTGCTCAACATTGAAGCATTTGGTGCCATCCTTCCACCAACACCAGGAACACCACCAGAGATTCTACCTCCACCAGAAACACGTCCAGAGGTTCTGTTAACACTAACCCTGGACATGGACATCTTATTGACACCGATGTTGGCACTAGCACCCATGTGCTCACCACGGCGGTTGAACGCGGTCTGGAATAAGGGACTGTTACGGAAGCCTTCTTCGTTAAGGAGGTAGAACATGGCCCATTTCAAAGGATCAAGACCGAAATACCAGATAATAGCCCAAATCCAGGATGCAACGACATAATACGTGCATCCAATAACTGAAGCGGTATATTGGGACTCGGTCTCTGCCACCGGAACTTCTCTAGAGGAGAAGAAAGGACTGTTGCCACCGCTGGAAAGAGTGCAGAACTGGCAATCAGATAAAGGATCGCGTGGAGAATCATATCCATTCATACCTAAAGCAGCAAGTAACGTTGCCAATGTCTGAGCAACGGCAAAGGCAACGTAGGTGTATTTTCCTGCCTTGGAGAAGAAAGAATGAGATACAGTACGGACGACGAATACAATTGCCTGACCAGAAACAGACACTTGGAGGTACAAAGCAGCACGTGCCATAGCGCCACGGACATACTTTTGTTCAGCCATGCATTGCTCAAGGACCGTCACTGTTGCCTGAACATTGATAGCGGCCTCTTGGGTAGCATACTCGGGAACGGTGACAATAGAGTCATTTGCACTAAAGCCCTTTGAGCCGATATAATCTGTACACCATGATTCAAGCTGAGCTCTTCTTTCATCCAATGAAAACATACCAACTTTATCTTCAAAGAAGGTGGTATGTGTCATCAAATAGTAAAACACCCAGGAAGAAAGCGTCAAGTAGAGCCCATATACGATTCCAGAAATGAAAATGGAGTATAAATTCCATTTGTTAGGTACACGAGAGGCAGTCACTGTATCTTTAGACAAAGCAATCATAGCACCGTCATTGAATACAGCCAATAGTACGATTAAAATAGTAGGGAAGTACCAATCGTAAATGACGGTGAGTAAACCAAAGGTAAAGCAAATCCTAAAGGTCATTGCTACAGTGTACCGAGCGTAGGTAGTCATACGTTGGAAGATCATACGTGCACCAACAACAGCAGCGACAATTGTGTATAAACCAGGCTGTGTCAAAACAATGTCAGCAGCACCACGAGCCGCATCAGTAGCACCGGCGACGGCAATACCGACATCAGCTTTTTTCAAAGCGGGAGCATCGTTCACGCCATCTCCAGTCATGCCGACCATGTGCTGACGCTCTTTCAAGATCTGCACAATCATAAACTTGTGCTCAGGGAAGACCTCAGCAAAGCCATCAGCTTCTTCAACAAGATCTTCAACACTGGCGTGGCCATTGACCAATCCAAACCCTTGCTTTGCTTTTAACAACTCTTCAGTGGTGAACATATTAGTACCCATACCAAGCTGTTTAGCAGTTTCTTTACCGATCAACAACTGATCTCCGGTGATCATTTTAACATGAATTCCAAGCTCAAGACATTTCTCGATCGTGTCTTTAGTATCATGGCGGGGAGGATCAAAAAGTGGGACTAAGCCCACCATTTCCCATTTCGTTCCAGTAGAGCCGTCACCATCAGCACGAGCAACACCTAACGCGCGGAAACCACGATTCGCATACTCGGTAATTTTTGCATTGCACCCAGCTTCGATTGCATCCTTGTCCCAGGCGTTACGCACAACAACTTGCGGAGCACCCTTCATCACTCTGAAAGTGGTATTGTTTTCGGGATCTGAGACGTGTGCGACAGTGTACTTATCAGTAGGGTTGAAAGGAACGTATTTGTTGAGCTTATATGTCTGCCAGAGGGTATCTCTACCAGCATAAGACTCGTGCATTACCATATCGATAGGCTCCTCGGTAACAATATTAGCTGACAAGGCGCCGTATTTGAGTACGTCCTCAATTGTATGCTCACCCAAGGGATAGCAATTGGAGACATCGACAGTAAGTTTGTTCAAAGTTAAAGTTCCGGTCTTATCAGAGCAGAGAATGTCGAGTCCAGCCAATTCTTCTACAGCAGACATACGAGAGACAATGGCACCGTCTTTGGCGAGCTCGTAGGCACCTAAAGCGAGAGTTACCGAGAGGACAGTAGGCATGGCAATAGGGATACCACCGACAATAATGACAAGCATGTTGAGGAGGGTAGGGCAGCCACCTTCTCCACCTTTGCAGGCGTGTTTGTAATGGCCGAATTGAACTCCAAGTTCAATGATGCACCAAATGAAGATGGTGACGAGGCACATTGAAGAGATACTGGTCATAATGCGCTGGATATTAGCGACGTTGTCGGTTTGACCTAATAGAGCAGCAGCACGACCGAAAAAGGTGTCCATACCGGTAGCATACACCACGCAATGACGTTCACCTTGCTTGATTGTGGAACCAGAAAAGCAGACATCTCCTGAGAATTTCTTCACAGGGAGTGATTCCCCAGTCAACGCAGCTTGATCGCACTGTAAAGGAGTTTCTTTAGACTCATCTCTAGCGTCGTGTTCACCATCACCTTCGTGCAAAACCTTCACGTCAGCAGGCACGATGTCACCCAATCGAATAATCACAATATCCCCAGGTACGAGGTCTTTCGCTTGAACGGTAGCCACCTCCCCATCACGGAGAACCTTGGCCTTGGGAGCCAAAGCAGAGGTTAAAGCTTTAATAGCTTTATCCGCGTTGGCTTCCTCGACGTAGGAGATCGTTGCGTTGGTGAGCAAAAGGACAACAATGAGTATGAAATCAACATAATCGATGAGGGCAATAGCGATAATGGCAGCGACTTCCATAGCCCAAGAAAGAGGGTTGTTAAGATAGGAGAGGTAGACCAAGAAAGCGTTGCGAGACTCTTCAGGAAGCATGTTGGGGCCATAGGTCACAAGACGCTCGGCCGCCTCGGCAGCGGTAAGACCTTTCTCAGAGCACTGCAGAGTAATAAAAAGAGAATTTCGAGAAGAGGGATTAGATGTAATGCAAGAGTAAAACTTTAGAATGGGGTTTTCCTAAAAACAAAACCCCTAAAAGGACAAAGCGCTGCTGTTTTTGCAGTATTGAGCGGCCGACCCTAACTAGGGCAGAATGAGTGGGGAAGCGGATAAAAAGGATTCCGCACTCCAATGTAGCTCATACATGGCATGTGTCAAAGTAATTTAGACACAATTCAGCGCATTGGAACCAGAAAGGTCCAGATTTATAAAAGTTAAAGCCCCTCTTGGCCATCTTGGCTTTATTCTTTTTTCAGATCGCACCTTGAGAAGCTCCAAAGCCTTTTCCTGGGTGATCTCCTTAAAATCAACCTCCTCAGCCTCGGCAGCGTCTACCGGTACCTTCACGTCACCTGCAGAGAACAATTATGTGCGGGAATCAAAGTCATTAAGATGTGCTGTCTGTCGTGTGCAGGAAGGCATCACAAACCTAAGACCTCCAGCCCGCTCTCTCTCTTTCCCATTGCATACAAGCTTACCATCGACAGCCATTGTTCAAGAGATAATTTCACGGGTCAGGCCGCTATCTTGCGGTTCCAGAAAAAAAAAATCCAACAATGATTTATTTAGCTCTAATTAATAGAACCGTTTACCACAAACTTAATTGCGCAGCCCTTAGTTGGGCTTTTAACAATACTTTAAGCGCGAGCCAACTTCCCTCTGAATTTATATAAGGTCCTCGTCAAGTTGATCACGACGGTTTACGCTACTCCTGTGTAAAGTGGCTGAAATAGCCTTTCTTCTGAGAAAAGAGAGGTCACCTTGATCGGATCAATGATCCAATCTTCTGAGTCCAGCAGACCCTTCGATATGTAGAATCTCTTTTTCTTGTATAAATGCGCTATGTATTTACAAGATGCCAACGATATATATATAGGGAAAATCAAAAAAAAAAAAAGTATTCCAATTTTCCTAAAAGAGACCAACCAGCGTTGTCACGGTCGACTTGAAAAAGGAACTAGGAGAAATAAAACTGAAAGGGGGGAAAGAAGGACAAAGAAAAAAACTCGCTATCTATGCAAAATACACTACATTATCATATTGATATACTGATGCATCATATGTTATATTATTCATTTTCGCTGAACAGAGGGGAAAATAAAAATTAGAGGAAAAAAAAAAAAAAAACTGCCCTAGCCTAGTAGGACTAGTCCTCTCCAAAATTTGTTTCTCCTTTTCTACAAAGCCCCAGCAGCCTGCAGCTTCGCAGCAATCCTCTTGCCCAACCCTTGATCACACTGAGTCATGTACCCTACCCAAACACGACGTATCTCCTGAGAAGTGCGGCAATCCAGTAACAAATCATTCACAATCCTATTAACAAATCTTTCTTGCCTTGCAGGATCAAACGATCTGAACCTCTCTCCTGGCTGCTGGAAATTATTTTCCTTTGCAATAACAGCACGTTCTCGACGTCCGGCAAGAGGGCGAGCAGGGGTAGGAAACCTTTCAGCATGACGAGCAGGGTCAAAACGAGAAGGGAAGTAATTCACCTCTTCATCTCTATGCATGAAATTCATGAACCCATCGTGATGGTTGTTGTGATGAGCATTCTTAGGAGCATTCCAAGGCAACATAAGGTAATTTCCACCTAAACGATGACGTTGAGTATCTTGATAACTAAAAATACGTGTTTGCAGTAACTTGTCATCACTGTAATGGATTCCAGGGACTACTAACGCAGGGCAAAATGCCAATTGTTCATTTTCTTGGAAAAAATTGTCGGGGTTGCGGTTAAGTACCATCCGGCCGACGGGGTGTAATGGGAAGCGGTCTTCAGGCCAAATTTTAGTGACGTCCAAGGGGTCAAATTCAAACTTATCTTCATCGGAAGGATCCATAACTTGAATGAATAAACCCCATTCAGGATATTCACCACGAGCGATCGAATCGTAGAGATCTTGAGTTGCGTGACTGTGATTCTTACCACCTACGATATTGGCTTCGTCATCAAGCAAAGACTTAACACCGCAGGTAGGTTTCCAGTGGAATTTCACCAAAGTTTCACGTCCTTCGCGGTTAACAAGTAAGAAAGTATGAACACCAAACCCTTCCATGTGGCGGTAATTAATAGGAATGCCAACGTCATCAAATAAGAAAGTGAACATATTCATTGATTCAGGGATATGAGAGAAGAAATCAGCAATACGCCACCCTTCTTGGATATGATTCTTAGGATTGGGTTTCAAAGCGTGCACCATATCTGGGAACTTCATGCCATCCCTAATGAAAAAGACGGGGATGTTGTTGCCCACCATATCAAAATTGCCTTCCCTGGTGTAGAATTTAACTGCAAATCCACGTGGATCGCGGAGAGTTTCAGGGGATCCGCGTTCATGGATCACAGTGGAGAAACGGACGATGACTGGGGTTTGAACACCGGGGCTGCGAAGAAAATCAGCGCAGGTGAGATGGGAGATGTCGTGGGTGACTTCAAAGAAACCCTTAGCGGAAGCGCCACGGGCGTGGACTACACGTTCAGGGATACGCTCACGGTCGAACTGCAGAAGGAGATTCAAGAAAAAGGAAGGAGAATTAGAAAATGAGTTTTGACATCAGCGAGCAAGCGGGGAAGCTTAATTGAAGTTGCTGTTACTTACGTTGGCGAGCTTTTCTACGAGCTGATAGTCCTCCAAAAGGATAGGACCTGTAAAGAGAAAGACGAATGCGAGGAGTGAGCTCGGGGAAAGTATTTTAAACCGGTAGAAACAGCCAGAGAGCCGCCAAATCTCTAGCAAAGAAGATTCATTCATTTATCCCGACGTACCGCGTACTCCCACTGTAACGGAGTTGTTGTTATTCCATACTGGAGCGCCACTATTGGTCGTCCAGTGGGGGCTATTAAAGCTAGAACTGGGGCGATACTGCATAAAGAGAAAACAAGATGATGTTAATTTTACTTCGGCGATTTTCAAACAGACCCAATGCCGGAACGGCGGCGACTGCTTAAATTGCCTTGAAAATAAATCAATATCCCATTCCAAGGAGAAGCAACAGGTACGGAAACAAGATGACGTTGAAATGAACAATCCCTACGTGCCTTGTTAGGATCCATTTTGAACAATGAAATGTGATATATACGCTCGGCTCTTTCTAGAGGCAAGAATGTTGAGATTATTTAGACATAATAGTCTTGGTCGTGGGAATATGAGGCCGAGTTGCCATTGCCACCTCATTTTTCTCCGTTTCTACCGAGTCTTCAGTAGCTACAGAACGTGCTCCTTTCAAAGTTCGGCTCCTGCTTACATTATTCTTTGGTATTAAGTAGCAAGAGAGGACTCTGAAGGTTCTTGAAGAGCGCTCATATCGCCCCTAAATACAATGGCAAGGACTAAACGCAAGAATCAACAGAGAGACGGTGGTGTAGGCGATGGCATTGATGAGGTATGTGGATAAATAAGGCTGGCATGCTGATATATGCAACATGAAGAATCTAAGTATTTAGCACATTGCCGAAAATCCTCTTCGTAATCAGATTTGACGGAGAACCATCTCAAATTGATCACTTTTGCACAGGTCAAGCTCCCCAAAAAGGCCAAGTATCGCCAAAGAGCTCACAGCAATCCTCTTGTAGATGCCCATTTTGATATCCCATTGAACCCAGACCACATGAATTGGTAAGAAATTATTTTTTTACAGAAAAGGGAGACCTGCCAAATAAAAAAGCCACCGCCAACATTTAATCATGAAAGTTTTCTCTTGCAGGCAACAAGAATTCCCTGAGCTGTATGCAGAAGCTGTAGCAAGAGGTACCCCACCCCCTCAAGTAGACTTTGTAGACGTGGGCTGTGGATTTGGAGGCCTCACCGTCGGCCTCGCCCAAGCCTACCCCGACAAACTTGTTTGTGGGATGGAAATTAGACAAAAAGTCTCAGAATACGTTAAAGAACGCGTCTTAGCATTGCGTAAAAAGGAACCAGGCAAATTCCGTAATGCCACCTGCATCCGTACCAACACAATGAAACATATTACAAACTATTTCAAAAAAGGCTCGCTTGAAAAGATGTTTTTTTTATTTCCAGACCCTCATTTCAAAGAAAAAAATCACCGGAGACGCATTATTCAACGCACTTTACTTGCAGAATACGCTTACTTAATGAAACCTGGAGGTATTTTGTATACAATTACTGACGTAGAGGATCTAGGCGTGTGGATGAGAGAGAAATTGGAGGCGCATCCTCTTTTTGAAAAAGTGCCGGAAGCTGAGTTGGAAGGTGATGAGGCAGCTCGGTTGCTGGAGGAAGGGACTGAGGAAGGGCAGAAGGTAAAGAGAAATGGAGGGAAAACATGGAAAGCTATTTTTAGAAGGATTTAGAGGATTGTTGGGGAAGAGTGATGGAGAATATATCATTCTTCTCTATGTTGACAACCGTGTGCATAGCAGGCGTAGCGGGGCTTGGTACTTATATACAGCCCAGGCTCAGTGTGTTTTTCTGTTGAGAATATAAAATTGAAATTTTCAGTTATATTTTTGTCTTGAGTCCCATGATTGTAAGGAATATCAAGTAGAGAAGTGGATTCATTCAAGTTTGACCGAGAGGGACGGGAGACTAAAAATGGTCAACGATGAAAATATTCTTCAAACAGAGGAACATGAAGGCAGAAACAATCATTCTGAGCCACAGTAAGAAATACTATTGTTGTTTCCGTACCTAAATTTAGCCGTAACGCCAGCAAAGTAACAACAACTATTTATTTAATATCCTTTCTAGGTGCCCTCCACTGTCGGAAGCAATGATAGAGACTGAAGTAAAAGCGAAGCTGCATGCAGCAGAACAAGCATTTGAACGCCGATTGGGAGTGATGGAAACTAAACTCTCTCAAGATCTCATTGAAGAAAGGTCCTTGAGGGAAGCCGCTGAGAAGAGCTTGAGAGAAGGAAAAGAGCTGCAAGAGAAACATGTGGCAGAAGCAGCCGAGGAAAAGCAGAATGCCGTCTCTGCCGCAGTGCAGGAGCTTGAACAGAAGCTCGAGAAGGAACAAATGCTCAATATCAAGCTAAAGAAACAAATTGAAAGCATGAAAACAGCTTGGGAGGCTGAAAAAGAAGCTTTCGAAGCTGAAGTTGACCAAGAAGTGCTCAGTGCCAAGACCGAGGCTGATACCTTACTCGCATCTGAGCGTGCCACTGTGCAGCGATTACGCGGAGAAGCAGCTGTTCTTAAGCAAAGATACGAAGATCAACTTGTTACAGCGAAATTTGCAGAGTCAAATGCTCAACAATTGAGTCAACAAGGAAAAAAGTTGCGAACACAAGTCGAGGGTCTTGTAAAAGATCTCGCCGGGGTCAAATCTGAGCTTGCAGCTAGAGAATCTGCTTTTGAAGACAAAGAATCTATGGTACGTGAGCTCACAGACCGTGAAAGAGCGCTCGAGATGAAGTGCGTTGCTCTCGTGGACGCCCGGGAAGCAGCCAATAAGCAAACAGCTGAAGAAAAAAGTAAAGCAAGTAATCTCGCTCAGCAGGTTGAATCATTGCGTGGAGAATACAAGAGTGCTCAAAAAACTTTAAAAGCAGCAGAACTGGCTGCGTCCTCGAGAAAACAGAGAGAGCTTGCTGCGAGAAAGGAAACTGCAGCACAGAAAGAAATTGTAGAACGCTTGAAGCGTAAATTAAAAACAATTTCTGGAGCTATTGCAGAGGCTGGAGCGTTGATACAGCAGCCAGCAGAACTGAAAAATGCAGTAGTAAACCTGTATCACACATATGCTACGGACTTGCACTGCAGCGACCAAGAAAATAGCTGTGGAGAAGAGAGTGCAGCCACTGAAAAGCGAGATCATCAGCAGGTTGTTGAAAGTTTGAAGGCAAGAATTCACAGACTCCAGAGACAAATACAAAATCAAAGAGATAGTAATCTAGCTGAAGCGCGGCGTGCGGTGTCTGAGAATGGGTTTTTGATGAAAGAGATTGAGGTACTTGAGCAGAAACTTGAGAAATGTCAAAAGGAATAAAATTTGTTAAAAAAAAATTGCCAAAGGCGGGCAGAAAAGGAGCATGTAATTTTTCATTTACAAAACCAATTTTTCATATCAGTATTCTGTCCTTTAATTGAAAGATGCCCGTAGTCTAGCATGCTGCTGCTTCAAAGCTTCAATCTCCTCTCGCTTGGATTCTAAAGGAGGCTTCAGCGGCTTCCGTAAACCCAAAGCTTCTTGAACGGGTGGCAAGTGCTTTAAGGCTGTATGCCATAAAAGAAAATAACCTAGCAACGCATAATAGAGGACGTTTTGAAGGTATCGAAAACGATTAAAAATAACAGCATGCAAAAAAAGTAAACATGTGATCTAAGATTTAAAATAAACTTACCTACTAAGATCAAGCAAAATAACAGTCCAAAGCCACCAAGAACCCTAAAGAAAGCTTCCAATATCACATGCATTTATTTCCGAGTAGAAAGAAATTAACGCTAAGTAACCCAGGGTTCCTAATTTTATCATTGCTCTCCTCCGGAGGATCCTGGCGCCTTCAATTCTCCATAAAGCTCTTTCATATTTTACAAGACAGAGAGAGTCAACCCCCTCATTCTACAAAACAAAATGTACAAAATCAAATGAACCTTGCAAAATTAAACACTCTAATCTTCACCTCTGACTAACTCCCTTCCTATCAACAATCTTCTGATCTCACTCGTCCCTGCTCCTATCTCATAAAGTTTTGCATCCCTAAGCAATCTCCCAGTAGGATATTCATTAATATAACCATTTCCACCTAATATCTGAATCGCGTCCAACGCAGCATGCGTAGCACGCTCAGCGGCATACAAAATCACAGCAGCACAATCTTTCCGATCGGCGTTCCCCGCATCTGCCTGTCTGGCTGTCTCGTACACAAAGGCCCTTGTTGCCTTTGTTGCTGTGTACATATCAGCGAGTTTCCCTTGAATTAATTGAAACTCTCCAATTGGTTTCCCAAACTGCTTTCTTTCTTTTGCATAAGGCAATACAGTATCAAGGCATGCTTGTAGGATGCCTAATGGTCCCGCTGAGAGTACTAACCTCTCGTAATCTAGTCCACTCATGAGCACATATACTCCTTTATTGACCTCGCCCAAGATATTCTCTTCTGGGACCTCGCAATTTCCGAAAACTAACTCGCAGGTGTCGCTGCCACGCATGCCTAATTTATCAAGTTTCTGGGCAGTGGTAAACCCTGGCATGTCCTTTTCTATAATAAAGGCTGTTATTCCATGTGATCCTTTTTCTGGCTCAGTTTTTGCGTAGACTATAAGTGTGTTCGCAATGGGACCGTTTGTGATCCACATTTTGGAGCCGTTTAGGATGTATTTATTGCCCTTTTTTTCTGCTTTTAAACGCATGCTGACAACATCGCTACCAGCTCCTGGCTCGCTCATGGCGAGAGCCCCAACGTGCTCACCAGTAAGTAGCTTTGGCAGGTATTTTTCCAATTGTTGTGGAGATGCATGTCGAACGAGCTGGTTGATACAGAGGTTGCTATGAGCGCCATACGACAGAGCTACAGACCCAGAGGCACGCGAGAGCTCCTCCATAGCAATGCAGTGATGAAGGTACCCCAAACCCAAACCCCCATGCTCAACCGGGACGGTGATTCCATGTAGACCGAATTCGCCCATAGCTGCCCAAAGATTGACGTCTTTAGGGAAGGAGGCGTTGTGGTCTATGCTGGCAGCATAGGGTGCAACAAAGCCTTGAGCAAATGTCCTGACGGTGTCTCGAAACTCCTCGATGTGTTCTTCGCTACGTGAAGATGAAGAATCTGTTGCTACACTAGCTGCTTGGGAAAAGCCTCGAGATGCATGGGGAAGGAGGGCGGCAAGGCGGTGGGTGCTGCGGCCTTGCACCACTCGGAACATTTTTTAAAAAATCTCGAATTCAAGGGATCTGGAAGTGATCACAACTTAGAAGGGTAGCGCAGGGTCTATGAAATGTAGTTATTGATGTATGTAAAAGTTTTGTAATGTTTTCAAGAGTGAAAAAGCTATAATATACGAGCACGGAAGCTCAAAAAGTGTGCTGACCTGCCAAATCATTTCACAAGGGCCTTGTTAAGTTGAAGGCCAGTGGCTAAACGCCACAAATTTGAGTTCTACAACCCTTAAACGCTTTATCATACGTTATTCTTGATGATCAGGAAATAAAGAACCCATGATCATGTGCGCAGATCCTGCATTTTAGCGTTAGGGAGCTTACATAGAGCAATTGGATTAAGATTGCAGAGAGATGAGGTTTCAAGTTGGCATCAAGCCCTCGCCTTCATCCTCTTTGACCATTTGCCCTACTACCTTAGCAAAGAGTTTAAAAAATTCTAGAGATCAATCCTTGCTACGAGCGCAAAGCAGCAGCGATTCTTCTTCTGTCTCCCATTCTACTGCCACCACACCGACGACAACAACAGATCCTAGGAAGAAGCACGATCTCAAGCTTCAAGCTACCTTAGCTCGCTCTATCTCTGAAATCGGTCAACAAGCATGGGATTCCTGCCATGACAACTCAAATCCATTTCTTTCTTATGAATTCTTAAATGCTCTAGAGGATAGCGGAAGTTGCACCCCGACACAAGGATGGCAACCACAACATTTTGTCATCCGAGGAACCCCTGAACGTGAAAAGGACGAACATGAAGAACAGGTTGTCTTAGCATGTGTACCTTTATACTTGAAAGGCCATAGCTACGGCGAATACGTTTTTGACTCGGCGTGGGCCCAAGCATTCGATCGACACTTTGCTGCACCCAGTGACAACGGCTACTACCCTAAAATGCAATCCTGTGTTCCCTTTACACCAGTCACTGGCTCTAGAATATTAGTCAAACCAGGCAAACATAAAGAAGAGGTGGCCAGAGCGGTGGCCAATACGCTGGGCACGCTGCCCCAAGAATTGAGTTTTAGTAGTTTGCATTGTACATTTAATACTGAAGAAGAGTGGTTATTGATGTCGAAATGTGGTGGGTTACGACGCACAGGGGTGCAATACCATTGGCATAATGATAGTACCCCGGCACATGATGGTACTGGAAATAATAGTACAAAGAGTAATCTTTATGCAAATTTCGGAGATTTCGAAGCAGCGTTGCAACAAAAACGACGAAAAGCTATCCGACAAGAACGGAAGAAAGTATCAAATGCAGGATTAAGGGTACAAAGGCTTTCTGGGGCGGATGTTCAAGATTCAGGGCTGTGGGATGCCTTTTATAAATTTTATTTAAACACAATAGATAGAAAATGGGGGACAGCCTATTTGACCCGGGAATTTTTTGAACTTTTAAGTGAGCGTATGTCTGATCGGGTGTTATTAGTCACTGCCACAGAGAGTAATAGCACTACTCAAGGACCATTGTCCTTACCGACTATGGCTGGAGCAGCAGCTCGAGGCGCAAAAAAACAGCGCCCGGTAGCTGCCGCTCTAAATTTGTTAGGTTCTGATACGATTTACGGCCGTAATTGGGGGTGTGCTGCCGGGGATGAGATTAAAGGCTTACATTTTGAGCTATGTTTCTATCAAGCAATAGAGCATGCGATAGAAAATAAGTTTAAGAGAGCAGAAGCCGGCGCGCAGGGGGAGCATAAGTTGGCACGTGGGTATTTGCCAACGTTGACGTATTCGAGTCATTTTATTGTGAACGATGGGTTTAGGTATGCGATTGAGGATTTTTTGAGGCAGGAAAGATCAGAAATCGAGTATTACGCTGAAATAGCAACAAGGGACTCGCCCTATAAATGAAATAGAAAATTAAGTGACATATCATTAAATCATGACAGTGAAATGAATTCTTTGCATTTGTAATCCATTTAAGACGCCTGTGAACGCCAAAGTTTTGATAACTAAAGTCTTGCAAAAAAGAGAAAAAATCATTTCCGACTTTGTCTTATCATTTTTTCTGATCCTCCCGGTGCTCCACCGGCTATTTCCCCAGGAACAATACTAAGTCTAGCTTCGAGTCTAAAGAATGAAAGAAACAGACTTAGTGTATTTCTACACTTAACCCTTCTAGTTATTACGGAGTGTGCGTCTGCATCTTCTGATGTTGATTTATCTCGTGTGCTGAGGAATGTCACAAAAGAGAAAACTGAAATGGGGTCGGAGTTTTCTATTCCTGGCTATCAGGATAGTATCAGGATAGCTTCCAAACAGGCGTAATTCCCACCTGCTCGAAAAACGTTTGCATATAGCATTCGTTTTACGCTCATAATCTTATAGTATCATCTTTAAACGATTTGTTACTGGTTTTTATAACCGCCAAGGCTCCTACAAAGTAGTCCAAGGCCTACAATCCTACCGCAGACCGCTGCTCGCCCAGGGCTGATTTTTCAATCAACAAAGCCTTCGAAAGTATAATATCTCTGTAACCATGTTCTCTCGCAGCACCCACCTTTTCATCACTTTTGCTGTAACAGCTTTGATGGTCAGCACGTTCGCTCCCTCTGTGGCTGCATCTCGCCGCCACTTGGTTCAAGCGTTGGAGGGCTGTGAAGCCTCCCCTGGTAGTCAGATTCCTCCTGAATGCGATGGTGGTTTGTTTTCTGGTAACCAATGGGATGAAGACGAAGTTGGTAAGTTATAGCACCTCGAATAACTAATAGGAAAATCTATATAAACCATTATTAACCAGCACAGCTAACTTGCCATTTCTTTAAATTTTCCCTCATTCAGAATGCCAATTGGAAGAAGGATATCAACTCAAGTGTGACCACAACCTAGAAACCTTTGGGTCCAACACTGTTCGTTGCGAAATTGATCAGGGTCCCTTATCTTCTGAGATTGAGTTTGAATGCCCCGTCGACGGCAATTGCCAGATTAACTGTGACTGGGCTGATGTTCAAGGCAAGCTTCCTGGTGCGGTGTATCCCGCCACTAGGCGTATTTTGACTGCTTGGAAACCAACTGAAGATATTTTTGGATAGATGAAGCGCCTCTAGGAGATTAAATTTGAAGCAGGTAGGCTTACCTTCGCTATCTTACCAAAAACAATTTTGGATTAAAACCTGTGTACCGCTTGATTGTTTATTGCTAGTTTTGCTTTGCTTGTCACTAGATGAAAATTCTACGAGCTGTGTAAGTCTATCCTTGAAAATACTAACAGAATTACAAATAAAGACGTTTAATTCAACAATAGCAATCGATAATTATTTAATTACAATCTATTGATACTATCTACTTATTCTTATTCTTTTCCTCGGCTACCGCCACCCTTGCCTTTGCCGCTTGCCTTTTACTTTCCTCCAACTTCACATTATGCATTTTACTCAGCACCTCCCTCGCTGCATTAAATATTTTGACCGCACTTTCTTTTTTCTCAACTGCTTTTGATGAAAAATCAGCTACTGGCCACCAATCAGGCTTTAACACACCATCTTTATATAAATTATTCGGGCCGATTTCATTTTTACCTTGTGCTTTTAAATCCGCATTGATGACCTCACGTACCATAACTCTGCACAGCTTCTGTAAATCGTTCGATTTGAAGTTTTCGTGACTACGAATCCATTGAAAATCTTCCTTTGCGGCACCGCTTCGTGTTGTTCGAGTGGTACCTGCACTACCACCAGAATGTTGTTCTTCTTTTTCTTTTTGAGCATCAGCACGCACTTTCTCCAAATTAGCCTTTTCGCCAGCTTTGCCACTGACAGCTTTCTTTAATAGACTCTTCAAGTCCGTTTCGTGAAACGTATTACGAGGTCTCTCTGGAGAAGGACCAGGGGAAGGGTCTTCGGGACTGGAGATGGCTGCAACAGATTTCTTCTCTTTCCCTTCTTCTTCTTCTTCATCATCATGTTCTTCTTCATCTTCTTCTTCATCTTCACTTTCGGTTTTATCACTGGAGTCAGTATCTCCGCCTTTATTGTCTGCATCATCCTCGTCATCTGAAGAAGAAGAAGAAGAAGAAGACGAGGACGAGGAAGATCCGCTACCTCTACTTTTCTTACTTGAATTGCCCTTCTTACTTTTCTCGTCCACTACCTCTTCCTCAGACTCTTTTAATTTTTCTTCTGATTTTTCTGAAGTCTCTTGTTCCTGCGTAGGAGGCACGTGGGACCCTCCTTGAGTGTCCATAACAGCAAATGGAAGCACACCATCACCATTAGCAGCAGCAGCAGCAGCAATAGCAGCAGCAAGGAGAGACTCAGAAGAAGGGGTAGGTGAATCGGATTCATAAGGAGACGAAGGTTGTTCTTCCTTCTTGTCCTCGTCTTGCTCTTTTTCTTCCTTTTCCTCTGTTTCTTCCTTCTTGTCAGCAATAGCTTCCTCTATGACTGCTTTCGCAGCGGCTATCTCTTCATCAGTCGGCACAGTATCCTCTGTGTCTTTTACCTCCACGTTTTTCTCTCCTTCAGATCCCCCAGCAGCAGCTGCTGCAGCTGCTTTTTCTTTTTCTTCCGCTTCTTGTTTAAATCTTTCAAGGCGCCGTTTAATTTTTTCTCTTTTCTTTGCAGATTTAGAGAGGTGTTTCTTTGTGCCTCCAGTGGATTGTTTTTCAGTACCAGGGGTAGCTTTGGGTAGTATCTCAGGAGTACTTTTAGCTCCTTGGTCGTCAGTTTTAACAACCACGCCAGTGGCAGCAGCAGCAGCAGCCTCGGCAGCAGCGGCCGCTTCCCTACGTTTCTTTTCCTTTTTATTTATCTTTTTATTTTTGGTAGTACCCTCTGAATTTGGCGTCGGGGAAGCAGTGCCATTGATTTTCTTATTCTTCTCCTGCTGCTTCTGCCTCTCGTTGTCGTCGTTCTTCTTTTTGTTCTTCTCTGACGTTGTCAGACCGCCATTGGCAGGAGCTTTTAAAGCAGGAGTTTTTGCAAACGTAGCGGGTTTAGCTTTCTTTTTCTCAGGAGAAACAATTTCGTGCTGTGGCTGCTTTTGCTGCTGCTTTTGCTGCTGCTTTTGCTGCTGGCCAGTATTACCGGCACCTCCAGTCGGCTTTTTAGGGGTGACCTCAAACTTGCTTTCTTCACGTTTTCGCTTCGTCCCTTTTCCTTTATTGCACTCTGCAAAAAGTTTTCCAGAAGGTCCTTCTACTATAGAGCCGAGTTGGTAGTCATCAGGGACCACAAAGCAATTGTTACGATCCCGTTTAGTGCTGTGAGCGTCAAACAAGACCTTGACTCTCTCAACAGATACTTCAGCTAATGCAGAGTTGGTCTGACGAAGACGCTTGGTGATCTCATCTGCAAATGGAGCAAGACTATATTTTTAGAAGCGAGATTTAAGCAGAGTTGCAAGGAAAAAAGATGTAATGTTCCAAAGTCCAAGCTTTTTTTCAAGGTTCTTACCTCTGAGTTGCTTAATTTCTGTATTGGGGTTGACAAGTAGAAACACAGATGTATCTAAATTTGTCTCAACAAAGAGTTTGACAGACATTTTTCCACCTTGATTTCTGCAGCCGCCCTTGAAATCTTTGAATCTTCAATCAGAATCTTGTGCGGCAAATAGCGTCCAAGACCTAATGGAGTGTTGCAGTAAATCAGTTTTATTTAGCAAATCCAGGAATAAGTTACATATAATGCCGATCTGTGTCGGAAAAGGCAATATTTAAACCCCCTCTCTCCCTCTTCGATGTATCCATTCATTCATTCATCATGGCGGCGGACCTTCAAAGTCATTCTGTTCAAACTCTGTTCAAACTTCTTCTCACGATCCCTTAAGTCACCCCCTTGGGGTTCTTTTATTTTATTTTATTTTTTCTTGTCTCAAGGGCAAAATTTTTCGTCTATCTCACAGAATGAGCGCCTCCAGGAGAGAAGCAACTCACTGAAGATTGACGCAGCAAGCTGCGTGGGTTTGTAATGTATTCTCAAGGGCAAAATTTTTACACAAAAAAATCTTAGATTCAATCTAGGTTCCATTCTATGAAAGAGAAGGGATTATATCTGCTAGACACACTAATATATTGAAAACATTAAACAGAAATTGAGCAGCATACGATTATCATGATTAAAGTCAAATCAAAGAAGAAGAAAGAAAATCTACTTTGAACGGGGGGAGGTAGAGCAGAAAAAAAAAAGTCAAGTTCAGGAAGGTGTTTTGAGATGGGAGATAAGAACGAAAGGATTAGATACATAGATACGCATAGATGCATACGAGTAAAGTAGGCAGGACATTGTTTGCTCATTCATTTCAGTCGATTTTATTACTGACTAAAATATTGGAGAGGACCACACAGTCTCTGTGGGACTCACGAGGAGGGAGAGGGTAAAAATGAAAGTAAATGTAACTAAAGAGAGAGAGAGAAGAAGTCAGGAAGAAAAAGGATATAGATAGAGTCAAAATAGAGAAAGCGCAGCCTAGGGTAAATAAAAACGCGTTGAAAGTGTCTTTGGCTACTTCAAATTTTCTTTTTCTCGGCATGCAGTGCAGTAGGTTCTTAGGGCTCAATTTTGTATTTATCTATATGTATCTATGATAATTTAATTTACTGCAGCTGTACAACAAAAATCAAGCATGGGCTTGGATTTTCCATTCTCCACCACCTCGTTTCTGAGTACCATGCACAGGAGGACGGCTTTCATTGCCAGTGGTATCAATGTTGCTATTATTATTACTACTCTTCAGGGGAACATCTAGTTTTGGAAAACGCGGGGGGCCACCCGCTGCGGCAGCAAGGAACGAACGTTGCTGCTGCTGCTGGATAGAAGAAAGCCCTTGCAAACGCTGGTCTGCATGCACACGGGTAATAGCAGCGCTGCTATTGCTATTATTACGTCGTCTTCTAGCGTCATGAACTGTATTGCCATTATTGAGATTACTGCTAGCATTCTGGCGAGACAGAGAGTCCCGATTAATCTTTCCATTGCCGCCGCCACCACCACCACCACCACCACCCACACCGGGAGCATCAGGTGGAGGAACTGAGGGAGGAGCATGATGAGCCTCAGATCCAGTATTGCTTGCAGTATTATGAGCAGGCATTGCTGGTGCCTCTACACCATAAGGAGCACCACGAGGAGCTATATTCTTGTGACGAGGGCCTCTCACTTTCTTCTTTGGTTTTTGTTGCTCAAAAGCACCGTTGAGAGATCCAGAAGGAACACTGCTGTTATTTGTGTTGGTGCTGAGAGTACGGGATAAAGCTGCGTGGAGATAGGGATTTTTGGGAGGAGGCACGGCCACTGGCGAGGAAAAAGAACTAGAAGAAGAAGGAAGCGGCTTTGCAGCAGCAGCAGCTGCTGCGGGACCAGGCGGTGACAGTTGTGGTGCTGCCACAACTGTTGTGTTTGCTTCTGTGGCTGCCATGTGAGTATTACTTTCTCCAATTAGCTCTCTAGATCTCTTCTCGAAATATCCTTTGGCCGCCTCTACATCAAAAGTGGCACGCTTGGTAGACACCTTGCCGGGGTCAGAAAAAAATTCCGCAGCAGCCTTTTTATGTAGCTGCGCAGTTAAGCGACAAAGGAGAGCGACATCGCCATTCACACTACGTAATTGGGCTTCCCACAGCATCTTTTTGAAGCGATCTTGATCTTGATCCTCTTTCTCAGCCGTCGCAGCGTCTACTGGTCCCTCCTCGTTTTGTCCTTGCTGCAGTTGCTCATCTTGATCCTTTACTTGCCGAGGCACAGGTTTCTGCTCATACTCGACTGGAACACCAAGAGCGACTCCATCAGGAAGAGGCGATGACGCAGCAGCAGCAGCAGCAGCAGGGGTTGCCATAACTGGCAAGCCCATTGGATGGCCAGGCAATTGTTGTTGCATCATACCTGGATGAAGGTGAGGAGGTGGCATCATGTAAGAACCGTAGGATCCATAAAGGGCAGCAGGAACGCCAGGTGGAGGAAGAGGAAGAACAGCCCCAACACTGGCCCCGGTTGCAGGGGCATCTGCATCAACGGGGGGCGGGAGCTGTGGGTGCATAGGAGGATACGCGTGGTGAGCAAACATGGGGTTGTAAGGTGCCATGACATGCGGATAATACCCCATGTGCTGGTAGCCAGGTCCACCGTACCCACCGTAATAGGCAGGCATAGCAGGCGCAGCAGGTACAGGAGCGGGGTCGGCAGGGGATGCTACTGCTGCGATAGAAGAAGAGCAAGACGTGTTCTCCTCTACTTCAACCGTCTTCTCCTCCTCCTTCACTGCCACTGCTTCTGAGGCTACTAAAACGTCAGGTGCCACTGCAAACTGTTCTTTAATACCTGCCTCTGGGTCAGCTTGTTGCTGCTGATGTTGGTTCTTTTTCTCACGGGGCTGCTTTCCTTGCTGCTGTTGCTGCTGCACAGGAGGAGGGACCTGTGGCCGCTCGATGGATGTAGGGAGAGAAGTAGGAGTACTAGTGCCATTGGAGGTTGACACTACTACCACACGAGGGGGTTCACCAGGTACCAGCTCCGCTGCAGCTGCAGCCAGCATCGCTTGCTCTTTTTTCCTCTTTGCTGCTAGGCGACGTCTTTGAGCCTTGCTCAGCTGCTGTGGTTGCTGCTCAGATTCTAAAACCACTGCGTCAGGTACAGTATTAGGTGCTGCTACAGTTGCAACCACCTTCTTTGCTTTTCCTTTCTTCTCGTATTTCTCCACCACCACAGTGGCATCAGGGACAGCGACAGCGACAGACTCAATCATCACCTGCTCCTTTTCCTCATGGTCGTCACCAAAATCGACAATAAAGCTATTTGAATCAGCTTCTTTGGATGCTAATTTTACCACTACTTTCTTACTAGGCACTGCATCAACATCTCCAGTACTAGGAACAACCTCTATGATATCCTCCTCCTCCTGCTCTTTTCCTTGATCACAGCCATCAGTGCCATGGATCTTCTCGGCTGCAGGGGTAGCTTCTACTTTTACTGCTTCTACCAAGCCATCTGCGCTATCCTCTACGTGAATGGTACCATTATCCGAAACATCAGTGCCATTATGTAATTTAGTGGCCTTACCCACTGCCACTTCGGTCTCTTCCAAGCATGAATCGAACACAGGGCGCTGAAAAAGAATGGACTCACCGATGTCATTCTTCTTATTCTCTCTCTCTTTGTTTTCTTGTTCTTTATTTTCTTCTTGTTCTTCTTCTTCTTCTTCGTCCTGTCCTTCTTCCTTTATATGAACTGCAGTGACACCATTCTCAATCTCTACCTCTTTTTCTACTTCAGCTGAAGCATCATCACCAGCATCACCGGTACCTTCCCTGCTGGCGTCAGTAATATCTTTCTTCTTATTCTTATTCTTCTTTGTATTCTTCTTCTTCGTTTTTTTCTTCTTCTGCTCCTCTGCTTGCTCTTCGGCCACTAAAACAGCCTGTAACTCAAAAAGTGCGAGCTCGGATTTCTTCTTCTGTTCAGCTTTCAAAGCTGTAATCAAACGGGCTCCAAGGACGGAACCCAAAAGGACCGTAGATTCTAAGAAAGAGGGCAGCAAAGAAGAAGAAGAACAGAGAGCGTTGTAGCCACTTGCATCCCTACTACTACCACCACCGTTGGCACTTCCCAACAGAAGCGTACCTTCGGCAGCGTCCTCTAAAATTTTCAAAAACTGCTCACCAGAAACTTCGCTTATCTTGTCACTTGATTCAAGCGTCTTTGTTAACTCTTTGCCAGCGTTTTCTAGTTTAGAAGCAGGATCAGCCGCAGTTGAATATAGAGGTGATGATGATGATGATGAGAGGGTGCTTCTCTCTTGGCTGGCATACAGTACATAGAAAGCATTTGTTGCTTCAGGGGTGTGTGAATAATCTATTATGTCAAACCTTTCTTCCTGGTTAAGGCCATTCCAAAAGGAAATAAGCTGGTCAGCCGGAGCGATGGCAGGGTGTCGAGCTTGTTTTCCTCTTTTTATATGAGAAGCCATGCAGCGCTGTTGATTTGAGAGGCATGCATAGTCTTTTTGGCAGCGAGCACAGCGGTGAAGAGTGGTATCAGCATTGGCATAAACATTATTATTATTACTACCAACTCCACCACCGACGCCGTTGTTGCTGTAGTAACCTCCATTAGCTGGAACAACCCCATTATGACGACTGATATCAAGTATCTTTACTGGTTGCTCATTGCCGCATCGAGCAGCTCCAGTCCTCGTAGTATAAGTAGTAAGAAAACTATCACCGCCACCGCCATAAGCGCCGCTGTTATTGTTGTTGTTGCTGTTGTTGTTGCTGCTGGCAGTGTGAGGTCCAGCCAGAGGAGAGCACGGTTGAATTGGCGAGGGGCTTCTTTCATCTATATCCGGTGTTCCACGAAACGGTTGACTAAGACCTGCAAGCTGCTGACGACGAGGAGGCCTCTGTACAGCAGTCCCGTGACCATTACCAGCAGCCCTCCTAGACGACGCTACTTGGTGCCATTGCTGCTGTTGTTCTGCACGGTGCTCACTTGTATCTGTACCGACAGAAACACCACGACGTTGTACTAACCCTGGCCTTGAGGGATGTATCGCTAATTCTTCGAAATCGTACTCTTCATCATCTTCTTCAAACCGCTGTGCACGGCTACGTAACGAAACAGCAGACACAGATGAAGGAGTAGTATCATGACTAAAGTTCCTCCTAGGTAAACGGAAGGCTGCACCGCCGCTGCCACTAGAAATGGAAGAAGAGGAGGTGGTGGTGGATGCGGCTGGTGTCCCGTAAGAGGAAGATGAAGGGGTAGTTGTACTATTTGAGGGTGAAGAGGTACTCACGCCTAGTAGAGAAGCACGGGAAGATAGGGGTGCTAGAGGAAACCGTACGCAATCATCTACTGCTGCTATAAGGCCCTTGGTACTAATGCTGTTGCTGTTGTTGTTTAGGGGCAGGGTGGGGGAAAGGCCGACAATGATGGTGGTGGCGAGGCCATAGTAGATTGTGCTAGTAATTGTGTATGTCCCTTTCGTTGTAGGTTCCCTAGAAAAGAAGAAAAAGAAGCATTAATTAGGGCACAGGAAAAAAAAAATGTCAGCCGAAAGAAACCAATCAAAAGTGATCAAGACCGCTTACCATAAGTAGGACTCTCCAGCAGGAATGAGGGGCGTTTCGGCTAGTATATGCTCACCATTACCTATTTTCTTGATTTGAAAGCTTTGCTTGGGGCCAGAGTCCACTTTGATTCTCAGGACATCTTGTGCTGAGCCTAATCGGATCACGGGAGCGCTGCACCCGACTTCAGTGAAGTGCACCGTCTCCTGCTGACGTTTTAACTTCATGGGTGTCATGGCAGATGCAGGAATGGGCGGTCAAACCACGCTTTAAGGTTCTAAAATTTAAATTGATTGCCGCCAAAACTGTAACTTTGCTCGAGGAACGGGCTAAAACCCTGCAAAAATTGGCAACAACGGAAATTTAGTGTTGTTATTGGAACACATACAATGGATGCGCAGATAACAATGCAAGAGTCGTTAAGATCGTTGATCTTAGAATTTATTAAACTCACCAACGTGGATAGCTCTATCGCACGCAAAAGTGTTATTGCCAAAGCTAACCAATATATTTACTGCCTTCTTAACATGTGAGGCAACGCCATACAGCCAAGATTTGGAAATATTCTGCCTATTAAAAAAAACAAATCAGCTCTTTGCAATGTTGTTGAAGCGTGCCTTCTAGGGGTACAAAGGCGCATTCGCTGAATTATTTCGGATCAGCACTATCTATTCTAGATATTCGCATGTCTTTCACGAGCTGTATTGGCTCTCTATCAAACGTCGTCGTTCCGTGAAAAAGAAAGGAGCAAAAGCCCAAGCTAAAACACAGAACAAAAGACATTGAGAAATATCAAGCTCGCATTATAATTCTGGGTTAATTCATCCATCAGTGGATCATATAGTGTATTGAGAGTGCTGGCTTATTTATAGCCACCGCGATGCAGTTGACAGGCAAGTGAACCCCATTTAACCTAACCCTATTGGTATATCTGCGATCATGCTACAGGGTTCCAGGCACCTAATCGTATTTAAGAGATAGTTCGATATACTGATGCCCAATATGAACCAGCCAGTGACCTACTTTAGCTGGTTACGTTTTCGAGTGTTTCAACGATTTAGTAGCAGATTTACTCCTTTTATTCAGGTAAATAAACTCAATCAACTTTGTTCTCTTTCCTTAACAGGTACCCTTCCTGCTGCTACTCAGCGCAATGTCCTTTCTGGCACATCTTTAGCTCCCCGCCGTGCTGCTCGCCCAGTCGCCGCATCCCGTCGCCTCGCCCTCTCCTGCACTGCCAACAAAGTAAACAAGGTCGTCCTTGCCTATTCTGGCGGTCTCGACACCTCTATCATTCTGAAATGGTTAAAGGAGGTCTACGATTGTGAAGTTGTCACCTTCACTGCTGACCTTGGCCAGGGAGAGGAACTCGAACCAGCTCGCCGCAAAGCCGAAGCTGCTGGCGTCAAAGAAATTTACATTGACGACTTGCGCGAAGAATTTGTAAGAGACTATGTCTTCCCTATGTTCCGTGCAAATTCTACTTATGAAGGCGTCTATCTTCTCGGTACCTCTATCGCTCGTCCTTTAATCGCAAAGCGCCAAATTGAAATCGCAAAGGAAGTTGGTGCAGACGCTGTCTCTCATGGTGCCACTGGAAAAGGTAATGATCAAGTCCGATTTGAGCTTGGATACTACGCTTTAAAGCCTGATATTAAGGTAATTGCTCCTTGGCGTGAATGGGATTTGAATTCCCGTACAAAATTAATCTCTTACGCGGAAACACATGGCCTTGAAGTACCGGAAGGCAAGCGTGGTGAACCTCCGTTCTCTATGGATGCCAATTTGTTACACATCTCCTACGAAGGTAATGCCCTCGAAGACCCCTGGGCGGAGCCTTCCGAGTCTATGTTTACCCGCTCTGTCTCCCCTGAACAAGCTCCTGATACCCCTACCTATGTAGAAATCGAGTTTGAAAAGGGTGACCCTGTCGCAATCGACGGTGTGGCCATGACCCCGGCCACCTTACTTGCGAAATTAAACCAGCTTGGTGGTGACAACGGTATCGGCCGTGCCGATATCGTAGAATCTCGGTTCGTAGGTATGAAATCCCGCGGTGTATACGAAACCCCCGGTGGTACTGTGCTCATGGCAGCCCACAGAGCCATCGAATCTATCTGCCTGGACCGGTCCGAGATGCATCTCAAAGATGACATCATGCCCAAGTACTCTGAGCTTGTGTACAATGGATTTTGGTTCTCACCTGAACGTGTTGCCCTTCAAGCTCTTGTTGATAAGACTCAGGAGTATTGCACCGGTACTGTACGAATGAAGCTATACAAGGGTAATGTGATTATTGTAGGTAGAAAGGCGCCGACATCTTTGTACGATTCAAAGATTTCTTCCTTCGAGGATGATGGTGGTGCGTACGATCAGAAAGATGCTGCTGGATTTATCAAATTGCAGGCACTCAGGTTGCGTACCCTTGCCCGCAATAGAAACTACTAGGAATAGCCGAGGGAAAAAGAAAAGTTAGAGCGAGAATTTTGTTTATATTCTTCTTTGTCTTTATTTCAAAACATCAATCAAAAATACTGTTTGTCTCCGTATGATAGATTATAATATAATATAACTGCACCATTTCCCTCTCCGCTTGTTGTTTATTTCTTCTCTTAAGCTTCTTGTCTCCTGTCTCACGGGCAAATCGGTTGCTCAAATGTTATACCAGTAAAGTAATTCACTCTCAACACAGAATCTAAAAACGAAAAAGGATATATGATAGCATAAAGTACTAAAATCAACTAAGATCCGACAACATGAAATCTAAGCAACACCCCATCTAGATAAGAACAATCCCCCTAAAATAGAAAAACATACACCCGCCACTGCAGTAGTGATTATCGCAAACGCCACAGCCTTATTAGGTAAATTCAATTTCTTTTTTAACCTATCCATTAGTTTGTCCATAAACGGAGCTAAAGCAGCTGCACCGGCGAGACGGAATGGGCGGGTTACATTATTTCCAGCCCACATAAGGATAACTATTTTAATTATATCAGCGACATTTTGAGTTGGATTGAGGCCAGTTTGAGCTTCATAGGTGAAAAAAGCGATGGAAAAAGCAATGGTATAACTAATACCATCGAAGAGACCTAAAAAAGGTTAAGGGAATTTATAATGAAGTTGGTCAAGGACTAAGGAAAGAAGTGGTAAGGTGGCGGGAAGTGTGGAAATAACAATAGATTATAATTCCCCTGTTTGAGTTCTTACCATAAGCAAGGACGGCTGCAGGGCCTAAAGAGACGAGTCTTTTCCTCAGCTCTGCACTTTTAGCCTGCTTCTCCCTCCACCAAGCAGCAAGTTTCTGGACACCGCTGCTGCTATTGTCGGTCGACGGGGCAGAAGCAGCGGCAGAGGTGCTGGGTTCTTCTTCAGGGACAGGAGCAGACGCTGCAGAGGATGATGCTATGAGAAGATTATATGTTTTGGTAGGCCTGGCAGCAAAGGTGGAGGGAACCGAGCTCCTCAGCGAAGCTTGGGTGGGCTTGATCAATACATGCGATCGTGGAATATTGGTAACAGCCAGCATCCTGGCAGATTTCTGATTCAATTGAAGATCCGTATTGAAGCAATTCAAATAATATGATGCCAGCTAAGTTGGAGCAAGTCTTAAGATCATACCAATAAGGAAATTTCAACTTGAAGGCTCTTGTATCGTCAATCTCCACCTTCATCAATTAAATATATTATGAATCGCAACTACTTTAAGACCTTGTCAAGCTTGCTTCGGCAAGCTGCGGCCTCCGCAGATGTCACATCGTTGCCATTAAATACTAATTTTATAATCCCTACAGAGGCTGCATGCTTGCACTCTGCAGCAGACGCACTATTCACTGCTACAAACGCACAAACACCCCAATCGTTATATACTTTCAGACCGGAGTTTTCATCAATCAAGGATATGCCTAATGGAAACAAGTTCTTTTCTACGAATCAATCGTCTGCCGCCACCGCCATGGCTTCCAACAAAGCAGAAAATCAGCGTTCTTCTCTCCCTGAGTCTACACGCCCTGACCACAATGCTGTAGAAGACCTCATGGCACGTGCAGATTTCATCACAGCTATAGAGTACCTCAGCTCGAAATTACGTACAATGTCTGCCTCTGAACTTTCCCGCCTCTTGATAAAACTGGCTTTTACAGGCATTACCTCTGAAGGCCAATTTTTCACCCGAGTCAGCCCTCAACCCCTAATGGTCGACATAACCATCAAACCTACATTAGAATATCTAGAAAAGATTCCTGGAATTAACTTAACCAGAGCTGTACGAAACGCTCCTTTCTTACTTATCCAGTCGCTTCCAAATTTACCTCGAGTAGAAAGCAATCGATCCTGGTTGACCGACACATTGAATCTGACGGGTTCAGATCTAGGAAAAATCGTATCTTCAAATGGGTATGTACTTTATAGACCAGTAGAGGCCATGGAAGCGTGTATTCAGTATTTACACAAAGAAATTATGGGATACCCGATTTCACTGTCCTCAACAGAAAATACTTTAAAAGTCAAGAGTATGGTATTAAGAACACCACGTATGCTTGCTTTGAGGGTGCAGAAGATGGAGAGTGTGGTGGATGATTTAAAAAAGAATGTAGGGTTGGTGGAGGCGCAGATTAAGACTGTGCTTTACAAATTTCCTGGAGCATGTAAGGAAGAGTAACATTTTATTTTATTTCTCATCGCTATTTTGTATTATCTTAATAACAGGTTCTTTTGCTTTCTAATCCAAAATGCATTCTCAATCTGCATATTTTCTTCTACGTGTAGTTATGCTGTCGCCAGATAAGATCGAACGGGTCGTTCATTGGCTCCAAACTCAAGGCCTCGGCACCATCGCCATTGCCGCCACCATCACCCGGTTTCCAAATTTATTATCTTTCAGTATTGCTGAAAATTTAGAGCCAACTCGTCGTTTCTTAGAAGATGAATTGAAGTTAGGTAATGGCGCTGTTGTAGGACGTATTTTACAGAACTCTCCAGATGTTTTTGGGCGCAAAATAGATACTTTAAAAAAACACGTTGAGTCGATGAAAAATGCTGGCTTTGGTGGTGATGGTGAATTTCATACTCAAGAGGAACAGTTGAAAAGGTAAGGGATATAACAGGTTTTGGTATAGGGGTACTTACTAATTTTACGCGATGTGCTCAAATGTATTAAAACCATTTTTTTTTTTCATTTTTCAGTTTTCTCATGGCCTACCCCGGTGCCTTACGATGTGATTTCTCTCTTCCTCCCTATTCCACCAAACTCCGTTTCCTCAAAGAAGAGCTTAAAATGGATCTTGTCCCTGCTCTGGTCTGTAATCCCATGTATATCAGCTACGGGATGGAAAGAATCGCAGCGCGTGCTGCGTTTTTGAAGCTTGCTGGAAGGTCTCTTGTGGCGGTGACGTCGTGGTTGTCGGCGACTGAAAGTGATTTTGCAAATAGATTTGCTGGGAAGTCTGTAGATGAATGGCTGGAGTTTAAGTATAGATGGATGAAAACAGCTGAAGCTGCGAAATGGCTTCAATAATAAACTCATCATTCACTTTTTAAATTTGAAGATTCTTGTCTTTTATTGAATAGATGATAATAATAAGCTTAAATTTTTCTTTCTAGAGTCCAATAGAGTCAAGCAGTTCAAGATGCTGTTTCAAAGGCACTAATGTATTTGCCACTACAGCCCCTGAAGCAGCTACAGCAGGCAAGCCAATACCCGGAAAAACAAAATCCCCACAGCAGTACAATTTTTTTACGGGAGAGGTACCAAATGGAAATGTCGCTTCTCCTGCTTTCCAAGCAGGTCCATAACTTCCCTTATGCCTTCTTAAAAACCTGGCATGGGTTAATGGAGTTCCAACTAGCTCTATCTCTATCCGGGATCGAATGTCCGGGATGATCTTCTCGACGGCAGCCCAAAGCGCTTTTGACCTTTCTATTTTTAGCGCCTTGTACTCGTCTGAACGACGATCTAACCCTTCCCAAGGTGCCCATCGTTCCGTAGCTGGGAAATACGCATGCAGAGAGTGTTTTCCAGGCGGTGCTAGACTCGGATCGATCACACTGGGAATACTAATCAAGATCACGTTATCTGGAGCGGTGACCCCCCCAGGCAAATCCCAGTCGTTAACTACAATATGATGTAAACCCACGTTCTCTAAGCCAGTAGCGTCAAACCCTAGATGTAAATGCATAAAACTGGGGTTTAATGGGGTCTTACCTACTTCTTTCTTCCAAGAATTCAGTAATTCATTATTATTTTCAGAGTTTAACAAATTGAGTGTATCTGGGGTAGATGCATTGGAAACCACTGCTTTTCTAGCGTAGATCATCTCCCCATTACGTAATCTCACTCCACGAGCAGTCGCACTGTCCTTACTATCTACTAAAATTTCTTCGACGTGGGTACCTAATCTTACTTGTCCTTGTTCTTTTCCATATTTGACCACCCCATTGACCAAAGCATTCACCATAGCTTGTGACCCTCCTTTTGGGAATTCAAGCGTGGCATGAGGATCAAACCATTCCTTCATCATAAAGGCAACTTCTGCTGTAATAGTCCCTTCAGCAGGCAGACCGCTTAATAAAAAACAAAGCAAGTCGATGTAATTCCTTAAAAACTTATCTGAAACACCCGCAGAATCCATCACTAATGAAAATGGAGCTGTTAATTTTGATAACGTTGGTAAAGAAGGTAATAAAACAGAGAAATATCGAGCTAAGGCTGAAACAACAACCCCTGGGTCTAATCGAAGAGCAGCAGGGGGCAGTGCCGTTGCCGCCTTGGCCAGAGGCACCACAGCGTCCTGTAAAGCCCGTAGCTGGGGTAATACCTGCGGTCCTACTGCTGTCGTCATTAATCCATCAAAACCTGCTGGTCCGACACCAGCTGCGTAGCCTGATGGTACTTCTGGAAGCAGTACATTCCATTCGTTGTACTGCAATAATTCTAAAGGTTCATTTATAGCTTGAAAAACGAGGGCCAATGGATTCGCTGCAGGGCCTCTTCCAGCCATGCCACTGTAAAGAGAAGGGCCGCTTTCAAAATGGTAGCCATCACGGATCCAGGCATGTGCTGCGCCGCCGGGTATGGTGTGGCTTTCACATACGATGACAGAGAGGCCATAGCGGGCAAGGAGAGAAGCACAAGAGAGACCACCGATTCCAGATCCAATGACAACAACATCGCATTCTGTTATAAGGATATCATTATTATCAGAAGTACGGGCAGTGATGGGAGAGGAGCAGGTAAAAGAAGCTTTGATTTTGAGGGATAGAGGAGAGCGTCTTGTTCTGTTGTGGTGGCGGGGGACAAATGCAATCTGGGATTGAAAATAATTTCTGTTGTAGAAACATTCTTTTGCCGGCAGAATGCCTTCTTGCAAGTTCAAACGAGTATATGTATTCATTTGATAATACTGATTTAAGAATGCGTGTTATTTAGTAGGAAGCAGTTGCAAGCCACAAAATCAATTCCAGATTCGCTTACTGATCTACTTGAAGACACCACACACCAGAGAGAGTTATGGATAGATTCTTGCAAGCAGAATTGGATAAATCATAATTGACGAAGAATACGTCAATAATTACCAACACAAATTGCACCTCTAAAGAAAACTTGTACCTCCGGATTACATCGACGGCAGCCTTCTTCTTTCTATTCAACTACTCCATTTTTACTTGTTTAGTTTCTCATACAGAATGAGCTTCCTTTCCAGCCTGGGAGGAAGCAACCGCTCTATCTCTAGCACTCCGAATTTCTAATTTACAAGGGATGTGTTATCAATACATTACTTTAGTACAGAGCAATATTAAGTTATGTAATTATTCAATAGTAGGTTTAGTAGCTTATGCAGGTTAATTTATTCATTAGATAGTATCCATATTCTATTCATCGTCACTATTCACTCCAAACGCATCCAAAGCAGCATTTTTTGTAGCAACAGTACTCGTCCCGGCTGCCTCCGCCACCGCTCTAGGCAATTTCAATGGCGATGCAGGCGGAGCAGGATCTTCCCAAGTGGGCCCTTTTACTAAATCTCGTAATCCTTCTAATGCAGCCCTGTGCATCCCCAGATCTGCAGCTCCGCTAAGCTCTTTCAACCTTTTTTGATACGCAGACACGCTCGGTAATTGACCCCACTTGATGGGCATCAATCTTTGCCTTCTAGCGACAGACAATCTCACACAATCTGGATCTAATACATCCATAACTTCCACCAACAACTGCTGTAATAACAGAGCCCGAGTCCAGCGTCCAATTGGAAAAGGGGCTTCACCTTTCCACGTCTCACCTTGAGCCAACCGCTCTGTTTCTGATCTCAAATTTGCAAACCATAATTCAAAGCTAGGATCAGCATCGAGTCTGGTATGAAAATCACCGTACGACATGGTATAATGGCGTTCTGCACCCATAGGCGTGATGATCATTTTGGTCCCTATCGCTCTTTGATGACCACGGGAAAGTCTCATCAAAGGAGGATCTAAAAATGGAGCGGCACCTGGGCAAACGTCAGTTTCTGTAACTCGTTGAAGAACTTCCGTTCGTGATCTACGCTTTCGAGAACCGGGATGAGGACGGTCGGGTCCTTCCATAAACCAGGTCTCAAGGGTAATAGGAGAAGCACAGAGAATAAAGCGAATACCTTCTATCAAGGTAGAAAGTGTGTCAGACCCTTGAGGGTTGCCCGCTTGAAGGAAAGGCCGTTCTCGAGGGCCTTCTCTTCTAACAACTTCCACAAATCCAAGAAATTGAGCTAACGTGAACATCAAGTAGCGAATTTCTTCTTTACAGCGTTCCTCGTTGGTACCCCAACTGTCGAAGCATTGATCGGTGATCAGGTGCCACAAGCGTTGTTCAAGGTCAATAGCAGATTCTAAGAGAGGACCTCTGTAGCGGGCAATAACGCCTTGGAGTTCTTGAAGTTGGGTTTGGAAGACTTTATCACGTTCAAGTTCGAGAGCCATTTCTCCACGTTGGCGTTCGAGTTGCACTCCGGAAAAATAATTTATTACGACGGAGCCTGTGGCGAGGCCAGCACTGGCCAACACAGCTAACTCAGGAGCCACGTTTAAAGCAGGGAAGAAGGTGTCGAAGCCAACTATACATTTCGTGGTGGTTTTGGAACGACGCATGTTGCGCCGATGACGCTCTGATCCTCTTAGGATGTTGGGGGTGGTAGGAGTGAAAGTGGCGGAAGGAGAAGGGCGCGTGTTGTATTGATGAAGCTGTGAAAGTCTAAGTGTGTGGGAGGTAGTAAAAAGGAACCTACTACCAGGACGCGGCTGACGTAGATAGTGCATTATCAACGATTTAAAAGATTGATCGGATATTGGGGGGTTTTTAAATGCTACAACGATGTTGGCGCGCAGTATGAAAATCCAAAGACAATTAGAATTACTATTCAGACAAATGTAAAGTTTGATAGTTTAAATCTGAAGAGCAAATAAAAATCTCCGAAACTATAAACGTCTAAAATGATAAAACCGTGCCGTTGGAGAAATTTCAAGTTCTCCAACTGAAAGAAAATTTGATCCCCCCAATGAATAAATACCACTTTCGTACGTACTTAATCTGGGATTACAACGTCCTACAGACACTCTCGACTAACAGTATACAGCTTTTAAAAACATTAAATACAATGGCTACTAAATGAAATTCTACTACGTTTATTTCGTTTGGAAAATATTCTGTTGCATCTGACGAGGCGCTCTTTTCGCCGCTGTTTCTAGCGCTGCGATTTCTCCTGCATTAAGCCTCCAACCAAGTGAACCTAAATTCTCTTTCGCTTGCGCCAGATTTTTTGCGCCAGGGATAGGCACAGCACCTTTACACATCGCCCAGTTGATTGCTACTTGTGATGGCGTCTTTTTTCTTGCCTTAGCCACTTCATTAAGAGTGCTTAGTAAAGGGTCTAATCCTGGCAGCATTTGCCTGAATAGATACCCCCGGGGGCCACCGGGTAACGATCCGGGGTCTTCTAAACTGTATTTCCCTGTTAGCACACCCAGAGCTAAAGGGGAATATGCAATTAATGCAAGTCCGAGATCATCACATGCGGCTTTAACGTCCTCTTGCTGCGGGCCGTTACTGAGTAAACTGTACTGTACTTGCACTGAAGCTAAAGGAACACCGCGTTTTGTGAGATATTTATGGATTTTTTGGAGCTGCTGAGGACCATAATTAGAAAGTCCAATGGCGTCAACCAGTCCAGCATCGTAAATAGCTACCAAGCCATCCCACATGAGCTTTTCTTGTAACGGAGCGTAGTTGGATGTACTCCAATGCAGCTGTCCTAAAGCCACTTTCTCAGCACCCAGCCTTTTCAAGCTAGCTCTACAAGCAGAGACCCATTGAGACGGTGCAAGGCGCCAAGGATACGCAGCAAGTTTAGTCGCGATTTTGACGTTGTTGCGTACTTTATCAGACCCTGGATATTCTCTGATAAATTGGCCGAGAAGCTGTTCACTACGTCCATCTAATTTTCCAGTACCGTACGAGTCAGCAGTATCAAATATATTGATCCCGGATGAGACGGCAAGATCAAAAACTTTTTGAAGCTCTGCATCACGGCTTTCGTCGTAATCCCAGAGCAGCTTGTTGCCCCAAGCCCAAGTGCCCATACCCAAAGGGCTGACTTTGAAGGGCCCCATCTGAACCATTTCTGAATAGCGGTAGAGAGGGCGTTCGGAGATTTTGTTTCCACCGCCAATGCTCGGGAGTTTTGGAGGAGTGATGGAGAAATTGAAGAATGCCCGAGTTGGGGTTCTTGTGGATAGATTACTTGGTGATTTGGTACATGTTGTGAGCTGTGATTTGATCATCGTGGCTGGTTTTCCTTGTGGGTGAAGTGAAATTTGAATTCGATCGATGGTATCCACAACTTGCTTCAAAGCTTTCAGGGCCAGTATTTGGTTAGAGAGGATTTGCCGATAATGCTTGTAGAAGTTTTAAAGAATAGTTTTGCCTACGTAGAGAGACATTGTGCATTCTTCGGAACTATTTACCGAAATCTTATAAGAGCGAGAAACGCAAAAAAGAAAGTATCATAAATAGTAAAATTTCATTATTTCTGCCACAAAACGTCAATTGTTCGTTTAAAAAAATTACCGTCGACATTGAACGCTACTCCCGCTGCGACTGGGCCAAAAAAATCGTGTTGAACTTTAAATTCAAATCAAAATTGGATCGCAAATTCAACTAAATTCCCTGCGTTCCCTAAAGATTCCTAATCCCATACGTAATGTTGTGCGGGCAGATCTCTGCCACCGTTCGCTATCATATACGTTTGAACTTTATATGTGAAGCTTTGCGGCCACTAGGGTGAACGCTGCACTACCCCTGTTGTTTGAATCTCCATTTTCAGTGTATATGATTTTAACGTTTATCTTGCTTCCTCTCTCACCTTGGTTCAGTATTATAAGGAGAATGCATTTCGTGCAACCTCTCTCCTTCAAGGCAGCAGCTCCTCGAGCGGCAACGGCGGCGCCACACTTTGGTCGTCGTCAGCAGCGCCCTTTAACAGAATTTGATCGCTGGCGCTCCCAATCTAGTTATACCAAGCTGTCATCCATCTCTCCAAGGGACCTTCAGCGGAGTATTCTTCCTACAGTGTCACACATTCCACATGCCACAAAAGATGATGACGCTATTGCTGATGCTCAACTTGCGTCGGCGGCTGAAGCATTCATGCCTGAAGTGTGGCCCGATTTTTCGAAAATGAAAGTAGATCCAGATAATGAGGAAAAGTTCTTCAACCGTTAAAAAGCGTATAAAATGATCATGAACCACTTGAAGCGACAACCCACATTATCTCTACTGCTTCTTGGCCCTAAGAACAGCGGAAAGTCGGTAAGTCATGCCTCAACTGAAAGTTGAGCATCAGCACATTCATCGTTTTGACACATTGTACATCACTCATCCATTGCAACCTAATATTTCCAAACCTAATCTCTCTGCAGGAATTAATTAAAATACTCAAAGAGCAAGAAGGCCCACGCATATTGCACATAGACCTCGGTATGCATAATACCTCCAGCCCAGCACTGATGGCACAGCAACTACACAAGCAGGCACGCAAGCTTCCTGAGGTGGTAGGTATGCAGTTTCTTAGCGCACTTGCTTCTCAGCTAGGGCCGGTTTCCAAGCTTTATGCCCTGTTCAACTCAGAGTCCGACAATACTGCTATCCTTGCAGCAGCTGTCCCAGGGGAAAAACTAGTGAATGCATTTATGGCAGACGTTTTCCCCCCGTACACCGCAACCAACTTGACAGCTATCATTGATGCATACAATACGATCTTGAATAACCTTCCACCTGGGCAGACGAAGCCAGTTATTGTTATAGGTGCGCTGCTTAAAAATAAAAACACGGCCCCGCTCTCCCTTGTTGATTTAAACTCATTCTTCCTTTTTCTTTCGCTCCATTTTACTCTGCAGATGAGGCTAATGCCTTGCAATTGTGGAAAAGTAAAGATTCGGTTGCTTTAAAGCAGTTTCTGGAGTTTTTAAAGCGCAGTTGCAAGCAGTACCACACTGCACATGTGATTCTTGCCTCGTCGGAGTTTTTTATGATCTCGTGGCTACAAAAACGCAAGTTCTATCAATTTCCTTTATCATGAATACCAATGAAGGATAGCTTTGTCGCATTACTTACAAATATTTGTTTTAATCATGGTTGCAGAGGGCTATGATGCAAACTCGCGTGATGACCAAGTCTTGGGTGATCTGACGAGCGCCGAGGCGTTTGTGTATCTTTGTGGAGGTAAAGTGCTCAACAGGTGGGGGACCGAGGAAGATTGGCCAGGCTTGATAGCTCAATCTGCAGAGACCTTAGGTCTAGGCGTGACACCGGAAGACTGGAAGAAAGTGTGGTCAGTGTGTGGTGGCAACATTCATCTTCTCAAAGTTTGTGTTGGCTACGCCAAGCAGTGCAATAGCTGGGAGAAAGGTAAGAACTTGCTTCTGTGTTTTTTAAATTCTTGTTTGTTGCCAAATAATTAATCTCAACATGTGTTTGCTTGTTATTGATTGCTTACAGGCGTGGCTTAAACGTTGTCAAAGCCTCAAATGGAGGTCGCTGAAGGTTTGAAACGTCCAGAATTAATTCCTCCTCCAGTTGGCAGCGATGGCCCTCGTATTTGGGAACGAAAACACTACAAAGCGGTGCTGCGACTCATTGCTGCCAACCCCTACCACGTTGTTCGTCAAGAGGACGCAGAGGCTGCGCTAGAGAAGGTGGGTGGTATCCCTAAAAAAGTCACAGCTGCACAAGTGCTGCTGTCCATGGTGGAATTCAATGTTTTATCTCTACGCCCCTACTCCGAGATGGCCGAAGATATACCCAGGGAGGCGTTCTTTAAGAAGGTTGGAAGGAAAGAGAAGCAGGACAACGTGGTGATTATGCCTTCACCAGCACACCTTGCTGCCGTTCTTGAACTAGAATTTGAGTTGGAGGAGGAGCAAGTGGAAATCAAAAGTGCACAAGCTGTTGAGGGCAGTAGTGAAGCAAACAGCTGAATTTACGGCAGTTAGTTTGCACTGCATTCCTCTGCCAACACAGGCCAGCAAATCTCGGGGCCGGACCTGAAGCTTCGCTCGCCGCATTGGCGCGCCTTCCTGCGTAACTCTGCGCAGCGGTGGTGGTGGCAGTGCCATTTCTGGGGCTGGCGTCCTGGCCATCGGGAATAGCTGCAGGGACACAAGAAAGCGCCGGAGAAACACTAGTGATCAGAACTGTCTTCATCCTCCGACGGCTCGTCTGTGGGGGGCTTGGTTTCCTGGTTGGAAGGGCCATGCTCGCGATTGACCACACGGTAGTCTCCTCTCATCCATGCAATATTGTTTTCCATGACCGCAATCTTGGGTGCCAGTGAGCTGAGAACCAAGTCCAACTTATCAAACCGCTTGGAGTTCTCTGCTTGGATTGTAGTTAACTGCTTGGTGTTTTCATTCAAGGCCTTTTCTACCGCACCGACGTGGACCTCTACTTTTTGGATCTCCCCTCCCATCTTGTTAATCTCGCTATCCATCTTGTAAATTTGCAAGCCGAGACCAAGAGACGCTAAACCCACACCCGCACTCACTTTCCAAATATATTTGAACGCCAGGTTTTCCTTTATAGTTTTATTTGCTGCATCCCAAATCTTGCCAGCATCCCCTCCGCCCTGCGCATGAATAAAGAGAAAATTGGTTTAAATAACATGTGAAATACTATTCTCGAGACGAGCAGTAGCTGCAGTTGCGTCAGTATGACTTGCCTCAAGGTTGGAAACTGCTCCGACAGGTTCGGTTTGGGCCGCTTTGGCCGCCGTAGTCAACCGGCGCCCTAGTCTCAGACTACGTCCGAGGAAATTCCTCGAGACGGATATCTGCAATAACATAGGTGGAAGGAGAATGTCTAAGGAGGGTGCGAGTGATGATCAAATAGCCGAATGGCAAAAAAAAGAGCCATCGTTAAGATCGCAGTTGTTTTTCCCGCCTCCCATCTGGCTACAGCGCAGCTGTAGCGGGAGATAAATTAAACTGGATGGAAATGCGACCAAGGAACGGCAGCAGGGGTTGAGCTTGAGTTATATTTTGTGTAATCTTACCGATTCTAAGCCGAGCACGTAAAACGAGGCTGTTGCAAGAGTCATCGAAGAGAAGCACAGTGAAATAGCAGGGGGAAAACAAAAGTCATAGGGTAGGAGTAATAGTAATAATTAAAAGAACAGAAACAAGCCTTGAAGTTGGGTACCGTTTAACCATACGCAAGCCTTGACACAAGCCTTGAAGAAAATAAAAAGTCCTGAGAAACACTGAAAAGCAGCATTCACGCAAGAAGAAGCATATAAAATTCGTTGTGTACAGAAACGAGATACTAATTAATTTGGAACACAGCGCAGAATTTGTGATGTCTTTCTGATGGAAGCAATTGACTTGAATTCCGGCAACTTTTTATATTTCTGAGCTTAGAGAAAGGCAAAATACAATGGAAAACCGCTCAGCATCATTTGAAGATATGCCTAAAAGCAAAAATCCCAGTAGACAGCGCAGCGAGTCCCCTAGGTATGTTCTTCTTTTTAATCTAACCATCTTTTCTGCATGTTGCTTGTTTAGAATAACCCTGCGCTTTTGCAGCTACCAATATAATTACTAAGATATAATTCCAAGTCTACCAATATGCTTCCATATCATACAAATCACCTCATTCAATTTATTTTCAATCAATCTTGCAGGCGTGACGACAGTCGGGAAGAGAACCCTACAAGAGGCAGGGATAGCCGCAGCCGTAGCCCCAATGCCTCTTCCAGATCCCGTTCTAGAAGCAGAGAAGATAGCAGAGATATACGAAGAAGACCAAGTAATTCTAGAAGCCGCTCTCCTTCTCGTTCCCAAAGTAGAGAACGTAGCAATGATCGACGTGGTGGCAACCGTGGAGAAGACTTGCGTTATGTACAAAATGGATCTCAGAGAAGAGGAAACAGAGAACAACGTGGAGAACCTTTTATAAAATCTTCACCACCGCCTAGAGAACGCAAACCACTGTCTACCGGCCGTGCAGGTGGCGCCTACATCCCTCCTTTCAAACTGGCACAGATGATGGCAGAGGTCGAAGATAAAGAGAGTGTAGCATACCAACGCATGACTTGGGACGCTCTCCGTAAATCCATCAACGGATTAGTCAATAAAATTAATACTGCGAATATAAAACATATCTTACCAGAGGTATTTTCTGAGAATTTAGTACGAGGGCGGGGTTTACTTTGCCGCTCTCTAATGAAATCTCAAATGGCCTCCCCTGGATTTAGCCCAGTCTACGCAGCATTAGTCGCAGTTATAAACACTAAATTTCCGGAAATAGGGGAATTGTTACTTCACAGAGTTGTTACTCAATTCAAACGGTCATTTAAAAGAAATGATAAACCTGTCTGTCTAGCTGCGTTAACATTTATCGCACATTTAATCAATCAACAAGTTGTGCATGAAGTCTTGGCGTTAGAAATTGCGTTACTACTGCTAGAAACCCCGTCTGATGATGGCGTAGAGGTCTGTTCCGAGTTTATGAAACAATGTGGCGCCATGTTGCAAGATCTGTCCCCTGCAGGTTTGACTTTTGTGTTTGACCGTTTGCGCGCTATTTTACACGAAGGCATTGGTGTGAGTACACGTACCCAATACATCATTGAGGGTTTGTATGCTGTACGCAAGGCAGGCTTTGAGAAATCTGGCCACCCAGCGGTCCCGCCAGAACTCGATTTAGTAGAAACTTCTGATCAGATTACGCATGAAATTAGTTTAGAAGATGCATTAGATCCTCAAATGGCATTAGATGTGTTTAAAGAGGACCCTGAGTTTACTCTACATGAACAAGAGTATGCTGCCATCCGTCGGGAAATTCTTGGAGATGACGATGAGGCTGAGGAAGAAAGCGGAGAAGAAAGTGGCTCTTCTGATGAAGAAGAAGCCTCTGATGAAGAAGGTGCTGGTGCTGGCCCCAGTGGGCCTAGTGGCCACAATGGTGCTATTCAAGATCACACAGGGACGGATCTTGTGAATTTACGAAGGACCATTTATTTGACTATTATGAGTGCTTTAGATTTCGAAGAAGCTGGCCATAAATTACTCAAAATGGGCATTCCAAACGGATTAGAACATGAGCTGGCTACAATGATCATCGAATGTTGTTCTCAAGAGAAAACCTTTATTAAATATTACGCTTTGCTTGCGGAAAGATTTTGCAAATTAAAGGCTGCGTACGCAGACAGTTTTGCAGATTGTTTTGTCGCGCAATACCGATTAATTCATCGTTTGGAGACCAATAAACTCAGAAACGTAGCGAAATTATTTGCTCATCTATTAGCAACTGACGGTTTGCCTTGGGCGGTCTTGACTGTTATTCGACTCACAGAGGACGATACAACCTCCTCCTCGCGTATTTTTATAAAGACTTTGTTCCAAGAATTGGCAGAAACCATGGGATTACGGTCACTTAATGCTCGGTTAGAAGATCCAGCATGCGAGCAGTGGTTTGAGGGCATATTTCCACAGGATACTCCTCGGAATATGAGATTTTCTATTAATTTCTTTACTTCAATTGGTCTTGGTGGTCTTACAGACCGTATGCGTGAAGTATTGAAAGATTTACCGAAATTAATAGCAGCACAACAAGCTGCTGCGGCAGCGGCAGCTGCTGCGGAAGCCGAGGCAAAAAAGAAGAACAAGAAACAGAGAAAAAGAAGATTGAGTTCCTCTTCCTCGTCGAGTAGTGATAGCGATTCTAGTGGTTCTGATAGAGACAGTGACAGTGAAACGTCTTCTTCGTCGTCTTCTGGTTCTGATTCTGATAGCAGTACTTCCTCTGGTACTTCTAGTGGTACTTCTAGTGGTACTTCTGGTGGCTCGGAATCTGATGATAGCCAAGGAGGTGGTCGTGGGAGAAAGAGGGATAGAAGAAGAAGATCGCCCTCATCATCTAGATCGAGGTCTAGATCACAGTCTCCAGCTGGAGAGGAGAATGCTGTTCGTAGAAGAAGGAGATCTCCTTTCTCATCAAGGTCGCCCTCTCCTCAACGCCAACGCTCAAGGCGGTAGAAATAAAAAATCCTGCCAATTTCCTCATTTATTTTCGTCTTGCACTTGTCAATCATTCATTTTCTCCTTGAATAGTAGTGTTTGAATGTAATAACGAGAGCTTTGCTAAACGAAGGGGTTACAAGAGTTAGCAAGGAAACAAATTACTTGGAAAGACTAAAAAAGCCGTCAGCGGGAAAAAATGATACCAAAACGACTATCTACATATATCTACATTTTTACTTTTTCCTTCTACGTAGACGCTGCAACATTGATAATTTCCCGTGTCTGTTGATCTCTCTCCACACCTTGCTGTGCATCATAATCAGGATCACGTGTTAATTTATCTTCTCTCCTAGCTAAATCCAATTCAACTTCTGCGAATGATTTTGAATTCTCATTAGCATGGACAGCAGCAAGTGTAGCATAATCCTCTGCTGCTTGAGAAATAAAGGCAGTTTCTCCTTGGACTACATCACGAAGGCATTTTGCAGGCGTACCGGCCCATACTTGGCCAGATTTCACTACAGTGCCAGGGACAACCAGAGCCCCCGCAGCAACAACAGATCCTTTTTGGACGTGAGCTCCATCCATGATGGTTGAACCCATTCCAACGACTGTGCAATCGTCAATAGTCGCTGCATGGATGGTAGCTCCATGTCCAATGGTGACGTCGCTACCAATTATAGTGGGGAGTGGTTTTCCTTGGGCATTATGTTTGGCAACATGAATCATGACATTATCTTGAACGTTGGTGCGCTCACCTATGCTAATGCTGTTTACGTCACCTGTAATTAGAATGTAAATTAACTAGGTTAGCTTTGGGTCGATTGGTGGGTGAAATCTGGGTCGAAAATAAATAGATAGACTCGTTTATTCTCTGATCTCTTTTCTTACCTCTGAGGACGGCCCCATACCAAATGGAGCTTCCTTTTCCAATTTTGACATCGCCAATGACGCTGGCATTGGGGGCTACAAAGACATTATCTGCAAGTTTAGGGCTTGCACCGGCATATGGTGCCAACGTCTGTGCCTTGTTTACTGCAGAAAAGATATTGAAAAGATTATTGGGAATGCAACATTTTTAGTTTTTTTTCCTCCCAGAAGAAAAATGCAGCGCACAATCAAACAATAGCATCGGATTCATCAATCCTATCCGATCAATCTTCAATCAACTTACGTGTCTCTCTATATGCTAGCCTTCCCTGCAGGGCACAACCCAAATCATCGAGCGCTTTGCCTACTCCTCGCAGCACAGCTCCCATGCCACGTTGCACTGCCGCCATCTTGAGAGTTTAATAATCGTTTTAAAGTTAATATGAATTTACTGGGTTGGCATCGAAGACGTTGGGCCGTTAAAGCCCTGAATTTCCTTTCTATAGAAATAAAAAGCCTTGCTGACTTAAGAGGCGCGTGTGCCTTCTGATCACTAATATTAGTTTTCCTCAAATAATTTCATTGCATCAAGCACGCAGCAGCGAGGGTGTGCCTATCTGCTAGTGCTTGATCACTCTGTAAACAAGATTCATAACAAGTTCATTACTTTAACTAGAACAAACTCTGCCAATAATCCTAACAAACAGAGTAATTAAAGTGTAATTTATAGCCAGACCATTTGGCTTCCTTGACAAACGTGGCACGTGCTTTTCTGAGAGAAAACTATTCAAATGGCCAGTAACATTGGAGCTCTTTATTTTATTAGTGGCCGAGGCGATGTCCTTCTACAGCGCCTTTATAGAGACGATATAGAGTAAGCTATCTTGATTTTGAATCATCTTTCTATCAAACCTTCCTTGTTCTCTGAGGATGAATTATCAATTCTCATCTTAATCTTTGCCACCCAATTTTTCACCAACCTTCTTTTACCGTTTCCACCACTGCAGCCAATCGCTAGCTACAGCGTTCCGCACGCATATCCTAAACACCCAAGACCGTGATGCAGCATCCCTTGCTCCCGTCCGTCAATTCGGCGAGCACACCTTCCTCTATCTCCGTGCATCCAACGTCTACCTCTTGGCAATCACCCGCTCCAATTCCAATGCAATGATGATTTTCCAGTTCCTTAGCCGGCTTGTAGATCTAATCCGTTCCTACTGTAATGGAGATTTCAGCGAAGATGTAGTGAAAGGTAATTTTGTCCTTATATATGAGTTATTAGACGATGTATTAGACCATGGCTATCCGCAACTCACTGACCCTACGGTAGCCAAGACATTCATCTTCCAAAAGGGCTTTGCCACAGAGGCAACACGACGAAAGCGAGCTGTAGAAGCCCAATCTGCCACATTGCAAGTCACAGGAGCAGTAGGATGGCGTAAAGATGGACTTAGATATAAGAAGAATGAAGTATACCTTGATGCAATTGAGACGGTAAATGTATTAATGAGTCCACAAGGGAACGTCCTACGAACCGACGTTCAAGGTCGGATTATGATGAAGGCATTCCTATCTGGAATGCCAGATATTAAAATTGGGTTGAATGATAAGTTAGAAGACGTTACCTTCCATCCTTGCGTCAATCTAGGTCGATGGAATGCTGAGAGAGTGGTTTCATTCGTACCACCAGACGGGGAGTTTGAATTGGCTAAATATCGATGCACAGAAGGCATAGAATTGCCGTTTAAAGCCACAGCATTAATGACAGAGCAAGGAAGGTTACGATTGGACGTTATAGTCAAAGTTAAATCCGCGTTTGATCCAAAATTATGGGCCGCGAATGTTGTTGTCGTGGTTCCGGCACCTCCCCAAACCGCACGTGCAAATTTCCAAGTTAGTGCTGGGAAAGCAAAATATGATCCCAAAAGATCAGCTCTCGTATGGAAATTAAAGAAATTTAATGGAGGCATGGAGCATACGCTCGCAGCAAATGTAGAGTTGATAGCCACCTCGAAAGAAAAGAAACCATGGGGTCGCCCGCCTTTGGCGTTGTCTTTCCAAATTCCTATGTGGACTGCCTCCGGAGTGCGTGTTCAGTTTATGAAGGTGTGGGAAAAGACGGGTTACAAAGTAGATAAGTGGGTGAGGAAGGCCACAAAGAGTGGTGATTATCAAATCCGCTTGCAGTAATCAAAAGAAATTCTTTTACCGATCTTTTACCGTATGGATGGAAAGTAAGATTTGTATGATTGTTGTTTTATTTGGTATATAAGGTTGCTGTTTACGATGTAAAAGCAAATTCAATTATTTAATATCATTATTGCTACTATTTCCAGAGAAAAAGAGAGAGAGGAGAACGAGTTTGTATGCTATCAAGTTTTGAAATTCTCTACTAACGATATGTTCAACAAGGAAGTCGAAATTGGTGCTATCATAACTGTAAGTTACTGAATTCAAGACAAAGAAGGGTAGAGCTCTTGACGACGCTTCCATTTAAACACTGCCTCAGCAGTCACCACCTCCACAGGCAACGCAGTACTATCCTCAATACGACCACTCTTTTCTTTTTCTTCCTTGTTCTCTGCCACGCCCACTCCTTCTTCTTCTTCCATCTTCTCTGATTGCACATGTACTGCAACTTTTCTCCTACTCGTCACATCCAAGATATTCATGTCGAAGAATTCCATCAACTCCTCATGGGTTAATTTCTTCAATTCCGCCACTTCTTCTTTTTGTCGGTCAAACCTTTCTACCCCATCATCAATCTCTCTCCAATCTCTAGATGCCACTTCACGCAATCTTTTGGGTCGCTCCAACTTCACTTTAGCCAATTCTTCAATTTGATTCGCTAATTCTTCCTGGGTCAATTCAGAAAGATTTTTTCGAAGCAGAGGAAGAAAGTTTTCGACTCTACTTTCAAGATAAGCCGCAGATTTCGCAGAAGATTGGATGATGAAAAGTAAATTGCGAACAGAATGAGTCCAATAGGAGGTGAAAAAAGTAAGATATCCCAGCTGCTCAACGGTACGCAATTGATGAAAAGCGGGTCTTTTCCCGATGTGTGCCACTAATTCAGTCAACGCATTGACCCTGGGAGAATCTAACCCAATCTGATAAGATACTACCACAGCAGAATTATCATTTGCAGGGTTCGGCCCAATTCTGGGTAATAACACTGGATTTCCAGGACGCAATTTTACCACGCGTGTTTCATGTGCTTGAGATCTTGTGGGTGCCCTGCTAGCACAAAGTTCTTTCAGGTCCTTTTCGATAGAATCAACCAGCTCTTCAGCTGCAGATTGAGGTAAATTCCCTGCTGAGTAGGCTTCTACGTGACAACTACTCAGTAAACGAGGTAAAAAGGCAGTCAACATTTCAGAAGTCAACGTTGGAAGCACCGCCTCATAATCAGCGACATGCCATCTTTTAGCTTCAGCAGCAACAGACAGCTCGTACAAGGCCATTTGATACGGTTGTTCAAACTTCATATTTGCATAATCTTTCTTCAGCTTTTCTTGTATAACAGCAAACCTATCTGCAGGCACCTGTTTGGCAAATGTTTTTTGCAACACCGCTCGTACCAAGTGAGGTAACCTATGATGATATCCAGAAGCTGAGATCATAATACCTTGAGACGTGGCACGCAATCCATAATGTAAACCTGCCAAATCAGCAGGGTAGGTCAGCTCTGACAACGCATCGTTGACTACCTTTGAATACAGCTGCGTTAAGACTGCGGCCGTGGGGGAGGTATATGCACAATCTGGCATTTGTAAATGGACATACAACACTGCCTTGGGGGTTTTAAACGACGATTCAGGACGGAACCAAAGACGGGAAGATGGAGTAGTACGTATGATGCTAGGGCGAGGTGCTGAAGTTTCTACTAAAGAAAAATCCGAGGGCACAAACTCGTTGGCTTTTGGCAAATGTATTTCACTTTGGAGGAGAGTAGCCAAGGAGGTTGCGTTTCCATTCTTTCCAGAACTAGCATTACCGGCACTAGTACTCCACAACTCAATCCACTTCTTAGGTAATTTCTGCAGTGAATATTCCGTCCCGTACCACTTCTCTCTCTCCGTACAATCTTCGTTGAGGCTCTTACTTGTCCACATGACTCGGGCTTTTTTCGGGGTCAGATCATCAACAACAGATCGGATAAGATCAGGATCGAATCTACTCGGCACGTTGTACATCGACAACAGCAACGTGTTGATATCATAGACATGCATGGCGTGTGCTAAGCTAGAAACGTAGTTGTACGGATCTAATTTATCCCGGTAGTCGAATTTTAATCTGGATAAAGCACGCATTTCATGATAGATCTCCTCTGCAATCCCGCCAGGTGCCTTGATCAATTCTAAATAGTGGAAGACTACATTAACAACCTCAGCAACACGTTCATGGCCTGCTTCAGTCAAGTCAATGCGAACCATAAAGAAAGAGCGGGAAGAAAACGAGGTCGAGGCTTCCCCTGCAACAAGTCCTGTAGCCCAGCCGCGCTTTTTCAGATACGCAAAAGCCGAGCCCTCCCCTTCATGTCCTAATAGATGAGATAAATAATGACTGGGAGCAGCGTCAGAATGTTGCTGCTCAGAGACTGTGTCCCACTGCAACTCGATGCTGTGGCCATCTCTTTCCGGGACCACTTTGATTAATATGCCTGTTTCTTCTTCTGTGACAGCTTCTTCACTAAATTTCGCTGGTTTTAAGCCACGATCAACCACTTCCGCAAAATTAGAGCGGACAAGCTCTTCCAGCTCATCTAAAGAGTGTCTTCCAAGCACCGCCAGCCGCATCAAAGAAGCGGAATAGTGCTGGTCGTAAAAAGTCTTGACAGCTTGGTGAGGGGACAACCCCTTGGATTCAGGTTCATTAATCAATGTATCGATATTTCCCGTAGAAAATCTGGAAATAGGGTGAGTAGAATTTGCAGTAGACCTCCATAACTGTAATTTCTTCCAAGCGTCACTGTTGAGATTTTTGCCATGTTCAGAGTCAACGGCATTTGCTTCACGAGCGACGCCATCCTCTGAGATCAAGGGACATATGAAGAATTGAGCAAAGCGGTCTAACGATTCAGGGAGGGCATCATAGGCACAATCAAAGTGGTACTGGGTGCTTTCATTGCTGTAATCAAAAAGTAAATAAAAATGAGGTTTTTAGGTTGGTTTCTTGCAATACAAGGAGAGAGTCCGTAACGCTATATACTAAAGCGTCAAAAAATAAAGAGAACACTGTCGAGGCTTTTATATCTTCCTAAATGTTCATGCAGTCTGCCAGCAGTGCACAATTCTGCTTACCTGGTATAAGCATTGGTTTTACCGCCATGGTCACTAATAAATTTCGAATAAGCATCTTCTTCAGGGTACTTTTTTGAGGAATAGAACAGCATGTGCTCTGTGAAATGAGCTAAACCAGGAAACTCTGTCGGGTCGGACATTGAGCCTACTCTGACATCACATGCTGCCGCTGCCTTGTCCGCCTCGGGATCTGAAATAAGCAGAGCTTGAATGCCGTTGTCGAGTTTGATCAAGCGGTAAGCATATTCATCTACAGCAGGGATCTCAAAGGGAGGAGGGTCTGAACTCATTTTGAGAAAACTTAACGTGGCAATTTTCTGTTTTGTTGGAAATGGATGGCCAAGGAGGAGGGACCGCAGAATGGGAGGTTTTTGTTTAATCAAAGATGAATGTCCAAGGAAGATGGCAGTGATCAACACGACCAACGCAGGGAAGAGTTGCTTACGCGGCACAAAAATGGTGAAAATTAGATCTGCTGATAGGTTTTGCAATGAAAGAAAATGAAACGAGAGCAGCATTTTGTATGGTGGCAAGTTTGCCCTCTTCTCACAGAGGTTCCTTACAAATTCCCCAAAATCCCAGAAACTTCAATTTGGCGAAGTGGGGCTTAAAGGAGGCCTTAACTGCGCTGTGTACAATCGGCAAATTCATGTGCTGCTATAAAAGTTAAACGAGCCAAAGCTATGATTTTTTCCCCGTGCCATGCTAAAAGTTCGATAAATTTCAAAACTATTTCCGTGTCAGCAGTTATTGCTGGAATTTTATCTTATCTTATCGCATTTATGCAGACGTACTGCGTCTAATGTTTGATTAAGTAACGCTTTACAGCCATACGTCCTCGCGTATGCGTGATAATTGCAGATAAATTACGCACAGATTTCCCTGCTGTATTCCCCCTCGTCAGCTCCTGGCTCTCTTCAATCTGCCCTGCCTATGCTCTTTGGTCGGAAGATCGCATTGAGGGGAGGAATGATAAACTATGACGCAGGCTTACCTAAGGGGGTTGGTTTACTTAATCATTATTTACACAAGCAAGCACCTTACAAGACTATTCATGAGGAAAAACGACACCGTCTGCAAAACACCAAAGCCTTTGCTGCAGCAAGTAAACATCCATTATCTGACAATTCCCTACTTAAAAAATCATCTTATTATAATTGTATGAACTATTAAACCCCAGAAAAAAAGAGGACATAACAGCAAAAAGTTCCTGAAATACTTAATTGTTCAACTTCTTATCTTTAGAACGACTTGTCAGAGGCAGAGGAGGACAATCCAATCACAGAAGCCGCAGCGGTCGCAGCCCAGACACCAACAACAGTCTGCAAATATCTCCCACCAGCTCCATCAGCCAAAATAGGTCCCAAAACGGCCAAATGACCAGCAGAAGCAAGTAATAAACCAACATTTAATGCACGGGACGTAGGCTCTGCCATCTCGTCATTATCCGCCTTTTCTTTTAAAACATAAGTCATAGAAGGAAGTACAGACAGAAGTACACCACCCACATTACGCCAAATAAAGGTAGAATCACGTCCCTTCAAGGCATAGCCCATGACGTTGCTCAGAGTCCAGGCAGGGTTGAAGACGTAAGCCACACCGGCTCCGAAGAAAAGAGGAGTTAAAGCAGCGTAGATGGCGGTAGTAGGTTTGAAACCACGACGGAAGGTACACAAGTTTTTGACAGCGTCAAAGGCGTTGGAAATACGAGTGCCTAAGCGCTTGCGGCCACGTTCGGTGGAGAGCATTCGTGCGGCAGGGACACCGAGGGTAAGGGCAGCAGCAGCAGCTCCAGTACCAAAACCATTGTTGGTGAGGTCGTTCCTGTGCTTCAAGTGGATACCCAAAGCAGTGACAGCCATGGCAATAAGACCAGTCTGAAGATGTTCAGCGGTGTGAGTTTCGAGCTCACCTCGGTCAGCCATACCTTTGAGCGTCCAGGCAGTGGAGGCGCTGCCGAGTAAACCGGCGGCAAGTAAGCCCATCAAGTGGTCTTGTTCGATGTTTGTAGGCATAGCAGCGGTGCCGAGGATGTACTCGGTAGATGATTGGGGTTGAATCAACAAAGGGATGGATAAAGCAAGGTGGGCGAGAGACATCGCGCCAAAGCCTACTGATGCATTCTCATCCTCGTTGTTGGGGGCCGGGCCTGCGAAATCGATGAAAGATATATATCATATAATGCGTTAGAGGAGGAGCACGGGGTCAAAAGCAACGAAAATGGCATCAAATTAATATTGCTGTCGAAATTTCGTCTTACCTCCGTATGTGGCGCCGTAAGGCCTTGGGGGAGGGGGGACTGATGGGACTGACATGATTTTGGTAACAGTGGCTTTATATTGCTAAGAAGTTGATTAATGATGAAGACCAACGCGTTTGGGAAGCTCTTCTTGAGCCCTGGACGAGATCCAAGGTGCTAGGATACTAACTTCTTCTCAGCTTCAGGCTGGCTAGGTGACTCCTTGCCTGCCCAGTGTCGGGGAATTTGGCTTCAATGTAACTTTACATGCATTAATATATTCAGCTTCATATACAAAATTAATTAATAAGCAATGGGAGAGACTTTGCATAAATTTCAGCTAGTTTATTCAGGGGTCTTCAAACCGCTCCCGGTCCCCAAAGACACTTTCTTCATTTCTCAATCTCAATCTAATTTATAAATCTTAAAGTTCTTCCAGTACGCTTCTTGTTTTGTATCTGGCGCCCATGTTTTATCACTGCCACCAAACCACGTGGCAAATACCAGACCCGCAATATCTAAGTCTGGTTTTGCTGCAGTGCGGTATACGACTTTCTCGTACAGAATTTTTGTCTCCCCATCAACATCGACTTGTAATAAACCATTCTTAGTGCCAATATCATTCATACGGACTACAAAGCAAGAAAAAAAGAATAAAAGAGAGAGAGACTTTAAAGAAGTATTGAAAAACAAGTTTCAGGTGAAAATTGTCGTAAAGAAGGGTGGTCTTTTCTTACCAGTCAGGGCGATGCGATTCCACTCTCCACGTTTAAAGGTAAATGCTCCACGTAAAAATGAGGTTCCAGCTCTAGGATCGCATACTGTGGGAGCGTCACAAAAATCTGAAGCTTGCAATCTGTCATCGACGTACAGATAGGCCTCGCCCTGTCCGTCAGCCCGCCACATCATTCGTACTGCAAGTCGAACGAATAAAGAAGGAAATGAGGGAGATCTTACGATATAAATCGATAGAACAGTCCTACTAAATGGCAATCAAGATCCGCTCCTTTTTTTCTAATTACCTGACCAGCAATGTTTTTTCCCGGCGTCAGCGCCTCCACTACACCCAATATCTCCACCCAGGAACCCTGGTAACTTTCCACCCTTTTTCCAAGTGAAGTCGGTAGGAAAATAGACTTCATATTCAAGACGAGCTGCTTCTCCAATGCTGGATTCTCTCTTTTCAGGCCAAGCGTAGAAGAGGGCACCTCCGCCGCACGCTTGCTTAGGAGACCAGCATCCCTGCAAAATAAGTAAAAAGGCCATGAAGTACCTATATATTAGGACAATAGTGCAGGATTATGTAATATACGCTATGCACTTACTTTTTTGTAGCTAGTTTTGATGACCGTATCATTGGAAAGTCCAGTAGGATCAAGAATAACGACTTTGTTGTTTGCTTTGTTTACTGTTTTCACTTCGCCAGCAAACCCACGTTTCAGCTGATGATCACCTGCAGTGAGCTTACCCTGCCAGAACAAATTTCCAGAAACTGGGGAAAAGTGATTGGAGGAAGAAGAAGCAGAGGAGGTAGGGGGTTTGGTCACTTTTTGTTTTGGCGGTGGTGGAGAAGGAGGGGGTTTAATTCTTTTTATAAAACCCGAAACATGGTCTTTGCTGCTAACTGATCTCCACCCTTCTGCTGCTCTAGGATAGCACATTTTAAGGACACGAGACCACGCCCAAGCTTCACAGCCTTCTAGGAATGAACACCGGGCACAGCAAGCTGCCGCTGCAAATTGATTAAGGAACGGAAATGGAAAGTTAGAGCACTATATATACCAACCCTTTTCAACTTAGTTGATAATTTCTTTTACTAAAGCGAGATTAGTAATTAAACAATTTTAAGGAAGAATCCTTTTGACATACGATTAGGGATATCTTTGATGCGTTTTGGTCCATAAGGCAAATGACCTCCATGGAGGGTCACATTGCGCTTTATCGTGCACTTGGGAGTGACAGAAGATACTACATTCTGTAGCAAACGTCTATGATATTCATCGGAAGTTTTTTCAAGGCCTAGTTCACGGAGTGTGAATGGAAGCGTCGTGTTTGAGGCTCCGTTGAAGCTGTTTGAAGACGGGCCAGGAGCAGTGGCACCATGTATGTCTTTGTGCCCTTGGTCCTTGTTGGAGATAGTGACCAATTTCTCTTTTGAATGGCGTTTACGGAGCTCTGTAGGTATAAATAAGAAATGATGAAAATGGTCGAAGATTAGGCGCGGTCAAACGTTCTTCTCTTTTCTTGGTCAACCACTTCGAAAGTTTACTTTTTGAAATTTGGGCAACAGATACAGCGACTATCCGGTAAATCGCCCCAACCCACCGCTTTCTGATTGCTCTTACCTTGAAGCTTTTCATTATAAACCGGTTTCCCTTGTACGCTAGCAACAAGCGTCCCGAAGCAAAGCAAAGTGAAAACCAAGGCAAGACCCCGAGCGGCGGGCCGACAGGCAACGCCTACAATAGGTGTGAACACCATTTTCAAGATCAAATTGACGTTAAGTATGTTCTTAAACGTCCTTATATGATACTAATTACGATAATTAGTATAATTTAAAAAGAATAGAGGTTTAATGAATTTATATATGGTTGTTTCTTACATCTCCCCTTCTCGGATGCACAAAAAAAAAATACCCTCCTGGCTGGCTGGTTTGCTGCTTTCCCTATGCTCATTTTTTGTATCTCTGTTACGTTACAATTGAGGTATCTATTCAATCAAAGTCAACTACAAAATCATCATCTTTCTGAGGAGCATGCGGTGGCTGTTCTGTCACCATCACAGCTTGGTCAGGATGCAAACTGAGAGTGGTATCAGCCGCCACAGGCTGCTCTTCATTCTTTACCACTCCCTCCGCCCCTGTTGCCGCCGATGCACCTTGCGCTTTAACGATATTGAACCGCGAGAGTAACTGCGGAATGGCAGATATGACTGGTCCGTACCGTTGCATGTGATCGTATATCTCAAATAACGGTACTGCCACCAATCTATAATTTTTAGGCACAGCCAAGAAACATTTTTCTGGTAATTGTACTAAATACAACCTTCTGATCTCCTTTGGTCGCTCAATATGGGCGGGGCAGTACGGGTACATGATGTTTTCGAAATTTGGGCGGTAGTAAGTGCCTAGAACTTCGCCTATGCGCCATTCTGGCTTCAAGTGTTCTGCTTCGGGGGCTAGGGTAGTCATCATTTTCCGCTGCAAGCCTTCAACCTCTGTAGATAAAGAAAAGAAGAGAAGAGGGGTGACGATAACGTGAGGAACAGTATTAGCTATTAAATTCTGCACGCTTGGACTTTAGAACACACCTCCTTCTCCCGGACGGAGACGGCCGCCTGGTAATTTGAAAAAAGTGCTGCCAATTTGAAGAAGTAAGATGTGAGGATGGCCATGCTGATATACTACAAGCACTGCATCAACAGATTTACGCACACCTTCCTGGGCATACCTGTAGCAGGAAAGGGGGGAAGGGTGAGTGGATGAGACGGGGATGGAAAATATATTAAGATGTATTCTTTTCTTACTTTTCCCTGAGGCGTTCCATTCTTTGAATAACGGAAGAGTCCTTTTCAATTTTTGGCTGTTTTGTGCCGAAAGAATAATTGGTGATGGGGTAGATGGTGAGTGAGCTCATCATTTTAAGTAATCTCTGGAAAATTTTCGAGGTGGACTAATCGCGCCCTTGATGGCTCTATAGTATACAATTATTTATGCTCGCGAATTAATTGTGTCATCAGTGCTGGTTTCATTGAATTTCAGGCAAAACTTAAAACCTGAACACGATTTTTCTTTTTTGTGTTTGACTAAAATAAAAACCTTGTCTCTAGCCGATTCTGTCTATAAAATTTACATTGACCTGTTTAAAACAACTTGCCAACATGGTGGCTGTGAAGGCAGAAGCAATGGAGACCTTGACAACGGTGAGAACACTCCCCTTGCATGATCTTGTGAGTGCTCATGGGCTAGATTATATCCAGTTTTCTAGACCTTTCTAACACTTGCATCTACTTCTTGCAGAGAATTAAAGAGCTAGAGGTGGTTAGTGATGACGACGAAGAGAATGATGTTCCTTCCACTTCTGATCAAAATAATTTCTCGGCGAACGCTGCTGATTACAACAGCGGTGAGCCTGAAGAACCTACCTACAGAGTAGCTTGGGACAGCAGCCAATCCCGCTTAAAGAACAAAACTTTACATCAGAAAACAATCCCCCCCTCTTCGCTAGGTACAAAGGCAGAAGAGCTCAAGGAACAAGGCAATGCAGCATACAAGACCGGAGATGACACCACAGCTTTACACTTCTACCAACAAGCCCTCCAGCACTGCCCTAGCAACAACAACAATTATCTCATGCACTTACAAGCAACCTTGCATAGCAACATATCTGCTGTATATCTACGCCTTAATCGCCCTTCTGATGCTATGTCCGCTGCTAAACAAGCACACACTCTCCGCCCAGACTGGACGCGTCCTCTCCATCGCATGGCAGAAGCTTGTTTACTATCTGGAAATTACATCAAAGCTGTGCAGGCATGCCAAAAAGGGGAAATTCTCTGCCGAGATTATAGAAATTCAGAGGGACATACTGAGTTTACACCCGTACTTGATAGGATCGCTTTAAGAGCAGCTGCCTCAAATGGTGATACTACTAATTTTGTTGGATTTACTGGAAGGCAGTTGGAAGTACGTAGCGCTGGTGATGAAGCATGGTTGGGCCGTCCTGCGCCACATATTCTTGAATTGGATGGCCCATTAGATGAAGACACAGCGTTGCCTTCAGACGATCTTTCTTTACCCACCGCAACGAAAAACAAAGACAACAGCAGTTGTACAACTAAAGCGCTGCCTTCATCAACTCCCACAGGTAACGGTCTTTCTAATAGTATTGCTACTAGTAATACCAATGGTATCAGTGCACGTGCTGATTCACTAGCCACTTTCCACCACAAGAACAGCAACGATGTTAGAAACCGCCAAAGATTAAATCGAACAAGTTTTCGATGTATCCAAGAAGCGATCTCCGCAGCAAACGATGGAGATCGAATTTTGTTATTAAAGGGAGTCCACAACGGCATGGGTCAATCTGTCAATATAAATAAAAGGGTATTAATCCAGGGACAAGGGGATCTCGGGGAGACGGTCATTGATCAAAGAGCAAATTGTCCTACTTTCCGCATAACGAGAGGTGGTGTGGTGATACGTAACCTTGACATCGACCATACAGGGTTTCGAGAATCGCTGTTAATCGAAGGCAAGTCGTCAGTGACTCCATTAATTGAGAATTGTATTTTGAAGTGTAGTGGCGATGATGTGGTCAACACAGCAGGCACCGCAGCACCTTTCTTCCGTCGCTGTGTTATCACAGCGAAAAAATGCGGAATACGCGCTTTTGAAAAATCACATACTACTTTAGAAAGCTGTATCATAGAGAAGTGTGGCGAACAGGCATTAAAGGCAATGGAAAGTTCAGCAATCGATGCGACGCTTTGCACGCTTCGTGATTGTGAAGAAGACGGGGTAGTCGTTATGGACACCGCTACCGTCTCTTTACTCGCATGTACCATCCAAAAAAATAAAGGTCCAGGCGTGGATTGCAGTGGAGAGGGAAAGCTTGAAGTACGAGGAGGTGAAGTTTCCAAAAATGATGGGGGCGGTATTTTTCTTTGGGACGCTTCCGTTGCGAGTTTAGATGGAGCTAGGGTCGATGGTGGTAAGTGCCCAGTGATATTAACAGATGAAAATGGGCGTGTCAATGCAACGTCCTGCGTGCTTAAAGGCATGGTGCATGCTTCAGACGACGCTTGGCAAGGAATATTACGAGTCGACAAAGGGGGCCGTGATCATGGCGGCAAAGTAGTTGAAAATATTCTAAAAAATAAGTTGGTGGATCCAGATGGCCCAACAGATTTGCCTGATGAAGAAGGACCATTCAGATTCATCCCTAATAAATATACAAGGAAACAATGAGGCATCATAGTATAGTATATTAATAGTTGGAGCATCTAATCTAAAAGTTTTGTTGTTGTCCATTATCATGATGCGTACTTTCTTCCCCTCTTTATTGAACTGTTCTTCTTCTTCTTCTTTAACTCCATTCTAACTGATGGTATGATTGCTGTCATTTACCGATGTGCAAAAGGGTTAACGAAAAAAAAACGTATAATATTGTATCGTAAATGTTGTACGACAGGGAAATAAACAAATATTATGTTCAGTTAAGGGCTATAAACAACTTTTCATTGCTATATAGTATTATGGATATATAGTTTATTTATATTCTATCTATGACACTGATAGATATTATATTATTATCTCCTGGCGGCGCTCCCATTCGCATTAAAAGAAGTTCGTAGTAAGCCTCTTTCATTATCAATCATCACTTCACCACTGCCACCACCCCCTTGATCAGGAGGATTATACGCAAACTGTGCTGAATTCACTACATCTCCTGCTGCAAGAACTGGGGCATACTGTCCTCGACTCGCACTGCCATCCGCTCTTTTCCCGGTGCCACCGCTCGAAGTATTCTTCGCGGAACTGCCTACACCAAGCAATTCACCTAATTCTCGCAATACTAACCCAGATAAAAGCAACCCGGCACATAAACCAGCGCCGTACAACATCATAAAGACATTATCAAACCCTCCAGGCAACTCGGAGATGTACCCAGTCACCATTGGGCCGAGCGCTGCCCCTATAGAGCCCATCCCATCGATGATAGCAGTCACAGTAGCAAGGGCCTTTTCATTACCACCTACAGTAGAAGAACTACCCAAATCCGCAGAGACAGCGGTGGTTATTAACGCATAAGGGCCATTGACAAAGAAACCTGCCGCCATCATTAAACTAATATTTAAAGTGAATGACATGGCGCCGTAGGCTCTATACAGCCATAAAGTAGGGATAGCAAGGTAGACAAAGGAGCAAGACACGATTGCAGGAGAATTTGACGCATCGGAAAAGTAACCAGCAAGAACTCCACCGAGCACACCACCCACATCGAATAAAATCGAGAGATTCCCTGCTTGTGTTGGTGTCAGGTGTTCACCGCCGACTTCTGTACTATTGATGTAGTACGGGAGCCAATATAAGAACGTATATGCTGTTAATTTTGCAAAGAATAAGGTAAATGCGTACACAGCAACGCCTGGAATACACCACGCAGCAAGGAAGGATACTGAACCTCGACCATGCCCTCCTCGTCCTCGTACCCGTCCTGCTGAAGGTCCAGCACCAGCAGCAGTGGAAGATGGACTAAGGCCTCCTAACAAAGCCTCCGTATCTTCATAGTACTCCTCATCTTCAGATCCTTCCACAGAATCCCTTTTTTCATTCATAATCACCAGGGTCGAACCCATCGCCATCATCCCATGGCGGCCTTTGGGTGGGTGAAGGTAATGGTGAGCTTCCATAGATGCAGCAACGCGGGCAGGCACCATGCCACCACGCTCTTCAGCTAATTGAGCAACTTTGCGTTCTAATAAAGCACGTTCTGAGTCCGACATACCATCAGGACTGGGAACTGCTATTCCTCCACCGCCCATGCTTCTCTCGCCACCGCCCGGGGTACCGACATAACTTCCAGCTAAAGAGCCTAATGCAGAGCCACTTTGAGGTAAAAACCCAATATCTTGTGGCTCTACTACTAAAAATAAGAAAATTAATACCCCGACAGCAATCATGAGCACTCCAGGAACGACAAAGGACCATCCCCACCCATATTTGAGCATCGAGGCGGCAAGCAGTGACCCAATAATATTGCCAATCGACGTATGTGCGTTCCATACCCCCATGATAAGGCCTCTTTTGCCCTGTCCAAACCAATTCGCCATGACACTGACGACACTAGGCCATCCTGTCGCTTGTAGAAGTCCTCCAATGACCTGTACGACGACAAAGTATCCCATAGTGTGAATATTCCAAAAATATGCGGCGCCAAAAAGTGCAACACAGGTGCCGCTGCCAAGCATACCTCCGGTTAAGAAATGGCGGAGATCGACACGGTCGCCTAAATGGCCACTGACAAACATACCCAAGGCGTAAGAACCGAGAAAAGCCAAATCTAAGTCGCCTAGCAAAGATTTTCCTATCTTAGCATTGTTGAACGGCGCCCAGCCTGGGTCATCACCACCACCGCCACCACTGTGATTGCCGTGTTTTTTAGCCAATAGACTCCTTCTCCTGACAGCTTCTAACCCAGCTGTGGTGGCTTCGGAACTACTCGCAGCCCAGACAGTCCATTCTAAAGCATTCGGCGTTTCAACAGTTTGTTCAATGCCTTCTACTAAGAGCAATCTGCGGCGGCGGTGGCCTCCAACACTAACGGAAGCATCATTCGACCCTGCATCTCCGTGAAGAACACTCTTCACAATAGACGGTGGTTTTCTAGACGCATGATACGCAGCGTAACACAAGAAAGTAAGTACTAAAACCAACATCCTATTAGCTCTTAAAGAGAGACCACGCCCGCCACGACTGCAGCTTTCCAGCACTCGATGGCCGATTGGAGCGTTATAAACCCAGGGCTGCTCCATTCCGTCTGTATTTGTATTATTACCAGATAAAGAAGCTAAGAATGCACGGCGTTTGAGATCTTGTTGGGATTCTGTGCGTAGTGGTTCGGTGTCCCCCGTTCTGAGATCAGTGACCGTGGGGTTAAAATTAACGTGGTGGTGGTGAAGTTGAGATTCTAATCGGTGTTGTAGTAATTGTTGAGTGCCGAGCTTTAAACCTGATCTCTCCCCTCGCCGCTGTAGGTTGTTGCGCTCTTGGATACCAGGAAGCGCGGCAGGCTGCGGGGCTTCTACGTTGAATGTTGCCCGTTGAGAAGAAGATGAGGGCTGGTCGCTGTTGCTACGGAGATGAGCGGCAAGGGGAAGCAGGGGAGGGTCGTTATCAGGGCCCGCCAGTTTTATCGCCTGTGCGGAAATAGTGCCTCACAGAAGGCAGGAAGACTTTGCTAGACGGGTGCCGTCTTTGTGCCTTTAAGCGCTCTGCAATAAAGAATACACATCTTAGTTTAATGAGCAAGACATGAACAAGTAAAATGCGTGCCTTGGCGGAGCACGAATTAATGGGCGATACGAGTTCAAATTGTTAATCTCCGACATGAAATTTGTTTCGAAAACAGGCGTGGCACTCACATCTTCGCTGCAAAGATTACCTATTTTTATTAAGATGATATTTATACAAGGCTTATTCACCCTTTCAACGAGAATTTACTTATAATGCATACATAAATTTCTACTTTACATTCTTGAAACGTAGAAAAGAGGCATCTTAAGATGCTGCCAGCATTTACATTACTACAGTGGGCCCACATCAAAGGCGCCATCGGCGGCATGGCTACCAATGCTGTTCTGAAGATCTTTTGAAGACTGACTGCGTTTACTGATCACTATATTATAGGGAAATTGGCTTTAAACTTGTGTTACATGGTGTCACGTTTGCATAGATTGATAGTTATAAAACAAAACAAAACAAAGCAATTTCATTCTGTCGTCCTAGACACCACGGCAGGCTCGGAAGAGGCCTCCAATAGCTGTTTGTATAGCGACAAAGGGAGCAAGGATGATTTGCTTGACTCCTTGAACAACAGAACCCATGCTTACGAGTGAGAAGGCGGGGCTTGAATCCTTAAACTAGGCTTTAAAAGATGGCTGCTCTACAAAAGAACAACGCTTTACAACTTTCTGCAGAAGTAAGGGGCAGATGAGAGAGCTTGGTTTTGGAAGCTTGCAGGTGTGCAAATAAATCGTTATTATGTCTCTTAGAGGAGTGCAAAGCCTCTTATAAAGGCAAATGCGAGACAACGAGAGCTAGCCGCGCGGTTTAAAGAACCTTTCCTGAAGGTTGTCGACTAGGCTGACTAGGCAGTTTTTTTTTGGCTTTCCATGCGCGTTCAGCAGCAAAATTGCCTTGGAGGTGTGTGTTTCTTTAGTTATTACTTTAAATTCAATAAATTTACCATATAATGAGCAACGGAAACGTCATGGCAATGGAGAATGACACTAGACAGTGGGAGGGTGACCGAGAGTGGCAAGGAGGTGAAAGTGGAGTTCACGACGTTCCTACAAGCATGAAAAGCAAAGAACGGGGTAGTCAAAGATACCCTACAAAGGAAATTGAAGAGAATGTCGTTTCCAAGGTGCAATCTCATTCAATTGGGACACCTACTGGCAAATCTGAGCATCGCAGCATCGGTGAGAAACTCTATCCAAGAAAGAACATAAAATGAATTCTTTAAATTTTATAACTAAAATTTCTTCAAATTCATTGCAGATGTTCGTCATATGACTGGTAACGAAATCAGCCCTGCCCACGAGGAACCCCAAGGCGAACTTGGATATGCTTTCCATACAAAATTAAGGGCTCCAGCGCACCGCTCGTCGGATGCTGCAGGCCCAGAGACTTTTGGGAAGAAATACATGCCTTTTGCAGCAGGTAAGAAGCCAAAATTAGTCGATTTGTCGAGTACTCTCTATTGAAATAGTGATCTTGGCTACGTCAAGCTTAACAACCCTTTTCCCCCTTCTCTTTCAGGTTTTGCCCATATGGCTTCCGAAGCTCCTGTCTACCGTACATCCCGTCTTCACATGATCAACCCCACTGCTGCTGTTTCCGATGACATCAGTTTCTACTACACTCTCGATAGTGGCAGGGTATCTCCTGCAGCGGTGGCTGCGAACCCCGAGACCAGTGCAGAGTTTGTCCGCAATACCTCGACTCAATCTCACGGTGGCATGTTCCGCCGTTTGATGAAGCCTATCCAGTAAATGAATCATGCCATATAGAGCACAGTTGATTTATCGTTGATTGTTTAAACTCAATTTGGAAGCCCAACATAAATGCTACATCATCGGCGCAGCAGCAAGGAACGGCGCCTTGAGGACGATAAAAGAAAAAAGTTAAAAACCTGGCATTTTTGAGGTTGTTAGCGAATGTTTTGCTGTTTGAATTTGAACTTATCTTTGTCAATGCGCGCTTTTATGTGTAATTAATGGTAGAGTAGAAGCAAGAAAGGAATTGCTGCAATAATTTAAACAAATCAAACGCACGATGGCCGATCTTCAGGTCTTCCTGGAGGAGGACTTTGATCCTAAAGCATACATAAATGCAGCATGTGCTAATAAACCCGCCGATAAAGCTTTGGATAGGTACGCTTGAGCAACAATGATCACTTAAGTTTCACTTGCTCTTAAACATATATAAGATATTATCAATTCCTATCAATTTCTAAAGCTATCAAATCCAATTTTCCACACTACAGATATCTAGCTGAATTGGAGATGAAGCTTCATTTAGGCTCTGACGATATCGGTCTCTATCTTGAAGATCAGTCCACCCGAGCCACTCAACGCATTCCCGTGGCTGCAAGGGAACTGGCCAGAATCCGCGAAGACGCTCAAAGCGTCCGTGCGTCTGTCGCTACCGCCCTCAGTAAAATCCAAGAAACTAACAAGCCTACAACATCCTCCTCAACTGCAGCAACGTTGGCTGCCCTTGAAGAAATTGACGACGTGAAACGAAAAATGGAGTCTGCTTGCAACACATTGAAGGAAGCAGCTGGCCTCTCCACTTTATTCAGCTTAGTTGATGATTTATTCACTTCTGGGGATCTTTCTCGTGCAGCAGATGCTTTAGCTGGTATACGAAGAGGTCTTGTTGTTGTTGCAGACTCAGTTCCCGAGTTCCGAGATGGCCGAGCTCGATTAGCTCGCCTCGAAGACCGTTTCTCCGCTGCTGCTGAAGCCCCTTTAGCTGCAGCATTGACAAATCAACGTGGTGATGAAGCATCCTCTCTAGCAAATATGCTATCTACAATGGATAGATCAGATCAAGTGGTATCTGCCTATATCACAGCCCGCTGTGCCCCGCTGTGGTCCTTATGGGAAGGCTACACAGCAGGCACTCCCTTTGTACCCTGGCTCGCGACGTTTTATGATCAAGTCTTGCGTTCTGTTGCTGTAGAATGTGAATGGTGCAGAACCTCTCTACCTGATTATTATCCTCACCTTGTGATCAATCTGTTTTCTTCGTTTTTCTCATCAACTGATCAACCATACAGAGCGAGATTGGCGGGTGCGTTAACAGGTGCACAGGGATCCTTGTTACCGTTGGAACATCTGGAACAAGCTGCCTCTGCGGTAAATGATTTTGTGAATAATTTACGAAGAGAACTGATCGATGCTGGTGCATGGTGTAGCAGTGGTGGGGAGAGCAATGGCAATGCGGTTGATGATACGAAACAACAAGAACAAGAACATATTCAAGGGTGCTGGCAAGTGCTTGATATAATAGTAGCCCCTGTTGAAGGTGCAATTTCACAGTATCATGATAAAGAAGTACACTATTTAACTGCTGAGATGCCACGGCTACTGGCTCCGGTAAGGGAACTGGTCGCTGCTGCGTCCTCCTCTTCTGCTTCGGCCGCTGCGGCTGCAGGAAAACTTTTGTCGTTGCATGCTGTGTTGGGTGGCACCTTGGATGCAGCATTTGGTGCTGCGACTGCAGCTGTAGCTCGGTGTGTACGATTAACCGGTGGCACTTCCCTACCGACACTTTCAAGAGTACTGGATCGGGTAGTACAGCAATATATTTCAGCAGTACAATCCATTATTACAAACGCCTTTAATGGTATTGGTAGTACAAATCTTGGTAGTACAAGTCCTTCAAAGACACCTGGTGGAGCTGTTCCTTCTGTTGGTGCGACTGGAAGCGGGTCCAGTGCAGCAGCTATTCCCGAGGCAGTGCTGCCTTTACTCTTGGTAGTGTTAAAAATGCAACGACGATTGGACGAGTGTACTGCTGAGATTGTTCAGGCGGTTTCTACCGCAATAACTGAAGTATTACAAGGGGCACTGCCTGCAGATATCCCTGCAAGTGAACCTGTACCTCTTTCAGCGTTAAGATTGCAGACACAATCTGGTTTACGACGGCAGCTAACAACATTTGCAGCAGCCACCGCTGCCGCTGCGGAACGTGCTTCATCAGATTCAACGTATTCCGTTACCTCGACGTTCCTCACTGCTGCAGACTCTGCCATGGCAGATTTAGCTCTGGCTGTAGATGCATTAGCTGAGCGTGCGTTATGTGCACGTGTTGCTGGTCATTTTGCAACTGTGCCTGCTTTGCCTGAATGGCACGCGAAGCCAGCAACTTCCGTCCAGCTTCCTTCGTTTACTCCATACCCTCTCCCATATATTACTGCTGCTGGAGAGTATCTGATGATGTTGCCTCAAGTACTGGAGTCTGCATTATCTACTGAGGAAACTGCAGCGGTAGTACGCGAAGATGAACGGGGTGCTGATGTTAACGCAGAGCATGAAGAGCACGAGGAAGACTCAACCGAAGCAGCTGAACTCGTTGCGGAGTGGGTGGATCGTGCAGCTCTAGCTTCTTGTCAACTTTACCTAAATGAATTAAAGAAATTAAAGGGGTTATCTCCTCAAGGAGCAGGACAGCTAGCAGCTGATATTGAATATTTCAGCAACGTGCTGAGTACGCTGGGCTTGGCTGTGCCGTCAGGACTGGCAGCGTGGCAAGCGGCGCTTGTTGCGCCGGATACTGTCGCGTTGGAAGGGTTGAAAGGGTTGGCTGCCGGGGAAGGTGGCACTGATGAAGCGAAGATTGCTGTCGATATCGTAACAAAATTAAGAGCAATGGAATTGAGTGGCAATGGTGGGAGAACGTAGATAGATAGATAGTAAGAAGAAGAGGAAACCCGCTCTTTGCATCAATTGCTGAGGTAATCACTGGGCTTGTTGCTGCCGCTGCCGTTGCCATTGCCGTTCCCGCTCTCGTCCTTGTCCTTGTCCCTGTCCTTGCCTTTACCAGGCCTGGCAGTGGATCCGCTGCAGTATCAAGGAAGAAAGGGGTGGGGGAAATAGTTTTCGTCCTCTTGGAAAAAGCTGGGAAACTCGAGTTCCTTCAGTGAAATAGTGATATATACTATACATCTGAGGAAACTCTATGCCGCGTGGGGAGACTGCACTAGGCGACTTGCTGTTTCCCAAGAATCGATCAAGCTGCTGATCATGATCATAAAGACAAAAGACGGGGTTTTCATACCCACAGCCCTTCACGGACCCTGTAGGTATTTTATATAGCCCGTAGTGGCTCCAGCAGGCTTGTCTTTGTCCCTGCCAGCGCGAGAATTCACCTGCAGCAGGGGCAGCTGCCGACGGTCGCTGCAGCTGCCCCTGCTGCGCCCTGCTGGGCAGCCCGCTTATGGATTCTCAGCTCCCGTCTCTTTAAAACCCTTTCGTAGCTCACTACAGTGTGCTCTCGACCCTCGAGGTTCTCCTCGCAGCGTGCTGAACACCTAGCTCTACCCGGGGAACTTTTTTTCCCCAGCACCGCCGAGCGTCGCCGCATGGTCGACACCAAGGAGCCACGCGTCCTGTTTGATGAAAGCGCAGGTCAAAATTTACTCCATCGCCGAGGGAAGCATCATCTGTTGCCTCCTCGAGCTCTGCCCCGTCGGTTTGTCATTAAGACCTTTGGCGTCACCTGGCAGCTAGGGCATCCCAGCGACGCCAGAAATTGGTATGCATTTGTTGAGGAGGACGAATAGAACTTTACCTTTCCTTTGCTTCCAGGCACTTCCCTGTTTCTCATTGAAAAACTAAAAAAATAGCTTTGTCATTTTTGTGAACTTTTTCTTTTCTCCGTTTCTTTTCTGTTTGGTTACAGTGCTTCATCTGGTTCACATGATATAATCAAAAATATAATAAATACCTTGCAAAAAATTCATATTGAAAAAGAATGCCTCTCTAAGCCCAAGAGCGATGCATCGAAGGAACCTCCGCTGAAATCACCGCCAGAGTGCTCGACCTCCACGAGCTTTGATGTTTTCTTCGAGCCTGCCCTATTTCAAGCTTAGCCAAAGCTATCCTCCCTGATGGCGTGTGCAGCGTACCCGATTGAGTTATATACGTGAAGCAGCCATTTGCATTTTCGCAAAAGTAATAATAATAAAAAAAAAAGACCGGCGATTATCACGATGGTTTCCACGGCCCTACACACGGCCCTACACGCGCTGCAAAGAACGATGCTCTTCCTGGCCGTGGCCGAGCTGCCCCTGTGCGAGGCATGGCAGGTCAGGCTGGAGATAGCTGCCCCTGAGCGAGGCTGTTGCAGGCGGGCGGGGATGGGTGTGTGTGTGTGGGGGGGGGGGGGGGGGGGGGGCGGCGGGGAGGCTGAAGGCACAGAAAGAGCTGCCGCGTCTCTATGGGCAGAGGACTCCAATTCTCGCTTCTGATCTCACAAAATATGTCATCGCTGTGGACACATCATGTTTTTTAATCATCAAGTTGCCAAAAACGAAGTGATCACTCTTCGATCCTCAGGGCGGATCTCAAACAGCTTCAGATAGAGCTCCGGAAAATTGTCCCTTTGAACAGTGTTTTAGCCCCAATTGCGTTCAGGGGCTAAATACGGCCATTTCACTGTCTCCCTCACTAATTTATTTTTGATTTATTTTCTCTCGAGGTGTGGTAGAAGTGGGAAAAATCGGAGAATTCTGGTCAGCAGACGCATTTTTATTCATTCTCGAAACAGTATTTGAACTTTTAAGACTGAGTAAGCAGAAATTCTGAAGTGGACAGCCTAAACAGAGGCACTGACGAATTTACAGAAAGATCTTCTTTAGAATCGCCATCTTTGCCAGGTATTCCTTAAATGCATTTTCGAAATATTTAAGTAGCTTGCAACATGCACACATATGTAAAGATTGGCCTTCTCACCTCTCTGACGACTTCAACTTGCTCTGATTTCATCCAGGATTCTGCCTCTTTGTTGAGCGTTTTGATGGCTTTTGTTCTCCTCTTTGCAAAGTTTTAGAGAGTCTCGCTGCTTGGTAGTGGCCATAAGGCCATGGCACACGTCCAAAGCTCCCACCCTCGGGCAGCAGCCAGCATTAAATCAGTCCCGCTTACGGTGATGCCTCGCCAACTTGGTGTGAGACACCAGCAGAAAGCAACTGGTCAATTCTATGGAGGTAGGACGAGTCTATCTCGATCTACCTCATCTTTTTTCCTCGGCGCAGAATCTCCGGCCCTTTCAGCTCGATCATGGCGGCTTTCCCGTTTCAAGCAATTTTCTGCGCTGAACACCACCGAGAACCTGCGGCATTCCCCAACTGAAGAATTTGCAAATCCAGAAAAAGAGGTTCTCTCTGAAACTTTACTTACCTACAGCTATCCCTCAGAAACGAACGAGGCGTTGGCACGTAGGCTCATGTCGGCATCGCAGGTTGAGGTTGCAATGAAGGCTGCGGCGATTCGGAGAGAGGCTGCCAACGGCCCTGTGAATCTTCGTTTTTATAATCGTTCCTCTGAGATGAAGTTTCTTCAAGAAAAATTAGCTATATTGCCGATTGAAGTACTGCTGATTGTGGGTCCCAAAAATTGCGGCAAGTCAAGACTGAAGACTGAGCTCATCTCTCAAGATACTACTAATCAACGTATCATCCACGTCAACTGCGGATTGCAAGCGGTACCGACACCCAAGGATATGGCTCAGCAACTTCAGAAGCTTATTATGGAGCGTCATAAGAATAATTGGAGCTGGCTGAAATGGGTTATCACAGCTATGGAGAAGGCGTCAGGGGTTAAAGTTTTGCCAGAAAAAATCAGATATGGCATGGAAATGTCTGCAGCAATAGGAAAAGTGATGGAGAAAGGGTATTTTAACGAAGCTAAGGCTGAACTTGGCGACCTGGCGCACATCCAGAAATCTTTTCTAGCCCTTTTGGAAACGCTGCCGACCTGCGGCACCCTGTCTCAGGAGAAGTACCCCATCATAATCATTGATGAAGTAAACAGGCTCAGGCGATGGCAGAAGAGGCATCCGGACGATCTTGCCAGCTTCATGGACTTTCTGCAGCGCATTTCAAAGGAAGCTACAGATGCCCATGTGGTTTTGCTGACCCCCGAGTCCTTCATGGTGTCATGGCTGCAAAGAGGCAACGGGGATAAAGTCTTCGAGGTAATGGTGTTGGGAGATCTGTCACAGGAGGAAGCTGAGAGGTTTGTGCGTGGCGGCAAAATGGAGGATGAAAATGGCGAAGAAGAGTTTTGGCCAGGGTGGATCTCCCAGTATCCAAAGCTACAGATGAATGATGACGATTGGAAGAATGTTTTTGAAGCGTGTGGAGGCAGCATGTTGGATCTTTCGCGCTGTGTTAACTCTGCGGGCCGTACAGGAAGTTGGCAGCAAGGTGAGAGGGTGGGAATTTTATATCCAGTATTTAGAAGCACTATTCTGAGTAGACGAGTATTTTTTTTTCCTTTTCTAACATTTCTTTCTTTTCTTGCCGTGCAGGGATTGAAAGTATTCTTATTCAGCCTGCACGTAGGATAAAAGATATTACTATCGATGGTCCCGACGGTCTTGTTCCTCCGATTGATGCTGGGGCAGCTGTGTGGACAGCAGACCACTACAAAGCTGTGGTGCCCCTCATTGTCGAAAGCGAATATCATGCAGTGCCGGTGCAAAAAGCCGTTGCTGCACTGGAGCCTCTTCTGAAGGTGCCCATGCCTGAAGGAGTTGATGCACGTAAGATTGCACGTAAGATCCTATTCTCCATGGTAGAGTGGAATGTCCTCAACATGCGTCCCTACTTTGAGCTGGCCAAGGACATTCCTAGGCAGGCTTTCTGCCCGGAGGGCGAAAAGCCAGAGGCAGCTGATCGTAAGTTAGATGAAGTGATAACTATGCCTTCTGCAGCACACCTCGTTGTCGCAACTGAGTGGGTGCAGGCAGAAAACAGATTGAAGGAAGTGCAGACGGATGTTAATGTAGAGAAAAAAGAAACCAAATGAACTGTGTCTATTTTGCTTTTCCTGCCGCCTCCGGGAGTGAGCGGAGCAAATTTCTCCTTTAAAAGTTTCATTATCATAGCTATATTGTATTTTAGAAATTTGTAATAATTTGATCTGTAAAATCGCCATACAAAGGTTAAATAATAGATGAAAATTGGCGTCTCTACCCACATAATACTTGTAACAAAAAGTTTTTTCGAGCCGGTACATTTTTCTTCTTCTTTGCTCTCATCAATTTATTTACTTTATTCAATTTCTCCTTTTTTATATGTACCCTAACAGTCTAAAACTATGCATATAAATCGGTCATCTAGGTAAAATATCAAAAAAGTAGCAAGAGCTTCTTGTCGTTTATTGAGAATAGCCGTGGTGGTGATGAACACGTCCATGTGGGGATCTTCAAGGAAAATTGTGAGGGAACCATCGGCCTGTGTGTTGTAGGTGGTACTGATGAAGCGAAGATTGCTGTCGATATCGTAACAAAATTAAGAGCAATAGAATTGAGTGGCAATGGTGGGAGAACTTAGATAGATAGATAGATAGATAGTAAGAAGAAGAGGAAACCCGCTCTTTGCATCAATTGCTGAAACCTAGATAAGAAGTATGTACATTGTGATGATATGGCACAGCTAGCGAGAAGCTGCCTCGTCACAGCATGCATAGCACGCCTGCGCTGCGTGAAGCTGATAGATGGAAGGCCCAGAAAAGAAAGTGCTATGCAGCTGGGTAAGCTGCACCTCCTCTCTACTTCTAAACAAGATATAAGCTCTATTATATACTTTTCTAAAGACGAGAGACCAGCAGCGGCTGTCTCCAAAAAAGCAGCCCACCCACCAACTCCCTCTTACCTTTTCATTTCCTGCACTTATTCAATAGTGGAGGGATCTAATCTGAGTTGTAGATGAGAAAATAATATCAATAGAGCTCAGAAAAACAGTAATTTCGCCAAACAAGTGAAGGTTGGTCTCAGTCAAAGTCAATCTGTACCGCTGAGGTACAGCCCACTGGGCATTCCAACAACTACTATAAAGAACACCTTTTGCATTCTGTAGATTAACTTTGATTACCTAGATTTTGTGGAAACTCTAACTAAAGCACTAGATTTACTCAGATATTAGTAATAATGGCCAGCTGTCGTGGCTGTTGTTGTTGCATAGCAAGAACCTGCGCTTGCATTTGCTGTACTGTGTTTTGCAAATTCGCATTTTCTTGTTGCATTGCCAAAATCTGCTCTTCGTTCATCTTGGATTAGTAATTCGTTAACAAGGCTCAGCTAAACAACCTTGGAGTTTGATATTTCACTAAGAACAGCAAAACACCGGTTCCTAGGCTTGCTTAACACCGGTAGACTCTAATAGGAGAGCGAGCAAGGAGATTCTAGCCGCGCCTTGGGTGCCATTACTAATATCTGAGTAAATCTAGTGCTTTAGTGACAGTTTCCACAAAATCTAGGTAATCAAAGTTAATCTACAGAATGCAAAAGGTGTTCTTTATAGTTTCTCAAACTCTCTATAGTGCTATTCTTTTAAACTAATATACGTAGTTTCTAGTCTGCTTTACACTGTTTTATTTATATTTTTTGATCTAGATGCTCAGTCACTAACTTTTTTCCGTTTTCCTTCTTCTTCTAACCACCAATCAATCAATCAATTCTTCTTCTCCAGCCTTTCTTCTTCAGGATCCGCTGATAATTTTGCCTCCCTCGCTCTTTAGCCCAACGCTGCTCACCTGAAATCTTATTGGACCGAGAGTTTCTGCCGAACTCTCACTTGGGATGAACTAACAACCTCTCTTTTCTTTGGCTTTCAAAAAAAATTCAGGTGAGCCTCCTCAACATCTTGTTGTCTCTGTCAAATGTTTTAATAATTTTAGGTAGAGATCTCGGTCCATATCACAAATAGGCAATTCAACCAGTGTCTCTAGACACCTACGCACCGAAACTTGCTGCATAATCCAGCAATTGTGGGAAGTGAGGGTAAGTGCATTTTATAGTATTGTTGGAATGCCCAGTGGGCTGTACCTCAGCGGTACAAATTGACTTTGACTGAGACCAGCCTTCACTTGTTTGGCGAGATTGCTGTTTTCTGAGCTCTAATGATATTATTTTCTCATTTAGAACTCAGATTAGATACCTCCTGTTAAATAATTGCAGGAAATGAAGGGGTAAGAGGGAGTAGGTGGGTGGGCTGCCTTTTTTAGAGACAGCCGCTGCTGGTCTCTAGTCTTTAACAAAGAAAATAACAGAACTCAAATTGTTGTCTAGAAGTAGATAGGAGGCGTAGCTTATCAGCTTCATAGCACTTTCTTTTCTGGGCCTTCCATCTTGCAGCTTAGATAAGAGGCGTAGCTTATCAGCTTCATAGCACTTTCTTTTCTGGGCCTTCCATCTTGCAGCTGCTCACGCAGCGCAGGCGTGCTATGCATGCTGTGACGAGGCAGCTTCTCGCTAGCTGTGCCATATCATCACATACATGTATACAAAAATTTTGTATTCTGTAAAAATAAATGTGATCGCTGCTATTATTCTAAAGTTTCATTGTTTCTACTTTAAGTACTCCTTACATCACGTGATCGTAATGCAGCTCAATGGAAGGGAAGTGCTATTTACAAACACAAAGCATCAAAGAAATAATTTTTTTATTAGAATTTATTTATTTACTTATTAGTGGGTTCACTAGGAGTGAAGAACACATAGACGAAGGAAAGAAAATAGACAAGAATATATAAGGCTGTATACTCTCAATGAAGGGGAAGATGCCATTATATTATTCGTAAACGTAGCGGGAGAGAAGGATAAACAGATTTCAGATACTATTTGAATTAAAAATACCTGTCGATATGTTTTAATAATTTATTAGCTTGCATGAACGGAAAAATTGAATCGCGACGAGACTCTCAACCATTTTATTGGTGATAAATTGTTTGATTTAGACTGGAGAAGGCCCTTTCTTTAAGAAAAATCACTTGGTAGGGGAAGGCTCTGGCTCCGGAGCAGGCGCCGGAGCAGGAGCTGGAATGGGAGCAGGAGTGGGTTCAGGAGCTGGAATGGGAGCAGGAGTGGGTTCAGCAACCGGAGGAAGGGTAACAAGTGGAGGAATACAAGTGATGGTTGAAGTGAATGTATTGGTAGCTCTTTGGCAAACTTCACCAGCCTCGATGTTGCACTTGGGGAGGCAGTAGTTGTGCTTCAATCCAGTAAGCTTGAAAGTCTTGCAAGGGTCTTTGCATGCGCAAGTTCCCTTTTGATTCGACCATGGGCCGCGCCAATAACCACCGACGCAAACGGCGGCGCCTCCACGGGTCCTGCAGTCGCTCTTCTTGTAGCACTCGCCAATGGCAAGGGAAGCACCGGGCTTGTTGTTACCAAAGCCATTGCCGTTGTCATTACCAAAGCCGTTGCCGTTGCCCTTGCCTCTACCAGGCCTGGCAGTGCATTCGCTGCAGTATCAAAGGGAAGAAAGAAATAACGGTAGCTGGGGAGTCAGTTGAGAGCTGCAGCGTGTCTGACGACAAAATTGCTGATTTAGAGAAGGGAAACATACCTGACACAGAGGAGAAGCACAATAGCTGAGACAATGTAGAGCTTAGACATGGTGAAGTGGTGAGTGATGAGAGCGGAGTGATGGGATGGGATCCTTAGGATGGTAAATGTCTCAGAAAAGGTTCTGCGCAGTTATATGAATAATGGAAGTAAATAATATGTTTCCAGTAATCAATAGAAGGGATATTGAGGGCAACAAATTAAAGAATGAGTGAGATAGACAATGTGATTGCAGTGTGAATCAAGGTGGTGATCTACAGGATGTCTTTTACATTGCCTGGCATTGTGGTTGATGTTACGCTCTCACCTGAAAATCAAATAATAGATATATAATATTAGACAATGAGGCTTTCTGGCCTGCTTTATGTATTCAACGAGAGACAGACAGAGAGCTGCCAGAAGGTACGGTGGAAGGTGCCGACACTGCCAACAACAGGCCGGGCCGCGTGTGTTTTCAAATGAATACTGAACCTCGAGCAGAATCAGAGCGGCGAAAGCGGAGCGAAGATACAATTTCACTAATCTATAAGCTAATATTTACATTAGCCATAAATTAATTGCAATTAATGTGGGACCACTGCGCTTTAGCTTTATCGCGAAGATGGCTGAACTGATCCAACATGTGGTTTAGATTCACAAATTAACTGTAATTCAATAGTATAATGTGTGATCCTTGTTTCGCTAAATTAAACAACCTTAAAATTTATTCATCTAGAATGAGCGCCCATCGAGCTTGGTGGCCTTCTGCTCCCACTACAAAAGCTGAAACATTGCTATCGATATCGCCGCCGCCAGCCCCACTCCCTCCTCAACACCTGTGGCCGCACCATGCTATACCAGGCAACTCATCGCCACGGCATATTGCCTCTTTTGAGTCTAGCGATTGCACCCAAAACAATCATATAGCCAAAAGTTTTTCTTCGTCGTCGTCATCTCAAAAAAATACCCGGCCCCAAGGGCTAATAGAGCCAGCACGTCCTCTATACGCTGGAATTTTTCTCTCAGGTCCCTCCAAACACCTCATACTTGAACGGTACCCTCCTCACCATGCTACCATCTATGCACACCACGTCACACTCCAGTACTTTGGCTATGACGGCAACATTGCCCTTGACGTTGCAGAGTGTTCAGACACGTCATTTCCAATAGGCAGCACTGTATCTGTAGGGGTGGTTGGAAGTGCCGCTGATGATCGTTGTCAAGCAGTAGAAGTAACTCTACCATCCTGGGTCCAGTCACAGTACGGAAATACATCTGTACCGCCCCATGTGACTGTTTCTGTAGTGGAAGGCGGTGAAGCGAGAGATGCAGGGATGTTACTTAAAGAAAGAAAAATGCAAGGGAAGATTGAACCTGTACATGGGCTGCGTGTCTTGCATGGTATAGTGGGCATATGCTTGACGGATAGAAGGGTAGTGTACTCGGAGGAAGAGCTGAGAGAGGCAGTTGCTTTTGATGGCGACGATGCCTGTGAGCAAGGCTGTGGTGCTCCCTGTGGTGGCGATGATGAGAGTCTACCCCTTCCACAACCTTCAAGCCAATTATTAGGCTTAGCGAAAGAAAAAAAAAAGAATACTACGTCTTTGCGCTCTATTCCTGGGGTGGATTTGGTATCGCTACTCCATCGATGCTTTCCTCCAGTAGATGCCTTTCTTCCTCCTGCTGGTCATATTGCTTCTTCTTCTTCTAGTGATGCAGTGCATCATACAATAAACATTAGGAGACCAAATAGCCGGCAATTATCGATCAGGTCAACTCCCAGAAATTCAAATGGGACAAGAAGCAAACGACGATCACGGAGTGGAACCACACCTGAGGCCTCTCACTCTTCAATAGCAGTATCAGCTCGAGCTTGGTGGAAGACCTCAAGTGTAACTAAAGTAACTACATCAGCAGCAACACCTGCCAGATGTACTATCCAAGAAGGTATACAAGACGAAGACCCCGACCAGCACCATGGTATAACACAGATAGATGCTGCTTTCGAAGTAAATCTAGAAGCAGCAGAAAACGAGCGCGCCATTATGAACGCACACCACACCGCCTATAAAACCGCTGTATTAACTAGTAAACGAGCTAAATCTGCAGGAAATCATACCTCAGCTCGAGCCCATGCTCGAACAGCACACCATCACGCATCAGCCTTTCTTGCGGCACGTCAAAGGTCCAGCGCTGCTGCATTTCATGCACATAATGCCGCAATTCTCAATATTTTTAAACTAGATCTTCATGGAATGCATGTTAAAGAAGCTGTTACTGTATTGGAAAAATATGTAGAAGGGTTGGGACGACTTCAGCACCCGGGAGGTGTTCTTTTGAAAGTCGTTACAGGTTTTGGTAGGCATAGTGCAATACCAGGGAGAGCAAAGGTACTCCCTGCTGTGGTAGAGTACTTGGCTGAAGCCGGGATGCTGTTTGATGTAGAAGAAGAAAATCCTGGAATGGTGCGGGTGTTGTTAGAACATTCTCGCAAAGAATGGCTGTAGAAAAGGTTTTGCTGCCTGGCCAGGCATTTGTTGTATTTTACATTTGTTTTGTATAGATGTATACGTGTATCTTATTGAGTCAATCTTTACATTATATAGTGTCGTAATGAGCAGAGAAATTTGTCACTTTTAAGAAGATATTATAGTCAGCTATATAGTATAATAGTTGCTACATATATGTATGCCATGAAAGAGCTGAAGAGAAGTCATTTCACAAAATGAAGGGTATGAAGGAATTTACTGCCGAATGGTGCGCAGTGTCAAGATTGAACACCCATCTTGGCCGTCTCCAACTCACCGAGGAGGGAATATACAAATAGACACACTTTCGGAAATGATATATATGCGTGCTTTTGGAACTTTCCCACTTTGAATCACAAGCGAGCTTCTGGACCAGCCCAGAATTGAATTCACCCCTCTCTGTCCAAGCACCACCTCTCTGTTCGCCTTACACTGGCTCAATTTTCATGTTTTATTTTGTTACAGGGAATGTCTTTGAAGCAAAGAGTGGATGAACATGGTGATTGATGAACATGATGATACTTTATAGATCAAGGATAGCTTGAATTTTGCATAACGGATTTTGTCCATATACGAGAAACTTTCAGGGAAGCTGCTTGAGCTTCTATAATTGATGTTGGTAAGAGTTGGACGCTAGGAAAAGTGGAAAAATTATAGAACATTTACTATGACTAGAAAGTACTTTGTAAATCACCAGAAGGAATTGTTAGCGAAAACAAATGGTGAAAAAATATTGTGCTTTTGATGGTGGTGATCAGCGTTGTTGTGTCAATTGGAAGCTATGATCTCTGTCGCTGGGGTTCATTCCAGTAGGTGTCTCGTCATCTGCATTTGCTGGAGCATCATCTGCCACAAGATGGTTTCCACGGACGCAGTTCCAGGGTGCCATTCTTGTGAGGGAGCCTCCAAAGCACGTCCGCTGCTGCTGCTGCTGAAATTCTTCAGCAAGGCCGGTATTTAATGGAAGGGTGTGGATGTCCTCGCTGTTTTGAGTAGGTGTGCCATTAGAATTATCAGTCTTGACACTCCCGTTGAAGAAAGACGAAAAACGCTTTTTCATTGAGACTCCAGTGGTATTTTCGCCGTCACTCCCAACAGAACCTATGGAAGCACGATCAGCCTTCTTTTCCTTACGCTTATTATTCCATTTCATGGATCCTAACACAAGCATAGTTATGATAGCAAATGCAATTGCGGAAGAAAGCAAGAGTTGAGCTGCAGCCAGACCTTTGAGCCCATGTTTGCTGATTTCAGCCCACTTGGCGGTGCAGCCAGAAAGCAAGACCAAGTAGAGCACAATCTGTGAAGCAATTGCCAGGATATTATCATCACTTCTAGCATAAGGACGAATCCATAGGTAGACTACGAGGAAACCAAGGGAGACTATCTGTCCCACAGTACCTTGCACACTACCGACGCTATTTGGAGGAATGAAAACAGGAATAAAAGCCAAACTGAATTTCCTTAAAGTTTCAACAGTTTCCCAAAAAGGGATGGTACGTTTATAAGATCCATACAAGAATCCATACTTTTTAGCAACCACCGGGTCGTCAAGCTGGTGTCTATTTTTCCAAGTGACATAAAACCAGAGCGCAGGAATACCGATGGCAAAAGCGATAAGCATAATCGCACCAGGCACCATATAACGGATATAAATAGCAGTATAGCTGCCTCCAGGAGGCTTAATTTGAATGGAATAGTCAGCAGTGAGGTAAGTACCGATATCCATGGTCTGAGTACCAAACATTTGCAAGGCAGTCATCGAGGCGCGAGGATATAGCAAAGTAACCAACCAGAAAGCATTCTTCCAACAACGAATTCTCAATCCTAAAAGATAGTCATATATCTTTTTTTGACGAGCAGCATTCTTGTCTTGCGTTTCAATAAGAGCAGGTTCGGTAAGGGGGGGAGATCTGATGGGAGAACCAGCAGTAGTAGCGGCGGCGGGGGTGTGGAGACCATCTTCGGGGGAAATAGAAGATACGAAAATAGAAACACTTCCAGCACACTTTTTTTCATTTTTCCCGCCTTTTTCTAATAGCATTTTGTCATCTCTGCGTTTAATTTCCCAATCAGCACCGAAATAAATGGCTGCACAGAGGCCTACTGCACCCACCGGCAACAACATTTGGAAAATCCATCGAGACCAAAAGGAATAATCCGTCATGAAACACTCTGGGGCCATCATAGCAAGACCTATATTAAAGGTATCAAACCAAGAGAACCCATTTGCAGTAGCACTTGGCCACAAAACGTCATAATCTCTAAACAACGCCATCAACTGGAAGTGGGTGATTAAGATTTTAATCTTTGTCATGATACCAGGGGTTCCAGGAACTCCAAATTCCCAGCTACGAACAAAAATAAGCACCACAATAGATATAAAGAGAATAATAGAAATTGCGAGCATAGCTTTTGCTTGTCCAGTGCTATTACAAGACTCGCATTTCCCAGCAAACTGGAACCAGTCCTCTCTACAGACAGCACAGAGGGGACCTTCATGGCCTTCAATGCAAGCTTCATCTCCAGCTACAGGCCCTGCCAAGCAAATTTCAGGTGTACGACAGGAGTAGAATGCTTCAGATGTGAGGTTTGAGCGCCACCAATTAGGTTGGCTAGAAATTTGGTCACCACCGGGGCACAAGGCGCCATCGGGACAAGGCAAGCACGCTTCTCCATCAACGTTGAAAGAGTTATAGGGACAGTCAACACAAATAGAGCCACTGCCAGTGCTTTTAGGCTCTTTACCAGGTGTACAAGGAGATACTTTGACAGGCAAAGCCAGTGGGGGAAGTGACTTTCCAGTGAGGTTGAGGAAGCGGGAGCGGCCAAGAGAATTTGGTGTGCAATCAACCATCAGCTCGTAGCTATTTCCAATAGTACCCGTAACTTCCAACTGAGAGAAAACAGCACCACCACGGCTGACGCCTACATCTGATCCTAGAGGGCGGACAGTGACAGCATTGTTGGAGCTGCCATCAGCCGAAGCGATGTTGGGAGGTGCCGTCACAGCGCAGGTTCCTAATTCAGCTAAACCAACGTTGCCGTAGTAATCCAAAAGAGAGACAGAGAAGGTAGCAACGTCTTCTGAAGACTGGACAGTGGAAGGAGGGGGTGAATTGTAGGCAGCTTCCAAGACCTCGGTAGCCACAGCACCTTCTTTGGTAGAGTCGGAGTTGCTGAAGGCAGTAAGAGGAAGCGCTGCGTTCGGGGATGCAGAACGTAACCAGAAGGCACTGGGTCCCATGTTTGCTTTGTTATTGTTGGTATTGAGCTTCGAGAGTCTTGCTGTGGCTGTATTTAAGTCAGCAGAGAAGAAGATTGCACCACCGTAAAAAGCTTCGTTTCCAGAAAGCACCACATCTGACAAAGTGAAATTATTGCGTCCTACAAAAATACCACCACCAACACCATCTTTACTAACCCCATCTTCGCTTTTCATTAGCACAGCGTTGCTAGAGAAGTTTGAATTTGAAACAGTCAAACCTCCAGTTTTACTGCTACCAGCAAAATGTAAGCCACCTCCAGCAGAGAAAGCAGAATTCTCAATAACGCGACTCTTCTGAATTTTAGCAATAGCAGAAGAGCAAGGGGCACCAGGAGTGCAGCGCTCAATCACAGCAACACCACCACCCACACCTTCTCCACCATCCTCATTACCCAAGGCTTTATTGCCCTCAATTTCCACTCCATCCATCATCAAGTTACCAGATTCTACAATGATACCACCACCTTTAGTACGTGCCATGTTGCCAACAAAGGTAGAATCTGTAATTGTCACGTTGGTGGGGATAGTGGAAGTGATCGCACCGCACTGACTATTGATTTGAAATTGTTCAACGCCGACCATCATGCCGCCGCCAGAGGCAGGAGGTTTAGTAGTTTTGCAGTCAGAAACACCGTTGGATTCGAATAAAGTGCGAGCAATAGTGAGCGCAACACCATCACCAGTGGCCAGACCGGCGCCGGCTTCAACAGCCGTGTTGCGGCGGAAGATAGCTCCATCGAGATTCATACGACAAGGCTCATCAGCAAAGATTCCACCACCCATTTGAGCAGTATTTTCTTCAAATGTGCTGTTGATAAAGGCAGACTGGGTAGCAGAAACGCACCAGCCACCACCGCCTTTGGTTGCTGTGTTGTTTTGGAATTTAACGTTTCTAAAGACTGCGTCATCAAAAGAATCTAGGTAGAACCCACCACCACGATCTGGGACAACGTTGTTGAGTACTTCAGTGTCTTCAACAAGAATAGTAGTAACCAGAGTCGAAAGATCGCCTTGTTTGGCAATATCGAAGCCGCCTCCGTAAGTAGCTGTGTTGCCGTTGACTTGGCAGCCTTTCATCTTGAGCTGACCACCAACAACTTTAATTCCTCCACCTCCAACACGCCCATAATTGTCGTTATGGATGGTATCGGTAGCGTCGTAAATGGCAGAAGTAACGATAACACCGCCAGCAAAAATGTTGCCACGGTTCTGCAGAAAAGAGGAGGAGGGGGAGGAAAGAACGGAAAAATTAGTAATTAGAAAAGCGCGGAAAGGCCATAAAACTACAAGATAAACAACCAAGGCATTGAATACACAGTATACTAACAGAAGGATTATGAACTAACTTCTACTTACCCCTGTAATACTAGAGCCGGTAATTTTCATCTCAGCACCGAACAGCAAGAAAGCACCACCAAAATTACCAGCAGTGTTATTATACGCTTCCAAATTAGAAATTTGCGCAACACCACGTTCAAGCATGATACCACCACCACCGAAGCCTACAATGCCGTTACGCATGATGGAGTCTGTGACAGTAATATTGGCAAGCACGGCGCAGACGGCACCACCACGACCAGTAGCAGTTGGACAGATACCCCACTCAAAGAATGAACCTTCAATGGTTATTTGGGATTCTCCACCAACAAAAATAGCAGCTCCTTCAACGCCCCAGTTGAAAATAAACTGAGTGTTTTGGATGAGAGGTCCTGGAGCCGGGTTGGCGTTGGCATAGATAGCACCACCTCTGGAGACACCAGTGGTAGCGTTACATGCTAAAAACATAGAATCACGAATAGTAGGAGCAGCTCCAGTAATAGACATGCAGCCACCAGCTTCAGATGCTCCACTTGCCATGGTCATGCCGACCAGCACGGAGTCTCGGCCTTCGCCTTTATTGAAATTAAAGGCTCTGCTCTTCTTTCCTGTAACAGGATCAGTGCAATTGATCATGGTAACGTCGTATCCATTAGTGGATTCGACAGTTATAGCTTTACCATTGTAGTCCAAGTTGGTGTTCCCGGCACCGGAGTAGATGCCAGGCGTCACGTAGATGGTAGAACCAGCAGCTGCTGTAGCGAGTGCAGCTTTAATATCTGAGCATGGATTTCCAGCAAGATCACCGCAAGGAGTGTCAGGGGTAGTAGGGAAACCATTCACGACAAAGGTATTGCCTGCTTGGTCAATTGCTTCACGAGGCAGTGAGGATGCAAGTTCGACACCAGTCTTGGAGTCGATTCGAACGCGATAATAAGGGCGATTGGCGTCTGTGAAACCTTGATCAATTGCTAAATAAGAGGTTCCGCCGTCGATGTAGGGTCCAGCAAGTGTCGTGACGTCTGTAAAGTCAATAGAGGCGGAACGTTCAACAACATATTGGTCTAGGGGGAAAGGGCCTTCGCCTTCAAAAGTGACGAAATCTTTAGAGAATATAACCTATAAAGAGAAGAAACAAAGTAGGAAGTCAGTTAAAATCCGAGTTCACTGATTTTTGAATTGAATCGTAAAATATAGAGTCTGCTGCCCGAAGCCGTGATAGCCGCTGCCGCTGCTGCGGTATACAACTGCCAGAAGCTTGCGATCTCTTCTCTAGTATTTGTAAAAAGCTATAAACTTATGCAGATAAATCAGCTTATGCTATGTGTCTTACCAGCACTATGCTGTTATCTGCTGAGCGAGCAGCAAAATTCCACAGTGGTGGAGGGGGAGGAGCGAATTGAGCAGCACTCAGGTGACCGCATACAAGCACAGTTGCCACGGCAATCCAGAAAATCTTTAGAATACGTCTTATAGACCGCATTTAAGCCGTTAAACGAGGCTATTTCAGCAGCTGACTTTTTAGAAATATTCAAGGATGTGTAATTAGAAGATCGGAGACCACACCAATGGCGCAGCAGCCTTGCTACGAGAGACTGCAGCCTGATACCCAGTACTGCTGCTTGCGATTGTATAATAATTTAAAGGTGCTATCTGCGTAAATCTAGCTTAAGGCTTGTTATATGCAGGGGAGACAACCAGTCAAAACTTTGACAGCGCCCCCGCTTTGAATTTTCAGAGGCTGACTGGGCGAACCTGCGAATACGTGCCTTGGTTCCTGCTTTATCTTCACTGAATTTGTCTCTCTTGGCATTATACTAATTAATCCTGGACTTTTTAAGAGCTTTCTGGGTGCTGATCGGTCTTTACTGTCTTTTACGACAACAGATTACCAGTCTGCAATGGCATCTGCAAAAGTCACCCTTGGTATTTCCCCCAAGATGAAGACCGAAGAGACCGAGATGGTCATTGTCGGGGGTGGTATTTGTGGAATCTTGGCTGCCAAGCAATGCCACGATCGTGGTATGAAGTATGTGGTCGTTGAAAAAGAGTCCAAGCTCGGTGGCGTCTGGCATACTATGGCTAATGGCACCTCCTTCCTTCAGGTTCGTTATTTTATTAAAATGTATATCACAATAACAGTATAGCATCTCTAATTAATATTTGATCTCTAAATACCACATTATCTTCAGCTGCTATTTATCTTGAGTATTTCTTTACCTGCTGCTGACCACCTGCTCCACTGTCCTTTGATTCATTTGCAGGCTTTTGAGCCTAATTACCGCTTTGATGAGAAATATCGCCTAAACCAGGATCCTCTCACCAAAAATACTTCGGTTGATGTAAATGGAAAAGTCTTTTGTTGCAAAATTTCCTTGTTTTATGCTCCAAACTGATTAACTTTTTCCGTTGCCAATAAAACTTTTTTATTGACCTTTTCCCGCACCTTTTCGATTCCTTTTCAGGTCATGAACAAGCTTGGTGAGTATGCCTCCGATCATGATATCCCTGCTCATACTCTTTACAACCACGAAGCTGTCACTGTCAAAGAAGAAAAGCAAGGTCGCTATACCGTCGTCGTTCTCGACCACACCACCAACACCTTGCGTACTTTCAACTCCCAGTTCCTCTGCGTCACCTGTGGTATCCTTTCCACGCAATGGTCTGCTGAAGAACGTGGTGTAAAAGATGTTAAGAAGTTCAAGGGTATTGTTACCTATGGTGGGCGCCACGCTGGCCAAGACTCTGCAGTCTCACGAACTGACTTGACCGGTAAGAGGGTAGTCATTCTCGGTTCTGGTTCCTTTGCTGCTGAAGCTTTGGAAGCTGCTGAACGCAGTGGAGCTGAACATATTACCATTGTTGGACGTCCTCGCTACCGTTGGATTCTCCCTTTCTCCAGGCAGTATACAATCTCCACCTTTGCCAACGCTCCTCTGGTACCTTGGTCTTGGAAATCAAAGTTGGCCCTCTGGTATCTTCGTAAATACTTTTACGCACCCTGCGGAATCTCTCACTGGGCTCCTCAGACGTATAAAGCTGAAGAAATGGAGTTCTCTGGCCAGTGCAATGATGGATATTTCCGTCTTTCCCACAATGGCAAGCTGACTACTTTGATTGGTACCGTGGATCGCTTAGACACTCGTGAAGTTGTCTTGAAATCCGGAGAACGCCTTCCTTGCGATATGTTTGTCGTTGCATCTGGCTGCAAATACAATTTAGAACCTACCTTCTTGAAAGAGCTCAATTTGGGCTTTAAGGATTTGCATAACTTCGCCTTTCTTGGGCCGAATCCTCGCATTGGCTGCGCTTCAGATTTCGTTTTCGCCTACGTTCCCTTCGGACCTATTAAACAGTTGGAATTGTACTTCCACTCCGTTGATGTCTGCCGTCAAGGTAAAGAAGAAGACATCCGTGAAGCTCTCTTTGCCACGCCTTTGCCTAATCACGGCGAAGGCATGCATAAAGGTGGCAGAATGGCTGGCCACCACACTTTTTTCGAGTATAGCCACTGGTATAGCCAGCTGAGTACAGCACAGGAAGCTCGTGTGAAGTCCATTTTTCAGATTATGGATGTAAATCGTGGATTTTGGGGTAGAATGGCCATCCGTATCGGTGCAATGGCTGGAAATTGGATTGGTTGGGCAGGTACTGCCAAGCTTGCGATGCTCGAGTTGTGGCGCTACCCAGTTTTCGGGAAAGGTGTCCAAGACCATCATTTCAAGCCGAAACACGTAATATTACATGCTTCTACTGGTGCTGTGCCTATTTCATCAACATCTGGAGCGGCAAAATCTGCTCAAATTGTTGCCAAGCAGACTCCTTATCATGCTGCTGCTGCTGCTGCTGCTGCTGCTGCTGCTGCTGTCGATGCTCCCGTTGCCGCTCCAAGCAAAAAGCAGAAGAAAGGTAATTAATTTCTTCAAGAGAATGGATACCTTTTGCATACATGCACCTACCTAAACTTTCTTAAATAGAAACAATAGATATCTTTATAATCAACCAAAATCTTTAGTGGTCCCCCCCCCCAAATCTTGTTTGCACCCTCTAATTGCCTTGGAGGCCCTTCTTTTTATATCTTCTGTTTATAGATACTTTAACTAAAACAACCCGCGAAACATTCTTTTGTTCCCGTGTTAACAAGTAAACGCTATAACAATACACATCAGTTTATATATTCTAATCATATCTAGCAAAAACGAGACACAAAGCAAAATAAAAACGAATCAAACACTTGATATTCAACCAGACAGGCCATTACCGATAATGTCGATATTCCCAAAAAAAATCTTTTTATATTCTTCTTGTACTACTAGACGCTGCACTCTTCACTTTGTCAACCTCTGGTGTCGTACTGGTCGTTGTACTAGAATTCTTACTATTATCACCCGTAGCTGTTGTACTAGTGGTGGTGGTACTGGAAGTGTCATCTGTTGCGGCAATCTGTGCCTTCTCTGTAGCTGCCTTCTTTCCTCTGCTCCTCGTGGTACCTTTCGGTTTCGGTGTCAACAGCTCCATGGCCGTTTCCAGCGCTGTAGAAAATGATATTGTTGTTTCCTTCAACTGTGTTTGCAATATTTGGTTCACTGTCTCTGCTTGCTTCAAATTCGCCACGGCAGCAATTCTGTCAGTCTCGGATTTTGCCAAGGCCATTTTTAACTTTTTACTTTCTTCCCTTGCAACTCTCGCTTCTTCCTGTGCAGCAACCAATTCCATACGTGCACGGCGCAGCTCTTGTCGTTGTCCAGCGACCTGTGCCTCCAATTCATTTGCCCAAGAGAGCAACCGGCTTTCTCTGGTCATTGGGGCCAAACCCGAGACTAGTACCTGAGCTCCAGGATTGCCCCCCCAGTTATCGTATACCTCTACAACATCATCAGATTGACGCAATGCCAACACGGAGTTATTCCCCTGTTGCCACGCTGCAGCATGGCCTCCTTGGCCCACTACCACGTACTTGTACTCAGTCACTGTCCCAGCTGGGATGTCCACTGTGGCGTTCCACATGTCGCCTTCGCTCCAACCTAATGGAACGCCATCAGCTAGCACCCAATTACCCAGATCGGGGCTACCACCGACAACAATGATGCTTTGACCAAATTCTACGCGAAATTGGAGCCAAAATCGGACTTTGACTTTGTTTTTCTGAGCAGAAGTAGCAGCCGTGGTGGCTGCCGTGGTGCTTAGTGGTTCATTTTCTGTGCGAGTTGTAAGAGGTACAGCTGGTGAAGATTCGATGTGCTGCTTCTGACGTTCAGCGCGGCGCTCGAGTAAAGCGCGGAGAGTTTCGCTGGTGCCGTGTAAACGATGTAAACTTCTGTCTCCTGCTGCAGCAGCAATGGGGGTGCCAAAACCGGTGCCAGCACTGGGAAGGACGACACCGTCTTCCGTTACTGTAGGAGAAGAAGATGAGCTCTTGCGAGTGCGGCGAGCCTTGGGGGCTGCAATTTAATGGTGCCAAAGGGAGATGAAATGGTTAGAAACAGGAAGACAGAAGAGGTATTGTTTTTCTTAGCTGAGGCTTGACGTGGTGAGAACATTTCGTTCCATTGAGTGGGTAGGGTAAAGGGCTTATTTCTTGCTTACCTGTACCATTTGATGGTTTCGCAGCACACATAGGAACCGATTTATTATCACGTTGGTGCAATGGTCTTGCCGCATTGGCAGGTCGAGACATGCCAGAAAGAAAAATCATCTTGGAAATTTATTGCTTTTAATAACACTACGGTAAACAGGACAATGGCCAAAGTCTATATCGGTTTAATGTTGCGTAATAGCCGACGTATAGTGATCACAAAGTATTTAATGGCAATGTGTCAATGACCAAGCTAATACACAATCAATTTGTTCAGGCTATAAATCATTTAGCGACCTCGTATGTCGGCCTGAAACCAGAGCTATTTATTCAACTCTTGAAATCTATTTATTTAATGCAATACCCACTTTTGCAATTGGCAATGAAAAGGCCTTCGGCTAGAAAAATAAAGAGAAACTAATTATCCCAATCAACTTGAAGCCAGCGAACCAGCTGAACCTGAAATAGGTGTTTCCCACCTAGAGACCTCACACCAGATACTTACATCTCAGCTCTTTATCTACACATACCCTGCGCTGCTTATAGATTACATAAGTTATATCTTAATTTTCTCTCTCTACTTATCTCATTTATTTACTTGGATGTTTCCCCTGCAGCGGCGCTTTCTACCTGTTCTTTGATAATCAATGTCACCAAAGCCAACAGACTCAACAGCACTGCTGCAGCAAACGCCGCTTCTGAATTATATTCTTTGTAACTTGACTCTACAAACAACGTCAACGTCTGTGTTTGACCTATAATGTTGCCACTAATAACTGAAACAGCACCGAATTCACCCATTGCCCTAGCGTTGGTTAAAATAATCCCGTACAGTAAACCCCATCTTATATTAGGAAGTGTCACATTCCAGAACGTTTGTAGTGGGGAGGCACCTAAACTACGTGCAGCTTCCTCTTCAGCAAGATCCATAGCCTCTAATATAGGTAAGAGTTCTCTTACTACAAATGGCATGGTAACAAAGAGCGTTGCCAGGGCCATACCGGGAAAGGCAAAGACGATCGGAAACCCATATTGAGCAATTAATGGCGCAAAAAGCCCTTTTCTACCGTATAATAGCACCAACATCATACCTGTAACGACAGGGGAGATTGAAAACGGCAAATCTAGAATGGAAATAACGAACGGCTTTGCAGGGAAGTCATTCCTAGCGAGCAAGATTGCTGTGCAAATGCCAAACACTGTGTTTATTGGGACAGCGACAGCTGATAATAATAACGTCATTTTAACCGCTTGTAAGAAGTCTGGATCGGTTAACGTTTCAAAAAATGGACTTGGTCCGCTCTTGAAGGCTTCAACGAAAACATTTAAAAAGGGAAACACGACAATCAGCGCCATGTAGGTTACTGCAATGCCTACAAGGACTTTTTTGCCTGTTGTGTCCACTTCTCGGCTAGGTCCTCCACCCCCAGAACCGCTGTTCATGCCGCCAGCTGGGCCGCTGTTGCATATGTGCAGAGCAGCACCTCCTCTGCCTTGTCTAAATAAGTTCTCACCCAAATTGCTCGTGCCGATTTTGGTGAGGGGGTAGGAGGAGCGGTATTTTGGTCTGGTAGGAAGCGCTAATAATACCCTAGTTCCTGCCAATGCTACGAAAGATTTTATTCTTCCAGATTCTAGCGTTCTCATAGGCTGGAAAATACCAACAGCTCCGCTCCTAGTGCTTGGGGCGACGGTGGCGGGGTGCCTTGATGTGATGGCAATTGTTGGAGCAAAATTCCGTAAGCTAGGTGCAGCTGATGCCACGATGCCCGCATTGGGAGATGTAGAGGGTTTGTTAACAGCTGTCCTATGCCTCTGCAGTGGGTTTACAAGGCCTGCAGAGGCCATCACGGGAGACATCGACTGGCGATTTGCTAGCACACAATGCTATTTCCGATGACAATGAATTAGAATGATGCTACCAGAGGATATTGTTAATTGTATCTAAGTGCTATTTATATGCTAAAATGTTGAAATTGATGTCAAATAGAGAAATAAGTCGACTAAGCCACAAAGCTTGAATAGCCAGGATGTGCAAGGTCTATTTTAAAATTTTTCCATCCGTGATAAGCAGATATTTAATATTTTGCATATTAATGAACTGAAGATACACATATACATTCCTCAAACATGCATTTTACTTGAGATTTCTTGATTCATTTGTACATTCAAGTTTACATTTCATATGAGTTCTCAAGCTGAGAACGCAGATGACGCTCCAAAACGTTTCTTCGGGACGTCTAATCCTACTACAGAAGCATCAGAGATATGTACATCAGCTCCTTCGAATGAAATTGTCTCTATTCCCGCCACTGCCCCCGCCACTGCCGCCCCACGTGTAGCAAAACGCATTATAGGCCAACAAGTGCCCCCTGAAATCCTCAAAAACCAGGCGCTAAACAATGCAATTGCAATTCTACCAGCAAACTACAACTTTGAAGTCCATAAAACTGTATGGCGAATACGGCAAGCCAATGCTCGCCGTGTCGCTCTCCAGTTCCCAGAAGGGTTGCTCCTATATTCGTGCGTCATCTCGGACATTCTAGAAAGCTTTGCTGGAGTAGAGGAAACATTCATTATGGGTGACGTTGCATTTGGAGCATGCTGTGTTGACGATTACTCAGCTTCTGCCTTAGATGCTGATTTTCTCGTGCACTATGGCCACTCCTGCCTCATTCCAGTGAGTGTTACCTCTATCCCCTGCATGTACGTCTTTGTTGATATCAAAATGGATACAGAACATTTCATTTCATGTGTTCGTACAAATTTCCCTTCTGGATCTCGTCTTATTCTTGCCGGCACAATCCAATTTGCTGCCTCGATGCAACTTGCTCGTACTACCTTATTAACTGACTACCCAGAAATTACCGTACCACAATCAAAACCGTTATCACCAGGAGAAGTATTGGGATGTACTGCTCCAGTCGTACCAGGTGAATATGACGCTATTGTCTTTGTAGCAGATGGAAGATTCCATCTCGAGGCGTTAATGATTGCAAATCCCCGGGTCAAAACTTTTAGATATGATCCGTACGGGAGAATCTTGACTGTGGAAGAGTATGACCAACAGGGCATGCGCGACGCGCGGAAAAATGCAGTAGAAAAAGCACGAGATGCAGGGACATGGGGTGTTGTATTGGGCACTTTGGGCCGTCAAGGCAACCCACACATTTTAGAAAAAATAGTTTGTAATTTAGAAAAACAGAATAAAAAGTACGTGACGGTGCTTTTATCTGAAATTTCACCTATGAAACTAAAAGAAATGGCGAGAAATGGGGCTGTACAAGCCTGGATTCAAATAGCATGCCCTAGATTAAGTATAGATTGGGGGGAGGAATTTCAATTACCGACATTGAACCCTTACGAGGCCTTTATAGCGTTAGGTCAAGTGCCTGGGTGGTGGGAAGAGGGTTCTCTAGATTACCCTATGGATTATTATTCCCAGGAAGGTGGAGAGTACAATAGTAGTTACCATAAAAAGAAAGGAGGACAAGAAAGAGGGGCAGGGATAGCGGCGGCAAAAGCGGTGATGGCACAAGCACGAGCGAGGAAAGCTGCTGCTGCTGTTGCTGTTGCTGGGGGTTAATTTGGTGCTATACTAATACTGCATAGTTGTTTCTTAGTGTTGGAAGTGTGAAACCTAGTAGTTTAAGTCATTATATGCATAGTTGATTACACAAAGAGAGAAAGAAAAGAAAAAAAGAAAAAAAAAAAGAAAAAAAAGCAAACACAGAAGCGGGGGGATATCTGAACACAGAACAAATCTGAAAATCTTGGTGCTAGGAGAAAAGAGAGAATGAAGAGAAAAGAGAGAATGCTACGTGGTGCAAATTTTGAACACCAGCAAATGCATATAAATGAGAATAATAAACAACGTTGCGCTACGTGGAAGTATTTTCTTTGTTTCTTTCTGGGGGGGGGGGGGTTCGCGCGTTTGTGATGGTGGGGTATCGATGGTTGGCGATATTAGTAAGGAAAAGAAAACTTGTACTGATAAAAAACAATATGGTACACAAATTACGTAATAGATAAAGCCCAAAATATACAAATGCAAACAAAACTTACCCTACTATTATACCCCCAACTAATAGATCTTTAAATCTAAGCACTGCCATTAATTATCTTATTTGGCATGGCGACCCCTCTCACCTCCAAATCCGGGTTCATGCTGTGCAATTTTTCGACAGCAGGAGGCTTGACTTTCGTCCCAGCCAGTGCCAAAACTTGCAGATCCGGTAAACATCCAAACGTCACCACAGCAGAGCTGGTTACTCTGGTTTGAGAAAGGTTTAATGCTGTGAGACCGCGAAGCCGCATAAGTGCAGGGATCGCTGCATTACTCACTCTCCAATTTTGACTTAGAGATAAATGACGCAATTTAGGTAATGAAGATACGTGAGAGACGCCTGTATCTGTTACAACCCCAGAACAGATCTCTAACGAAGTTAAAGAGGTGGCTTTAGCTAAAAATGCACAGGCTGCGTCAGTTACTCCAGCACCAAATAAATCCAAAACTTCAAGATTGGGCAATTGAGAGATAAAACCTATCCCTCGATCGCCAACATGTCTTGAATCTAAATTCAGACGTTTCAAAGTACTTGCTTTGCTGACGCGTTCAAGGCCCCAATCGTTGACCTGAGTAAAAGAAAGGTTCAGATTGACAATTCGAGGCAAACGTGAAATAGCCACCATGGAGATATTAGTAGCTGCTGTATCACTCAAATCTAAAGATTCCAAGTCTTGTAGACTTGATAGTTGCTTTAGACTTGTATCTGTGAGTAGAGAACATGAATCGAGAGATAATTTCTTTAGGCGGAGTAATCGAGGCAAAATTGAGAAAAGCGCCTCGTCTGAGATGGAAGTGTAGCTCAAATCCAGCTCTTCTAAAGACAATGACAATGATTCTCTAGAAGAGGTAGAACTTGATTTTTTTCCATAAGTAAATGAGGAAGAGGTGGAATCACCCAGGTGTGCTAAAGCATGCAATGTAGCGTCACCAACGTTAACACATCGACTCAAATTTAAACTCTTCAATTTAGGAAAGCACGGCAACAACTCAGCTGCAGCGCTATCTTGCATCGACACCCCTGCCAGAGATAAACAGGTCAGCTCAATCAAGCTAGAAAGCTTACTCACACCTACATCAGTCAACTCTGTCCGACTCAAACACAACTGTTTTAATGAAGTTAAACAGCCTAATGCAGCTGCATCTTCATCGCCTATTGCATTGCACCAGCCGAGATCGAGCGCCTCGAGTTGAGTAAGGCGCCGGAGAGGGCCTAAACCCCACACTTTATGGCACGCATCGAGATTCAGACGGCATAAGGAAGGGATTCGAGCGATACAGCCTAAACCCAAGGGGCCAACAGAGTCACAGCCAGCGAGACTGAGTTCTTTTAGAGCCGGAAAACGTTGAAGGACAACAAGACCCCCATCGGTGACGCCATCGCAGCATTCGAGGCGTAGCGTGTGGAGTTTGGGGAGATAGGGTACAGAGGATAGCATAAAATTGTCAATCTGGAAAAAAGGGGGAAACAGTGGATGAGAATTAGCGGATTTAAAATTTAAAAGTAACCACAACATCCCCGCCAATCTTGAAATATCAAGTAAAAAGTGCAAACTAATACCAGAATTACTAATTTTACCTGGGTTCTACTGAGATCCAACACTTCAATGCTTTCTGTTATTAAGAATCTCACCCAGAAATCACGAATGGGATTTGGGTAAGAGTCCAAGCGTAGTTGATAGAACGCTTGGCCTTGAAGGCGCAAAACTGAGGCATCATTGAGCTTGCCCGTTTGAACAAGGCGGTCTAATAGAAGCTGTGCAAGGTCTGCAGGAAGCTGGCATAGTGCAACAGGGCTTTGGAGATGTAGGGTTTTGCAGAGGGTATCCAAGGATGCAACCAACAAGGTGCCCTCTCTGACAAAGGTTCTCCTCAGATCACTTTGCTGGGAGATGCGGCGTGTAAATCTACCGAATGGGGAAATGCGAGGGGACAAAGTGCCCAGAGGGTCGTGTTTGCTTTGTTTGGAACAGAGGATTCCCATTTTTTCTCCAAATTAAAGTGATCTCACATTCGGTCGAGAACGCGATTTATATGGTACTCCGACACCTGTCATGCGCAATATTATGCTTGTTAAACAATTTTATGCTCGGGTTTTAGCTCTCCGGAACGATTAAAGATCTGTTTTGAGGCGCTCAAAATCTTGTGATAGCACTTTGCCACCACACCCAACCCAACCCAACCCTTTCTAAACAGACGCATTGCGTGCAATCTCTGCCTATCTGTGGCTGGTCTCCATAATCATCACTTGGTAGTTTAATCATTGCAAACACGTATCAGTCTGCAGAAACGTCATACAGTGAAACTTGGTGGTAGTGTTGTTGTTCATTCAAACTACTTTAATCTTTGTTGAAATCGAAAACATACAAAAATACCAGTAGAAACATACTCTAAAACTGGAATAACAATGTATTCTAAGCGCATTGCGGTCGCTGTGCTGGGATTGCTAAGCATTTTAGTCTCAGGGCAACCCTCTCCTCCCGCTCCATGCGGGACTTTGGATTTAACCTCTCCTTTAACACAGCATTGCTTCCCTGCTGATGGTAAGTGCTTCTTAATCCTATAAAGATACATCTAAGCTATAGTATCCTTATCCAAAAATAACCCTCTAACGCAAATTTCTATCACTCACAACTCCACCTCAACCCTTTTTTCCCCCTGCCCTACCGTTTATTATTTTGCAGGTTCTCATCACTTTGTATGCTGCGTGGATATTCAAATGCCAGACAATTCCCACTCACCCCACGGAAACTTTAACCCTTTAGAGCGTGTTATCAAGGCTGCAAGCAACTCTACGTCGTGGAGTTGGTGCACATGTAGCGAGGAGATTTGCCGAGATCAGCTGGGCGGCACTGTTTTGTGGAACCAGAATGGGATGGGACATAGTGGGTATCTGCCCCCTATTGACGGCGATCGACCATTATTTAATGCAGCTACAGGGTTGAAATGATAGATAGTTAACATGTAAGGATATAGAATTTACTACTTGAGCCTTGGCGGAACCGGAGGCAGGGCAAGCTTTGCACTCCGACAAGGTAAATGAGACCTTGCAGAGCAGAATCGTGTTCAAAATACATTTGTGAAGTTTCTTTTGAATACAATTAATCTGGGTACTGGCCTAGCATCACTATATATTTGTTCAAAGCTGCCATTTAATTATCATCAATTTTGATTTCAAACTTTAAAGTTCATAAAAGGAGTAGAAAACCACCAAACAATAACCAAATAAATAACTATGGAGACCTCGTTATTGCTCGATAACAAAACCAAGCAGCTCAACCTCTTTTTCAAGAAAAGATTTGAACATAAAAGTGATGTCGCTTTGAAACTGCATGGCTTGGTCAACACTGTCACCAGCAGAGCTCAAGTTGAAGGAAGCATTTTGAAGGTAAGCTATAGTTAAAGGGCCCTCATCTCCCAGAAATAATCTAATCATCATGACTGTTGAACAACTTCAAACAACATTTCCCCCTCCCCTCCCGCTGCCGCCTTCTATTTATTATTCATTCCGACCCTTCTCCATCATTTCCTGCAGTTCTTCCGCCTCGGTACGGAACCTCGATTCTCCGATGACGACATCTACCGTCCAGATCAGCGGCTCCGTCTCGGTATCGGTGCAAAATCATCTTCATCCTCCGAAGACGTCTTTCTCACCCTTAATGCAAAGCAAAAGGTCCGTCTTAACAAACAATCTGAAATGGTTCGGGGCCGCCAAGTCCTTAATAGCTATACAGAAGCATCTTTACGTGCAAATTACAACTATAATATTAAGACAGAAGCTTGGGGTGGCGAAGCTGTTGCCAAAATTAGTACCGCTTTATTTAAATTTTCAGATGATCAAGATGTGAGATTATCTGCTGGGTGTAGGATTCCTTTGACGCCCAATGGAGCAGGAAAGGCAGTACCGTTTGTAAGAGTGGAGGAGAATTGTTGGGGAGTGACGACAGATCTCAAAGGAGGCTTTGTTATCAACTATGCACTTTAACAGAACGACTGAAGAACTTTCTTTATTTGTTTTTAAACTGAAACCCCCTGTTTCATGGATAGGTAGATTTGATACTTGTAAGCTTCTTGGCATGTATGTATAGATAGATAGATATAAACGGCGGACAATTTAGAGAATTGAACTCTATATGAGAGTAGAGGAATACAACGTAAATTAGGAGACGCGAGCAATACAGGCAGGTAGAAAGAAAATGATACATTCAATTAAAATTCTATCTACGAATAGCTCTTCCTACTGAAGTCAACAGCTGATCTACCTGACTCACCAATGGCAGTAAAGGGTCTTCATAGTCGCCAATCTCATCATGAGACACAGACCGATGGGATTGATCAAACTCAGAGTGGGCGCGGTGGCGGTAGTGTTGCCCTTGGTGATTAAACCCAGCACCAGAGGCAATTGCAGCAGCTCCTAAAGGACCAAATGCGGCTGTACTTCCTGCAGGAGTACCAGCAGGGTTTACACCTATAGAGGTAGGGTCAAACGGTGTTGACCGTATTGCAGCTCTTTGCGCAGCAGCAGAGAGAGGTTTGCCTTGGCCTAATGGACCAGCAGAAGGAGTTGCAGAGGATGTTTGAGGTGCTGTTGATGGTCGATTGCTTCCCCAAGGATTTCTGCATTTCGATGTTACCGATGAAGGTGCTACTGGACGTCTATTAGCAACACCATGCGTATTCGTGTGTTGATTATACTTAGCTGTGTATTGCTCCATTGTTTCAATACCAACGCCACGATCATCGATGTACCTCCTTGGTGCTACTTGGTGCCCCTGTCGAGCAGCTAAGGATGCACCATGAGAAGTCCCGCCCCCATTGCTATCGATATTTTTCGTTCTTAAGATTAAGTTTGGATCTAGTTTACTCTGCGTTCGTGGTTTCACAGCTGACCAATCGGGGACTCCTTGGTGCTGCATCGGAATGGCAATTGATCTTCGTTTAAGGTATGGTTTTTTACTCGTTGATAAAGAATTCTTTGTAGCTGGTGCTGCTGTTCTAGGTCTGTTGTCAATGGCATTTGTTGCACTTGACGGGGAAGCAGTAGCAATAGCATGAGGATGGTGAAGAGTTCCGCCTCGCTTAGGATGTGCAGCGTCAGGGGCCGGGGGAGGTGGCAGTTGGATAGCTGTTTTCAAACAGAGATCCATTTCTTCAATAGAAACTGAATTCGTTTTTGAACACTCGTTGTAGGCATATGTATCACTCATACACCCAGTGCTCGTAGTATAAATACTACCACTATAATAATTCAAAGCAGACTGTGGTCGCATCATTGCGATTCTGTGTTGCTGTTTCTGCACCGTGAGTTGTTTTAGTTTCGAAAGTGCAGCAACTTGGGAGGATTGTCGTTCCAGAGTCTTTTGTTTTAATCTGTGTAACGCAGGACCGGCAGCGCGGGGGACAACAGGTTCAATAGATTCAACCACTGGTGGTGGTGGTGCTGGTATGAGCAAAGCGGTACCGCTGCAGAGCTCGTCGTGTCCTTGCTTCCGTCCTTCTTCTTGTTCTAAGCTATTTAAAATGCTTTCTTCTTCTTCATCAAAGGCCAAGCACCGCGGAACTATAGGCATCCCTCCTGGCGTCATTTGCTTTTGTCCTTCAGCAACAACAACAGAGTCTTCTACTTCAATCTTTCCTTGATCTTGTGGTGTCGGGGATAGAGAGAGGAAAACTGCAGCCTTTTGAAGAATCAAATCTAATGCTGCTGTATCTTTCTTAATCGCTGGTCTATTACTAGTGTTCTGAGGTGGGAAATTGGGGTATGGAAACGCATTGTTGAAAGTCTCTTTAGATTTCTGCTGCTGCTGCTGTGGCTCCCAGAGTGGTGTTTTCCTGTGCGTCATCCTTTCTTCCTTATTATTGTGGCAGCTCCAACCCTCCTCCTCTTCTTGTATTCCAGAACCTCCACTGCACACCATGCTTGGAGAATTAGGGGTATAAAGCGGCCCAGATGCAAGCTGGGCTTGTTCGAGAGGGGTGCCAGCTTCATTTTGAGGTCGATAGAAGAAGAGATTACCTGTTGGTCGAGGGCGGGTGAATTGACGGGGAGCAGAGTCTTCTTCTTTTTTGTTTTCCATAAGTGCTGCCGCTGTTACTAATGGAGAGCTTTGATAGGCTCCATACGATGGATTTGGAAGACGTTGTTTGGAAGAGGGGGAGAGGAATCCCAAGCGAGAGAAAACCTGCGTTTGAAATAATGAATATTCTTGAGAAGGAATTGCAGTTGGCAAGATGGTAGTTAGAGTGGGTCAAAATACTACAGAGCTTGAAGCATCGCATCTTAATCTTGATGGTTGGTGAAGTGTCACATACGCGTGATCAGCGTGCAGTAACTCGTGACGCACCTCTTCATTTGTGGAATTATAAAGCTCATGTAGATTGTCTAATTGGACCTTTAGGTCAGCCATGGAAGATCGTACGCCTGATTGCTGCATTTTCAAATAATTATTTAGATTTATTTAGAGGATCACTTCATCTTTTAGAGCTTAATTTACTACGCAATTAGTGGTTGAAAGAATCGCAGAATTGGAACACCTTCTGCTTAAGATTGATTAAACTGCAAAATCCGTGTATCAATAATAAAAAAGTAATAAGAATAAATGAAATCAAGCGACTTCGCTGAATTTCAGCTAGGATTAAAAAAAAAAGAACCTCTACCTAACCTCAATTCAGAACTGCAACTCTCAACTCCCCCAACCCAACTCTATGGCTGTTTCATCAATCCTGATTTACATATGCATCTTATCCATTACCCATTACTACGCTTTGCTGTACATTCACTAACACAATCAAAAAAGCTCTTACTCCCACCACCTGAACCTGATTTCTTCCCACTTTGGTCACCGCCGATGACAGGTCCCGTCTCAAACGATCTATCCATCACTGACATCATAAATGCAGTGTTTAATCCCCCATTTTGATTACCAAACAGATGATATAGCACATCAACCATAGTTTGAGGTAATTTGAACTTCATCACTCTCAATACGATATCTATAAACTCGTCCGGGGTAAAATCCATACCTGAAGAAGATTTCATGAATTCTAAAGCAACAGAAAGTTGGCGAAGTCTACGCCAAACTAGACGCAACATTCTAAATTCTTCATAGGTAATACGTTTCTGGGAAAGGTCTTTTGGCATATCGTCGATTTTATCTAAATAGCCATCCACATGCTTGATTCGTGCATGACCAACAATGCTCAGAGCCAAGTCTCTTGCAGTAATATATCCTTTATCGTTGTAGTCATAGTATTGGAACTCTAATCGGGTCAAAGCTTCACGCATTTCAGCTAAAAATTTCTTAAAACTCCCTGGCGTCAACTCTTTCTTCCCATCGGTGCCAAAAAATTGTTTGACCAACCCGCCGTCTGCTGACATCAAGTCTGCATTAATTTTGTGTTGAATGGAAGAAGGGTGGGAAGCACGTGCTTGGATCGCTGTAAGAACTTTGCTGAATTCTTGCCTATCAACAGATCCGTTGCCATTATGATCCATCAACGCAAAGGCAACTGTAAAGAAGAAAGAGAGAAAATGAATGTATTTAGAAAACAGTAGAACGTAGGATTTGCCTGAAATTCCTTATTCTATCTATTCTGAACCACTTCGAAAAAACCAACGCTCTCTAACTCACCATCTACTTCATCTTCTGGGATAGATAACAACACATCAAACAACAACCACTCGTCAAAACTAATCCCTCCTGAACTATCAACATCAAATGTCTCGAAAAATCTAGATGCGTGTTGAGGCACACCGGGACTCGGTTCCCCTGGTAAAAACCCTGCACGGATGATATCACTATCCCTTGGGGGGTAGACTGGAACAACAGATCGCATTATGTCAGAGGGGGTCATTGTGAATCCTTGAGTGAGATCACCATGTGTGGCGAAATACTCGAAAACTTTTTCAGGGGAGGAAAGTTCACGGATTCGTTTTTCGTATTTGAAAAAATGGCGGCGACGTTGTTCAAGAGACAATAGATGAAAACCCTGAAAAGTGGGAGGAATAGATAGTAATTAGGGAAAGAAAAGGAGAAGAAGGGTTTAATATAGGAAAGCTTCCAAGGCAGGGCGGGAGGGAGGAGAGGTGGAATGAAAATGAAAGGCCTACCTTATCAGCAGTGGGTGGCGCAGCAGATTCTGCTGTTTCGGCCAATGCAACTGTAGCTGTAGCTCCTAAGAATGCAGCAGCTGCTGCTCCCCAGCACGTCATGTGCCAGCTGGAGCTATGATCGCAAGCACTGCCCATTGTAGGGGCAGAGGCAGGGACAACTGTTCCGATAAGACTCTTGTAGGCATCTTTAAATGGGGCACGCCCTTTGACTGCCATCAAAGTTTCATATATATTTGCAGCATGTCGCGTATTCCGGGTTAACACACGCAACCCCATCTTTCCAGGTTTTTGACTTTGATCAATCCGAATTATATACTAATAGTGTTCTCCAAGCAAACGCCTTGTATCATCAACTCTAATTTACACAAAATGATGTAAAGAAATACAAACAATCAAACTAACTAATTGAACTCATCAATTATAATTCCGTCTACCCTGCCCGCTGTGCGGCCGCTTGGCGGCATTGATCAGCGTGCTGAATTGCTTCCTCTTGACCTCTAGTAAATGCATCTTCAGCAACCTGTTGCACCGCATTGAAGTACAAATCCGCTAATCCTTGGCAAGGCCCAAATAATGGGTTCTCTGAAGGATTTTCAAAACACTGTTCTCCAACAACTGGCAGATCCGTGCACTGCAGAGATTCTCTACATTCTGCCAGCAAAGCTTCATGGAACTCATTATCGCATTCGTTTTTTTGTGTCCCTGGTGTGTAATAACACATGTCATGGACGTCACATGCTTCGTTAAAGTCCACCCCAGCTGGCCATTGGTCGGGCACAATCTCTTCGCTGATAACCGTCAGAGAGCTGGATCCACAGCCATTTGGGGGGGCGGCCCAACAGCTTTGGTTGGGACAGTCTGCTGCAGTGAATTGAGGGTCGTATGGGCAAGGCTCTGCAGGTGCAGCTCCAGGAGCAGGAGGGCCTGGGGGGGGTAGAACAGGTTGTGGTGGAGGCTGGGGAGGAGAGAGCAAAGTATCAACTGTGTCTTGGGCACGGGCGCTGCCTGCCAATAGGCAAACAATAGCCAAAAAGACGCCTTGGATATGCATGTTTGTGATGAAAAAGTATTTCAAATGTGTACTAGACACTGATATTAATCCAAAGTAGGCTCTTAATCTAGCGTGCCGTGTTGAGGCTAAGAGCTTCTTCACAGCTCGAGCAAGCCTTGCTTCAAGCTACTAGCTGTCGTTGAAGAAGAAGGGGTGTTTGAAAAGAGACAAATAACGGGCGATGAGGAGCCATAAAATAAAAGAATCTCAATCCATATTAAATATTTAGTATCTATTATATCTCTAGGATCGCCTAAGCGGAGTATAACGCATCACCTCGACTGCTCTACTGCATCTTTGACCAAGTCAATCTTGAGGGATTAGAAGCAATGGCGAGCTACGTGGGCAATAAATTCGGACAGCAGGACGTAGACAAGCTTGTAAGATTTAAAAAAATGTTTAATGGAGCTATGCTGCTTCGAAGAAGATATATTTGCATGCTTCCTAGGAGAGCAAAAGAGTCTAATGCTCGACGTCAATTTATTTTCTTGCAGAGGGAATTCGAAAAGCGCGTGGATCCCAATGATAAGAGCGCTCAAGCCCTCCTTGAAGAAATGCGTCAGCATGTGAAGAAGGTGGGTAGCTTATCTTGCGTTTAGTGTTTTGCCAAAGAGTGATTTGGCTCGGCCGCTCACACAAGCTCGGTTCTATTTCAATTAATTTTTTCAAAATTTTCTATGCAGCTCGAGGACATGCGTAAGAATGAGGACCCTCGTCTTTCTTTCTCTACTCCTGAATTCAAGGAAGCCCAGCGTATCTTTACTGACTCTTTCAAGGTAAGACAAACAAGCACTTGGAGCTCATTTCCCGCTTTCTTTGAATGTCTTCAGAGACTATACACATTCTTTGCATCAGAGTATTTGAGCCCTAATTTATCTAAATTCTATATATCATTTTTCTGTCTCTTCCATCTCCAGAAAAACTTTGGCAAGCCTGTTGAATGGGCTCTTGTCAAGGACTACGCCTGGTCCACCCCTCAGTTGAGAAAGTTGGAGAAACCTGTTGATGTTGAGGGCAAGCCTTGGCCTTTGGACGCTAATGGCAACCCTATCCTCAAGTAAATTATGAGATCAGCTATTGCTCTGCGATGAAAGTAAGGGAAAAAAGGGGAGTTCAAACTTTTGGTGACGTCATGTCGGGAAAGAAGGAAAATATAGATTGCCTTGCTAAATCTAAAGTTAATCGAGCATAAACTGCCTTTTATTGAAGTTTAAGTTGTATAAAGAACTCGGAACTCTGCACAGATATCTGTAAATAGCAATAGAACGTAGATAATTTATCACGATGCTAAAAATAAAGCCCCTGGGAACAAAGAGAACTCAGCCTAGATGTCTTCCTACCACTAGAAGTCATGTTTATAGAAGACTAGTTGTACATGCCATGCCTGTAGTATGCTCAGCACAAGGCCCGACGAGGTGCGGAACGATTATTTTGAAAAGCAAACTTGCAATCATATCATTATTTATCATCCTTCTAGCTCATACACCTAGTTTATTCCTCTTTCAGGAAGCTGATCATCATGAGACACGCTGATAGTGAAGATCCGAAACAACTCCCAGGAGTCAGAGATCATGATAGACCTATCACCGCTGGCGGCAAGGATGCTGCCAAAGACGTAAGCTTTTATCCTTCTTATTTATTGAAACCCTCTAATACCATTCTGGACACAGATAACTAACCTTCCCCCTCCTCTCTACTATTAAACCACATATATCACAGATTGCTGATCAAATCAAGGCTGCAGGCTGGCTCCCTGACGTTTTCATCTGCAGCAATGCCGTCCGCTCTCGAGAAACATTCGAAGCCATCAGAGAACACCTCCCTGAAACAGATTACGCTGATATTCATTTTCTAGGTAGCTTGTATACTATCTCACAGCTAGACGGTCAAACACGGGGCCATTTACAAGAAGTCGTCATCGGAGAAGCGACTGCCAGTCACAATTGTGTATTATGTCTCGGCCACAACAAGGGCTGGCAAGAGGCAGCCTCGTCCTTTGCTGGGGAGACTCTTAAACTTGGGAATTGTTATGCAGCGTTATTAGAGGGGTCTGGAAAGGATTGGAAAGATGCGTTTGAAGAGGATGCACGCTGGAAATTAGTCTCTGTGTTGCGACCAAAAGAGTAACTTATAGGAAAGAGATTGAGCGAGCGTTTTTCGTCTTCTTTTTCTCCCCTTGGAAATTGTCCCGAAAAGTTCTGTGTTCTAGAGCTTGTGTATATATTTTAAAGAGGTGGAGTATATGTAAACGAGAGAGTTAACTATCAACACAGCTCATCAAAAACATAAAAAGAAAAACTTGAAAATTGAGAAGAGAAAAAAGAAAGAGTGAAAAAACGTTAGAAACGATGCAATTTTCTTTTTTGAGGGATTTATTCAAAGAAAAATGGTAAGGAAAAAAGAAAGGAAAATTCGTTTCTAATAGGAGAATGCCATTACTGCTTCGTAGATACGGCTCAGCAACAAAACAAAACAAAAAAATAAAAAAGCGAAATAGTATATTTCGTTGTGGAAAGAGATACCGTCCTTTTTGAAAAGCTTCAACGTGGAGGAAAGTCTCATGAAAAAGGACATATAACTAGAAGAATCGAAAAGTATGGACGATGACGGTAATGGTTGATATATGGGTAGTTGTAAAAGAACATAAAAGAAAGGAAATGAAAGCCGTCCCAGTTCTCCTCGCCACACAGCACCATCATCCGTGTTGAAGCAAATGAAAAAGAATGAAAAATTCAGCTAAAATGGGGGAAAGGGACGAGAAAACTTGTAGATTGAGTCTAATACGATCGAAGAAGGACAAAGAGAAGAGCAAAATGATAAAACAATAGTAGGATAGGTTATTTTTGATTTAGATTTTTTCATTTGTGGACACATAAAAATCTTTTCATAAAATCTCGATAGGACGACACCAAAAACATTAATTCAAAAAAAGAAAGAAAGAAAAGTGGAAACAATAAGACCCGTTTTCCCACCCTTTTCTCAAGGAAAGCAAAGCATAGGTACGTAGAACACAACATTAGCGAAAGTAGAGAAAGTTTAACGAAAGGTAGAGAATGCGCAAAAAAGGATTCTTTCTTTTCAAGGCCGGTGATACTTTTTATTCATTTGAAAAGGTGCTAGAAGTAGTTGGTATCTTCGGCGAGGCAAAAGGGATGGATGGGATATAAAAAAAAAGAAACATGGGGAATTCGTAGCATTCTTTTCATATAAACAAGAACAAAGTTGATAGAAAAACACACAAAGAAATAGCAGGCATGGCGTTGTGACGGTAAAAAAATGAAAAACACACATTTGAAAACGAGAAGAGTGGGATGTAGTATCGTAGATAAGAAAGGAAAGGTAATTAATCTCATTAAGGTTCCAATATTTAATAATGAATTTGGGGGTATTGGGTGGATTCTGTCCAGTATTATTATTGTAGATGAAAAAATTCCCAGGGTAGTTCAAAAGCAAAAGCGTAGAATTTGAAAATGTAGCCTGAAAATTGAAAAATTAAGAAAAGCATAGAGGGTACTCAACACCCTAGGTTCGATCAAAAAAGAAGAAATGCACTATAAAACACAAAAAAATAAAAAATTCAAAGAATTTTCAAAGAAAAAAAGTTTTGTTGATTTTTCTCTTCTCATCGGGTCGTTGTAGATGCAAAGTAAGGAATGTTCCACGTAGTTAGTAAGTACGCTGCGCTTCAGCTTCCATGATACCAGTCGCAATCATTGTGAATCCAGAAAAGGAAAGCTGGATTATTGCTAGGTACTGTTGCAGCTAGTATCATCAGTTAAAGCATAAGTGCCTCGGGAACAACAAGCAAGGTCTCGTCATCAGTCATCCTACCATGATGATCATTGGCAGCAGAGACAAACCGCTCTAATTCATCCCTTCTGACAAAACGGCCCTTAATACGGGGTCTTTTATCAGAAGACTTACCGCCAGTCTTGCGCTTCTGAGAAGAAGATGATGATGCTATCTTGCGGGGAGGGCGGGGCACTAAAGGCTTGGAAACAGGAGCCGAGGTATGGACCGCTGCTCTTCTAGCCTTCTTAGGACCATCATCATGTAGAAAGAGGCTGGTAGAGGTGTTACGAGAAGAAGGACGAGATGTAGAAGCGTCCTTAACCCAATCTTCTTGTGTTTCAACAGATAAGGAGTGGGCGCAGGCTTCAGCGGAAGGAATACTGGCAGCAGCAGCGATGAGATTGGAACGAGGCATACTGAACACAGGGGCATTTCCAGCTATAGAGTTCCAAGCAGATGCAACGGCAGATGGGTCAAGCTTCAAATTAAGCTTCCCAATGGGCAAGCCAATAGGTGCACAAGGGGCTGAAGAAGTGAGCGAGGCAGCAGGAAGAGAGATGATGGATGGAGAGGCTGTTGCAGTATCCATTGAGCCGCATGTAAGTTCGCTGGCGTCATTAAAATATTCAAAACCAAAACCGAGACCAAGGTCTACGTCAGCCTTCATTCTGCAATAGCAGAAAGGCAGTAAAGAGGGACAAGTGAGCATAATTTAATTATGATGACAAAGGCAATGAAATATGAGAAATGAGAAGTACTTTGCAGTCAGAGGCTCTCTCACGTTGAACTAGCATTAGAGGGTGAAGATCCGAGGGAAAAGCCGCTTGATTTCTGCATCAACGACAAAACCGGTACTTCCATGTTAGCGATTGTCTTCAGGGGGCATGTTAACAGGAATTCAGTCTAACTGGCAATTTAATTGCTTCCTTACCTCATCCTCGTGATCTAAAGTAAAAATACAGGGCATTGCCTTCATGTTATTGAAGTCATCATAACTAGGAACTGTTAGCAAACCTGCATGAAAGAATTCGAATATAGGGTCAGAATTTGCCTTTTATAACGAATCTCAGGCGGCGTATACAAACATACCTTCTTCACAAGATCCATTAGAGTCCCAACGCTTCAAACAAGCTGGAAGGTCGACCACATCTAAGAAGTTGCCGAACTCCATCGCGGAAATGAGTTGCTTTAGCGCCGCTTGTTAGAAATTTGAAGCTCAAAAGCAAGTAAAAACACTCAAAATGAAATAAGAACACTCAAAGATTAAACGAGGGTTCCAGCCTTGCAGGAAAACTTGTTTCGAAACGCCACCTTCCGAAGGGCTCCCAATGCAAAATCGCTGCCTTGAAAAAGTGCACTTGATATCTCCGTTCAAGATACATCCAGCCCGTCATTGTATGAACACTGTAAACGGTAGATTGTCAGCTTCAGTATGATGATTAGTGCATTTGAAGGTCGTCGGACCCTTTCAACGGGGCTAGGCAATCATCAGAAAAGAAAAAGCGGCCCCGCCCAGCCTTGCTGAGAGTCTCCCAAAAGAGCAACCTGTAGACGCTTGAGCAAGCCTTTCGCTCATTAAGGTTTTTATTTGCAATAAAGGATGATATCTGCAAGCGTTAGAACTGTTGATCGTGTTCAACGAGTGCTATTTACAAACTTGGCCACCGGCGGCACCGTCAGAAATATCCTTTTTGGGGGCAATTTTGAAATTGTTAGTCAGTGATTTCATGAACATTATACTTCTATGAACAACGCAATTGAAATTGGATCGATCTGGGAAGTGAACTAGCATGATCTGTACCTAAAAATGCTCTCTACCCCACCCTGCAGTGCCGGGGACCAACAATATCCCTTGAAAAATTAAAAACGTAACAAGTGGCTTTGAATAGCAGGCAAAATATAATAATACATTTTGTACTATATAGTTTACCAATACCTACACGTTTGCCCAACTAAAAGAGGTGCCGCCATATCAAAGCATCACTTGTCTCTTCTCATCTCAAATTTACAATATGGCGTTACTTGTATTGACATCTGAAGAGGATTCTTGGCTCGCAGTAGCTAGTTATATTGGGGAGTTGATTGATGCTGGACAGGTGAGGCCTCCTGCACATTAAATGGTGGCAACTTCTTAGTTGCATTCTCTATTTTGCCCTTGCATGTGCATTTCTGCAACAACTAATACCTTGCATTTTCTTTTATATACTAGCAGGATGAGGGATCAAAGCTTGTTGAGACATCTGGGTCTCTTTTTGTAGATCAGTGTAAAGCATCTTACGCCGCTGAAAAGTACGCAGACTTGTTGGAGCAATTTGCCGCCAACCTGGACATTTTATTTAGCAAAGCGGCAAATGATCAAGACTTAGAAGGTGCTATAAACATTATCTGCCATCTGGTGCCCCGTATCCTTGTTCCTGGAGCAGGAGCAGCTGCCTCCAGACTGGCATCTGCACTTGCGGCGACTCCAACTGTCCGCCCTGACCGCCGTCTCCAAGCTCTGGTCAATCTGTATAACGTAGTGTGGGACCCTCAATCTAAGTACACGGTATTACTGCAAACTTTGGCATTCTCAAAGGCTTCTGGTCTTGCCGATGTCATGTTAAATGTTGTCCGCACCCACGCAGACACCTGGGCTGCTGGTCTTAGTCTCAGTCCAGCTGATGAACGTAATTTATACGTTGCATGTGCTGATGCTCTTCGTGGATGCACGCGTAAACCTAAAACAGCAGCAAAAGAAGCATATCGTCTTTTATGCAAGTACCTAGTCACATTTGAAGGCGCCTCTGCTGGTGAAGCTGCTACTGGAGCTGCCGTTGCATCTCAGGTTGTTTCCGATTACTTAAAATCTCCTGATCTCTTCCATTTTGACTTGAAAGATAACCCAGCTATTGCTGCATTGGCATCAAATTCTCAGTATGCTCCTCTTCATCAACTGTTGACCATTTATTTGACTGGCAGCGTAGCTGATTTCAACAACTTTGTTAAATCTAATGGAGCCGTATTCCAATCGCTTGGGGTTACCGAAGAAGCAGCTGCTGGAAAAATGAAATTACTTGCATTGATGGGTTTGGCTCATGGATCAGCTGAGATCAAATTCAGTGAAATTGCTTCTTCTTTGGATCTTCCAGCTGGAGATGTCGAAACTGTGGTTGTTCAAGCCATTGGAAAGAGGCTTATGGAGGCCAAAATAGATCAGCTTGCGGAGGTAGTGACTGTGACCAAATGTGCTCCTCGCACATTTGGTGCTGCCCAGTGGCAAGAGTTGCTTGGTCAGTTAGCATCATGGAGGAAAAGTGTAGGTGAAGTGATGGAATTAGGTACAGATGAGAAGAATGTTCTTTCTAAGGGTATTGCCGAGCTCTCTGTTGGCGCTTAACGAGGGCAAAGAATAAAAAATATTAATTGGCTTTGCTATTTAGGGGAATAGCGAGACCGACTTGGAGCAGCAAACATGTAAAACACTGGGTAAATATGCTAGTATGCAAGAGAAAGCGTTAGAGTTACATTTAGCTGGGTTATATTAATAATGAAAGCACATACGTGCACTAATAAGGTCAGAACACAGTTTATAAAACTAAAGAAACACGTATGTACAAGGGAAAAAAAAGAGCGAGAGTTAAAATGAACTAGTTGATCGAATAGCTAACTACCCTCTTGGTCCGGTAATCATGGGCATATTATTCTGCTGTGGCCCACCTAATTTCGCTTGTTCCACTAACATATCTTGTGCTTCTACTACTCTGCTCACTGATCTTTTCGAAGGTTCTGCCAATTCCCCCGCCAAGAGCAACTCATCCAAAATGAAGTAGGCTTTATGGAAATTGAAAATCAGATCAAGTTCACATACATTGCCAAAATATTTATCTAAGATTTCTACGAATTGATGGACGATCTCTAAAGTAACCAGCTCGTTGTCTTCTGCAATAAAGGTTTTGAAGGACACAGATGTGAGGAGAGAAAATCCCGGTGAGAGTTTTCAAGTCAGTTTTGTTTTTGATAACAGCAGAGGTATATGCCTTGTAGAATCATTTTATCATTAAATACATGGGAAAGGTTCACTAACCTGCATCGACGCCAGCGACAAAGTAGAGACTCGCATAGCGACGGTATATAATTTTAGCGTCACGCCAGTCAACAAAGTTGCATAATTTGGGAGCCCTTGATAGCACCACGGGTGTTACTTCCTTGACGATCTTTGCTCTATCCTTTTGGCTTAGTGTCGTATACCATTTGGCAAGGCGTACCTTGCCCTGGCGAGAGAGCAAAAGCACAAACCTGATCTGCAAAAGATTTAATTACATTCCAAGAAGGCAAATGAGATCAGGATTGAATGACCTGTTGAGATCAACACTTGAAAATATTCATCGCGATTGACATACCATGTGCCTTATTTATCTACAGTTTGGTTGCTTGATCAAAGCTGTTTTTATCAAAATGGATCAATAACTAAGCTTAACGTAGTATTCTTCCCTAAGCTGTGTCAGATCGAATAACTTCTAAATATAATAGAATAGACGAAGTGGGCTGACCAGCCAACAGCATCACGCTTCAGGTCTCCACGCGTGCTGCTCAGGTTACAGCCAGCTCATCACGCGAAACCGAGCATAAAGGTGTCAAACCATGGCAGATTTATCATTTAGATAATTCAGCTCAATCTTTATCGAAATCCATCCCGGAAAGAGGCATCATTACCGTTATCGTGTTTCACACACACTATTAATTTTACGAACCATTAATTGGTTGCTTCTGCCGGGACCAAAAGGTGCCGGGTGCCTCGACAAATTGCCTTAGCATTTAAACCTAGTATTTAGCAAACGCATTACCAGGGTAAGATCACTGGGTCTCAGCTTAGGTTGCCGCCGTTCCAGTGGCCAACTCAACATGTCTTTGGCCATCACAAGCCTTCGACACTGTTATGCGCTTTTGCAGCCCTTACAAGACTGCCAAATAGATGTTTTGCGGTCATACTATCATAGCGAACCAGCGATCAGCTGAAATAACCTATCCAACCCTGTCTAACTCGACCAATTTTCTCTCCCATGATTGATTGCTGCAGGCAGGACACACTCCACCTTTTAGAGCTATTAAAATGCGCAAACCAGGACTTCGCCCCGAGCATTTAGAGCTCCCTTCTGAGCCTTTACTCAATGAAGAACAACGTGCCGCTCTCGATGCTGCCCTGGCAAAAAAACGTCTTGAAAGAGATGAACCTCAGCTCCATGGCGTCCCTCCGGAACTAGCAGCCGGTGCTGCTGGTGCCGGTGTTGGCTCCTCCAAACCCCAAATGGGTAAGAACCCGTACTCCGAAGGCATGAAAACTAAACGTGATCTCGCCCATGACCATCATTTATCCCGTCGAGGTAAAGGAAATGGACGAACAAAAAAGTCAGGTGCTGGTGGTCGCTTCACATGGGGCAAAGCCGGGGACCCCACTGAAACCGAAGGCGCTACTGCTGCTGCTTCTGATCGCGGTGATCCCAACTGGGATTCTGAAGAAGAAGACATGGCATTAGCCTTTGCTGAAGAAAGAAGCATCCAAATCGCTGCTTATAAAGCTGCAATTACAGGCATCTTGCAAGAATATCTTAATGCGGGGGATGTCGCTGAAGCTGCTGCTTCTTTAGTAGAGCTTGACCACCCCGAATTTGGCCATTATTTCGTGAAGAAAGCTATTACAGCTGCTTTAGATCGCCATGATCGTGAAAGAGAGATGATTAGCTACTTACTCAGTGCTTTATATAATGACACGATCAGTCCCGAGGAAGTCCGCCGAGGTTTCGTGGATGTGGTGGAGGCGCTTGATGATACTATATTGGATGTACCAGATGCTGTTGATCTTGTAGCTATTTTCATTTGCCGTGCTGTAGCAGATGATGTGCTTCCTCCTGCTGTAGTTAACAAAATTGATGGCGCTGAGGGCTCTGCTGCAGCAGCGTTGAGGCTGAAATGTGAAACGCACTTGGCTGATCAGCATTTCGCTGAAAGAATGAGTCGAGCATGGGGACATGGAGCTGGATTCAAGTTAGAAGAGACCAAAGCATCCATAGCAGCGATGTTGGCAGAGTATGTGAACTCTGGAGATACAGCGGAAGTAAGGCGCTTGCTCCGTGACTTGGCTGTGCCGTTCTTCCACCATGAGCTAGTTAAACAAGTTCTTGTAAACGGTATGGCAGGTGCAGGTCCTATGGAACAAGCTTTGAACCTCTTGGGTGAGCTTGCTGGTGATTCAAATGACATCTCTACTTCTCAAATAACAAAAGGGTTCCAACGTGTTGCTGATTCTCTGGCCGATATTGAGCTTGATAACCCTGGTGCACGTGGTTTATTCAACGACACTGCAGTGGAAGCAGCACGTAAGGGCAACTGGCTGGAAGAAACTTGGTCGCCAACACCGACTTCCTCCAGCACTCCGGGAACTCCTGGAGCCCCTGGGTCGAAAGTTTGGGCGAATGGCCGTGGCGCCTTCCACCCTACTGTCAAATCTTTTAAAGCGGATGCTTTGGAAATGATCCGTGAGTACTTTGAAAGTGGAGATGTCGACGAAGTAGGGCGCCGATTGACTGAACTTGAAGAACCCGGTTTTCATAACATAGCTATAAAGCATGCTGTACAGCTGGCAATGGATCGTAAAGACCGAGAACGTGAAATGGTGTCTTCTATGTTGCCTGTATTATCTCCAAACAGCATTTCAGAAGATCAAGTGGCGCTAGGTTTTACTCGGTTACTTGCCGCTGCCGATGATCTGGAACTTGACATACCAGATGCCGCGCATTTACTGACGTTATTCCTTGGTCGTGCTATTGTTGATGAAGTCTTACCTCCCAAATTTTTGGCTGAAGTGGTTCCTCAATTGCCTGCTGGCTGTTTGGGTATTGGGGTCGTACAAGCAGCAGGGGCGATGCTCTCTGCTCGCCACTCTGCTGAACGATTTTCCACCTGCTGGCATGCCCGTTCTGCCTCTGACGCTGATGCCATGTCGACCGCTATTTCTGAGCTGTTGAAAGAGTTTTCTGCTCAAGAGGATAGCAAAGAAGCTGTCAGGTGCCTTCGAGACTTAGGAGTGCCGCATTTTCACCACGAGCTTGTGTATCAAGCCATACTTGCTGCCTTGGACTCTGAATCAAGCACGCCTAGTAATGACGACTCTAACAATGCCACGAATAATAAAATTTTAGGTTTATTACAAGAGTTGTCTGAATCTGGCGAAGTCAGTTCCACTCAATTACGACTGGGTTTTGATCGAGTGAAGGCTGAATTGGAAGATTTAGCGTTGGATGTGACACAAGCCCCGGTGTTGTTGCCGAAATATGAAGCACAGGCGATTGAACAAGGGTGGTTGAGTGCTGCGTAAAACGAGTTTCTAGCTCGTTCCATTCATTCATTCTTCTTCTTCTTTTCTTTTTCTGCTGTTCTTTTCATTTTTTTTAAATGGTATACGTTTGTCTGGCTTGTCGGTCTGTTTGTTTGTTTAGTGGCCCTTTTTACTTTCTTGTTCGTTTGCTCTCTTTGCATCCCTGCCCTGCACGTCCCTGTCTCCGGTTTCTTTCACTCATCTAGTCTATGTATAGTTTCCTAAATAGTAACGTTCCTCCTGTTATGTTCATCGTCTGTGCTGCGCATATAGAAAAATAAAGACATCTGTTCTACCCTGTAAAAATAAGCATTATTCATTGCGTTTGTTTTCTGTTTACAAAAATAAATGACACGGAAGGATAATGCAGGTCTGTAAATATTAGGAAAGAAAGGAGGAAAATATAAAAAGAAGTGGGCAAGATGTATAAGAGAGGCATTCTATAAACTGGACAGGAATAACATGGAAAGTATCTTATATAAAATGCTGATGTGCCAGAGAGGTAAAGAGGTCAGGTAGAGAAAATGTCTTGAAGTGGGCTCAAAATGGACAGAAAAAAATGAAACCATAGTGTATGATATATGCAGAGAAGAAGGAGAATATTGTTGTTGTTGTTGTTCTGTTGTATAAAGATGGAAGAGGTTGTTTTCTACCCTTTGGGAAAATGTATTCATTTATTTTTGGGGAGTTTGGTGTTCGTTTCGTTTTGGGGCAGAATAGCAGAGGGAGAAATATAGCTGTTGCTCCATTTTGAGAGCAGTCGGTCAGTGTAGTCATAAAACTGATGATGGGTCGTCAGGTTGTAAGAAAAGCTCCATGTGTTCTTATGAGATGTAGAAACAAAAGAGGTAAATTTGAACTCTTGAAATATAATCCATCGTTACGTTCATTTTAAGAGAGCGTTCTCGTTCTCTTATCAAAAGTTGAGGGCAAGGAGGGTGGGCGAGAGAAGAGGCGAGGTGATGGGGGTGGGTGATTTCTTGGATAAGCCTAAAGAAAGCATTCCAGCTACAGTAGGTGTTTCTAAAGGTTTGCAGATTGCGAGATCAAGAATGGGCAGTTGTGCTGCGGGATTTTGCGGGTCGAGGTGGTGAGCAGGGGCAGTTGGCAGTGGCGCTGCTCCTGTTGCCGCAGCCCCACCAGTTTCAGGTTGAAGAGAAGCATTATTTATATCTGACGCAGTATAGTTAATAGCACCGCCAGAGTCACCTGTCGGGATCATACCTGGAAGTACAACAACTGTAGTGCCTGCAGCAGCTGCTGCTGCTTTGGCTCCTGCCAGCATTGCCATGGCACTGGGACTACCAAGCACTGCGTCGTTAGTGAAATTGAGGCCAGAGATGAATTCATCAAGTGCTGCGTAGTCTACAGCATCCGCGTCAGCATTACCTGCAGCAGCGGCAGCGGTAGTTGTGTCATTGCCAGCAATAGTTCCAGCTACGGCTGTATTGCGAGGCAAGTCTATACTCGTGCCCTGCACTCCTTGAAGAATTCCACCACCAGCACCACCACCACCGTTAACAGCAACATCAACAACACCGGCAGCAGCTGCAATGCCAACAGGAGGATTGCCATCAGGACTATGTTCAAATAAAAACTGAGCAAATGGAGATAAGACATCCCCAAGATTAGGCGAAAAGAACGCCATAGAGCCACCAGGTGCTCCCGTACCAGCACTAGCTACACCAGGAGGGGAGATTGACGGCGGGGTCGTTCTATGCTGTAATCGCTGATGTACCGGGTGAAGCAACATTAAATTAGGACTAAATTGCTGCTGCTCTTGTTGTTGATACGTGTCTTGATAGTGTTGGGCATTTGAGGAATCATTATTCATCTTTCGTGGTCGTCCAGGACCTCGTCTCATATCGGCTCTCATCCACCCCCGATTACCGGTATGGTCTTCATTGTCTTCGTCGTCACGTTCAGTATCATCACGATCATCATCAGAATCCAGGGTCAAATACACATCATCACGTTTCGTATTACGGGCACGGGAAGAACGGCGAGGGTACCGATGGGTGACACCACCACCGCCATCACCACCACTACCTCCTGTATTGGCGGTGTAATAGGGGTGGCCTTGAGCAGTGTTCATAGCGAAGGAGCTGTTGTTAAGTCGGCTAAGTCCAGGTCCAGTATGTGCCTGAGGATTGTTGTATTGGCTGTACGCATTAAACAACGGTTGCTGTCGCGGTTGGTGTGTGGTTGCTCCACCGGCAGGAGGATTACCGTCACGGCCGCCATTGGTTCCAGGTTGGATAAAATATGAGCTCGCACGAGGATCTGGCATCGGTACTCCAGCAGCATTGCCTGATCTATACCCATCACTACTATTGGGAGCACCACCACCACCACCTGAGAACGGCACGTGTTGCATTGCAGCTTTCAATTGATACTGGGCCTTTTCCAAATCAGTTGCAGTCAGTCCCCCAACAGAGGCAGTTGTTCCTGCTGCCCAGAGTTTACACTCTTCAGCTAAAGCAGCATATTTTGCAGGATCTGCTTGTGCGAGATCACCGAGTCTGGTTAATTCTGCGCCAAGGACTGAAGCCAGTTGGGGGTCAGTACCGGTTGCAAAGGCCACTGAAACAGGGCGCTGTTGCTGCTGCTGCTGATAATCTACAGTGCTAATATGATTAAGACTGCTATTTATACCACCTCCACCCCGCCGAAGTCCTTTTTTCTGATTAGCCGCAGCTTTGACCATGTCGTGGTGAGCAGCAGCTAATCGCCTGGTCGGTAAAGGAAGCTGTGGTAAAGGCTTTTCAGGGCCTTCGCTGGCCTTTATTTCTTGGAAACTCGCGAGATCTGCTGCTTGAGACCGTGCCCAACCGAGAGCGGTGGTCAAAATACCTGGAGCTCGTCGCTTTGCTGCACTTGAAGGTTGCTGCTGTTGTTGTTGTTGTAGTTCTTGATCAGCAGCGGTGGTGGTGGCAGCAGTCATGCCGAGAGTGGGAGTTGTTTCTCCGCTGCTGGAGGAAGGTTTCAAACGTTTTCTACTGGGTTCTACTCCTTCTATAATACCATTATATATGTTGACACTGCTGGTTGTAGCTACAATTCTACCAGCAGTTGCAGTAGAAGTAGATGGGGCACCATGGTCATCATTGTCAGTGGGAGCAACAATGCGACCTTGAAGAGGAGTAGGATCCATATAACCGTCTTCCATGTATAGTATTTGTTTCTTAAATGCGATTTTTGCACTATATAGATACACTTGAGGGCTGAAATAGCGCTAAAGGTGCGCAAGAAGGCGAAATGTCTAATCGTCTCCTATGTCTTTAATCTGCAGTTGGATAGAGACTATGCCTGGTTAGGAAGCGTTTTAGTGAAGTACATAGATGCTAGAACATTCTTGCAACACCCAAAGAGGTTCCTGGAAAGAAGTCAGAGCAGAAGTATCTTGCACAATGAAAAATATCCAATCTTAAGACAAGGCCGTGTTGCTTACCTAAGGGGTGAAGCCCTCCAGAATGCAGTACACATATATAAACTTGATGTCGTGCGCAGGGTTGGCTGCAAACTTTGAGCTCTATTTTACCAATACTAGTCATTCAATGGAGCATTCAAGTGCTCACTCACAGCTGTGTAACATGCATGTAGCGTGCATTACGCTCTATTTGCTCTTTCCTCGAAGTATTTTTGCAGCTTAGCAATAGTCTGGTGACGTGTGCACAGGCGAGTTAAGTGCGAAATTTGGCAGTCAAAAAAATCAAATGACGCGAAGAAAGTATCTCTGTGTGAAGCTAAAAACTAGTTTTAAAAAGCGAAACCGTGCAGATCCAATAGCCAAAGGATTGTTAATTATATGCAAATATGAGAATAGAAGAAGTAGCGAGCTCTGTCAAGTCACAGAGGGTGAGCACTCACACTCACATCAAAGGCTTGGGCCTAGCTGATAATGGCGAGCCCTTGCCTATGGCAGCTGGCTTTGTTGGACAAGAAGAAGCGAGAGAAGCATGCGGCATCGTGGTTGACATGATCAGACAAAAGAAGATGGCGGGACGTGCATTATTATTGACAGGTGCCCCTGGAACTGGTAAGACTGCGCTAGCCCTCGGCATCGCCCAGGAATTAGGCAGCAAAGTCCCCTTCTGCCCTATGGTAGGATCAGAAGTTTATTCCAGCGAAGTCAAGAAAACCGAAGTTCTGATGGAAAACTTCCGTCGTGCAATCGGTGAGCTTAAAACAGATCTTATCTCTGATCGTGCCTTTTTATATTGATTGTTTATTCAATTTACTATGGAATACTGCTGATTAGTGTGATGTATCTAAATTACAGGTTTACGCATTAAGGAAACCAAGGAAGTGTATGAAGGCGAGGTCACTGAGCTCACACCTGTCGAGACCGAAAATCCGGCAAGTTTATTTATTTTAGTATCTGTTAATTTGTATACTTCCTTTCCAATAAAAGAGCATCAACGATCTCCATCTTTACTGTCCCAAGCTATGCTCTGATCGATATAATTTCTTCTCCTTCCAGGGTGGTGGATACGGCAAGGTGATTAGTCATGTTATCATCGGACTCCGCACCGCAAAGGGCACCAAACAACTAAAACTCGATCCTACAATCTATGATACTCTTCAAAAAGAGAAAGTCTCCCCTGGGGATGTCATATACGTCGAAGCAAATAGCGGAGCGGTAAAAAGAGTCGGTCGATGTGACGCTTATGCTACGGAGTATGATCTAGAGGCTGAGGAGTATGTGGCATTGCCTAAAGGAGACGTTCATAAGAAGAAAGAAATTGTTCAAGACGTAACATTACATGATCTAGACGCTGCAAATGCACGTCCACAAGGGGGCCAAGATATATTATCTCTGATGGGTCAACTAATGAAACCCAAAAAGACAGAGATTACCGATAAACTCCGAGCAGAAATTAATAAAATAGTGAATAAATATGTCGATTCAGGGACAGCAGAGCTGGTTCCTGGGGTTTTATTTATCGATGAAGTGCATATGCTTGATGTGGAATGCTTTACATACTTGAACAGAGCTTTGGAATCATCCTTGGCTCCGATTGTGGTCTTGGCTACCAACCGAGGCTTGTGTCAAGTTCGTGGCGCAGAAGTGACCTCGCCTCACGGTATTCCAATCGATTTATTGGATAGATTGGTTATTATTCGTACCTCGGTATATAGTTTGGAAGAAATGGTACAAATTTTGGCTATCAGAGCCCAGGTAGAAGGGATTCAACTTGATGCCGATGCTTTGGCTGCTTTGGCGGATATAGGAGAAGAAACATCATTACGTCATTCTGCTGGCTTATTAACCCCTGCTGCGTTGTTGGCAAAGACAAATGGACGGGAAGAGGTGACACGGGGGGATTTAGCAGAGGTGGCTACGTTGTTTAGAGACGCAAAATACTCGGCAAGGCTGTTGACTGAGCGATCCGATCTGTATATAATGTAATAGAGATATTGAACACGATATATTATAGGATAGATTTTTGACTTTAATTTGACCGAGTGGAGTTGAAATACATTCATTTTAAATGACATTCTGTGTAGTTACAGATGGTTTCATTTGTACTTAATAAGCAATACGGTAGTAGTAATCAAATTAGAAATCGAATAGAGTATTGAGGGTCAATCTAGATCAGATATCGGTCGGTAAGGTACTCAACTATTTTTTTTATCCATCGTAAATATAGAGAAAATCCATAGGGAACAACATTAAATCGTATCAAATTCTCAATTAAAAATAGGGAAATAGAGAAGGAAGTAACCAGCATCATTAAGAAATAACTTTATTATACAACCACCATATCTTGTTGTTGTTGTTGTTGTTGTGCTTTTGTATCGCGGTGATGTTTTCTAAGCACATTTCCGAACCTCCTCATTCCTTCTTTCAATCCTGCGCTATCTACAGAAGAGAAAGCTACTCGAACAAAGGGGCTCTTCAATTTATTTGCCGCACAGTTATTAATAGTAGTATTGCCAGTGGTATGGGGAGAGTCTTCCTCTTTACGGAAACTTCCACCGACTCCGGCAGCTGCCGCCGCCATCACTCTCCCGGGACACACAATTATTTTCGCATCATGTAGCGCATCCCACACCTCGACTGCGTCTTCTACTCCGTTAATCTTCACCCACAGAAACATACCAGCACGTGGGACATCCCATTCTGCTAGACATCCATTACCAAGTTCCCTTGATGCTGCCCTACACAGCACAGCACAGCGTCGGGAATACTCGGCTTGTATTTGCCGTAAATGGGCATCTAACCCTGCATCACCCCATGCAGCTAACGTTGCTGCCACTACAGTTTGACTTAATGAGCAGGGTCCTACTGTATGTGTCTGTAACGCTGAAGTTAATTTTTCAATCAGATCTGATCGAGCGGTCACCCATCCGAGCCTCACCCCTGGAGCCAGGAACTTTGAAAAGGTATCTACTCGAATGACACGACAATCCACATCTAACGCTAAGTATGAGCTACTCATAGAGGATGTAGTAGAGGTATTCACATTAGTACCACCACTCATGCTCACAGGGCCAGAAGAGGAGGAAGAAAGAATTGAAGAGCTAGACGTCGCCGGTGACGGGGAAGGCGAAGAAGTAGATAAAGTTGTGTTGGTAGTTGATACAGGTGGTCTTAAAAGTCCCTTTAAACCAGGCATACTAGAGCGTAAAGCATCTTCTTCTACCGTCTCAGGATCAATACTCTCGGCCTCAAGCATAGATTGCGCAGCAGAGCCCCATTGTAAATAAAAATAGGGATCATCCTCTAAAATCCACACATCGAATTTCCGGCACAGAGCATAGACTTGCTTTCTTCTTTCAGGGGTAATAGTACATCCTGTAGGATTATGCCCTGTGGGGACGGTATATAACAATTTCGGCATTTTGGGTCCGCCAGGGGTAGCAGCTGCAGCTGCAGCTTCTTCTAGTACACGTTCCAGTCCCAAGGGTATGATGCCAAAATTGTCGATGGGCACACCGAGGGTGCGGTATCCCTTTGGCATTGCTATTGATTCTAATATCACCGGATAGGTGTATTCTTCAACTAAAAGAGCATCTCCCCGTTGTAAAAACAGCGATGTAATTAACTCTAATGAATGGTTGGCCCCGTTGGTTATTAGAATGTCGTGTACAGAAGGGGGGCGGTGGAGAGCTTGGACGTGGTTGGTTGCCCAATGGACGAGGGGTGGGTAGCCACGGAGGGACGCGTTGTACTGCTGTGCCGCGGTCATGTCTGGAAGGGCTATTTGGGTTCCGTTGGTGAGTTGAAGGGAGATGGATGAAAAAGGGAAGATATGGGGCGGGGGGAACCCGGCTGAGAGGGAGACCACGCCTGGTACACCTTGAAATTGACCCACAAGAGATCTGTATTTAAAAAAAAGAGGAAGGGGCGGGAGGGGGGGTGAGAAAAGGGGGATTTGATTCAGTCGGTTTGAAATAGCATAAAGCAATTGAGCGGTGGTGGTGCGACAAGATGCTGATCCACACATTTGCTCATTTAATTAGGAATGTATCACAAATGCATGCTATTCCACCAGTAGAAAATCATGTACATTAATTAAAACGCACCTAAGAGTGCCTTGGTTTCTCAGTTGGCCTTCTTCAGCAAGGTAATCTTGCAGAGGGCCAGGTGGGCATGGGACAGCGTCTGCGACCGCTTTGAGGACTAATGCCTTGGCATTGTCAAGCTGAGGAATAGCTAATTTTGGAGTGCTAGGCAAAACTTGCGTTTCGCAGGTATCCAAAGCTGCTGGCGACATTTTAAAAAATTAACGATTTTTGACTCCGATTCGCGAAGCCAAAGTGCCTTCTATGGTGCCTTAGACCAGCTGTTAACTCTGTAGAATTAAACTACTTTACAATGTATTCAGTCTAAACGACCAATGCGTGCACACAGAACCAAATCAACGCTGGGCACAGTCAGCCGAAGTCTCCGTGGCTAGAAGCAGCGCACCAACTCTATCGCAGCCGTAAAAAGAATTTGAATTTTGCAATCTATCGAGAGCTGCGATTTCCACTACGTACATGCACAGCGCTACGCTTCCCACCTTTCAAACCAGTCACATCAAGTGCTGCATATGGATTAAAGCGGCCTTCAGGAATCCCGGCTGGCTCATCGCCTCCACCTTTACCTTTACCACCACGACCACCACCACCACCTCTTCCTCCTCGGCCTCGTGCACCTCTACCCCCTCTCCCACCACGGCCCCCTCTCCCACCACGCCTATGAGGGTTCACTATACCCATATCATACTTTGCAGCGGCAGCAGCGTAATCTACAGGAGCCGCCACCACCGCTTCGGCAGCCGCTTCGGCATCTCCACCGCCCTCTTCCACTCCTCCCTCCCCGTCCTGTTCATCGCCTTCAAGGCCTAACTGCTTTAAAGTATCCTTTACTTTCTGACTATCTTCGCCACCATTAACTGTTTTTTGCTTCTTTACACCACCACCACCACCGGCAGAATTATGACCACCACCAAAGGTAGCGTGTGGCAGTTGCTGTCGACGTCTTTTCTTTTTTGTCAAGTTATATTTGTCTGATAAAGAAAGTGGCAAGAAATCTTCTAATTCGTCGTTATCGTCTTTCTCTTTCTCTACAGAGAGTATTTCCCCTTGCTCCTTCTCATCTTCCTCTGCTTGATCAGCAGCAAGTTTCGCCATTGCAGCTCTGACTGCATTTTTCTTTTCCGCAGCAGTAGGGTCTCTGTGTTGTTGGCCGTGTTTTTGAGTTTCTTCCTCTACTTGCTGTGTTACCTCGGCTTCAGCTTGAGATGCAAAGTTTGTGGGAGGAAGAACACCACCGTAGCCCAAGGTAGCAGCAACAGCAACAGAAGCCAAGACACCATCGCTCGTGTTTTTCTCGGCTAATAACGAGCCAAATAGTGAAGATCCACCCGAAACAGCAAGTTTTGGGCCGTTATTCATAGTTATATTTCCATTAGAACCTCCTAAAGAAACAACCTTCCGAGCCTTTAAGCCGTCAACAGCTGGGCAAGCATCTAGAGAAGCAGTTGCGACAGTGGAGGGTGAAACACCAGTCAAAGGCTTTACAGCCTTTGGTTTCAGTAATAAACCTTCATTCACTGGAGCTTTAAGCGCTTCTTCTTCTGGCGGTGGAGGTGGTGGTGGCAGGGATGCAGCAGCTGCAGCTGCAGCTGCTGCCATATCTGGCAGCATACCCCCTCTGTCACCTCTGTCACGTGCTCCCCTTCGCACTGGTCTAGTAGCCATCTCTTCCATCCACGCTTTCTTCTGTTCAGCTACACGTGTCGTATCCTCTCTGGCTGCTGCCATTAGTAATAATACTTCTTTAGCTCTACTTTGGAGTAACCCTGCGCCTCTTCCCAGCGTCCGATTCAGCTCTGCTGCAGTGATTGGTAGAGACTCACAGAGCGCAATTAGTTGATTTCTAGACAGAATATACCCAAAAGATTCATCTTCTTGACGAGCAACACGGTCTCTCCAGCTGTACAAAGCAGAAAAGACAGATAATTGTTCATCTGAGAAATTTTTATTTAATTTCTCATAGAGCGCTAAATACGAATCTTCTTTAAGCAGCTCTTTTTCGTAAAGATGGAGACAAATCTGACGAGACCGTTCCAATACAGTACCCAAGGCACCACCAGGATTCTTCTCAGGAAGAGGCACAACTACATGGGGAGATACAATTTCCCCTTCTTCCCCTTCATGTATTGTTGTTCTCCTCGCGAGCTCTTGTCTTACTTTATCATAGCAATGAAACAAATAATGGGTATCTGCCCTCGCATAATGAATAGCTTCATCACTTAATGGCCGTAATCTCCAATCTGCTAATTGCCATCGTTTATCGGCCTTAAAGTCACAAAGACGCTCCATCATATATCCAAGTCCATGGCCCTCGTAGTCTAAAACTCTAGCAGCTTGGCCTGTATCGAATAAATTGCATACATAGATCCCAAAATCACGTTGCAACCAGACGATATCTCCATCAGAACCGTGTAAGATTTTCACGATTCTCGGGTTAGCGAAAAGTGGTGCGAGGCACCGGCCGACATGGTGTCTCAAAACCAAAACATCAATGATAAAATCCTCTTCTCGAGTAGACAGCTGCATCAAACAACAAAACCCCTGGAAAGAACGGTAATTGTGTGCTTCTAAATCGACAGCAAGCTCATTCGATTGAGCTAATTTTAGAGCAAGGGCTTCCAGAGCGGGGATGGTGTCGATGAAATGAAAAGGGGTTTCCTCAAAAGATTTATATTGATGGGCTATTTCAGGGACCTTTAATTGCCATTCTGGGTATTCTAAGTTGTCTAGTAGAGATTGGAGAGGGTGGGGTGGGGGTTTTCCTGCAGCTGTGGCAGCTGCCATTGCTCCACCCATGTCCTCTATAGTAGTGATCGAGCTGCCGTCGTTATCATTATTCTTATTACCGAGTTCTTGTATTAGAAAATGTTTTACATTTTCCAAATTGTGGACAAATGGAGCGTTGGAATTATCCATCGGTGGAGTAAAAGAGTCTTGTGGCTTTTCTTTCAACGTGCTCTGCATATAGGAAACGTAGCCTTGGTTGGTATTGCTCGTAGTTGCAGGAGGGGCCCTCACTGCCCGCACCCCGGCAGCGGCAGCTGGTGTCGTTGTTGCTGCTTCTACAGCTGAAGTATAAGGTTGAGTTGCTTCTTCTCCAAGTACCTTTTTCTGGTCTGCAACACGTTTTGCATCGGCTAATGCATCATCTACTCGAGCCAAGGTGTCGTCGAGCAAAGACACCGTCCAGTCGTGAGCGTCGGGAGCAGACGTGAAAATGCCGTGAGGTGCTGCAGGTGCCCCTGGGAATGAAGTGAGCATGGACTGGATTTTATTCCGAAACTCGGTTATTTGATTCTTAAATTCAGATGAGTTAGAGTAGAACTGCAGGAATAATAATAAAGAATTTTAAATCGTTTGAATTTCAAGATTTTGATTTAATTATTTGTGCAAACGTAATAATTTAAAAAACAGCGTACATAGTGATCTTCTTCAAGTGGTAGAGCAGCATTTGCAGCAGATGAAATAGCCTGTTCAAGAGCCTTCAACGCTTTAGGGTGCGTTGTGTCGTCCTTGGCCGCCATGGCGGGCCTTTGTCCTGCTTTTGCAAGCACAGGCTCCCTAAAATTGGCGAAACACTGTAATTACAGTTGCGATTGATGCATGATAATGGGGTTTGGGTCTTTTAACTGAACCGAAAAGAGACCCCAAAATATATTCCTTGTTTCTTCAACCTTTTTTCTCAGCAGCAAAATCATGATCAAGTTTGACAATGGCTGTTTATTTAAAGCATTGCATAACTCAGCTGATCATGATTGGGACAATGCGCAGCATTGAAAGCATGCAGCCAACTATTATGCAGCAGCAGCGTTCATTGCCATTGGCAAGTGGCATCCATGCTGGTATTTTAAAAGGAACAATGAAGACATTGAGACTAACCAGCGCCCACATTTCTGCAAATAGAAGTGTTTCGAAGTCTAACCGCGCCTGCGTCATCACATGCAGCTTGAATAATACTACTAGCGCCCCAGGTAAGTTAAACTTGATTTTCAATCACTACCCTCCCACACCCATTGGACGTCTATATTTTCACTGGAAAAAATCGGATTATTGCCTTGACGTGAGATTTACACATGTTCACGCCAACAATAATATCCAAAACGGCCTCTTATCCCTCTACTTTTTAAAATCAATCAATTCTAATTTCCTCCGTCTTTATCGCTATTCCTGCAGTTCAAAAACCCGCCAAGCTTGCTGAGAGAGAGGCCATCCGCCTTGCCCTCCCTTCCAAAGGTCGCATGGCGGAAGATACTCTCGCTTTATTAAAAGATTGCCAGCTTAATGTGGTCAAGCCCAACCCTCGCCAATATGTTGCTCAAATTAAACAACTCCCCGGAATGGAGGTCTGGTTTCAACGTGCAACTGATGTAGTCCGCAAGCTCATGTACGGGGACGTCGATCTTGGTATTGTAGGTTACGATATGCTCGCGGAAATTGGGGATAACGACCCCGAGTTGGTGATTCTTCACGACGCATTGGGCTTTGGTCATTGCCATTTGGCCCTGGGTGTCCCCATGTCTGGCAAGTTTGCAAATGTTAACTCTTTGGACGAGCTCAAAGCCATGCCTTGGTCTGCATCTAATCCTTTGAGAGTGGTTACCGGATATCATAACATTGCACGTAACTATTTCGCTGAGAAGGGTTTTGAACATGTGGTCTTATTAAGCGCTGATGGCGCTCTCGAAGCGGCACCAGCAATGGGCTCTGCAGATATCATTTTGGATCTAGTATCTACTGGCGTAACCCTTCGTGAAAATAACTTGAAACAGATTGATGGTGCCAAGATTATGGACAGTCAGGGCTGTTTAGTCGCCAACAGACGTGCTTTATTGGAACGACCTGGCCTGTTGGAAATTTGCCACGAGTTGATTGAGCGACTGGAAGCGCATCTAACCGCAGAGAATTACTATTCAGTCATTGCAAATATGACTGGAAGTAGCGGTCAAGATGTCTCTTCTCGTCTCTTTGCTGCTGGGCTTTGTGGATTACAAGGTCCTACTATCTCACCGGTATATACAAAAGGCGGTAATGAAGAATCAGGTCTCTTTGCTGCGGTTATTTGTGTGTCTAAGAAGGACTTGTACCCTGCTGTGAAATCGCTGAGAAAATTGGGTGGAAGTGGTGTTTTGGTGCAGCCTATGGTTTACATATTTGATTCTGAGCCATATAGATGGAGAGCGTTGGTGGACGAGCTTGGCATCGATCCAGCGACTTTGAATCTTGCATAGGGATTGAAGAAAACACTTTAAAAAATTCTTGATAAAAGCTTTAGTTGTATGCTTACATTAATACGGGGTAGAGAGGTGCCTCCATTTTGCATCATTATTGTAAAAGCATATAGAGAGACGCTTCAATACAGCAATTAATCTAAGAAAATAGGAGTACAATTGAGTCAAAATTTTGAAATTTTAATTCTTTGACGGCCGGTTGATCATCAGTGACCTCATCTGTCGTGGTGGCATCACCTTACTAATAGGATTCATCAATGCCAACGATCTAGCTAATTTCACCTGTCTCCCCAACTCTCTGTGCATCTTGGCAGGCAACCTGGTTCTTCTTTTTGGATTCAACTTGCCGGCATCACTGATAAAATTATTTAAAAAAGAAGGGTTTCTAAAATCTGCTTGTGTAGCAACTAGTGATCGGGAAATAGTGCCGCGTCGGACAGTTAAATCAGACAACATACCCACTGGTTTGGCCTTATAGGGGTCCAACTCATCAGGGGAATAGGTCGCGCCAGGGTAGAATAAGCGATGAGGTAAGAGGCGATCTGGTGAGACTTCTTCTGCTCTAGCGGCAGCCCCGGGCACAAATTTGGGCGCATCTGCTGCGGTGCCTAGAATTCCATATTTACCAGAGTTGTAGTGAGGGGTTGGGTTTTCACCTTCAGGGACCAAGATAGAGGCGATGCGGTCTTGGGTGGAACGGAGAGAACGGGAGGTGCTCTTCCAATCTTTCGAGGGATCCTTAGGGCGGTGTTGTTGTTGTCTTTGATTTTGTTGATTGGGGTTTCTTTGTTGGTGGTGTTCTCCTGTGCCGTCTTTTGAGGTAGGCATTCGGTGTCGTTCATCAATTCTGCCGTCAACCCATTGACGCCAGAGCTTTGCGTTTTGAAGCATAGCTGTAGAGGTGGTCGCTGAGGATGGAGACGGGGGCTGTAATGGCGAAGCAGCTGCTTCAGAAGAATGAGAGGTAGGAGAAGAAGAGGTGGTAGATGTCTGAGCTTTAGATGGAGACTCGGGTTTATCGCTGCTGTCAGCACTGGCTGCGCTGAAGTTGCGCAGGCAAGTAAGCTGCATCGTTGATGATGATGATGATGATGGGACCCTCAGAAGAAGAGAGGTGCTGCTATTCAGTGACTGTCCAGATGATAATTCATGCAGCCAAAGCTGCAGGGAATTTTTCTGAACAAGCCTTCGGAGCATTTTGTGCAATTAAAGCAAGATTTGTAAATTGATGTCTTTATACGTTTACTTCCAAGGCCAGCAGCCTATGCAGCAAGGAATTAAAACTAAACGTGTATATGATGAATGTCTTAAATTGCAAAGTTATTTGGTTTAGCGGAAATTTTAACTCTCTCTGATCCTGGAGAACGTTGTTTGTTGACCGAGTGACAAGCTGATGCATTTCATACGCATTCAAGCACTGAACTGCATTTCTGGTATTTATTTAAGCAAGTTCCATACACTGCAGTGCACATATCAATGATTATGCGTTGCTAGATCACTTTGCTCATTTTTGCCATTTTTTGCAAAAACTGCCTTCAAAGAACTTTTGCAAGAGTTGAGGCATCTTCAGTGATATCATCATGCCTGCAAATATTGGATTTACTATTTTAGAGTGCTCTGGAGAGGTAAGTTATCCGTCAGAGGGCGGTCTGTAGCCTCTGTCGTTTGAATGATCCAATAAACAGCCACGCTTTTTTCGCAAACATCCACCACCTCAACCGCGTTTACATACTTGTACATCTGCAGGATGCCGATAGTCCGTGCACTGAGCTTTTAGCTCACACTCAAGACAGTAAAGGTTGGACTACCCCAAGGTACATTTGTTGAATTCCTCTTTAGCTCTTTTCTTCTGTACACTTTGCGCTTCCCCTTCTTTTATTCACAAAGATCGAACATCAGTGTACCTGTCTCCACAAATGCAGGAACGGCACCTTCCCTCAGCACCTCACTCTGCAACTTGAGCACCCCTCCCGCTTGCAACAAATTCAGTTGCTCTCACACGAATACAAAATCGCTGGCAAAATAGAACTCCAAGTAGCTTCCTCATCTACTTCAACAGATAAAAGCCCACAAGAATTCACTCGCTTAGGCTTCCTTTCTTTCGATCCAAACGATAGAACAAACTATGCTGCTCGAGAACTGAAAAGCGTCACCCTGCCCGACGTTGAAGCAACAGCAGTAAAGCTTATTATTCATCGATGCCATGCAAATACAATGAATACGCATTCTCAGGCGTGTTTGATTATGCTCAACCTGGTAGGAGAACCTTTGCACCAAGTTTCTTCTAGTTCTACAACTACCTCGGCAACCGCCATTTTAGCTGCGTCAATGCCTGTGCTTCTCTCGGCACCTCCTGCCCCTCTTACAAACCCTACTAGCAGCAATAGTAATACTTCCTCGTCTTCTAATGAAGAGAATGTGGATGAAGTCACAGCCCAGCGTATCTCTGAACTCCAAGAAAAGAAAGCAGCTGCCGTCGCCATCGAAGATTATGATGAGGCTAAACATTTAAAAGCAGAAATAGAGAAATTACGCGCTGCAGGTGCGAAAATGGCAGCTTTAGAAGCCAAGAAGAAAGCTGCAGTGGATGCGGAAGATTATGATACGGCAAAGGCGTTGAAAATCGAACTGGAAAGGATGCGACAGAAAGCCTATGCTGCGAACGCTCAAGGAGGAGACCATCATGATCGTCATCATCATGAATCACACTCTGATAATGCTGATATTAATAATAGCATGGAAAGAATGATGTTGTCTTCTGGACAGCAGCAGCAACAGCAAGCAGCAGCGACTCCATTCTCTCCTGCTCTTTGTAGCATGGATTCTTCCAGCGTCAGCAAGAGCGATCGGCACAGCCCTGAAATAATTACCTCTACCTTTATGCAGAACAACACCCAACAACAGCAGAGACCCGCTACCAGCGGTGGTGCTAGTAGTGATTGGAGAAGCTACGATGAGCGCCCAGCGAGAGCAGCAGGGGTCTATGATATCACTCACTTTGAAAATTTAAACGCAGATTCGGCCCCACCTGGTGCGGTACTAACATCACCTATTCCTGGTGGAAATACGCCATTAAGGCGTATTGATGAAAATGCAGATCATGGTACTAACTCTGGTCAACAAACAGCAGCAGCAGCAGGAGAAACAACCGCAGCAGCAGAAGCGCTCGTACCCTGCCCACCAGCTCCAGCTGGTTTCCCTTCTGAGCTCCCCCTTCCTGAACCTTTGTCGCACGATGATGCCAAGGAATCTGGTCATATGGAGGCAATCATAGGAGAATTCCTCACTCGGTGCCTCTATTCAAAATCTTGGCAATTGAGGGAAGCCGGGATCACCGCCATGGCTACCGCTGTTAGCACCTCTTCCCCCGATGCATTGCCCCGGTTAGATGGAGACGGAGATGCCTTACGCCTCCTTTGTGGGGTCGTCGCGCAAGGGCTTAAAGCTAGAATCCCTGCAATCGCAGCTGCTGCGTTAGATTTACTTCGTTCTCTTGTCCGGTCAGCAGCTGCTCGGCAATTACCCTCCCGTGATTTGCATGCTGCGTTGAGTGAGCTATTGCCAGGTGTTGCTGAACGTGCGTGTGACCCTGGAACAACGGCTCGTACACGTGAACACGCTGTTGAGGCCCTCGTGGATATCTCAAAGGTCAAAGAATCTGGACTCAAATCTTTGACCGGGATTTTCTTAAAACCTTATAAGATTACAGAATTTCCGAAAATTACTCAAGGAAGACTGTATTTATTAGGTGCACTGCTTCCTGTTCTAGGAGTCGTCCCGAATAATAACAGTTTACACGGTGATGATACAAGCTCTTCACCCGGTGGCAGCATTGGTGGTTTCAGTGCTGAGGCTGTGGTTCAATTCTGTTGTCCAGCTTTAAAAAGCGCAAATGCCGAAGTTCGTAGCGCCGCCGCGCAGCTTGTAGTGAAGGTAGGACGGGCTCCTGGCGTTGGACCACATGTCGTGTTGCAGTTGTTGCCCGTTGATGTGAACCCCAAGTTGAGACAACAGCTGGAGGTAGATCTGACTGGAGAGCAAAGAATTAGAGCAGCACGGGCAGTTAATAGTAGTATTAAGAATACATCAGGTGCGAGCAATGCTGGTGTAGGCGCAGCCACTAAGAAGAGCAATAATGCGGCTACCATTGCGCCATCTGTGACAAGAAGAACGAGCAATGTACATGGTGCGACTACTGCTTCCACGGCTGTTATGGCTGCTACCGCGAGTGATAACGGAGGTGCAGCTCGTTCTCAAGCTTCTTCAAGACACCACAGCTCTACCAGTGCCACTGCTGCTGCTGCTGCTGCTAGAAACAGGAGACCTCCTTCCACCTCTTCCTCTAACCAACAACAGCAGCGGCAAGATGTATACGAATATAATTTTAATAACCAAGAAGAACGCCGTCCTTTTCAGCAACCTTCCTCCCGCGCGGGTGCTACTACCTCCATGCCACCACCCCCTTCACAAACCCACGCACCACCACAACAGCACGAAGAATACAAACAATTAGAACAGCAGCAGCAGCAGCAGCGCTACCTACAGGAAGACACCTCTACTCTCTACACCCCTTCTGTCGTAGGCGCAGAATTCAGTGTCGCTGATGAAGATCCTGCTCCATTTGAAGAAGAACTCCGCCGTAGAGAAGCCACCCTGGGCCCATCTCACCCTCACGTCGCTGAAGCCGCTTCCAACTTGGCAATCATATACAACCAACGAGGCGACGGTGATCGTGCATTACCCTTATATCAACGCGCTCTTAATATATGGGAAATGACCCATGGCCCTCACCACCCCGATGTAGCGCATGCGCTTACTGATATTGCTGTAATTTTATTAGAAGCAGGGCATGACGTACAGGGAAAGCAGTTGTTGCAAAGAGCACTAGGGATTCAAATGGAGTTGTTGGGACCGATGCACCCTGATGTTGTGGCTATCAAGGATGTATTAAATGAAGATTAGGGCTAGAGTAGAGTAGAGTAGAGAATTATTCAATTATCTTTCAACTGTGCTATTTATTTATTTATCTTCATACGCTGACCGCTGGCGCCCGTGCAATTGACTTGCTTCTTTGTTTTCTATTTTTACTGTTCTGCTTTAAAAAACAATGTATAATAATCATATATTCAGTCATAATCATACGATATCTAACTAGTATCTGTGGGGTAAAGCTCAAACAATTATAATAATGAATACCAACTCCTTCATACTTACTGCTCCTCCTTCTCACTCCTTGTCACTTTCAAATGCAATGCTTCTATCTGATCTTGGGCCACAGTTGCAGGCGCCCCTGTCAACGCACACTGCGCAGCAGTCGTCTTGGGGAACGCAATCACATCACGAATAGAAGGTACGCCAGCCAGCAACATCGCCAGTCGATCAATCCCAAAAGCAATCCCTCCATGAGGAGGTGCTCCGAGCTCTAGACTCTCTAACAAGTACCCAAATTTCTCTTGCGCTTGCTCCTCGGACAGTCCAATCGCTTTGAATACTTCAGATTGGACATCTCGTCGGTAGATACGTAAGCTCCCACCACCAATCTCCACCCCATTGTAGACTAAATCGTACGCAATCGCACGAGCTTGGGATAGGGGTACCCCTGCAGCGATATCTTGGGGATTGGGAGCAGTAAACGGGTGATGTAAAGCTTCTAATCGATTTTCTTCTTCATTCACTTCAAACATAGGCCATTCCGTAATCCATGCCAATGCATGGACGTTCTCCGGAACCAATTGAAGCTCTTTTGCTAAAAACTGACGCACTCTGTCCAAAGCTTTATTTACGATGCTCGGCACTCCAGCAGCAAATAGAAGTAAGTCTCCTGGCTGCGCTTCCATCTCTTTTAAGAGTAAAACTCTAGCATCGTCACCAAGACCTTCAATAACAGGTTTAGCGCCTTCAAGTTCACCATTTTCATTCACTCGTAAAGCAACTATTCCCGCAGCTCCCGCAGCCTGGGCCTCTGAACAGACATCGCCCTTTGGCTTCACCCTTGAATTACTAATCCTAGAGCCTTCAGGCACCCGAATACCTTTCACCATTGGGGCATCCGAGAAAACGCGGAATCCACATCCCGTAACATGTTTCGTCACATCTCCCATGGTCAAACCGTACCGCAAATCTGGTTTATCAGTACCATATCTACTCATCGCCTGTTCATAAGTCATCCTAGGGAATGGGGTAACGACCTCAACACCAATTACTTCTTTAAATATAGACGTAATCAGTCCTTCCACTAAGTTTTGTAACGCAAGATCATCTAAAAAAGCAACTTCCATATCTAACTGCGTAAACTCCGGCTGTCGGTCTGCTCTCAGATCTTCATCTCGAAAACATCTTGCGATCTGGTAATAGCGATCATAACCAGCTACCATAAGCATTTGCTTGAATAACTGAGGAGATTGGGGTAAAGCGTACCATTCACCGGATTGAAGGCGCGAAGGGACCAGGTAATCACGTGCACCTTCCGGAGTAGAACGGGTTAAAATTGGGGTTTCGATTTCGATAAAATCCAGAGAATCTTCAAGATAACGACGAATACAGCGAACGAGAGCGTGTCTAAGACGGAGATTATCTGCCATTTTAGGGCGACGAAGGTCTAAAACTCGATTTTTAAGGCGCAATTCTTCTCTCGGTGCAGACCCCCCACTGGTAGCTCCGTCCTCGTCTCTTTGTTGATCTTTCTCTTTTTTCGAGGCGTTTTCAGCGGCGTTCTCGCTGATTAAAAACGGCAGCGGCCTTGTCACTGCATTGAGAACTTGTATTTGTGAAGGAACGAGCTCTACAGCGCCAGTAGGCATCCGAGGATTGGGATCTTTTCTTAAATTAACTTTGCCGGTAATGGCAACGACCCATTCGGATCTTAATTTTTCTGCGATTGCAGCGATTTCAGGGGCAGTAGCAGGGTCTAAAACGACCTGTATGATACCAGTATGGTCACGGATATCGAGAAATAAGATACCACCAAGGTTACGGTGACGATCAACCCAGCCACAGACTGTGATTGAGTCTTGGGCTGTGTCGTTGTCAGAGAGTGTGCCGCAGCCGTGAGAACGAGCAGGCCAGGTTAAGGTAGGGTTGACAAGAAACGAATCTGCAGCAGTAGGAGGTGCTGCTGCTGCTGCAGCTGCAGAAGCAGAGGCGTAGATGGTGCGCAGAGCGGTAGAATTATTGCGGAGGTTGAGAGGCAGAGGCGTTCCCAACAGCGAGACACAGCGGGTTGAATTAAAAAATCTTGGCAATCGAAGTGTAGAGAAAGATCCAGAAGTGCTCGTAGCATATGAAACACGTTGTGCGAGTTTAAGGGAAGTCCTTGCCATGCCAATTCTCACGCTTTGTTTCACCATCGTAGCGAGCATGTGAGGATGCGGATGATGAAAATAGAACAAATGTGTTGCAATTACACGTGTATTGCCTGTCCAAATAGTGCAATACTATACCGATGCTTGCTTAGATATTATCCATTTCAAAGAATTTGAGAATTGATGCTCCTTTTTAATGAAAAGCTGTGTGTTTATCCTGCTGTGTCTTTGAGTCTTGTTCCTGCCCAGCGGGCTGGCTCTCCTATGATGATTGAATATATATTAAATATACAAGCCTCTGTTCAAAACAAGGTACTGGTCACAGTTCACGGAGGAGATGCATTCAAATGGTGGTCATAGAGAAAAGTAAGATACATTTACGAACACAAGAGTTAAAAATTTATAAAAGAAGAAATTGCCGTCGCAATCCAACAGACCAAAAGAAAAGAAAACATGTTTATTCATGCCCATTTAAAATTTATTTTCTAAAATTTTGAAACGTATCTACCCCATATTTTCTACAATACTTAAATCCACCACTAAAACGCTGGTTATACCTCGACGAGGAGCCTCTTGTAGAGAACAATGAACATGCCCTTGTCCTTTTGAAATAATTGAAGGTGTAGCACTGAGGATTCTCCAAGCAGTTTTTAGAGCACACATGAAAGGCGCGAACGGTATAACTAGGTAGAATAAGCTGTGAATAAATATACCGTCTATTATTCACAGTATGCATTGAACGGGAAATACAGACAAGCCTTCCCAAAGGCGGCGGTGGAGGATTTGGTGAGGGTAGCAGTGGTGGTGGAGTTGAGAAAAGATCATCAGTTGGAGCTGGTGGTTCTGGCGGTGTAGACTCAGTATCAAATTCAGGAGAAGGACTTGGAGAAGGACCAGGGCTGGGGCTAGGTTCTTGAACATTAGAGATGCCATAGGTGTTGATCACATTTTGTATCCCGGCTCTAAAATAGGGCACACTGGTCATGCCTGTATATGTATTTGAACCACACCCATTGGCAGTATTCCTCACAAATGAGTTGACCCCTACTTGGATATTCGTATTTTGTAAAAATTGAGGACCGCCGCTATCTCCTTGACAAACAGAAGGGTATTGCCCGGTTGCTGTGGGTTGGCCTGTTGAACAAACAACGCCAGTGGAGCTAAAACTACAAGGAGACACCCCTGTGGACATAATTAAGTTGGTATATTGTAATATACCAGGGTAGATGTTGGTATTTGGGTAAAATTGGTCTGCTCCCCAGCCTACAGCGGTTACTAACGTGCCATATGCAGGATCTGAGGTTGCTAATTCAACAGCAGGGTAGTTCGATTCGCCGCTAAAACGTAGCACACTCAAATCTCCAAAAGGGATCCCAGTAGCCCATTGAGCAGAGCTATAGCCTGAAGATGTCCACGATTCGAGTATAGCGAAAGATTCAGGGAAATTGCCGCCGTTGGCAAACGTAGTGCCTCCAATTAACGCAGCTCGGGGAGGCCTGATCTGGCCGCTGGTTGTGTAAATGCAATGTGCTGCTGTTAAGATTAAGTTTCTAGCGATGAGGGTGCCACCGCAGGTATGGGTGGATGTGGTACCGCCGTTAATTCTGCACAGAGAGAAAGAAATAGAAGGAGTGAGAATAAGATTTCTAACCTTTAAGCAAGAGACGGGGGGAACAAGGCGAGCCATGGTGCGAGAGATAAGTTATTTTTTGAGCATAGAGGGAAGCGTACTGTAATGAGACCATGTATGGGAACTGTCCCAATCCTGCCGTTTGCCCATAAGCTATTGTGGGCTTTGTAGCGGCCGAACTGTTGCTTGCTAAATTTGAATCTTTGAATCTCCTAATTGCAGCTTTTGTTTCCAGGATATCAAGTTCAGGCATGGTATGGTGCATCCATTCACGGCCATTAACATCTGGAGACAGTTAGGTCAACTCAGGGTTAGAATAAGGAGGTTGGGCCGCGCCTATTGTAATGGAATTGAACTCACCTCTAAATGCACTAATATCCGCCGCAAATCCCCCAATCACTAGCAGCGCTAGCACTAGTAGCGCTCTCATAGCACCCACGAATCTAGCGTTATATAAATAAGTAAGCAATATGAATTTACAACGGTTTCATTCATTGTTCGTGCCTACCAACGCAGCTTCTGATTGCCGCAGGGGACTCGGGGACAAAATCGTGGGGGGGAAGCTAAGCAAACTAAGGTCCGAAGCCTTATAAAGCGAGGTTTTTTTCTCCCCAGCTTGAGTCCACAGGCCCAATTTTGCCATGCTGAGAAGGTTGTCGGATGAAATGCCAAGCTTCCTGACCTTGGAGCTTTGTGCGCGGTCAAAGCGAGGAGCGAGGCGGCAGGAACTTCCCCTTGAAGATATGTAAGCTGGTGAGCAATCGCACCTAGGAGCCAAAAGCCCCTCAAATTGATATTTTTATTGTTATTTTTATAGACATAATTCGGTCATAATACAAACCTGCCAAAACCTACTGAAAATCATCAGAGTTTACAAAATCAAGAGCAGCCAAATTTTACCTCATCGGCGGCGCTGTCATAATGCCAAATGCACTGAAAACTCCATATATTTGCCATTCCTGGCATAATTTTTTATATCAAAAACAACTATTTTGTCTAAAAGCACATACCCTAACTAGATACAGGGCTAGTTCTCATTTTTACAATGGATAGTTTGAAGAATTAATTAAATAAATCGAAAGTCATCCATGAATTAATATGTGGTTTTTACCAAGAATCGGCCCTCTAGGGAACCTTAAGCCTCAGCAAATATCTTCCAGTGTGCCACTCCAACGACCTTACCTTCCGAAACAACTCAATTCTACCGCTCGTCAACGTTCTCTCTGGGGCAGCAGAATTTTTTTCAATTCATCCCCATCACCAAAACCCCAACAACAACTGACAGTAGAAGAAGAAAAGGAGCTTCTAAAAGCAGCAGGTAACTCTGTGAGTGAACTCCTCACATTGTCAAAAACCTACCCTACCAACGTTCACTTTCCTTTAGCAGCAGCACGCCTCCTTTCCAAGGCGGGTCGTTACGATGAGGCGGTGTTGTTATATAGAGACGCAGAAGCATTAGCACCTACCCCTGCTGATCAATCATTTGTCCTTGTTGGATGGGCTACCTACGAAATGCATCATGGAGGTCAAACAAAAGCAGAAGAGCTTTTGAATGCTGCCATGGCTGTCGCTCCCCAGATGGCCGCTCCTTTGAATGCAATGGCGAAACTAGAAGAACGTCGTGGCAATGAAAGAGCTGCTGAAGATTTATATAGGCAAGCATTAGATCTACAACCATCGAACTTTGTGAGTGCGCAATCATTAGCTGTGCTTTTAGCAAAAAAAGGCGATTCTCGAGGTGCCTCTGAATTATTTCAAAAAATATCCATAGCAGTCCCAAGTCACGCTCCTACCTGGCAAGCATGGGCTTTACATGAATGGAGACAGGGAAAATACTCTGTAGCACGTGATTTATTCGAGCAAGGAATAGAAAATTGTCACCCGCATGCCCCGCTGCTTGTCGCCTATTCTAAAATGGAAGCACAGCGCCGGAATCGTACAAAATCACGGGCCTTACTACGTCAAGCAGCGACTGCAGACCCAAGTAACCCTCACACCTGGGTCTCTTGGGCGCAACTTGAAGGCAGGCTAGGAAATCATACCACAGCAATTGACATTTGCAGGGAAGCGTTGAAAGCTAATCCGGGCAATGTATTCCTTCTTTGTACAGCAGGACAAATCTATGCTGCAGCTGGAGATACAGAGAGAGCAGTGAAATCATGGGAACAGGCTCTCCAGCGCGATCCTGGGTGCGCGATTGCTGCCCATGAACTGGGTTGCTTGGCCAGGCAGCAAGGTGATTTGACCAGAGCTGAAGACTTTCTTACTCTAGGCCTCGGTTCTTCGGATGCAAAGGGTTCACTACGATGCGCGTCTGCATTAAGTGAGATACGGGTATTTCAAGGGGATACCCACGCGGCAAAAGAAGTCCTCCGCTCTGCTGCAAGTCGGCACCGCCCTGATGGGCGTTTACTTAGAGAATGGGCTGGAATAGAAAAGAGATTAGGCGATCTTAGCGCAGCAGCGGCGATGTATAAACGTGCTGCTGAAACAGACCCACGAGATGAAAGAACCTGGCTGCAATGGGGGTTATTAGAAAGAAGAAGAGGCGAGGTAGATGCCGCGTTGAAATGTTGGAGAGCGGGACTTAAAGTTTCCCCATTAAACCCTTTTTTATGGCAATTATGTGGAGTTACGCTCTGGGATGCAGGCCGTGTCGTCACTGCACGTGAAACGTTTACGCAGGGTCTAAAATTCTGCCCTACAAACCAGCCATTGTTGTTGGAATGGGCTTTAAAAGAGGCAGAGAATGGTGATGAAAAAGCGGCATTAGAAATTCTCAGGCTAGCTCAAGCAGCTCAAGGAGCCCCACACGCGCCGTTATTAGCAGCCTGGGTTCAGTTTGCAACTCGGTTAGGGTATACGGAAGAAGCTGCCCAGATTAAAGAAAAGTTGGAAAAGGCAACGAGTGATGGAGGCAAGGCAGCAGCAGCAAGAAAGAAGAAGAAACAACGGCGTGCGAGATATTTCGCTGCGAAGAGTCGGGGAGGGACTGTATCACATGCAATGGGCGGTGAGAGGAGTCCTTGATGGAGATAGATACGTTGAAGCTGAGTAAGTTTTCTTTTTGGCCCCATTAATGTTGATTATTTCATGATGGCGACGATGCTTGATGAGTTGTAAAAAAGGCTCTACTTTGCCCACTATCCCCCCTATACTAGCGCGAGTTTTGGATTAAAGATCCAGTCGAATAAAGAATACCTTACAAACCCACGCAGCTTGCTGCGTTAATCTTCAGTAAGTTGCTTCTCTCCTAGAGGAGCTCAGTCTGTGAGATTAAATGAAAAAAGGTTCGAACTTGAATGGTGTTTACATTAGGGAAAAAAAATACAATTAACCAAAAAGAATCCTTAATAAATTAAGACGTTGATAATTTGATACGAATTATGCGAGGATTGAATTTGAATTTAAATATTAATCTTCTGATTATTTTTCAAGACAAGTGTTGGGCGGGGGCTGACCGGGACAGCACAGAAAAGAAAAGCAAACAAAAAGAAGGTGAAAATCTACTTGAAAAGGAGCGCACAAAGGACTCAATGTACTTTGACTTGATCTTTAAAAATGGGGCTTGAATTGATTTCTAAAAAAGGGTCTTGCAACGTTGTAATAATAGTCAGTTAGCATTCGATTAGCGCTACACCGTCTGGTACTATTCCAAGAAAATAATGAGGGAAAAAGAGATTATTTTACGCTGAAAAAGGGCTTTAAATGAGCGGTCTTATGCGCTTAACCCAGAGCAGCGAGAGCAGCGAGCTGCTTCTTGCAAGCCTGTAGGAAAAGAATAGAAGAGATGAATAACATCTCTTTTAAATTAAAGGGCAAAAAAGCGGACGACAGTATTGAAGGTTTCAGATGCAAATGTGTTCACTGTTTTATTACTATTCGACTACATACCTTGGAAACTCTGGCACGGTTTTTAACAGGAGAGGCGTTGAAAATGGCAGAGGAGCACTCAGCGCTGGGCACAGACTGGATCAATCTTACACATGAAGCAGGGCACTTTCTCATGGGCTTCCCAGATAATTTGTAGCAGGCAGGGCCGTACTGAACGAGAGGTCCCAAAGCAGTTCCACAGTTTGCTGTGATGGCTGCAATGGTTGCGGGGTCAAGATTCTGAGCCATCACTCCAGAAGAAATGCAAAGAGCGAGGAAGAGAGCAACGAGGAATTTGGATGCAGCCATGGTGAGTGACGGTGGTTAGACCTTAAAGATAAAGCGAAAGCAAACAGTTTTAGAGTGTAGAACTGGGTTCTATAAACGCGTTTAAGAAGTGAAAATTGTTGTTTTGAGGTGGGCCGCGGGTACATCTCGCCTAATCCCGGATTACCCTAAGAAGTGACTGTTGTCGGAAGCTGAGCCAATGTCTATGGTATGGTACCAACCATGGATTGTGCTATTCTCAGATGACATTCTACGATAGAATAAAGTAAACATCATTATTTCAAAGCTCAAGTAAACATTCTTCTAAGGCTTAGCAGCTCTCCGCCGCTTTTCCGCCTCTACCGCCGCATTCTCAGTCAGTATCGATGCCGCCTCCCCTTCTTCTCCTTCTCCTTCTTCTTCTTCTTCTTCTTTTTCTATTGTTGCGTCAGCTTCCTCTGTCCACGCCCTGACTTCCTTCTCCCCGAATAAATAAAAATAAACCTCTCTTACATACTCTCCAGCCTCCTCTCGGACGGTTTCTAGAGCTATCCTGGCAGCTGTTGCTAAAGGATATCCGTAGACACCACAACTAATAGCAGGAAAGGCAATGGAATACACCTTATTTTCGTTTGCTAACGCCATACTTGACCTGTATGCACTTTTTAATAATGGTCCAGACGTCCCCTCATCGCTGTACGTTGGTCCCACAGTGTGAATTATATGGCTAACTTTCAAGGCGCCAAAATTGCCCCGAGTTATTCGAGCTTCGCCAGTCGGACATCGCTTCCCGGAAGAGCCAACACGGACAGCTTTACATGCGTCTAAGAGTTCAGGACCAGCTGCGCGGTGGATGGCCCCGTCTACGCCACCACCTCCGAGCATTCTTTCGTTGGCGGCATTGACGATGGCTGACACGCCATCACCGGCAAAAGTTGTAATATCTCCACGGCGGAGGAAGAGTTTAGTGGTAGGCGTCAGCCTATAAATATGCGGCTGCATTATATGATGGAGATACACACGCCCAAGGGACTGTGGTTGTCAGAGTAGGAGAGATTGATCTTGCGTTTTTATTTGTGATCTAGAGAATTTACTTGAAGCGAAGTTCACCTGTATCAATTCCAGTAGTTTCTATCAAGTATAATAAGTAGACCAGATGAAATTAGGTTCCAATCACGCGTACCACTGCACTGTTTTTTCATGAATTCCTTCTCTTGTTCCCCAACCTGAATTCAATCTCAGTGGGATTCACCACCTACCTCTCCGCCGTTCAAAACAACAACTTTGGTTTGTAAACAGCCAACAGTTGAAGAGATTTTCTACGTTTACTATTACCTAATCTACCAGTGTACCTCTTTACATGTATTTACTACGTATCATAGTTTAATAGTAATCAGCAAATCGTTTTTTAGAAAATTCACCAAAACTCATTCCATCTTTCCACACATCTACTCCTACCTTGCCATGGTCAATTGCATCAGGACAATGCAGTACCCCATCCCATCGAGGCTGCATAAATAATGCAAATGTATTCCTATGCACAGAAATCTGCTGCGTCTCTCGTTGGGTCTTCTCTAAACTAGACCCTGACCGGGGAGCAATGACACAATGGGGTGTTGCTTGCAAAATGCCTCCTGATAGAATTTGAAAGACCTCTCCAAGCTGGAACGCAATGTGATCAGGTGGGATAACAACACGCACCATGTCCCCTGCATTTAATTGAATTAAAAAAATAAACAGAGGTCAACGCTGACGTCAAACGCGTCTCTTTAATCAAATTCAAAACAATAAAAAAGAAAGACGACTATCGATATGCTAATTTTCTCCTACCTAGTCTATTTGTAACGTAAAGACCAGCGTGAGGATCTCCACAGGCTACTTCATTCCCCTCTGCATCTGTATACATTGCAGATGCAAGACCAGTGATGCTGCCATGATCAGTATGCCAACCACACCATTGCTGTTGTTTCTTTAGTGATTCAGGCTCTGCCCCCGCTGCTGCAGCCGAACAATTTACAGAGGGTGCATCGCTATCCTCGTGAGGAGGGAGATAGCATAATAAACGACCCTAAACACATGATAAATACATAGAAAACTCGATAGTTAATACCCCAGCTTGTAAATGGAGGTGTACACCTGGACGGGGGGAAACAGAGTGAAAAAAAAAAAAAAAAAAGTTTTTACTTTACCTTGTGGCAGTTTGATCGAAAGAGGATTTCTGGCAACGGTGGTTCCACAGAGATCCCTTTCCCACCTAAATATTTGCTACAATGCTCAGTTACAAGCATGCCAACATCGTATATAATTTTCCCCAAGGCTTTAAACGCCCCTTCTAGTTCAGGAAGTTGTGCAGTGGGCCAAATGTTGGGGCGGCAATAGGCTGGCTGTTCTTCTAGCAGCCGAGGGTCCTCTGTAGGCCTATCAATCAAAGGATTGGCGTAAAAGCTCCCTTTATTTATATCCGGTGAGCCATTTTCGAGCTTCTCTTTGCCCTGTGACCAGCCAAAATTGTAACTTGAGAGCGGGTCTTCAAGAGCGGTCTTTTGTTCTTGTGTTAGTTTAGCTAAACGAGCTGCAAGAGGTAGAAGATCTTGTCGGAGAGTAGTGTAGCTTGGTACATTCTTTATGGTGACCAGACCGAGACCATTTACTCCAAATGCTTCTTCGATCGCTCGACTTAGATCACTGCTGTGATCACATAATTCAGCAAAGTCTATGCATACTGGCACTGGCGCAGCAACATTTTCTGACATAATGATGGCTCGTTCAATTCATGTGAACATAAATATTTAAGCAGCGGTGTCTTTAATCATTGATTTTAGAGAAAATATTAGTTGCCCTCTGACGAGGCAGCCTCAACTTTCAACTTCGTCACTGCCAGTGGGTCAAGCTTCGCCGCACGTCTTATTATCCCTCTACCCTTCTATAATTACAAATAATTTGTAAATATCAACAACAATGGCAGCTCAAACACTGGGGTAAGCCCTTGCATGATTGCTTTTACTAGTTGTTTATCAGGAGCAAGAGCGGCACAAACCCTTCCCTTGGACGCTGATTCCAAGGGAATTTCCCCTTGTTTTTTTTCTCCCGATCCCTTAAATTATCCTAATGGGGCTTTTTTATCTTGATTATGCAGTGCCCATGAGGTTCCCGACCTTATAGAAGATGTGAAGCGGGCGACGACGCTCGTTCAGAAGCTAACCTCTTCTAAGAAGGAGACGCTAGATGTCCTGCCCCGAGGCAGTGACAGGATGCCTAAAGAAGAGCTTCATTTTTGCTCTGGATTGGCCTTTTCCAGCATTATTAAAGCAGGTATGGGCGTTTCTATCTCTCACGGGCGTGGTTTTGTCATCGCCAAGCTCCCCTCAGACAAAGTAGCCTCCGCAGCAACTTCCTCCGAGCAACAACACCAACAACAGCAACGTCCTAATGCGTCTCAAATAGTGCCATGGACTTGGAGTGCTCCTCTGTTTATCAAAGTCAATGCGGGAGGAGTGGGCCTCACCCTGGGCTATGCTGAGATTGACAGTATCGTTGTTTTAGACACCCCAGAGGCAGTGAAATCATTCAAAAAGAGTGTGGTTGAGCTAGACACTGACGTAACAGCTGCTGCTGGCGCAGCAGCAGGCGCAAGCTTGCCTGCTACCGCTTTGAATATCTCACACTCCGAATTGTCGGACAGAGAATTCACGTACTCACTTGCACAGGGCGCTTTGGTGGATGTTTCATTAAATGGGGTTGCATACACTGTAGACACAGCCAGAAATGAAGCAGCCTATGGCACTCTAGCCAGCCCCGCTGCAATTTTGGAGGGCGGTGTTCACCCTCCGGCAGGCATGTTAGACTTGTATCAAGCGCTTGACAATGCCATGAAGGAGTTTTATTTGGAGCAGGCCGAACCAGGAACTAGTGCATAGGGAAGGAAGGGATTGGCGTATAGGGAGTTTCGGTTGGAATGTTTTTATTTCTGTTGGGCTTAGGGTTGGGCTGCCACCCTGTGGCCCACAGTGTGGGCGCCAAGTCATCGGTCTCAGCTTCTGCCCAGGTGAGAAACAGATGAAAGCAGTAAGAAGAGGCGCTTGTATATCAGTGCATTTTACGATTTTAGTGTTTAATAAAACAATTTAAGGTGTTTATTTGTTGATTATCGCCAAGAGTCCGTTTTGCTTTTTTTTAATCGGCAGTAAGACGACACGAGAAGATCGCCGCTCTCTTTGTAGCTTGCACCCAACAGAGGTAAGCAGCACTTGGTGTTTATAGAGTATATAGTGCAGTAACACTTTCATTTGCGCTCGAGACGAGCTCTTGCCTTTAGGTCAGCCTCACACATTTTTTTCGTGGGAGGATTATCCCAAGGCGTCCTGCTGAACACTTCCTTTGCTAGCATTTGTTGCCAATAAGGCGCATTCTCAATTTTGCTTCATATTTTATGAACATTTCGCAACAGCCCATACTCGCAACCTCCTATCATCTCATTATTCCTCAAACCCCATGCAGAGATCGCCTTTTGCCTTTTTGGACACTCTCCGGGCCCTTTGTAGTCTACATTTGATATTTACGAGTAGTTGGGTAGCAAATTCCGGCTCTTCCACTTTGATTAATCTCAACTCCGTTTGGTTACACCCACCGCTGGCTCGTCAAACACCCTAGCAACAAACAATGACAGACCCTTTAGAACTGGAAGAAAGCGAACTTTTCGGCATAGAAGAAGACGAAGAGCAGGAACACATTGATATCCTCCTCTCAAAGAGCTCCAAATCTTTGGTTGTTGACACTATCGACGACGCTGCTTCTAGCGAAGATGACGAAACTGGCATTCTAGATTTTGACGACATTGGCAGCACAGACAGTGCTGTCCCTACCCCTACAGCCCCTGAAGAAATAATTCCTAAGCATACGTTAGAAATGGGGACCTCTATAGGAAATCTTAGTGAAGTTGGATCGTTAAAAAGATTTAATTCGGGGCTGAGCACTGGCGGTCTGACTGCAAGTCTTCGTCCTTCAATGGGCTCTGAAGGAGATTTGATTTTAGGCGCTTCTGCCCCTACAAAAGCGCACTTTTCGTATAAAAACCTACCCCCTAGGTCATTTACCCCGGGCCCTGGAGATGATCTTTCTAATCACCACAACGCCGCAACTGCCGCGGCCGCAGCGGCAGGTGGTTATTTAGGCACCTCGATGCCGATTCGTATCCCAATGATGCACCGTCGTGGTCTTGCAGATAAAGCTCGTCCTTCTTTAGAAGGCCGCGCTGCCACATTTGTCCCTCCGCATCTTTTAGAATACGGAGTAGAAGCAAATCTCCATGGCACAGGCTCTTTAGCTCTGTCTCCCACGGCCTCAATGGCAAGGGACAAGTTAATGGCCCGAAATAACATCTTACGTTCTACTGGGTTTATTGAAGTACAAAGTTTCGCTGCACCTGTTGGTGAGATCATTGATGCTGTGAAGGAGAGTATATTACCTTCAACAGCAGAGAGTGGATTGACGGCACCACCAACAGGTGGCATCGAAATTAAAAAAAGAATGAAACCCACCTCGTCATTAACAGCACTCCTTGGAACTAGTAAATAAAGCTAAACTATTAATTTTACTATTGATATTTTTAGTACGAACCCACAGACAACAACGCAGTGAGGTCGTTGAAATAACTTTGCTTATAAATAGTAATATAATAACAACATCAATCGAATATTTTTTGGTCTTCTCTCCTTCTTTCTTCCTCACCGCAAACCAATTGATATTGAACAGGAATAAAAATCCAAGTTTTTCTTTTTCTGAATTAAACGTTTGCATTCAAGGCTCATGTTGCGAATAATTGATTACTATGCTATTCCTCCCTTTTTTCTCTAAAAGAGTTTTAAGGGTTGGACTTTCTCGGAAATTTAGAAATATCGTGGCTTGCAAAAAAAATCAAGCGTCCCTACAGATCTTCTCTTTTAATAAAAAATTTTTCCTACCTTGTATATCTTTCATGATTGTAAATAGCAATAGTAATGACTTGTACATAGATCAAAATATAATAAAACCTTATCGAAAATAGAAGAGTCAAGGAGGTAGGTGACTACGGCCTTGCCAATGGAGAAGAGGTACGTAAAATGAGGCACATTTGCCCTGGTGGCCTACTAAACCCAACATGCATGTTTGTTAAAGCAATTTTACATGTTTCAAATAGTTCCTATGAATCAAACAAACATTTATTTATCTATCGGTGGTCAGCTCTGCCCAGTTCTTGCGCTCTGCTCTTGTTTTGCTTGAAAACCCTTCTCTGGGTTGGTGACGGGTACAATAGGGTTGTATGGCGTTAAATAATACATCAGCTAACTGCTTTGCTAGCGCTGATAGCGGGCATAAAGTTCAACGAGTTCACGATTGCAACTTCCATGCAAGTCAACGCTTGATAGTAACCCAATAATTAGAGGCAAGTCGCTCCCTTTGTGCTTTCAGCTTGTTAATGAGATAGATACTATTTGTGAGCCAACCGGGGAAGCATTGTCGTCGCTTTCTGATAACACGGATCAATGCACATGGCATTGAAGCATGATCTGAAAGTTTCACCCATCATTTCGGAGCGGCCCTTGTATACTGCTTATTTTTTTGAAAATGATCGAGCGGCTTAAGCAGTCACTTAGGGCTCAACTTGGCAGCTTCCCTCCACCTTACTGACACAGCCCTTTCCAAAGATCCTGAAAAAGACTCTTATTTAGACCCTCTAGCTAAGCTTGTCCTTCAAAATATTTTCTTACTGCAGAACTAAAGATTACAAAGCGCCTCTACACCCCTTTGATTCATTTTTACGGTTCGTTGGACAAAGACATTGCATTGATCTTGCTCACCTAGGACCAAGAACGACGCCCCGAAGGTCTCTGGACCTTGCCATTACATATTATAATAAGTGAACGGGTTCGACGCCCTTCAAGGTACGCAAGGACTTGATCTGGGGACGCAAGAGACATGGGGTTTTAAATTTTTTGAAATTGAAACATACATTTAAGGTCTCGTGAGGCCTCATGCTGACCCAATTGCAGATTGCATAGAACTTTGAGAAGCTATTGGGCGGATGGAGACCCCCCAAAGCGCGCGTTATACTGTATTTTCTCAACGACATGTTTCAAATTGTTTAAACTTACAGTGAAAGTCCATCCATGCCGAAGCGTCGCACAGACGACGTCGACCCAGAGTCTCGTACGGACTCTGGGGTAGAGCTAAAGAGCCGCTCTGGCCGATTAGTAAAGCCAAAGGTGAGCATGGTGAAGCCCTCCCTCTGCTTAGCGATCTAGCCCACCTCCAAGCTACTATCTAGCCAACAACACATTTCTGACTTTTCATCTTAAATTCGAATTATTCTGCAGGTCTATAATGACGGTACAGTCGCTCTTATGGACGGAAAAGGCCACTTGGAAGAGTCATTGCTCAACGATGATCTGAAGACAAGATACGCTCATTTTGATGACCTTGAAGATGGGGATCTCTCCGATATAAGCGAAGGTTCATATGGCTCCACCCGCACCCGCTCTGCACGCGGTGCAAATAACCTTCAGGGTCTCAGGACCAATACCCGACCTTCCCGTCGCACAGCAACCCGCCCTCCTCGTGCTCCCAACAGCACCCACGCCACTGGCTACGGCGGTGGCGGTGTCTTCAAACAAGCTGCCGTCGAAATCCTCCGCTCTGAATGTCGTTTAATGCCCACTGGAGAAATCGCAAAGCTTGCTCTCCGTCGTGGCCTCGTCCGCTGCACCGGGAAAACCCCAGAGGCCACCATGGCAAGCGCTCTCTACACCGATATCAAGCGTAAAGAAGGTCATTCTTTATTTGTTCGTCCTCGTGAAGGTCTTTTTGGCCTCCGAGAATGGATAGATGAAGGAGTAATTCAAATTACACCAGCACAGCAACCACATCTGAATACACACGTCCCTCTTCCAAGCGCTCATCATCTTCATTTTCAGAGCCAGCATCATAACCATGCCGCTGCTATGGATTCTGGCAATGGTACTGGTACAACACACCATAGCCAGTACTTTGATGGGGAACAGCAGCAGCAACAGCAGCCTGGTGCGTCTCAAGATTCTGGTGATCGGTTGATGGAATTATTGTGTGCTGCAGAGGAAATTAACAGAGACGAGATGTCACCATCTTGTGAACAACAAGCACAAGAAGAAGAAGGTGCTGATTACGTTGCTGGCGGGGAAGAGAAGGCGTTGACAATGAACCAGCAAGAAGAAGAGATGGAAGCCAAGGTTGAGGAAGAGACCAATGCCGAAGAACATGAGGAATTAGACGAAGAAGAACAAATTGATGAAGAGGCAACGAACGCAGGCCACCACGCTGCTATGGTTGCTAGTGTCTTTGAAGAGCGCCATGCTTCTACGACACTCCCAGCTGCCCCTCATACCGTCACCCTTTCTCCTGCCTCTGCTGTAAAAGCCGCTGAGCTTGAGGTTCAGAAATTGGAACGTCTCCATGGAGCTACACACCCTGAAGTCGGCTTAGGCTACTTACATTTAGCTAAAATCTACATGTCTGCCAGCTCTATGCCTCTTGAAATGAAAACTGGCGCTGAGGTTGTGTTGCAGAAAGCACAGGACGCCATGAACGCCTACCAGCAAGCTTTTAGTAGGGGTATCAATAAAAATGCGACTATGGATACAAATGCTGTCAATGCCCCTTCTTCTTGCAATGATAAAGGTATTCAAATGCTGCCTGGTACTGCTACTAAATCTAAGCAGCGTGGCTTTTTTGTTCCGATCGCTCCAGTCAAGCTTGGCGTAGCCAACAACCCTGATAAAACACCTGCTGGCCCTCCTCACGGCGGCCCTGTTGCCGCACCGACGCCTTTGGCTATGGAAGAGCCTCGAGGATGGACTGCTGGTCCCTTTTCTGCAGTCCCACCTTCTCTTATCGCTCCTTCAGTTCAGGCTGCTGCTGTTGCCGCTGTTGCTGTTGCGCCCACGCATGCGGCTCCAGCTGCTGCTCATGGGGTAGCTTCTGATACTGAAAACGATGCAGACGTGGAGATGTGCTTACCTGCACCTCGCAAATTGAATGGAGGAAAGAGACTTCCACTGCACACTGTCGCTGCGCCACTCACAGCAACTTGAAAGGAACTCCTCTTTTTTCTTTCTTTCTTCCCTATCTCTATATCGGTATAGTAAATAATAATCCCTTCTACAACGAGATTTGGCTGCACCACCAAGGATGCGTGCCTACGAATCAATCACTACTACCCATATTACTACGACCCACCTGTCACTGCTCTTTCCTTTTTCGACTTGTTCCTGTCCTCTTGTCCCTTTCTGTACGATAGATAAAAATTCAGAGACAATTGAGAGTATTTTTATTACAACAACAACAACAACACCAACGATGACGAGGTTGATTAGAATGAACTTGTTAGTTTCATTTTTTTTTTGAGACTCTGATCGACTGTCTCCACTTCTTTTCTTTCCCCTTTTTTGACAAACAAATCTTTTGGCACCATTTGATGATCTTTGCTTCCTCGACTTTTCCCTTTCGTATCGACAGATTTTTTTTTGCCCCCTCCCTTTTCCATGTCCCCGCCTTTCTTGTGTTCAGCGCTTTTTGTTTTTCTTCTTTTTCAATTCCTTTATATTTTAGTCCTTAGTTTAGTTACTCGTTAGTTACTTTTTGACATTGTCCCCATTTTGTCACATTTCCCCTTTCCCTCCGCTATCAACAAAGAAATCTAATGGGTAGGATTTTTAGTATGAGTAGACTAGCCATCACCTAGGAAGAACGATGGTCTGTGCTTTCTTCCTTCATTTTTTCGTTTCCTTTCTTCCTCACTCTTTTCGACACACATCACTATATTTCCTTTTTGTACACAAACCTTGTCTCCCAAGCCATTTCCATTTCATCCACTTTCGTTTTTTTCCCTTGACTTTTTGCTTTCTCCTTTCTTCCCTCCCTCGCCGATAAAAAAAAATCCCTTCCTTTCTTTTTTCGGTGTATTTGTCCCTTTTGCCCTTTGAAATGGGTTCCTGTATATTTAATACCTTGATCTTGATCATCTGCATTGTGTCAATGGTCCGTCTAACCCTCTGGCTTTAACTTTTCACTCTTGAACTTCTTCTTTTTTGCGTTCTGCTCCCACCCTTGTAGCGCCTGAGGTGCTCCTCTTGATCTCCCCAACTGACTCTCTCCATTCCTCTAGCCTAGATATATGTAAAAAAAAAAATTTGATTACATACAGATTCATAATTAGTCATACTTGCATATACTCAGTTCACAGATATTTTATAGTATCTAGAAAATACATAATTTAAAAGACATTGATATTTCAACACGGCGGAAAAAAAAATTAAACAAAAGTTATTCAAGGAAGAAAGAAAATTTCAAATTTTCTTAATCATTTAAAGCTATAATAGTCTTTTCCACATAGCCCCGTAGGCACCGCAGCTGCCTCTCCAACACAGAAGCATCCTGACCGTCCCCGCGAGCTTTTGATGCTGCCTCTGTTGATTTCGTTGCGCTGATCGACTGCTCAACTTGGCCTACGAGCGCCAAGATTTTTTGCTCTAAAATCTCTCTAAATGCATTCTTTTCAAATTGTGGTTCTTCTTCAATCGCTTCTTCCACCACTGCTGGGCCTGGTGCTGCCACCTCAACTGTCTCATCCTCTTCTTCTTCTTTTTCCTCATCTCCGTTTTCAGTGCACGCAGTGCTCCTGCCACTGCTGGTGGAACTTGCCAGCAGATCTCCAACATGCACTTCAAGAGGACCGCCCACCACCTCTGCTCCTACTTTAAACCCACTTGGATTTCCAGGACCTGGGCTCGAAGGTATTTTCCAGTCACTTTGATTTTTCTCACCACCACCACCACCACCTTCGCCAGCAATACTATGCCCATTACAGTACTCTTCATCCTGGCGGTTATTGTTATTGAGCACACCGCCTCCATTGCCAGCAAAGAGATCTGCACCTTTACCAGCTACAACGACAGATTTCCTCACAGCAATCAACTCTTCCATCTTTTTATCCAACGCATCTTCAGCTTCTTTTGCGCGCACGTCTGCACTTTCCACCTGCGCTTGAAGCGCCAAGACTTCTCTGTCCCGTTCCGCAAGTCGCTGTGTCAGTGCCACCATGACATCCCGTTGTTTCATTAAAAGATGTTTAAATCTTTCGGCTTGAGCACGATCTTCAGCGATGGTACTTCGTTCCTTTTCAAGCTCAGCAACTCGAGAAGCATATTGCTCTCGAATTCGGGCTTGCTCTGCAGCTAACAACGTTCTAAAAGCCGGCGTATCTTCAACATTCTGCCCTCCTATCAACAACTGACTTTGCATAGACGCAATTCGATTTTGCAAAGCAGACATTGCAGCCTTTTGCCGAGCAATTTCAGCAGATTGCCGCTCTAAAGCTGTGATTGCAGCAATTTTATCTGCTTGTTCTCTTCTCCTGGCTTCGTCTATTTGTAACACAAGACGTCTATCTACCAAATCTTTACTTCGTTGCTGCAGTTCAGCACGTAAGCGACGTAATTCCTTTTCATATTTGCGCAACAAGGTCGCGTGGTCGACATCTTCGTTGACTCTTGGTGCATTTCGAACACATTTTGCTCTATGTGCAAATTTTAGAGTGGAGAGCGATTCTGCAAAGGCCTCGACTGCAGGGGAAATCATTGCCATAAAGGTGGTTTTGCAATTACCCCCAAGAGAATCTTCTAAAATGCGAGTAAGCTTTGAATCTCTATATGGAATATGAGGGCGACCATCACGTCCTTTTGGGTCGGTCAAAGCAGCGATGACGTTGCCAAGGGCGCTTAGACTTTGATTAATTTTCTTGGATTCTTCAAGACGTTTTCCTTTGGCACCTGTCAAATGAACACGTTCACTGCCGGCCAAATCGACTAAATTAAGTTTCCCTACGCGTATAGTTTGCCTAGGGGAGTTTGCAGCGGTAGAATAAGAAGAAGACCCACTAGCTCCTCCGTATCCTCCGGTTGTAGTTGCAAGGTGTGCCGCAAACAAAGGGTTATTCTCAGTCCCTTTCCTACTAATACCACCGCCTATCGTAGTATCTATTGGATTCTCTTCTATTGAAGATTTCTCTACTATTAAAATAAAGATGGCATGTGACCGTGAGGACAATTCATTCAATTTGGTAGCACCCGTCGTCCTCACCGCCGCCCCTCTCTCCATCAATGCATATACATCGCCTGGAGTTCTGACCACCCATTCAGACAAGCCATCTACATGTACACCACGTCTTTTATCTTCTCTAATCGCTAAATTCTTCGCTTCTGGTTTTAGTAAATCAGAAATTACCTCGTTATAGATTTGTAAATACGATGCTCGGACCAAAAATTTGCATCGTTCTCCCGTATCCCGTTGAATATGGCTAAATACATCATCCACAGCACGAGGAATGATACCACGGAGGTCTCCAACGAGGTCTCCAGTCATGGTGTGCGTTTTACCAGCGCCAGTCTGACCAAATGCGATTATAGAGGCGTTGTACCCTTGAAGAACGTTGGTGATGGCACCTCGAGCAGATTCTTCATAAATGCATTGCTGAGGGGTTTCTGTACCGTAGACACGGTCGAATGCGAAGCGATAGGTGTTGTAGACCATGCCGTTTTCAACGCCATTGTTGGCTGCTGCCCGGAGATTTTCTGACAGAGTGATTCCTCGGCCAGTAGGGTCGATTGCGGTGGCGGGGGCATAAGGGCGGAAACCTTTGAGCTCACGTTCTAATGGAGGACGAACACGGATGATGACCTGGGCAATTTTCCGAAATATGTAGATAGGTGAGTGAGAATGGAGAAAGAAAAGGAGAAGGAGAGGAAAAGTATGGGCAACTGAAATGATTTGCAAGAAGTACAATTGTTTGAAGCATAGAAAACACTCAAGAATCGCATTAAAATACACTTCAATCCTCAACTTCATTTTATATCGTACCTTGACAGCGTCTCCAGCCTCCTCCACGTCAGGAACTTCAGGTTCAACTGATTCTGTTCCAGCACCTGTCAACATGATCGAACTTCCTGCCGTTGGATCCAGCCCAACATCTTCCACGGCATAGCCATTGGCAGGAAAGGCAGGTAACATTTGTAGACTAGTATTCTATCTGCAATCACTATCGAAATTAGATAAAAGTGTAAGCAAAAACGGTCAATCAATGACTGAATAACTGCCGACTCATCGGAGAATGGGAGCTGTAACGCAGCTTTAATGGTATCTCGTAAATTCAATTAGTTTATTAGAATGATTAAATAGCGCTTTGTTTCAGTGAAAAATGAACAGCTTCAAACGAGTTTGCAAAAAAACAGTGGGCAACAGAGCTCTGCAGAGCGCCAGATCAGATTTTTTTTCTTGATGGCTTCTGCCTCATGATCTAGGGTATTCTATAGATTATAAAATCAATGATGCCCAGATGAAGGCGCGCAATCTTTTTTCGTGCGGCCAATCGCCATAATAGTCAGATTAAAAAACATGGATATTTAAATGAAAATACATTCCACACAACTACAGCGTCATTATGCGCATTGAATCAACTCTTTAGCAGTTAGATTTACGATCCACGCATCAATGGATGATAATCCAGTGCATCTTTGCAGCTATCTGACAAATACTAATCTACCGCCAATCACCGCCCCCGGCGCTCCCTCTCGCCGCCCTCTTTTCACAGTCTATCAAGGCCCTCAAACATCTGCAGAAGAAGCTTGTATCCGGGTTCTACGTTTTGCATCTTCATTCTCACGTGAATTAAAGCTCCTTCCAGGTGCTCGTGTTGCTACCTTGGCCCTCACCACCCCAAATCACCTTGAAACTCTGCTCGCAATAACTGCTGCCGGGTGTATTGCTGCTCCCCTGAATTGGCGCTGGTCTGTATCAGAAGCTCGCTATGCAGTTGATTGCATCCAAGCAACCGTGATCTGTGCGGATGATGCGTGTTTGCCATTGGCGAAACAAGTAGCAGAGCTCAGTCCTTCGGTCAGAATGCTAGTTACTCTTGGGGCCACTGGTGACAGCGGCTGGAGCAGATGTAATAGCACCATGGATGGTGCTATAAGTAATAAGGAAGAAAGTGTACGGACAAATTATCGTACAGTAAAAGCTGAGAATCTAGTACATAATTCTATACCAAGTACGAGCCCTCGTAATATATTTTTGAATAGAAGCAGCAATAGGACTAGGACTAGGCTTCTGCAACAACCAGACGACGGGGCTGCATTTATTATTTTCACATCCGGTACGACAGGCCCTCCTCGCGCTGCAGTCCTTTCCCACGCAGCTCTCCATTTTCAATGCACTGCAAAACTACGGTGTTGTCACTATACCACATCGGATATCTACCTGCACACAGCACAGTTATTTCATGTGGGTGGTCTGTGCAGTGCTTTGGCGATGCTGCTGGTAGGTGCACAGCATGTGTTTTTACCTATATTTCGAGCTTCAGAGTGCCTAAAAGCGATAGAAATGTACAATGTGACGAGCTTTATTGCCGTACCCACCATGATTAGCGATCTTATTGCTGTTAGCGGAGAAGGAGGAGAAGAAAAAAGAAAAAGAAAGAACTTTCCTCTGGTGAGGTCGGTGTTGGTCGGTGCTGGTGGTCTGTCTAAATTTCTAATTACAGGTTTAAGTGAACTGCTACCCAATGCGACTGTCTATGCAGCGTATGGAATGACTGAGGCATGCAGTTCTCTTACTTTTAGCACCCTGATTACTAAACGCACGGAACAACAACAACAGCAGCAGGGACACTATGGCAGCGTCCAAGGAGGTGAGGTGGCTCAACAATCTATGCCACTAGAGAAGAATAATAGCAGCGCTGCTGGTGGGGATAGTGCTGTGTATGTTGGATGCCCACCTCCAGGTATAGAGCTTGCTATTCTGCCCTTGTCAGCAACAACGACAACAACACAAACAGTGTCTTCTTCTTCTTCGGCTCTGTCATCGCTTTCTAATATCAAAATCGAACAAATTTCGCACGAAGGCTATGGAGAAGTACTCACCCGGGGGTTACATGCAATGCTTAGATATTGGGATGACCCAGAAGCTACATCTTCAAGCTTTCTACCAGACGCGTTCCGTAATATCAATGTGGCTAGTACCACTGGTCTGTGGATGCGGACAGGCGATCTTGGCCACCTCAAAACAGGTAGCAGTTTTGGTATAAAGCAACAGTGTTTATGGTTAGTAGGCCGTGCTAAAGACGTCATCAAATCTGGCGGAGAGAACGTTCCAGCTGCGGAGGTAGAGCGAGCTTTACTTTGTCACCCTGCTGTTGCGGTGGCGGCAGTGGTGGGTCTGCCAGACAGTAGATTAGGTGAACGAGTCGCTGCTGCAGTGGTGTTGAATAAGGGGTATACCTGGCAAGGACCTAAAGCAGTATATACCGTAGAATCAACAGCAATACCATCTAGCTCCAGCAGTAACAGTACTTGTATTCACGGTTCAGCATTACAGCAACATTGTCGATCTGTGGCTAGTCTTGCTGGATTTAAACTCCCTCGAACTTTTTTTGTATTTGACACTGAAGAGGACATACCTAGAAATGCGACTGGAAAAGTGGTAAAATCTCAGCTGAAAGAATTGTGTATCCAAAAAATGACAATGGCGACAGCTGCCTTCAGGTCTCGGCTCTAATTTTCATTTTTTATTCCAGATTTCATAAAAAATATTGTTCTAGGAAACAAAATCCTTCCCTGGAAAAATGGTAGGAAACCGTTTGTCGCCTGAACCTCGCCAAAGTCGCTAAAATAATTCAGACTTTTGTTTCCCAAGAGGGAGAGGCGGGAGAGGCATGCGCGGTGATTCGCATTCCACCGCCGCTTCTGCCCAGCCTACAGCTTCTCCTGCCCAGTGCAGGCTTGTCCGCCACCCCGCCCAGTCCGCGCAGCGGACCCTCTCCTCGGATAAACCAAGATGAAAATCTGTCTTACACCTCTAGACTCGTCATCTCTTTATATGCCTTTACACTCCAGCTCGGCCCTGCCCCGGCCCTGGAACCGACGGCTGCAACTTCCCTCGGTTCCAAACCCCCCGACGAATAGCATAATATCGTTCAGCGGACGTTTCTCGAGGTCCGCTGTGGGGCGGAGAAGCCCTCTGTGCCAACCATACATTGTTCAAACAGCCATGCTGTGCTCGGCGGCGATTGGAGGATTATTTTAATTTGTCAAGCAAATCTTGAACCAAGAGTAATGCTGCACAACATTTCTATGTAAAATACCTTCGGCCACAGAATGACATCACGCGGTTTTAAAGTGCACGTAAATCATCAAAGTCCACAAAAAATTTTATTTTTTTTCTCGATCAAAATTAATTCTGCGCTGCATCTCTAGCAACCAGCAAAAACTTTGCCACTATGTATGTTTGGACTTTATTCGTGAAGCTTTGCGGCCAGTAGGGTTAGTTATCTCTGCACTGAAAAGCCTCTGTTGCTTATAAATTGAATCTACATTTTTATTTTTTGAATAATGTTTATCTTGCTTCCTCACCTTCATTCAGTTCTCTGAGCATCATGCATTGCGGAAAGCCTCTCCCCTTCAAGCCAACAGCTCCTCGAGCGGCAACGGCAGTGGTGGCAACGCTACGCTTTGGATGTCGTCGTCTGCAACGCCCTTGTTCAACACAAGTTTGTGGCCGGCGTTCCCAGTCTAGTTATCCCAAGTTGCCCTCCATCTTTCCAAGGGACCTTAAGCGGAGTATTCTACGTACAGTAGCACACATCCCATGTGCCACGAAAGAGGATGAGGCTATTGCTCCTGCTGGCCAACCACACATGCCTGACGTGTGGCCCGATTTTTCAGCGACGAAAATAGATCCAGACATCGAGAACAGCTTCTTCAACCGTAAGGAGGAGTATGACATGATCATTGAACACTTGAATGGCGCGCCCAAAGTATCTCTTCTGCTGCTTGGCCCCAAAAACAGTGGAAAGTCGGTAAGTTATGCCAACGTCAGTTGAGCATCAGCACAGTCGCCGTTTTGACACACTGTACATCACTCTCATTCGTTTTAACATGAAATTCTCAACCTGAACCATGCAGGCATTATTGAAGTCGATTATAGAGAAAGAAAAGTCACGTGTGATTTATTTAAACTGTGGCCGCAAAGATGTCTCCACCCCAGAGTTCATGGCAATGGAACTGCGTAACCTGGCACGCAATTTCCCTTCACAGCTGGACATGAAGTTTATTAAGTTACTTGCTTCCCAATTGGACCCTCTTTCCAAGCTTTATACTATGTTTTACCCTGACCAGGAAAAACAAATCACTACCGCTGCCACCTCCACAGAGGCTGTTTTTAAAGCAGTTTTTGAAGAATTTTTCCCCGTTGATAAGGCAACCGACTTGAAGGCTGTTATTGATACATACGATTTTCTTTTACAGAACATACCACCTGGGCAAAAGAAGCCTGTTATTGTTATCGGTGCGCTGCTTCAATAGTGATATTATTCCTGCCGCCGATTTCACTTCCCCTCTTCTGTTTCTAATGAAATCCCTCCTTTCTTCCATTTTATTGTGCAGATGAGGTAAATGCCTTGACACTGTGGAAACGTAAAGATGCGGTGGCATTGAAACAGTTGATAGAGTTTCTCAAGCGCAGTTGCAAGGAAGAACACTTGGCACATGTAGTTCTTGCCTCGTCGGAGTTTTTTATGATCTCGTGGCTACAAAAACGTAAGTTCTATCAATTTCCTTTATCATGAATACCAATGAAGACTGTTTTATCGTATTGCTAATTACTATTTCTTTTACTAATGGTTGCAGAGGGCTATGATGCAAACTCACGTGATGACCAAGTGTTGGGTGATCTGACGAGCGCCGAGGCCTTTGTGTATCTTTGTGGCGGCAAAGTGCTCAACAGGAATGGGGTTTTGGAAGATTGGCCAGGCCTGATAGCTCAATCTAAAGAGATCAAGACTTTAGCTCTGAAAATGACACCGGAAGACTGGAAGAAAGTGTGGTCAGTGTGTGGTGGCAACATTCACCTTCTCAAAATTTGTGTTGGCTACGCCAAGCAGTCCAAGAGCTGGGAGAAAGGTAAGAAATTGCTTCTGATGTTTTTATACTCTTGTTTATTGCCAAATAATAATCTCAACATGTGTTTGCTTCTTATTGATTGCTTACAGGCGTGGCTAAAACGTTGTCAAAGCCTCAAATGGAGGTCGCTGAAGGTTTGAAACGTCCAGAATTAATTCCTCCTCCAGTTGGCAGCGATGGCCCTCGTATTTGGGAACGAAAACACTACAAAGCGGTGCTGCGACTCATTGATGCCAACCCCTACCACGCTGTTCGTCAAGAGGACGCAGAGGCTGCGCTAGAGAAGGTGGGTGGTATCCCTAAAAACGTCACAGCTGCTCAAGTGCTGCTGTCCATGGTGGAATTCAATGTTTTATCTCTACGCCCCTACTCCGAGATGGCCGAAGATATACCCAGAGAGGCGTTCTTTAAGAAGGTTGGAAGGAAAGAGAAGCAGGACAACGTGGTGATTATGCCTTCACCAGCACACCTTGCTGCCGTTCTTGAACTAGACGTTGAATTAGAGGAGAGGCAAGTGGAAATCAAAAGTGAACAAGCTGTTGAGGGCAGTAGTGAAGCAAACAGCTGAATTTACGGCGCAGTTAGTTTGCACTGCATTCCTCTGCCAATACACAGCTGAATTTATTTTTATAAGGCTGGAAAGCTCAGCTTTTACCGCTTCATGCATTTTGTATTAATAAAAAAACTAATTTTCTATTTTCATTTGCATTTCGTTTTTAAATTCTGCATGTGTACATATATAAAATGTAAAATACCACTGTTATTAGGTCAAATTATGATTACACGCAGCGTGATAATTGGAAAGAAAAAAATTGCACCACTGCTACCGCCACCGCTGCTGCCAAAGTTTACGGCCATAAGTTGGTCTGAGAGCATCGCCCGTTTGCCAAGGGTCTGTTGTGCTTTCCAGAAGTTTTAAAGGAATGCTTCCTCCCGTTTCCTAGTGCGTTTCTCACTGTTTCCAAATAGCCACGCTGTGATCATGATCGTTGGCAGCTGCCCCTGCTGCCAGCCGGAAAATTCTCGCTGTCAGGGTCTATGCCAGGCCCGATGGAGCCACTGCGCGTATATAAAGTATCTAATGGGTCCGTGGGGGTCTGCGGGGACGAGCATCCCGCCTTTTGTCTTTATGATTTACGGTCACGATCCAGCAGCTTGTGAATCTTGGGAAACAGCAAGGTCGTCTGGTGCCGTTTCCCCGCGCGAAATAGCGTTTCCCCTTTTTCTTTTGTGGAGGAAAAGATAATTGTGGCAGGAAACTCTAGTTTCCTAGCGTTTCCTGAGAAAGCTAAAACTGTTTCTCCTGCCGCATTTCATACTGTCAGAAATAGTAAGCCCGCCATTTTTTTCTCGGACGGTGAAAATCAGCCGAGAAAGGCAAAAGTTCCCATACATTCCTGCGCGGCCCTGTAAAATAGCATCACAAATCTTCTTTCGACACTCTACAGCGGAGAGCACGGCCAAAAGACTGCAGAAGACGCGCACGCACTCCATCTGATCTTGCTCGAAATTGAGTTGACCGGGCCCCAAGTATCCGGAGGCAGGTATTTTCTAAATGTCTCAACGTTACCGTGTGCCTGCACAGTGTAAGAATACTGTAGAGGGTAAGGGGCGGTCCAAAGCACCGTAGGGAAAAATTGATGTCAAATAATCAATCATCTGATTATTCTTCTTGTATTAAACTGCAGGTTGAACCGTAGTGTGGAGCAGAGACCATGCCTGCGGTAACGCGAAGAGATAGACAAACTGCTCCCGCTACGATGAAACGCAAGCAAGAAGTTTCTGTCAGCGAAGAGTCACCAAATTTGCATTTGGCCTGATCTAATCTACGCGTCTTCGTGGAGCATTGCGGAGCTACTGCTGTCGAGGTGGACTACAATATGCGATGCGACGTTTGGTAATATGACGCGCTGCGCGTTCTGTGGAATATGTAGCCTCGGCGGGAAAAACAGGAACTGGAAGACCGGTGCCCCGCCTACGGAAGATGGAGAGGCTATGCCGCCGAAGTCTCTCCCTTTTAGCGCTCTTTCAACCTAACTTGAACAGTAACCCATTACTTGAAATGTATAAAATGTGCGATGCAACGGTTGGGTAAAAGACGTCATAAGGCTGCAAGCTGCTGCAAAAGAAGCGGCACCGTGACGCTTCCCAACATATCCGCTGCTGAAAAAGCAATTGGCGCCGGCGCCCCTGTTTCTACTGCATTCTTGCATCTATTTAAAATAACTTCATCGTGAATCTCTCATGTAACCTTACATTGTACTTCTATAAACACTTCAGCCAAGTATCTGCGAAAGAAATCTGCATTCTAGTTTGATTCATAATAATTTAGTCTTTCCATCAATATTCGTCCTACAGAGTGCTTATTAGCTTATTCAATGGCAAAACCTCTATCGGTTTATATTTAATTCAAATATCAAAGTTTTTCTATCTTACTATTTATTCAGAAAAGCCGGAATATCTCCTGCTGGGTGTACTAGGTTCACTCTTCCCACCATCATGGTGACATTCAATGCCACCACCAAAACTACGTGCGTCACTACCGGTATTTCTTCTTAATTTTAAGAAAGCTTGCAATCTTTCTACCATCACCGGAGGCCATCTCCGTATCGTACTCAACCACTCCACATCTTGGTACTTTGTACACCCAACAGTTATATTACTGCATGCAAAGTTCCATTCGGACTCTGCCTCGCCCTCCTGCCCAGCATTGTACAACTGTGCGGCTAATGCTGCCCTCATGTCTGCACTACCTGGAGCTCTTCTCGCTATACTTTGCATCTCTTTTGTCGCCCCGTCATCATCACCTAACTGTGCAAGCATTAAAGCAGCGTTTGAGAAGGCAAACACAGCACCATCAAGGCGTTGTTGTAGTCTTCCAGCCACTCGGTCTTCTCTCCGAGCGGATTGAAAACCATTCGCACTAAGTAGATAATCCTCTCGTGCTGCCTTCCACTCACCTAGTGATGCGTGGCAATTTCCGCGAGAGTTTAAAATATATGGATCTGGGTCTGCACCGAGCTTTTGAGCTATACGGAGTGCAGCATCGTAGTCTTTTAAAGCGCCGACCCAATCGCCCAAACCTTCTAATGCCAATGCCCGCCCACTAAGAATTCTTGCCCTATCTAATGTATCTACGTTTTTGCCATTATCTGCACTAGTATCTACCAATCGTAGACAGTCATCAAAGTCTTTGACAGCTTCGCTGAACTTCTTTCCATCTACATGTGCCATGGCTCTCATTTCTAAAAGGCGCGGAGAAGTAGGATCCAAGGCAACAAGCCGATTGAGTGCTTCTACAGCCTCAGTGAAATCGCGTTTCGAATACGCTTCTGCGGCAATGCGTTCTAAATACATGGCAGCGTCAGTTGTACTGGCATCGGCACTGGCTAGGAGAGCTGGGGAGAGGGCGGTCAGGGCTGTTGTCGCGGTCGCCATGGCCACAGAAGTGATGGCCGTGAAAAGGATACTTCTGCGTGATTGATGCGTATGATAAGATTCTAGTGGTAAGATAGGTACAGAAATCTCATGCTTTTCAATGTTTTTAGCTTGTGGGAGGGCATAAAGACAGGTGGTGGATCTCGCATGTCTACCATGGTGGTTGTTAATATGGACAACACTACTCCCCGTTCCTTGAGTGATCATCATATGCGTATACATTGCGATGATGGATTTGAAGTTGAACAGAGTAAAAATAATAACTCTTCAGAGAGAAATGCCGCATCTTATGTATCGTGCTTTGCATAAATGCCATTTACAACAGTGTTGTATAAAGAGCCTTACCTGTCTCCTTAATTCCATTTATAAATCTACTGGTGACTTTTACAATAATAATTAATGAAGTTTTGAGGCTGCATGCCCGCTAAATTACTTAGCTATGCTCACTTTGAAACAAGAATTCATGTCGTTTTATAACTAAGAAGTTGAAACCACAGCCCACTAGGCTAACTGAAGTGCGTTGAGTTTAACAATAATTATCTAATTGCTGTGGGTGAGTACAGACAAGCAAACTTCCTCTTCATTGAGGTTCACACGGTTGAATTGCATCCAGCAATGCAGTAGAGCTGTTGGGCCAGTATTACCTCAAATTGCAGCCTCTTTTATTCAATCGTTGCCTCTTAATTAGTACTAAACATATATCATATTATCTGTTCGCGCTCCAGACGGAAAACAGGGAACAAGAGTGTTGGAAGCACAATGGTGGCACAAAAATTGTCACCCGCCACTCCATCGGTGGTTCTCCTTCTTCTCACTTTTCTCTCTTCAGCCTTTGCAATGACTGAACCTCGTGATAAAGCCGCTTTACTCGCATTCAAAGCGTCAGTTATAGATAATGGTCTCATGCTGGCAGGATGGGATGAGTACACCGACCCTTGCATCGACCAATGGCGTGGTGTCTTGTGTACATGTCTTACCGAATACGAAGATGAAGCAGGGAATCGTATCCCAGCATGTACACCAATGTATAATACCAGTGACTATTCACGTGTTCTTCAATTAAATTTAGGCGATGTGAGAATACGACAATGGAATGTGCTACAAGGCAATTTGTCAGCATCTCTCGGTGATTTGTCAGCTTTGAGGATTTTGAATTTGAAAAATAACAACCTCACTGGCCCCATTCCTTGGCAATGGACTTATCTGACCAACTTAGAACAACTTGTTTTAGCTGAGAATAATATTACAGGCCCATTACCTATTTTTTTTTCTAGATTTAAACGGCTTAAATACGTATTTTTAGAACGAAATCAGCTTTCTGGCCCCGTCCCAATCGATTGGTGTTATGGCGCCTACTGGGCATTTGATGTCCGTTTCAATCCCGGTTTATGTGATGAGCTACCAGATTGTCTCTACGATAGACTAACTTCATTTGAAGGCACCTCTCTGGTCGATACTGTAGGGGATCGAGATCTAGGCCAAGGTGGCTACTGTGGCGTGGCGCCCCCGACATGTCGAAGAAATGAAGATGCCTGCTGGGTACAGACTCCAGATTCAAATTTCTGGACAGATTCGACAAATATAACGTTTTCTTTCCCAGATTTCCGTACGTACGAAGGTGGGATGCCTGCTGGTTATACTTGGAGACTAGGTACACAGCCGGGAGCAGGCGATGTTTCAGATTGGCAAGTTTTCACTGGTCGTAATGTGACACAAACTGCAGAGTTATGGGATGAAACCATCTCTGGAGATGCAACTAAACCTAGTATCATCACTCAAACTGTCCATATAGCAGACGGTGCACTTCCAGAAGGCGTCGCCTTGCGCCAAGGCGGCCAGTACTATGTCACCGTCCGCGGAACCAATGCTGCCGGTCCACTAAATGCGGTGCAAGTCATTTCTGACCCTGTTTCGGTTGATAACACCCCTCCAGAGCTTCCCCCAGGCTCTGCTGTCTATTCAAGTCAATATTTTTCTAATGCTTTAGCACAGACCGACACCTACGGCATTGGAGTCTCTTGGGACCCTTTTGAGGATCCTGAGTCTGGTATTAGGCAATACTCCTACCAGGTATTTGAATATGTCCCCCGCAGAGATACCAGCGGCGGTGACGGGGCTGTAGATTACACTGGAGATGCTCAAACTGGGAAAATTAAAACTAAAGACATCAATAGCAGGGGTGAGTATATAACAAAATTGAATCTTAATGCTGGAAAATCGTATTTCGTACGGGTGTACGCGACGAATGGAGCTGGAAAAGAGACATATAGAGATGGCCCACCTGTTGCGGTGATGAATCCTGGTGAAGCGCTTGTAGTAAATAACAATATTGAAGGTCTTGCTGTGAGCAAAGTTGTTGTTGTCGTTGCGACTCTCGTTGGTGCAGTCGCTGCTGCTGTTGCAGTTTTGACGTTTTATTTTGCTAGAGAGAGATATCGTCGAAGACAGCAAAAAAGTAGGAAATACCGGGGTCAAATGCGCAATTTTAGAACTATGCTTAATTCTTTAGTAGAGCGAGTTGGTACCGCCGACAAGGCAGATCCGCTTGACGAGTTAAGAAAGCTTAAAAACGTAGCTTTTGTTATTACTGACCTAGAAGGCTCGACAAAAATCGCAGCTGCAGCTCCAAGCGCCTACGAATGGGTCCAAGAAGCACACGATGCGCTACTCAGAGATTTGATTGCTGTGTACGGTGGCTATGAAATCAATACTGAGGGAGATGCCTTTCATGTGGCATTTAAAGACGTATCCACTGCAGTACATTTTTGTATGGAGGTGCAATATCAAATGATGGAAGTAGAATGGCCACGAGAAGTGCTGAAGCTACCAGAATGTAAAGAGGTGAAAGCGCCAGACGATGCTGGCAGCTGGGCGTATAGAGGACCCCGTGTAAGAATGGGCATCCATTGGGCTGAAGAAGGCTCTGTAGTGCAACATATACACGCTTTAACAAAACACAGAGTATTTACTGGCCCCGCGTTTCAAATTACACGCGAGTTGTGTGAAGCGGGGAAAGGTGGGCAAGTGCTGCTGACGCATGATGTCTGGGAGAGGTTGCGTGGTGCTATGCCTGCTGCTGCATTTCCCGTAGTAGAGCAACTGGGATGCTTTAAATTTCCGAGTTTTCATGAAGGTATTTGGGTATATCAAGTGACGAGGTTACTTGGAAAGCCGTTGTATAGAAGTTCTTATTCTCTTGGTTTGGGTGGGCAAGGAGGTGGTGGTGAAGGTGGTGCAGTGGCGCTGCAGGGGGTTGAGATGATTGAAGATGGTGGTGGGTTGTCTATTGTAGGTGCGCCCACACCAAGATCTTCAAAAGGAGATCTGGTCTTCGTATCTTGTAGATTAGGTAAGGTATTTTTATAGAAGGATTTTGGTTTTTTTCGCTTTTCTTCCGCCCACCACTTTCTTTTTTACTCAACAAAATCACATTTTGTGCTACTTCTTTTCTTTTGCTTCCTTGTCTTCTATACAGCTCTTGAATGCTGCCCTGGTGCTGACGCTGATACGGGCATTTCTCAAGGTCTCCACTCTCGTCTTTACAATGTCCTTGCAGCCAGTGCAATGCAATATTCTGGTTTTATTTTCAGAATGAGTGAATCTCAAGGGTGCTATTTAGTTGCCTTTGGCTCTACAGTCGATGCAGTCCGCTTCTGCCACACAGCTCAAGTGCTGTTGATGTACTGCCCTTGGCCAGCAGCAGAGTGTGGAGATTATTGTGGGGAAGAGGAAAGAGCTCCCGATGGGAAAGTGCTTTTTAATGGGCCCCGTATTGCTATGGCTATCCATGAAAGCAATGATTACAGCACCAGACCTGTTCCTCGCCCCTGTGCATCCCCTGATGGTGCTGATACACATTTCGCTGATTATCTGGGACCTGCTGAAGAAGCTGCTCGAGTTTTGAGTGAAGTTGCACACGGTGGTCAAGTTGTCCTGAGTGAACCTGCGTGGAAAGCGGTACAAGATCAACTTCCTGGTCAACCGCAGGTGATTTCGTTAGGCACACATGCGTTGACTGACCCCGTACTGCCTGGACCGACTATGCTGATGGAAGTGATGCCACAGGTACTCGCAAAGAGGTCCTTCCCACCACCTCAAAAGGGTCAAATGGTGGAACCTGGGTACCGCGATGCCCCTTCTGCTGCCACCGACGTCGCCATTGCTCAAGTGCGTGTTGTTAAACCTGATGCTGTGGCTGCTGCTGAAGCTGCAGGCGCTGGTTTAACTGATGCCACCATTATTCGTATTATTACAGCGTATAATGTTGCATTAGCTCGTGCTGTGCGTGCGGCGAGACTGCTATTGCGAACACACGACGGGTATGAATGCAAAGAACCAGAGCCAGGAAAGCTGACTGTTGCGTTTAGATCCTTGGAATCTGCGCTGAGGTGGGCTGCTGCGCTGCAAAGCTCGTTGCTTGAAGTTCACTGGCCGCGTGAGATTTTAAGTTGGGAAGAGTGCAGAGAAGTGCGTGAGGGAGAAGAAGAAGATGATTTTGGATATGGACATGACGATGGACTAGAAGATAATCAAGAAGGCCACGGCAGTGCTGAGATTCTAAAAGGAGTTGATGGCACATGTGGAGATTTAGGCAGCATTGCTGTGAGTGGTATCTCTGCCGGTGGCGCTGTCGTGTGGAGAGGTCTCAAAGTGCGTATCGGTATTGCGTGTGGTATTCCTACCTCAAAAGCGCCATTAAATACTGGTCGTGCTGATAATTTTGGTACTATTCCTAATTTAGCTGCTCGTTTAATGAGTTTAGCACAATCTGGGCAAGTTTTATTCGACGGTGCAAAGCTGCCGACTTTACGTCCTCTCAATCCTATCACCTGGAGAGATGAGGTTGGCATCTTGCCAGGAAATGAATTAAATCCTGAAGGGATAGAGCTGACTCCCCTGGGTCAATTCCAAATTAAAGGATTAGAAGATCTTCGTTCTGTATTCCAAGCCTTGCCTGTAGGGTTGATGTCTCGCACCTTTGCTGAAAGTCCAGCGCTGGTGCGGCCAAGTGGACCATCTATGTCGAGAAGAAGTACTGCTGCAAGAGTAAATTCTATGAAGATGCTCGATAATAGTAATAATGGTGTTGCTGTTGATAAATCTATGGCTTCTAGCGAACATGCTGGCACCGCTCTTGCATCTTCTTCCATGGCTGCTCCTGCGGCTGCTGCTGTTGCACAACGTAGTCGTCCAAACATTTTCTCCTCTATTTCCAGAACTGGGAGTGTGACTGGTACGAATGCAAGTGGAAAGCGTGGTACGGGATATGTAGGGGGTAGCGGATTATTCCGTAGTATTTCACGTGCTGCAAGCGAAACCTCTGATGGTGGAGCTACTTTAGTTGTTCCATCTCAAGTCCGTTCTAGCGCTATGACAAGTATTAGTGGCACATCTTCTGGAGGTGGAGCGACTGGAAATTGGGTCGCTCGCTCTTTGCTTTTCCGTGGTTCTAACAAAAGTGGTGGCTCTGCTGTTGGATCCCCTCGATCTCCCCATGGAGGTGGTCCTTTTGTCTCAGTCCCTATTCCCCTTGCTACAGGCTTCTTTCACTTGGGTGATGGTATTACACCTCGCGAGAACTCTGCTACTACTGGTGGTGTGAGCGCTAATGGTGGTGCTCAAGGTGGTGGCACAAATAACGCTTCTGTCCCTAAATCCTACACTTCTCTCAGAGATGTTGCAGATTGGAGTTGTCCAGGGTCTAGAATCGAGACTCCAACAGGCTTGTCCGCAACAGATGTGATTGACCCCTGGGACGAAGGATTTGCAATGGAAGCTGCGTTCAAAGTCGACGGCTTGGATTTGGCGAATAGACGTAGTGGTGGTGCTGGCGAGGTTGGTAGCGGTGGTTTGAATAGTAGTAGTAATGCTCTTGATGGAGATACAACAGATCCGTTCGGAAGCATGATTTTAGATGGAGCTGAAGGAGGAGGAGGAGGATACCGCCGCTCTACTTCTTCCAAAGACGCTGGAGGTTGGGTTGATCAAGCACCAGCAGCAGCAACACTGACACCTCGCTTGAAAATCCAAACGCTGCCTTCTCAGAAAGACCTTGGTGGCTCCTTGGGCCACAACGGAGAAAGTGCTACAGGGGAAAGCAAAGGTTTACAATTTGCTCAACAGGTAGCACAGCTCTTTGTAGATCGTAGAAAGAAAAGCGGTGGAGATTTTGGTAGCTCAGTAGATAAATCTTATAGCAACGACAGTGGGAGAAGCGGAAGTGGTGGTTTGATTGATACACATGCCATTTCTGGCACAAGTCCTACAAAGACAAAGACTACTGGGTGGTTGGTTGGGAAATTGCGTGGTGGTAGCAAAGACCCAACCCCAGTGCAGAGTCCTTCTAAAATGAAACGAACTGGAAGTAGAGATATCAATGGTGTTTAGTAGATATTTAATTAGATATTTAACTGTCAATAGTTGTTTTACGACCATATATACTATTTATCTGAATGATTTTGTTTTCTTATTACTTGATAGTGCAACGATGTACAGGAACAAATAGCAAACATGAAACAAAGAATAGCAGACAACAGAGACGCAGGTACATTTAATTGAAGAATATAAAAACCAGGTAATAGCGCTTGAAAATTGTAGCTGGCCAAGGTCAGCGTAATTTTATTTCTTCTCCACTCTATGGAAAACGGTTGTATACTTGCATGATTTTCCGCTTTCCGTTATTTTCATTTCCGTCACCTGTTTCAAGGTTTTCCCATCCTGTGACAATAAAAACGTATCGCTACACCACCCACCGAGAGGCTCACCCCATGTCGCTTCAATCACCGGCGCCAGCTCTCCGTCTTCAGTTTCATGACGATGCACCCTAGCATGATGCTTCCCACGGCGTTTATCTCTACGGGGATGAGAGACTATCTCGCCACTCCAGCTATATCTCTCGACAACGTCCATCAGACCACCTGCTTTCATTACAGTCTTAAAATAATCATCGGTGTCTTCAATATCAAGAGTGTTGAGAATAGCGAGCGCTTGCCTTAAAACCCAAGGGAGCTGAATAAGTTCACATGCTTCAGTCATAGAATCACTAGCGTTCTTATCTTTTTTCCACCGACCAGTTAAAGTTTTTAAAGTTGGAGCAGAGCCAAAATTGCCGGCCTCGGCAGCCAAGTCTATTGCTTGAGGAACAGCGTCTCTAAATAGCGAGCGCGTGTCTCGCTGGAGAAGTTGAAGTTTGCTGGAGAGTTTAGTTGCTTGGCTTTGACTACTACGGTGGGAGCTGTTGCAAAAAAAGTTTGAAAAAGGTTTTTGCCATGAGATGCTGGCGAAAGGAATGTTTGCGACAGCAATGGGAGGCATGGCCCCTGCAGCGCAGAGAGACATCTCTACGAATTTTTAGAAATTGATAATGTAATTCTAAAATGATATGGTGACCAAAAGAAGCCCAAATTTTGGGACCTCAAAGAAAAGCAAAGAATTACCGACACGAACATTTTCTCTTGTTAAGTCGCTATTATAGAATCATTTTCTTCATCTTGAAATTATATTAGTGTAGTTAACAAGGCCAGCTTGCCAATCTATTCATATAAATGTTTGATCACATTGCTTTAAAAATAAATTAATTTAGCTTTAAAAACCAAAATGCTGGTCTAGGTTCTTGATCGTCGCATTCTCACAATGTCTGAGTCCTCTCCAGGGTTTTTAGCAAAGATCACTGAAAACTTGCGCTTAACACGTTCTCACCGAACTTCAGGAGCAGGCTCTACCTCAACACGAAAGGCGTCCCCCGCCCCTCCTTCTTCTTCTCTCCCACCTGGTGTTTCCTTGGATACACGCACGTCTGAGGACCGTGAAGGGCTTCTAAACACTCTAGCTGACGTTTATTTCCAAAAAGATGGTGATTGTTTGGATTTCGAACTGGCCTGCCTTCCTCTTGCTGTCACCGCTACGGAGCTCGAAGCAGCAGCAGAAGATCGCACCGTAGCTTTAGAGGCAGTCAGTGAAAAGCTCTCCCATCATATTCTACGCAATTACGACGCCTTTGCAGCGGGTGTAGATGAAGTCATCGGCACAGTAGAATTGCTAGAAGCAGCCGCTCTAAAATCAAAAATTTCTCGTGAAGGGCTTTCTGTCGCTGCAGCAGAAGTACAACGTGGAATTGGCGTGTGGCGGAATACACAAAGAAAACGCGGTCTTACTGAACTGTTAGATATTTTATTAAGATTACGACGTGCGAGAGAAATAGCTGGACAATTATCTACAACACTCTCTGAGGGTGATTTTTGTAGTGGCCTTTGGTTGAGTGAACAGCTAGCAGAAGCTGCTGAATCACTAGGCCCAGATCTCGAATTGGCAAATGAGTTACAAATCAAAGCGTGTGCTGGTATAGAAGATTCGTACAGTCAAATTAAAGTGACGGTAGCCGCATTGACCAGCGATTTTCAGCCCCAAGCGTTTGATAAAGTACTTCAAGGGTATGCTTTGTTGGCTTCGAGCAGTAATTTTTCGATCGAAATTGATCCTGGTGGCGATGTCCGTGCTGCATTTTCTGCTGCGCCAGGTGCTGCTGCACAGAAGGTGCTGAGAGGAGTGCTTTTAGCAAGAGCTGGTTTAGAGGAAAAAGCAGCAGAGGCGGATACTTTGCCAGCCTTGGTTGCGTTGTTGCCTTCTGATTTGTTTAGAACGTGTTTAGCGAGAGTTATGATGGTCTTTTGGGATTTATTAGCTGCCCACTATGCCATGCTACGTTGCCATGCTACTGATAATTTAGGTGGCAGTGAGAATGGTACCGCCATCCCCAGTGGTCATCATAGCAGAGAGGAGGAAGCATCGAATGAAAAACTTGATACTCCTGCTCCTCCTTTAAACAACAACGGAACAGCACGCAGTGAGCCTGATAATGACGATGATGCCACCTTTGCTCTAAAAGAGCAAATCGACTTTGTATATGCTTCCATTTCCTCCGGTCTCTCTAGCAGTCGTCGAGTTCTTTGGGATGAATGTTCTCGAGCTCTAGGCACGCTGATATCTGCCCCAGCTGCAGTAGAAGGAGAGCATTTTATGCATGTTGTGGCATGGACACAGCGGCTTATTGAGGCAGGAGAGTCGTTTTCTGCCGGTGAAGCTACAGCGCTAAGAGCGGTGTTGCACCGACAAGCAGGGACGTATCTTAAGAGTTATCACGAATCCAACATAGAAGCATTGAATTCAATGTTGAATAAGGAAATGTGGAAACGGTTACCTATTACAGAACTGCCACCTTTGTTTAACCATCAAAAAGTGGTGGATTTTTCTAGGCATGACCCTGACGTTCCTTCTTTTTCTTCTTCACCTTCAAATCTTTCCTCAACGTTACCGGAGTTTAGCACGTTGGTTATGAAAGGTAATCCGTGGTATACGACTCGCTCTTTCTTAGGAAATAGTCAGTCTGATACTACTACTACCACTTTAGAGATTGGTGGCGGGAGTGGTATTGGCAAAGAGGATGACAACGGACTTTTTTCAGAAACCAATTATGACATTCCTCTCACGTCTCTTTCTACCCCCACGAATACTGCTACTACCACTTCTTCTTCTCCACCACTTGCGCCACCCCAGCAGCAGCAGCACCACCACCACCACCTAGAAGAGATAACTGTCACAAACTCTTCGTGGAGAATGGCTAAATGGTTGAGAGACTACGTTGGCTTAATGAACACACTGCCAGAATCATCAAATAGTATATTTAATGGAATGATGGAGTTACTAGATTTGTATTTACTTCATGTCTATCTAGATTTTGGTGAGGGCGCTTTGTTGCTTGGTGGCGGCGGTGGCGGTGGTGGTGGTGGGATCAGTCTTAGTAGTAGTAATTACACTGCTTCTAATGGTTCTACGAGTATACATAACTTAACAGAGGGTACTAGTGAATATTTAACTCCTAGGCTACGTACTACGCTACAACACATTGCCCTCGGTTCCATGTCCAAGCACCGAGCCGTCTTGGCGGCGGGTGGTAAAGTGGGAAGCAAATTGGCACGAGCACTGGCACCTAATCTGCAAGAGAATGCTCGAACTGCGTCGTCCTCTTCTGCTTCTGGACCGGTATCTAGTGCGCCACATCCAGCATTATCACCAGGGTCATCAACTGAGATGAAGACGATGGGGGCAACCAGCTCCGGACCTCAACACCACGTGAAGCCTGGGACAGCCCACCACCACCGAGCAGCCTCTGCTTCACCCTCCGCTACAGCAGCAACAGCAAGCTCTGCTCCCTCTTCCATAGCTCATTCAGGCAATCTATACGGTCTTTTAGAACGCCACACAGCTGGCGAGTCTCTCATTTGTATTTCCCGACACCTGTCCAATCCCAAGACCACAAGCTACCTAGAATCTTTCCTTCCCAAGGATGACAAGATCACAGTGTCTATGTATTGCGGACGCATTCTGGGCGCATCTCAAGATCTCTACGATTCCATTATGGTACATGGCTGTCGATTGATGTTACCACTCTATTGGGTTCCTGAAGCTGTGGGCGCTGCTGGTGGTAGTGAGTATCAAGCGGCAGAACCACCGGCTGAGGCGGCACCGTGGGCGAAGCAGTTGACACGACAGCTTGAATTATTTGGAGCTCAATTAAATCAAGCAGAAGGCATGATGATGTCTACAGTTCCAACAATGGCTGCATCTAGTCAAAATAGTAGTCCAGAAAGAGCATCGTCTACAACGACGACACGAGCAACCTCGCCGACGTCGCCCTCAGAGACCGTCGTCTCAAACGAGTTGTGGCAACATGCAACGCGACTCCTCGCTGATGCTCTTCTCGACGGGTTCTCCCGTGTCAAGAAATGCACGTTAGAAGGTCGTTCTGCCATGTCTGCAGATCTCCAGGCAGTACGACATGCACTACCTCGTGGGTACTGGGATGTACTTCGCAAGGCAGATGATTACATAAAGGCATTTTATGTACCGCTACCAGAATTGGCTGCCTGGGCAGAACTGCACCCAGGATATTCTGATAATCAAGTGCTGGCGTTGGCGCAGTGTATAGGAGAGAGTAGTGGGTTGAAAAAGAAAGATCTGCAGGCAGCGATGATGCAGGTGGAAGCCGGGTTGGTTGCGGTATCTCAAAACAAAATAAAAGGCGGTAGTGAGGGTGCTGGCAAGGCTCCTGTGTCTTAATTATGCTGTGTTTAGCTGAATAATAAACATGATAGATGTAGAAGAATAAGAATAAGGTCTCTATTGTATTGTAATTTTACAATTCCTCCGAGTTGAAAGTAAATAAATAATTAGAAAAGGTATCATCAAAAAGGGGCAGTTGTATTTTAAAGATATTTCTACTCCTCTTCAAAGGTTGTATGTGTTCCTGTGGGTTGAGGTACCCCACGCAGGTACATCTTATTCCTTGGGCTAAAACGGATGTGGGAGCCAGTAATGCCTCCGAGAAGTCCAGAAGAGTCCTCTTGAGAATTATCGATTTTGTTGCTAGTAACATTGGTGTCATCAGTTGGAGATGAAGGCTTGCCTAGAGACATGGCCTCCATGGAAGCTGTGATTTCACTGCTATCGTCATCTTTTTCGACAGAGAGTGCATTTTGTTTTTCGGCAGCGGTTGGCAATGGCGGTGATGCAGCGGTTGAGGTTGGGGTAAAGAAGTCTCCTTCTTCTTCTTCTTGAAGCTGTAATACTTTCTTAGCTGCACGGTTAATTTTATTGCGTTTCTTCTTTGCCATTCTCTTCTTTGCTTGGGCCATCTCGCACGTATATGGTGTCCCAAGAAGATTTTCAAGCTCCAAATCATCAATAGTATCATCATATCTATATGCTGGAATGAGAGAGGTTTGACGATTTACAGGAGTTATATCTCTAGATTGCTTCTCTGAGATCTTAGTAATTGGAGATTCTTGGGCCATATTTTGGGTGGCAGTTGGAGATGAGTTGGACTCAGCATACGATGAAAGGCGTGACTTAGACATTCTACGGGTATAAGTACCCGCCGGAGAAGTCATTTTTCTATTTATATGAATATTTGCAATAGGCAAATTTATTGAATGATGCACATTTATATCTTGATAGCTTCTCAACTCCCACCGCCGTGTCGGGCACAGCAGCAGACTTTTCTCTACAAGACTTATCATATTTTCGCAAGAATATACCACTCTAATTGCCTTAATCTTTCACGCAATAGGTAGCTACCAGTATGAGAGAGCATTCTTACACTGTGTCATAAAATACTTTGATCAGCTTCAATTTATTTTGAATTTATTGAACAATGAAAGTGCGTGTTGCAGACGTTTGCAGTTCTGGACTGCGCTGGGATTTTGTTCCTGCGGAGACAGAAGAATTTACTGGCGAATCAAGCCAGCAAATCAACTTCCCTCCGGCCACACTTTTATTTTCAGCTGCGATCGAAGGTGATCCTAGTTTGAAAAACATAAAGCCAGGTGCGATAAAATTAATTGAATAAGTGATCACACAGCTTTATACTCTTGAGTGGCCCCTAACCTGTGTACGTTATTCATATCAACTCTGCAGAGCTGCTAGACGTTGACCCTCCTCCTCCCGCACTGCTCGAACCCCACAACAGCAATGGACCAGCAGACGCTCCGCTGGCTTCTATAGAAAAAATGCTGCCTCCTCTAGACACAGCAGCTCCAGATCAACAAGATGACGTACCAACCCCTACAGCTGTAGCAACAAGCACTGAGGAGACCTCTGTGGTACCTCTACTACAAGGAGGCCTCGCTGTCGAGGAAACTGTCGCTCCTTCTCCCGAAAAGCTGCAGCTATTACATTCTCATGTCCAGCCTACACCCCCCCCTGAAAAGAAAGAATCAGTACAAGGTATTCCTCCAGGTTTTGAGATTGAAATCCAAACACGTGCTGCTGCTGGACCGGCTTTTCAACCTCAAGCCCAAGCCCCTCTCGTTGGTGCCAATGCCGGCGGCGGCAGCGGTGAGGCAGCTCTTAGTGTTGGTTTTGATTACTTTACAGCGACCCAAATTTCACCAGCAACGCAGCAAAAAGGAAAGAATGTAGATCCGAGTCAAGCATGGGCAGCAGGTCTACCGTCGCCTGCAATGAATGGCGGTGGTGGTGGTGGTCTACAATTGATACCTCTTAGACAATTTCATTCTCAACAACAACAACAAGAACAGCAGCAGCAGCAGATTACGTATAAAGAAAATAATAATTTACCTGCACCCCTCCCTAGCGCAGCTCGGCCAGGTGCCCCTGCTGCGGCTCAACTACAACCTCCCCGCCGTGGTGGCGGTGGTGGTGGTGGTGGTGGTGGCTCTTTCAAGCTGAATCCTCAAGAAAAAGAAGCGCGAATATTGAAGGTATCAGCATTGCAAGAAGAACTTAGTAGTATTTTATATGGCAAAGGTAATGAAAAAGAGACTGGTAATGGACCTGGACCTGGACCTGCAGCATTGCCTCTTGGTTTTCAGCCTGCAGCAGGCGTTCAAGATACTAATTTCAGTAGTAAGCAGCCTAACCCTCCTTTCCCAGCTCGATTAAGTCCTTCTACGGAGATTCTTACTGATGATATGGCAGATCAGCTGAGTGCATTAGAAGCTGCTGCTATGGCTGCGAAGAAAGAAATAGAAAAAGAAAACCAAAAGGCAACCTCCGCTCCTAGTGGGGACGCCAGCGACAGCAGTCCTCGAGGTAGAGAACGGAAACGAAGTCGAAGTCCAGAGGCAGAGTCAAGTATTCCCCCGCGAGCATGTGTCGGGTTTTTGAATGGCTTTGGTAAAGCCGTGACTGTCGATGCAGTGGCTCTGGCAGCTGCACAACGTCTATTTGATAGCCCCGACAAGGAAAAAGAAGAAACAGAAAATTTAGATAAAGGCGTGCCCGAGACAGAAGAGAAAAAGGAGGAAAATAGCAATGATAAGCCAAACAAACAAGAAAATAAACGTACTCTAGGTGGAGGCGGTGGGTTCTCAACTGGACTAGGGAAGAAAGTAGAAATTCCAGCAGAACAACTTGCTGCTGCAAAACGTCTCTTGGAAGATAAGGATGATGATTGTAATCATGGTGCTGCCGGTAGTACTACTGCATTACTCATTACTCCGATTCGTGCTCAAACTACTACCATGCGCACTGCAACAGCAACAGAAATAGCAGCAGCAGTGCCTGCAAGAAGACCAAGCCGTCTGGGACCAAACGGCCACGCAGCGGCTGCACATCTCACCAGCGCCGGAGTAACTAAACAGCAATATACTGCTCAGCGTAAAGGTAGAGGCAAATTCAACACGCCTCGACCTGCTGCTGCACCATGTACAGCACCATCAACAACAAAAAAACCTTTTGCTACTCCTGTAACGGGTACGGGTACGGGTACCGCTGTGGCGAATAATGATAGTACACATGAAGTTACCCCTTACGCCATTACTGTTCCTACCACGAGTCATAAATCGTCAACACCTTTGCACGATTTGAAATCCTCTGCCCTGAAAACTGCTCGAGCTCAACTCCTCAATGGCGCTCTGGGCGGGCCCCTTGGAGGGTACCCTGGTGGACCATTAGACTCTACACACATGCCCCTTAATACTAGTTCTTCTTCTTCTATTTCTAGATGGCCTGACTATTTACCACTGGATAGTCTGGCTGCTGCCGACTACGTCTTCAAGGAACCAGATGGTCGCAGTCTTGGATGGCAGATCTTTCATCAATACCTCCTCACTGCTGGTGCCAATAAACACTACGCAACTGAAGAATGGGTCCAAAATGCATATAGATGGGTTGTATGGAAACTCGCACGCGCTGAGTTTGCAACTGGTGCGTGTTCTGCTGGGCAGATTCTGACTTCAACTGTAGCTGAAGATGAACTCAAGTTGAGGTACGAAAGGGAATTTAATAGAGGGCATCGACCTCTGTTGAAGGCGGTGTTCAACCAAGATGAATCTGCAGCTGCGTTAGCTGTCTACATGGTCGCATCAATAAGAAATATTACAACTGAAAACGGTGCTGCTACGACTACAAAGACTACCAGTGGTGGTGGTGGTGGTGGTGCTGGTAGAGGGATACCCACCACAACAACTGCAACTACACCGACAAGAATGCTTGAGCTTACTGATGGATGGTACTGGATCATGGCCCAATGTGACCCTATCCTTACCACCCTTATCCAATCTGGAAAGATCTGCCCCGGGTCAAAAATTCGAATCATGGGGGCTGAGCTCCTCGCTCCTGGCGGGCCTGCTGAGCCTTTGACCGCAGCACGCTCAGCACGACTCCGTCTTCATGCAAATGGCGTTCACCCTGTTCCTGATAGTACAAAATTGGGCAGGCAGGCATATCGTACAACGTATCTTTCTTTAGCTGCTGTGCATGCTTCGGGTGGCACTATTCCACAAACTTTGGTAGTCATTCTTCGTAGGTATCCTCGCCTATTATGGACTAAACTCCCCTCTGGAGTAGCTACTTTCCAAACCCCTCGAGCACAAGCTGCTGCAGAACGCACTCTCCAAGCAGAATTAAGCAAAGCACGTGCCAATGCTGCTGCTCAGGTGCAAAAACAAGAGCTTGCGAGATGTAAAGAATGGTTAATACAAGGTAAATCTGACGGGATGATGACTCAGCTCGACAGATGGTATGCTACTGTAGTGGTTAATAATGGTGGTGCTATGCTTGGTGGTGATTATCCTGGAGGTGGTACTGCTGGTAGCCAAGGTAAAGGTGATTTCATTACTTCTCTAAACAGCAAAGATCGCACTGCATTAGAGCGCTACACTGCTGCTAGGCATGCTGAGCTCGAGGAAGAAACTCATCGTGCGACCGAAGCTGCCTTGGCAGCTGATCTCCCTGCTGCACGTAATGCGGGAAGTACTGAAGCAGCGATGCTGCTTGTAGGAGAAGTCACCCATGAAGGAATTGGGAAAGGAAGAGATCTTGCATTAGTGAAGAGAAATCCAGCCGCTGCTTTGGTCACTGTGTGGAGACCCCCGGAAGAGTTTTCTACCTCTCTTAAAGAAGGGGAGGTCTTTGCAGTGATGGGTTTAGAACCTCGCAGTAATAACAATAAAAGCAGACTTATTGGTGGTGGTGCAGGAGCAGCTGGCGCAGCAGGGGGCATTCAATCGCCCTTGCTGCTGCCTGATTCTGTTCTCCAGTTAGAAGCCCCTCCTCGATCTTGCCATTGGCGTAAAGTCGCCTGTTCGTTAGCACAATTACCAAAAACGCTTGCAGGCCAAGCGATGCCTCGTGCTGAGCCGACATTAGCTGGGATGGGAGCTGTCGCAGCAGCTGCGGCTTTTGAAAGTCAGAGAGCAGGGGCCCTTTTTGATTTCACAGGTGTGGTCCTTAATGCAGGCCCTGTGTATCAAAATTTGAATAATCGTGTGTATTCCCACTATCAATGGATATTTTTTGCTGATGCATCGTTACACATAGCAGCAGCAGATGGACTAGACGGAGAGGACAAGACTGCTGGTATGATGAATGAACAGTGGCTGTTAGCGGTTCAGCTGGTAGGTCCCCAAGATGCTGTCTCATGGCTAGAGCCTGGAGAAGTGGGAACTGTCGTGTCTTTGCACGATTTGGAGCTTACTAGTAGGGATGAAGGGTCGAGGATGTGGAGAGCTGCAGGAGGAAAGCATTCTGCAGTTGTGGTTCATAGCAGCAGCATGGGCGGTGCAGACGGCGAGAGACATTCTACTAGAAGAGTAGGTCATGGAAGAGGTCCTGTAGTAAATGATGTAGTATCATGGGCTAAGGATAACCCGGAAACAATTACAGCTTTACAGGTACGCGTGGAAGCACTTCTTAAAGGGTAATAGCAATAAAATTTTATACAGACGGGAAATGAATGGAAATCGAATGTCAATACCTTGCAGGTAATTTTATTTGTATATCAGTTAATACATATGTAATATCAGATGTCTAGAATGTGTTTATGCAGTCAATTCATGTTTTATTCCTATCTCGAGCTTCCATTTCTAGCTTTTTTAGTCTATATAGCTCGCGATCACGAACAACGCCTTGGTGCAAATTCTGCAATAATCATTTGCTACAAGTTAATCTTTGTATTTCTAAATTTTTTCTTGGTTTATTAGCTACGTACCTCACGCTCTACTTTCTGTCCGTGGTGAATATATGCGATTCCGATTGCAGTTATGCCAGTGACCACCCAGAAAGCAGCCTTGCCTGATGACAGGCTAGCCATCGCTTCCAGGAGCACGTCTATGTCTATTAGTTTATTTAAGAACTAATTAGCTGAAATTAGAGGCCTAAATTTACACAAAAAGTGGTGTTCAGCATGCTGTGCCCATCTGCCGCTGCTGTACTTATGCGGCTCCAAACCAAATTTCTATGTATGACTATGTCAACAAAAATGAAGCAAAAACAATGCAATAAGAGGGTAGAAGAGAAAGCCAAGTAGTATACCGACAAATCAATTCAAATGAATTAAAAAAATGGATGAATGAAGAATAAAAAAAGAATCAGAGGAGACGTTTATTTCAGGAAAAAAAAATTAAGAAAAAGCAAGAACAAAGAGAAAATGAACACATCTAATTATTGTTTTCAAATAACTAGCAATGCTAATTACTTTTCTAAAAGACATAAAGGTAAAAGTTTATCAAATTATTAATTATTTCCTCTGCCACAAAATACCAGTTCCGAGTACATCAGGTGCCACATACCGACATGCTTGAGCTTCCCATAATGCAGTCAACACAGGCCTCTCATCTTTCTGGTAATACTCTCCAAGCACCTCTTTTAAAGCCTTGGTCGCTTCTTGCGCATGGTAATGTGGCATTTGGGAGAACAGATGATGTGCTACATGTGTATCTTGGATGTGATGTTGCACGGTGTTCAGAAACCAGCCATAATCTCGATCGACAGTAGCTAATGCACCTCGAAGCCAGTTCCATTCTTTGTCGTTGTAGTGGGGCAAAGAAGGGTGTGTGTGCTGCAGCATTGTAATAGTTACCAGCCAAAAATTGACAATTAGATAGGGAATACCATAGCTTTTGATTAGCCATGCCCAACCCCATGTATTGCCAGCAGCGGTGAGGCCGTACATGACCGCAATGAGAGCGGCATCGCTTATAGCGACTTCTACACGTTCTCTTTTGGAGAAAATAGGGCTCCAAGGATCAAAATGACTCGTCCATTTGTTGTTAGGGTAAGGACGGGAGGCTATATTGAAAAATAAGTACAGAGGCCAACCGAGAGTCAAAGAGATTAGCAATCGGAAAAGTCTAATTACGCCATTTTGTTCAAAAATTTCAGGTTCCTCTGTTGGTAGGGGCCTATTTTCCGGAACAAAGACTTCGTCTTTAGCAATACTATTTGTATTGGAATGATGGCGACGGTGACTATGCTTCCACGAATAGTAGGGCACAAGGAGCAATGAATGTATGATAAGACCGACGCCATCGTTGATAGTCTGTGATTCAGAAAAGGCTTGATGACCGCATTCATGGCCTATAACCCACACACCCGTAGCAACTGCACCTTGAAAGTACCAGTAGGTCGCCCATAAACCCCAGCGAAATGCAGTGGGAATAGGGGTGCTGTCGATAAATGTAGAGGCGAAATACATTAGAGATATTAATATAAGATCCGCGATGAGGTAGAGAGAGGAGCGTAGGGTGGATCTTTTAAAGCAGTGTGCAGGAATGGCGCGGCGGAGCTGGCCAACAGTGAAGGCAGGCTCTTCAGTGGGCTGTCGATCAAAGCCGGGGAAATCTTCTTGGCGGTGATTGCTGGGAGCTGCACTGAGCTTACTTGGGCTCATGCTGGATGCGCCAGTTGCCACCATTATTATTATATTTCCTTAAAAATTCTATATCCTACTTCCCTGCCCAGGGCTTCAACCTGTAAAAAAAAAACAGATTGACCAGACAGAATGTTAAATCAGATGCTGGCTTAAATTTAACACATTTGCAATGTTCTACGAATCTCCCATAGCAGATCGCTCACTCACCAACTTGATGATATGCTAGGTTGAATGGAATATACTACGTTAAGTTCTACTGCCGAAAGGTATCAGTATCAGGGATCACGGGGGAGCCAGCACGAGCAAATCACAACTCAGGTCAAGCAAGGTGGTTCAGAAGAGGTGTCATTGACTTCTGCCATGGGGCAATTTTTAAATTTAGAGAAAGGCATCTAACATTTTTAATATTATTGTAAAGCTAAACATCGCATCAAACCATCTGCATACAGTCAAATCTTTTCGAAGAAACGTATTTTTAGTTTCAGAAAAGCTGGATGGTAAGCTAAAGCTTGCACCCCTTTAAAGTGCCCTATCCTGCTTCTTTTGGCGCTTCAACCTGGCTTTCAGCGTGCTCTAAAATCTCATTTTAACTTACTGCAGGCTTCCTGGGAGCAGCAGCAAGCTCAGGGTTCTTCTGCGCAAGGTGGTTGGGCAAGCGATCGCTCGGCCCAATTACCTCAGGCCCAACTAACGCAGGTATGGTAGACCCTCAATTATGTTGTTATAACTGGTGATTGAATTGTACAATTTTAGAGTAATATTCAAGACCCATTCCTGTCTTGTATAACTTGCAGGCTGATAGAGAACGCATGGCGAGAAACCGGGAAGCTGCTCTTGAGCGCAGGAGGCAAGCTGCTCTTCGACAAAGCACGCCTGCTCCTTCGCCTGCAGCCCCAGCTACGCATCAATACACTAATAACCAATGGAATGATACTGTACCTCATCAACCAGCGCAGTCAGCTTGGGGATTTGTCCCTCCTGCCCCCCCTGCTTTTCTGCAACAGCAGCAGCAGCAGCAGCAGCAACAACAATGGCCAAATCAGCTGGTAAACCCTCCTTCTAGCTGCCCTCAACCTACCTACAGTGCACTTTCTCTCACACCAGCTAGTGATAGCTTTGGATTGCGCCAAGCAGCAGCTCCTTTAGGGTCATCCGTTTTCTTTTCTCCTGCTGCTCAAGCTTCGCGGCCTGCTTGTGGCCTTCAAGTGAACAACGTCCCTGGATTTCAAGCTTCTCCTGCTCCGTGGATTCAGTCTACTCCAGCTTTTGGCAATGTAAACGTTACTTCTTCTCGGGCAGCTCCTCCGCCGAAATCAGCTATGCCCCCGCCTGTGGCACCTCCACGGCCGCAAGCTCCTCTCCAGCCACGTCTTCTTGAAACCACTAGAACCAACGCTGCTCTTAAGCTCAACGATGGCCCTGGCAATTCAGGTAGCGGCGGTGGTGGTCGCCACTGCAATGGACCGATGAAGAAGATTGTTCTTTCCGACAAGAAACAGTATGGCCCCTCTTCCACCTTTACTTTCACAGCTAAACCTGACCCTGCTGTAGCTTCTAAAAAGCTCGCTCAAGCTACTCTTGGTCAAACTATGAAGCGTTACCGTGCTATAAACAATGATAAAGATGCTAATGTATCTTCAGCTCCTGGTTCTGCTCCTCCTTCCGCTCCTCCTTCCGCTCCTGTGCAACGTTTTTCTGACAACGTCGGCTTGTCCTTCGAAGGCGAAGTTGTAAATTCTGTTTCTGAAGGACTTCACTCTATGTCCACAGCGACGCCTTTTAGACCTTCCAACTTTTCTGGAGTATCTTCCTTTTGGCAATCGCGCTCAGCAGCATTATCTCCAGCCCCGCTTTCTTTTCAAACTGCGCACCAGGCTTTTGCTTCTACTCCTTCAGCGGCAGCAACGACAGCAGCAGCCAAGATGCGTGCTCGCAGCTTACTCTGTGGCCATGATGATCCCGTAGAGTGTACTTCTACTTTTAAAAAACGCTGGTCTTGGCTGCAGAAGCGTCGTGATGCGACTGGAAAATCTCCTGAAGACCCTGCCTATGATCCTCGCACCATTCTTATTCCGCCTCAAGAATTTTCTCGCTTGAAGGGATTCAACGCCCAGTATTGGAGCATTAAACGTGATGCTATGGACTTGGTTCTTTTCGTCCGTCTCGGTTCTTTCTACGAGTTGTACGATTTAGATGCTGACATTGGTCTTCGAGTTGGCTTAAATCCAATGGGCTCTAGCTGTGACGCCAACATGTGGAAAGTTGGGTGCACCGCAACAGCTTTCCACCAATGGGCTAGCAAGGTGCTGGATTTAGGATACAGCGTTGGTAGAGTAGAAGAATGTCGTGGTAGCAGAGGAGATGCCGTGCAGCACGTTGGTGGACGCAAACTTGTAGCAAGAAAGCTCGTGCAAATTTACACCCCTGGAACTATGCTTGATAATTTTCGTGGTGGCTTTGAGTGTAATGAATGTGGTGCTATTCAGCCTTTTATTGCTCTTTTTGAAGGTTCTAATGGTCTTTTTGGGTGCTGTGTAGTCGACGTTCCTTCTGCTACTGTGGCTATTTCGCAATGGCAGGAGGTCGACGTCGCTCGCAGCATGCTCGTCACGCTTTTAAACCACGCCAACCCAGCTGAAATTTTAATTTTGGGACCTAAAGATATTTCTACTGAAACTCGTAAAGCTTTGAAGCGTCATAAACCTCTTGTAGCCGATGGAGTCGAAAGGCCTCTTGCTCTTACTTTGCTCCGGGGCTTTGAATTTCCATTTGATCCCGAGGACCCTAATGAAGTCCCTGCTTTGCTGGAGAGAGTTGAATCTGCTTATTTTAACCATGGTGGTAAAGAAAGCTCCTTCCAAGCTGCTTCTGAAACCCTTTGTTCAATGCCTCATGCAGCTGCTGCCTTTTGGATGGCCATTGCTCACGTTACTTCTGCTGGGGTGGCTTCTCACGTTTTACCTCATGCTACAATTTCCTCTTTGGCGTCTTTTACTCCTCAAGGTGCTCGTACTACTGGTCATATGTTGCTTGATGCTACTGCTATTAGTAGTTTAGAGCTTATTGAAGGTGGTCTTGGTGGTATAAAAGGTAGCTTATTGAGTTACCTGGCTGCCGGTGCCGCCTCTGCTGCTGGTCGTCGTCGCATTAGAGAATGGCTCCTCTCTCCCCTGTACCGCGTCGGAGATATCAATGAGCGGTTAGATGTAGTATCTGCATTCATGCAGCTGCCTGAAGCTCTTGGTGCCTTTCAAACTTTGCTGCTTCAAGCGCCAGACTGCGAGAGGCTGATGCCCAGAGTCGCAACTCTTCTCGCTGCTATTAGCCCCTCCCATGGCTGCTCTATGGAAACAGATGATGAAGATACGATTTTTCAAGATCCTACAGAGGCCAACAACCCAGATTCTGAAGACGGTCCTGCTGCTGGAGCAGGTGTTGCTGGAACCTCTCTCAGCACCGCCCACTTTCTTCCCGCTGCCAAGCTCTTTGAAGGCTTGGGTCTTATGATGGAAGCAGTCTGCCAGCTTCAACATGCTGTTGATTCTCAACGTGTTGGGGGTGCTGCAGCTCTCCCTCCCCTCTCTCGTGCTTTGCATTATGGCTCTGAGATTGTCAAGGCGCTTGAATCTTTATCGGTGATCTTTCACTCTCAGCGTTTTGCTGCTGGTGAGAAAGATGGCCTTACTATGCAACCTGGAATCTGCCCCAAGTATGATGCTGCTTCTGCTGAAGTGGCTGCTGCGCGTGCTCAGTTGGATGAAGTGGTCGAGCTGGAGCGCAAAGCTCTTGCAGGGACCTCTCCTAATGTCAATCCTCTCCTGCTCCGTAAAATAAAGCTCGTAGAAATATCTGGAGACCTCGCCCTAGAAGTTCCTATAGCTTTGAAAGCTCGTCTTTCTGATTCGCACTCTGTGATTAAAGAAACAAAGACTGTTATTAGAGTCGCCGTCGCCACCGCCACTGCTGCCGCTGCAAAACTGTCCGCTGCTACAGATGCAGCTGAAGACGCTGTTTTGGGCTCCTTGGCACAATCTGCAGAACTCTTTCTAGGAACATACCACTCATTTTTAGGCTTTTGCGCTAGTGTAGCTTCTTTGGATGCACTTGCAGCGTTTGCTGAGCGTACCCACCCTGATCATTCTGCAGCAAACGGCTGCACTTTCTGCCGCCCTGATTTTACTGCTAATGCCACTGCTGAAAACCAGAACCCTCCTCTTCTCAACCTTCAAGGACTATGGAATCCTCAGTTACTTTTATCTGAATGCACTATTGCTAGTGGGAAGTCACATAGCCGAGCTTCTAAAGTTTTAAAAATTCAACCAAACAATTTGATTCTCGGTGGAGATGGCAATATTTCTTCGACCCTGCTGCTCACTGGAGCCAACACAGGAGGGAAGAGCACTCTACTCCGCTCTGCTTGTCTAGCAGTAATATTATCTCAAGTTGGTGCGTTTGTTCCATGCAGCGCTTGTACGCTTGCTCCTGTAGATCGTATTTTACTTCGCATGGGTGCTCAGGATCGTATTGCTGCTGGTGAGTCTACCTTCTGCGTGGAGATGACTGAAACCTCTGCTGTGCTGCGTCATGCTCAGCCCTCATCTTTGGTGGTACTCGATGAGCTTGGCCGTGGTACTTCTACCCATGATGGCAATGCTATCGCTGCTGCTGTTGCGTGGTGGCTGACCAGAAATTCTCGCTGCCGGATGCTGTTTGCTACTCACTACCATGGTTTGACACGAGATCAAGATATTCTAGCATCAGGGGCTATTCTTGGTCACATGTCAAGTGTAGTAGATGAGCATGGATTGGTTCCAAGCTACAAGCTGAGGCCTGGCGCAGCGCCAGAGGGTAGTTGTGGCCTCGCTGTGGCGAAAAGTGCTGGTCTGCCAGCTAAATTAGTGCATCGTGCTGAGCAGATTGCTAGCAAGATGGAGTGTGAAGGGGAAAATCAATTAGAAAAGCTGCAGGCTCTTGCGATTGGTTTGCTTCGGGATATAGCTAATAATCGGACAATACTAAAGGCGGCGGATGCCGTCGCCGATGTACAGATGGCGATCCGCCAGGCACTGATGATGGAATTGTAAAAGATCTTTTTCTGCTTTTTTGTTATTTGATAATGTAATATTATGACTAGATTAGTCTCATTTTGGGGAAACTGAGGAGACTTAGATCTAGAAGTTGAAAAAGATGAGCAATAGCAGCATGCTATGCTATGCCTCAACTATTAAAACCAAGTTTGGAGTTGGGAGCTGTCACCTTTTAACCAGCAAAATAAAAAGCAAAATTACATATGTAATACTATGGCGAATTGACATAGATATTAGAGTAATGTATGCAGCATAGAAGTATCTAAACTGTCGTTTGATGCTAAATTAAAACAGTTAGTTGAAGGCATGCCACTTTCAAGGGCAAATTCTATTGGTCCTGGCCCAGGACCCGGGAGCCGTGATCCATTATTCCAAACTTTACTGACCCCTCGAGGCTCCAGGCCATCTACTCCTAGCTTTTCACCTTCAGCTGGCACACCAAGGCCTCGGCGCAATTGGCATTTTGTTGCAGTTAATGCCGTCTTGATAGCTACCAGTAGTATTTTACTGCTCCTAACCGCGGCAATGTATTTACCAGACAGTGATTTATATTATTGGAAGCGGGACGGATGCCAAACTAAGATTTTAGACATGAATGGCCGCGTTAATGCCACACTGCAGGCAAGTAAAAGAGATTTTTCTGCTACCTACAACGCCTTTAAAGCGTAATCTACTATCTAAATATTTGCTTGTGAATTTTCTGTATTTAATTGACTCCTTATAACCTGCACTACCTTGACCACAACTTCCTTTCATGTGTATTCCATCGTTATCAGGCGGCTCAATCCTCTGGCCTCGTTGCCGTCGATATAGGCCATCCAACAGACCGACAACCTCGCACAGCAATAGTGAACACGGTCAGATTCCATACAGAGATCGTTGCATCTCTTATATATCATTTTACAAAACTAAACCACAACGTCACCGTCTATGCTCGTGATGACGGCCTCGGAATAGAACGAGTCATCAACCCTTTCCACTGGAAAGGCATCAAACGCTACGAACACTTCTACAACACATTCTACGAGTTTGACACCATAGTATTCGCTACCTATCCTACCTGCCATCTAGAATTAGCTGCAAATCTTATAGCGACTGGCTTGCCTCAGCGGTACCTTGCTGTTTTACATAATCCAGATTTATTGGCAGCTGATGAAGCGGCAGCTGCTATGGTAGCTGCCCAGGGCAATGTTCAGCTGTTGACTATTACCCCACATGTCAACGAATATGCAAATTCGATTTTAGAAGCAGAGGGTTTTGATGAGTCTGTCCGGTCTCAATGGTTTGCTCCAATCTTTCCAGTCTTATTTCCAGAAGATTGCAGTAATCCAAGTTTGAAAAGCCCTTCTGGAATAGCCGCAGAACAGCCAGCGTGTGATAGATCTGCTGTGTGGCAAGATATAGACGGTGCTGCTCCGGTAGATACTAATCTTTTAACAAATAGTGGTGGTGCAGGGGTTGATGAAACTGAAGACGAGGATAGCGATGGTTGGAATAGTAGAAGTGGAAAGCGAAGAAAATTAGCAGCGAAAGACTTGAAGGCAACCATTTCTAAGAAGAAAAATAGCAGCAAAGATAATACCAGTGATGTTGATGGTGAAATAGAAGTTCAGCCACCGAGAGTGAGCAAAGGATTCTTCTCTACAAGGGGAGGAGGAGAAGGAACAACAAGCGCGAATGGCAACCCTGGTTCTACTTCCTCTTCTACCTCGTTTCTTTCTTCTCATTTATCTAGACAAGGGTTTTGTGTCCAAGGCAAACTCGATCCATCCCGTAGATCGTACGATTCACTTTTCTCAGATCTGGCAGCACGTCGTGAAGCTCTCCTCGCTTCTGATTTTTCTTTGGTGCTTCAAGGCAAAATGGGTGGCAGAAGTGGCAAGGACATTTTAGAAGTGCCCAGTGAATTAGAAGAAGATGGCCTTGTGAGAAGATACACTGCACTACCTTTCCAAGAATTTTATGAAGTTTTGCATTCATGTTTAGCAATCATGCCTGCCTTTGCAAGTGAAGCGTATTACTTGCACAAAGGCTCCTCTTCGATTGCAGCGTCCTTTATCGCCGGAACACCTTTGATTGCAACGCCTCGGGCTCTAGCTGCGTACTCTTTCTTGGATTCTTCTTCTGTGTTTTTGGTTCCTGAAGGGACAAAAGATGTCGATGCAATGGAAGCTGTGATGGCGTTGCCATCTGAAGTAATTGAAGCCAAGCTGGCAGCGATGAGATCATTGCGACATCAGTTGTATGAACGAAATTTTGCTTTACTGCAATCAGCTCTAGGTGAGCAATATTTGGCTAAAAAGAAAGTATCACCGTCTAATACTAGCGCTTCTGGTAAAAAGAAGAAGAAGAATGGTAGTGTATATAATACCATGTGGTATGATGCTTCGGGGCCGTTATGGACAGCTTAGAGCCGATTTGACGACGACAGCAGCGCTACGTCACGACGGCAGTTAGTTTGGATTTGTTGATTTGTGATTTATATAGATTTGTCGCGAGTTTAATGGAATATAAAGCTTAAATATCTGTATTTATATGCGTGTATTAGTTTCCTTAGTTTACAGTTACTAAATGCCTGTGTTTAAGAAAGTACACGAACCCTCCACAAATTTCAACAAGGTTTTTCAGTTTTACTTACTTGCCACTTTCTTATTGCACCATCTTCAGAGGCAGAAAATAAATAGTTATCATCTTTTGACCACTCTAGAGATCGTACCCTACCTGAATGTCCAGCAAATATACACACTTGTTCTCCTTGTTGTACACTCCAAACATAAATATTTTCATTCGTCCCTCCTCCGGTTGCAGCTAAAAATCGTCCGTGGGGAGAAAATTTTACTTTAAATGCATTTCCTGGTGTTGATTGCTGCGATAAAGCTGCTGCATGCCATGGCGGCAGCTCAGTATGTCCACCATTAATGCCACTGTATTTTGTTATTTCAAAACCAAATAATTCGAAAGGACGTGTATTTTTGTTTAATATTTCCCAAACCCTTATTGAACCGTCACTGCACGCTACAGCCAACACAACTGGGTTTTCTTCTTCTTCATTTTCTTTTGGGGAGCTACAGCAGCAGGCATCCCAGCTTGTAGGTCGTCCAACAAAGCCATCAAGAGACCATGCTGGGGCAGCTAATTTGCCGTCGACCCAGCCATCTGTCTTTCCCAACACATCCCATAGTAAAATTCTACCTTCTTGGCGCGCCAGTTGAGCATGCGCAGTAAGTAATAGATGCAGGGGAGAAGGAAGAAAGCCACAGAGAACGACAGGGCCAGACTCCCACGCAACATTTTCAAGGAGTTGTCCTTTATTTTCTAAATCCCAGAGTTTAAATTGCGCATCTCCTGAAGCTGAAACGAGGATTTTCTGGTCGATACGGTCGACATCTATATCAGAAACAAGAGAACTATGTCCTTCTAACGTGTACAGACATTCTGCACAGCTGTTGGGACCGGTATAAGAGTCATTTATTTTCCATACTTTAATAGATAGATCAGTAGAAGCAGTAATCACAGCAACCTGAGAAGAATGCGACTCTTTTTCGTTGTTCATTCCACCCATAAAAGGAGCGAATCTCACAGCACTGACTCTCCCCGAATGCCCTTTCAAAATGGAGACGAGTTCAAAGTTTACAACCGAGTTATCTACCCCATTCTGAATATCTTCGGCCCCTCCTAGTCTCCAAATAGCGCATGCCATATCTAAAGAGCCTGATGCTAGCATGGTGCCATCTGTGTTCCAAGCCAGAGTCGTGACTGCTTGAGAGTGAACTCCGACATCAACTTCCTGTAAGGGTTTTAACAAATTGCCAGTAGTTGTGCACCATAGCCTAATCGTACCATCTCCATAAGCAGCAGCTAGGATATTTGTATCGTGTGTTCCAATTCGTATCGTTTGTGGACACAAGGAAGCGTAATATATGGGAGAAGGCTTCAGGTTGTTGTTAATATTGCTGGCCGACGGTGACGGTAGCATAATAGAACAGCAAAGTTGTTCAGCGAGTTTGGCTTGAATCCTTTTGATAGGCTCTATAACTTCGTGTGCTAAACTAGTGTCTAGTTCTGCTGCTCGTTGGTAGTATGCTATCGCTTCTTCCGAAGCACCTTGCAGCTCTTGGCATTGAGCACAGCGGAGATGAGCTTTCGCCCATCTGGGTCGCAACGAAAGACATTTTTGAGCATCCTGCCATGCATCAGATAATGTGTTCAACTTGATATAGCACATGCACCTGTTAGAATGCAGTACAGATTGTGTGGAGATATCTTGTTTACCATCAGCATTGATTTTGTCAATGGCAAGAGTGTAGCTTTGAACAGCCTTTTTGTAATAAGCCTGCACGTAGAAAGTATCTCCTTGTTTTTTAAAAGTATTTAAAGCTTCCATCTTTTGAAAATTATGCGTGTCAGACTCAAAAACGCTGCATTTAGATCATAATTTTTACTGGTCAAACTTTTCTTTGCCCAACGTGAGCTAATCCCAACTCTATCTGAGCAATGCACTATGCATGGATTCATTAGAAATTCATCAACACACATAATGTTCACATCGACACTACCGGGAGCCGCCTACCCAGTTTTCAAGGCCCTGGATCACACATGTCGAAACTCAAAATTCTCAAATTTAAAAACCTGTGCAGCAGTAAAACGCCGTGGTAGAAGCCATTACCCTTCAGACGATGATGAAGACGCAGAACTAACGAACCACGGCGTCACGAGACGCGATTTTCTGATGCAATCTGTTTTATTTGCCGCTCTTGGGGCTCAAGCCGACTCGCTCAACACGGCTGATGGTAGAACAGTTGTAAACTCAATTCTCGGTGCCTATGGCCTCCCTAAAATTGCCGCAACAAAGGGATTTCGACAATACGACGATTTCGACGAAGAATATACGTTTATCTACCCTTCTAGCTGGGTAAAAAGAAAAAACACTCTCCGCCAAGGCGTTTACATTGCAAATTTTGAAACAGCTGATAAGCTTTCAGTAGAAACTTTCCCATTGCCGGAAGGAATTAACAAAATTACAGAGTCAAATAGAGATATTTTTGCGCAAACAGTGGTAGAACAGCTACTAAACCCTGGAAAAGAAGTTGGCGGGGACAGTAAGATCGAATCTCCCAGACCTGGGTCAATAAAAAGCGAAATCAAAGAACAGGAAGATGGCGTTACGTATGTGTATATTGCATATCCATCGTCTACGACTACGAGAAGTGGCTATGATGTGAAGAGAAAGAATTCAGCAGTAGCGGCGGTGAAAAGAGGTGTTGTATATTGTTTGGGGGCGTCGGCGAGAAGCGATCAGTGGAATAAGGAGAAGGCTGAGTTGTTTAGCATTATAGTAGATTCGTTTAGAATGAAGCAGAATTTAGCTCGTGGCAATAGTGATATTGCTGAAACATAGAGAGAGAGAGAGAGAGAGAGAGAGAGAGAGAGAGAGAGAGAGAGAGAGAGTGTGCTATTTTAACCTGGTTCAAAGCTTCAATAAATAATTGGGAGTTTTCGATTGTTTTTTTCTTATCGATAGAGATTAATAAATAAAATTTTAGAATTTTTACTCCGACCCATCTGGGAATGCATTCAATGCAGTCTTCTTCCCTTCGACATAATGCGCCCACACAGCCTTCATCCTCTCAAACTTGTCAGGATGGTAATTCACATGCACCATCGCCGGTTGCACCTCTTTAAAATGCGCTTCATTGTGCCGTAAAAATTTAAATAAATATTTCGAGTTCATGAATTTCTCTATATCCATCGCTCTTCGAGTCACACCCGGGTCTATATTTTTAGGTGAATTAGGGAAGAAAATGCATTCATTCCATACAGCTTGATCCCAAGCTTCTTCACTTTCCACCCTATAAATGGCCTTGTCTAGCAGATCCAGCGAGGCGTTGGTGTTGCGGAGATAAAACAAGCCAGAATTAAATACAAATATTCTCATTGAATGCGCGTACCGAGCCCATCCCATACTTGGATCATCTGCTACGTCGTTGTATCCATAGGCTGTCTCTTCAGTCCACCCATCCGAGAGTGACTCTATATCTGAATCTCTGATGAGATATTTGAATGGGTCATCCAATGTGACGATATCCACGTCAGATAATAGTACGGAATAGCCTAATTCTAAGAAGGGTTTTAAGATACGAAATTTAAGTGCAGAAACAGCGTGATTGCTGCCGGAATTTTTTTGTGAATCAGGGATTGCCAAGTCGAGGCGGAAGGCGGGCAAGCCAAAATTTTCAACATTGATTTTTGTATCTTCGTCAAGTGCAACAACCATTGCGTTTTTAACTCCTGCTCGTTTGACTGATTTCATCCATAGCTCCAACATCCCGCCTGGCCACGCGTAGTTGGCGTTACTCACAGCGACCAAAACTTCGTTGTTTATGGCAACTTTCTTTAGAAAGGCGGCAAGGGTGGGATTGATCTTGTCTCTCGTTGCTGATGGTAACCAAGGAGTGTGTCTGTCTAAACAGTCTCCTGCACCACTTTTAATACTGCTTATACTAGTTTGTTCAGCTGCGAATCGATCTTCAATATCCTTTTGTTGTTGCACCTGATCGGCTAATTGACGCCGAGCTGAATCTCTTTCAGACTTTGCTTCTTTAAGCTGTTTTTCTAAATCATACATCTGCTGTTGTAATACATTTGGTTCGTCTTGGAGGGATGCGCCTGCGCCTTGAAGCTGTTGGCCCGCAGGGGAGCGAGACATATTGAACATGGCGACGGCAAGGCCAAAGACAATTCCAGCTGCAAGTGCAACTAAGACAGGATACCTTCTTGAAGGTTGTTGATCATGGCGCCGTATTGGCGCCATTACTGTTGAATTGTTTTGGTGACCTTGAAAGAGAGGGAAGAAATAGCAAGTAGCTTTTTTTGCTTGATCAAAAAACTATAAATTTGCACAGCGGTAAGCTTTTCACGTGACGCTGCCTTGCAATAAAGAAACTCAGTGCTGTTAAGTTATACCCACTATATCAATCTGGTTGCAGAATATGCTTGATCACAGTGCATCATCAAAGCAGCTCAGCAGGCTGCAGCACGAGCTGTTAGAGGAGTTTCAAGGCCTCCAATTATAAATTTCACACCATTCGCTACTCTATATACATTCTAGACATAATTATAAAGTCAGATTCGTAGCGCATTGGTCTCAAAGCTCTTGGAATTTAGCAAACATGTTACGATCACTTACAAATCAAACCACCCACCTGCTAAAGTTACCTTCTAGCTCCCCATTCCCTGCCTCAACGTCTAGATATTCAACATCAGCACTAGATTGGCTGGCAGCATTTAACAATTATGAACAAAAAGGTGTCCCTGATGCTGCTGGCACAGACACCGCCGACGGTTTTGACTTGGCAAGTATACATTATGTTTTAGTTATCCCCACTGCCCTGCAACTTTCTATATCGAAACCATGCCTAATAAACTCTGCGTTTTGTTTTTTCTTTATATTTTACAGGCTCGAGTACATAAATTAATGCAAGCACTCGATTCTCCCCACACCGCCTTTCCTGCCGTCCACATTGCTGGAACCAAGGGCAAAGGATCCATCGTCTCTATGCTCTCTTCAATCCTAAAACACAGTGGATATACCGTAGGCACATATACTAGCCCTCACGTCGTCTCTTTCCACGAAAGAATGGCAATCAACGGCACTTCCATCACCCCTGACGCTTTGGACGCTTTGCTCTCAAAATACAAATCTACGATCGAATCGAGTCAGCAGTCAGAAAAAGGTGCATTATCTCATTTTGAAATCGTCACTGCATTGGCCTTTAGATATTTTGCTGATTCCAAGGTTGATATCGCTGTTATAGAGACTGGGTTGGGGGGAGCACGTGATGCTACGAATGTATTGCCAGCTGAGACCGTAGCTGCTGCAGTTATTTCTGCTGTTGGACACGACCACGCTGGAGCGTTAGGGGGTAGTATAGAAACAATAGCAGCTGCAAAGGCAGGTATAATGAAGCAAAATAGACCAGTGGTGTTGGGAAGGCAACCTGAAACGGCGGCAGGGCAGGTACTTGTACAGCATGCACGAAAAAATGACTTGATTGACTTGATACATTACGCTGAGAAAGAAGTTCAAATACTTAAAGAAGGGAAGATCTTTATAGACGATGGCGTGGCGTATCAGCGATGCAAATTTGGACTCAGTCAGTGGGCTACAAATGCTTTAAATAAGAGTAGTGGAGACGAAGATCAAGAAATAGGAAGCGGAGTAGGTGAAAATTTGGTGGAGCTTGATGTTAGCTTAAGACTAGTTGGTAAACATCAATTAGATAACGCATCCACTGCCATCACCACATCAGCTATTCTAGCAACATCTGGTCAAGGCCAAGCCTTTCCTAAAATAACTAAAGAAAGCATCATCCAGGGTCTAGAAAATGCACCTATACTCCCCGGAAGATTCCAAATTTGTAGGTTGGAAGCAAATCAAGGATTAGCTATATTAGATGGCGCACATACACCTGAAAGTGCGGCTGCGCTGGTAGATACGGTACGAACACTCTTTCCCTTTAGCGCTGACAAGAATGAAAAAAACATCAACTCAGGTGATGGTGCCGATAAAGCACCACCACCCCTGCCTGTTGCTCTTGTGCTAGCTATGGCATCAGATAAAGACTTGACTGGAGTCTGCCGTGAACTTCGTCAACTGCAACCAAACGTCGCAGTGTTCACTGAAGTGCCCATTGCTGGAGGGAAGACTCGATCTGCTGCCCCAGGTGCTTTGGTCGGCGCTTGGCAAGCGGCAGGAATGATGGTTGGTAGTAAAACGAAAGGAAGACCCGTGCGAGCAAGAGAAATGATCCAAGCGTCGATAAAAGCAGCTGTAGCCCGTGCCGCAGCTGAATTAAAGGCTCTACCTAATGGAGATAAAGGTGTTATTGTAGTGACTGGCAGTATGCATGCAGTGGGTACCGCTTTAAGAGATCTTTAAATATCTTTGCTGATAAATAGAAAGGGAGAAAACCCGGTTAATTTATTGTACAAATGTTTTGGATTGAATATTTCCTTTACTGCTATATGTATTGAATTGTAAGCTATACCCGTGTGCTTCTGAGTAATTATATATATATTTGAGTGAAGATAGCAGAAATTAAAAGAAGTCAAATAAGAAAGTAAAAGCGAGATCTTTCCTCCTCTAATCTGATGATTTGAAATTTAAATGTCTAGTTGGGCAGCCTCTTCAATGCCACCACCATTGTTTTCATGAGCTAATGCCTGTGCTCTATGTGAATTCAAGTTGTTTCTGGTCAGTCTCAACATATTTCTTAAATCTTGTCTCCCTACGTCCTCAGTAACACCTTCGCCTTCCAACAGCTTGATCAGGTCTTTGCACGCTTGCTGCCCGACCTCTGCTTTGGCAGGCACATAAAACGAACACACACAAAGTTCATCCAAAACCCCATATTTATAAATATTGATATTTGCGAATAGTGTTGTATCATTATACCACCCCGCAGCTCGTGCTTGTTCAGCATAATTTGCACAGCCAGCATAGTCTTGCTTATCAGCACGTAAAAGTTTTGCAATGGTGTACAAAGATTCTTGACGAGCTGGGATAATTTCATGTGCTACTTTAAGAATCGAAATAAGATCTTCAGTAGAGACATTGACCTCAGCTTCAGGGTCTCTTTCAGGTTTTTCTGTAACGAAATTTGCAGAGACGAGCGCATCCCAGGTGGTTGCGTTGATGGTTTTTCCTCGTAAATAGACATCAAAAACTGAAGCGATCCAATAGGCGCTCATATATCGTTCTTCTTCCCAGCCACCCATTGATGCACGCCTCGCCCACCATACAATCGCATCTTCTTTTCTATTCAACATATTGTAGGTATTGGCGAGATAAAAAGTGGAACGCTTATCTGTGGGGTCTTCTTGAACTGAAGATTCGAGCAAAACAGCATCTCTATCGAAACCACGTCCCATATCACTTTCATGAATAGAATAAATGCTTTTGGGAAGAGTGCCAGTGGTATCTTTTCCAGCGAAAGAATCGTCTGCTGGAAGAATGACTTCGTGAACTTTTCCAAAATACTTCCAAGGGAACCGTGTACTAATAATTCGTCTATTAGTAAACTCAGAATCTCGAGCAACCTCCCGAAGACTACATAAGAATAGATAAGTTGAGAAATAAAAGACGCAGTAGCCAAGACTTGAGAGTAATACTACTATAAAGAGTAAAAACACAACTTTTCGACAACACTTTTATTTTTTAAAACTTACTAATACGCTGAATCTTTCAATTCCAGTTCAGCTAATCCAAAGCCTTCTTCTGCGACCATTATTTGGTCAGCATCAAGTAACAGCCAGTAATCACATTTGTTTCCCATAAGTCGCTTGCCATCTTCAAGACAGTAGTTTCGATTGTGTGCAAAATCTTTCCAGCTATGGTGCGCAACTTTACCCTTCAAGTTGAAATAATCAAAAATAGACTTGGCCAGTTCAGGGGTGCCATCTGTTGAACCTGTATCGCAAAACATGTAGCCAGTAATGTGTACTGCAGCAGCTTGAAGAGCAGGCACCAGTCTGTCATTGGCTTCGTCCTTGGCAATCATGTTGAGGCATACACGGGCGCGGAGGCGTCGTCTGGCCATTCGACTTTTGGCTACAAAAAGATGCATAAAATTGATTTAACTATACGATTATAGCTGGTATTCAATACAAAATGGAAATAATGGTAACAAGTGGTGGACATTAAACATCTGCTTATAGTGGCTGTCGACGTGAGACGCCGTCACCTCTATCCGTAGAATGCTAAAGAATGCAAGAATGGGATAGTTAAAAGAGACTTACTTTTACGGAAATCATCCGTGATTGTGAAGTTTGCACTGCTAGAGTTGAAATATGGGATCGCTAGAAGAATAGAAGCCAATGTCACCACAACGGTGAGCAAGACGCTAATTGGAGAAATCAGGTTCTTGCTACCGTTGCGTTGCTTTGCTGTACCCTCCTTACTCTTTTGTTTCCGATTTTTTCCAGCCATGATATCAGCGTTTAATCTATTGAGACAGTTGCTAATAGTACTCAATTAATCAAAGAATTGCAAGTAAATGTTGCGAGGAGTGATGTCATCGCCAGTTCCAATTCATTCAATGATTGTTTTATTTTGTAATAAATTCTCCCAAGTGATGCAAGAATTCTTATATTTACAAAAACTTGTGATGAGGAATTTTCCTTCTGTAAGGGCTCACTTCAAACTTTGGGGTTGAAGTGAGTCTATATAAAACCGCCGTTGTGAATTGTGAGACACCATTCTTCTCTACCAAAATGATTCTACTTGTCTCTTTCTTTGATTGCTATATGTTTTGACTATTCTTTACAGTATTTCAATTGATGAGAGACAACAAAAAAGAAAGTAGGATAGAAAGGAAAAAGGAGAGAGACCAACCGCTATCCTCTTAACATAATTTAATTTTTTTCTATCGATAATCTATCTTCAAACATCCTCTCCCCAGTCATCATCATCTAGATCTAGCTCAGCATCTACATCTATATCTTCATCATCCAATTCCAATTCCAAATCCAAGTCAGCATCTTCCAAATCACCTCGAAGCATCGCCTCTTCCTCTTCCGTAAGACCAGATGCAGTAAAAACATCAGCAACAGGTGGTGCTGCTGCCGGTGGAGCTGGCGCTGGTTCTTCTTCTTCTTCTTCCATTGCTGCTGCTGCTGCTGTGACTTCTGCAGAGACCTCATCATCAACGATTCCACTGCCAAATCCACCATCAGATACATCAGCAGCCTCACCGCCTGCATCTGCAAACACATCATCATCTTCTTCTTCTTCTTCTTCAACAACAACAGCAGCTGCTGCAACAGGAGCAGCAGCTACTACAACAGGTGCCGCTGCTGTATGTCCTGCCCAATCTTTCGGATTTCCATTCATAGGCTTTTGACCACCTAGATTCATAGTACCAGCACCTAGAGTCATATTTTGTACTGCTTCTATCACATCCCGTAAATTAACCCCTTCCATTTGCAGATAACTACTAGCAGGGAACGAAGATGCCCTTTCTTGCACCAAAGCAGCCTCAGCTTGTAATGCATCTTGATAATTAGGGAATAAATTTTCAAACTCGTCAGGATTAGCAAGAGACTCTGCTGCTTTGGGATTAATCTTAGCAAGATCAGATTGCCAAGCTTGGACGACGTCACTCATTCTGGAAGGCTTGTAGGTTCGTGCAAAGAAGGCCGCTTCAGGCAATCTACCACACGAGGATAATAAATCAATGCATCCATCGATATCAGCAAGCAAAAATTTGCATAAAAATGCAATATTCTGTTTTCCACCCCCTTCCGCTGCAGCAGCAAGTGATGCCATCCCCTTGGCGTCACCACGAGACGTGTAGAGAAGTAATAATCCACCGAGATCTTTGGCTTTACCGAAACATTCTTCAGCTACAGTGAGTTTACCAGAAGCAAGAGCCAACTCTCCCAATTGCCTCCATTTTACTTCACTATCCGCATCTGCCGCCAACTGGGTGGCCAAGTCCAACCTTCCCAGCGCTACTGCAAGCTCAAATTTCAAGTCTGGGTCTGTAGCAACCTCCAAAGCAAGCTCAGGCATGTCCTTAGCTTCCAAAAACTTAGCCAGCATGTTGTGTTGGTCTTCTGGGATTCCTTCGAGAACCTCTGCTGCTGTCTCCACATCACCTCGTAAGATCAAGGTCTTATACTCTACTACAGAGAGTAATAGTGTAAACGAGACAATACCAAACTCGCGGTCAATTAAATACACACGAGATTGCTGTGCTAAATACCCCAGCAAGTACATTGGTCGATCTAAATGATGCAACGTCGTCACTTCACCACCCACACAATAATTCAACCTCCAGGACGCATTGTTATAAATAAAGCAATCGCCTACCCAGATACCGGTACGGACAACTTCAGGGATCTCTGCTTGAAGATCAAATGCATCTTCAATGCCGTCTTCATCTGGTTCCTCACCAGCCGCAAAGAAAGCGTCCACAGCTTCACCCTCGTAGCCTAGCATATAGAAACTCGTCTCGCCAGAAATCACCAACGTGGCGCCAGATTCAGACCAATGGACACCACGAGCAGCGACATCCACACGACGTACGATTTTCCCACTATTCCAATCGTAAAAGACAATAAAATCAGAAGTACGAACACCCAGTAAACGACCACCGTGGATGGCCTCAGCAGCGAAAGGAACTCGGATAGTAAGTGCTTCCTTGAAATTGCGGTAAATTTTAATCACAGAATTGCTTTCTCTGGTAGCAAATACATTGGAATCATCTCCCCAGACGAACTCTTGAGCAGTCCCGAATGCTTTATTACGCCATGCCAGAGCGGTGTACACCACATACTCTCCATCACCACAGACCGCAACGAAACGACCATTAGGCGAGTGCACCAGTGATTGTGGGTAGATATCTGAAGAACCAAGATCTTTCACAGCAAGAGGTAATCGCTCTCCATCTGCCTCCTCTACTGCCACTTCACCGAGCGCCTTGATGTTGACTGTCTGGATTTCGTTATGTCTAGCCCAGATAACTTTACCACCTGCATCCATAGAGGCAACGGGGTCTTCACGGCCGAGTTTTACCATAACACAGCCTTCATCGTAGCCTACAGCGATGGAATTAGATCCACGAACAGTAGCCAATGCCCACACCCGCTCCATTCCATAATTCAGAGTGGTTTCTAATCGGTACGTAGTAGAATGCCATAATTTAACAGCACCATCTTCTGAACCAGTCATAATCAAAGGTAATTCAGGATGGAAAGCAACTGCAGCTACATTATGGGAATGGCCATCCAAAGTTTGAATACATGCTTTCGTTTGATAATCCCACACTTTGACCAATCGATCATCAGCACCTGACATTAAGTAGGGCCTATCACCTCCAGTGTAATAATCAATAGCATTAACACCACGTTCATGTCCCTCCAGAGTGAAATTAGGGACGGGAGAGCCTAAGGACCATACTTTGACAGTACGATCAAGGGACGCTGAGGCAAAGGTGTTGGTGTCTTTAGGGTTGAATACAACTTGCATCACGTAGTGACTGTGTCCTTCAAAGATCTGGGTACACGCCCAACCACGATCCCAATCCCAAAGCTTGATGAGCATGTCATCAGAGCAGGTGAGGATTACTGGGAGGGTAGGGTGGACAGCAATATGGCGGATATAATCTGAGTGAGCTTCAAATTGTTTGACTTTGTCCATGGTGTTGTAGTTGTAAACACGAACCATCATGTCATCAGCCCCGCAAATCATCCATTGTTTACGGGCAACGAACTTGGCAGTACGGACTGTAGAGAAGAAAGATGGTGAAAAAGATTAGAAGAAAAAGTAAAAGGCAATGGTACGATGGAAATAAATTATCTATGTCATATTGCTTACCTGGCAAGTCAGTGACCTCGAATGATTTGACAAGAGACTGTAGAAGAAAGAAACGGGAAGTGCGGTGAGTGAGATGGGCGTGCAAAAGAAACTGGCTACCTTGGAAAAAACAAAGAGCGTTGAGGAAATCAATTTAACATGTTGGCTGTACCTGCTCGACATAATTCCAGATGTAGACGTGCCCATTGTATAAAGATGCAACGATCCTGCAATTAGAATGACGAATTGAATGACAACAAGCCCTCAACCATAGAACAAGCTAACGATTTTCTCTCTGTAAAACAGCAACGACAACATCTGCTCAACGCACCATGGCTCTGTTGGATGAATATCTACGCCTTTTACGCGCTCTGATCTCTGAGAAAAGAGTCTCTGCAAACAAGTAAACCGATGAATGAGCTTGCTGTCCCAATAAGACTTTAAACGGCAAAATTACAGGCAACACTCGACAGCAAACATACCTTGATATCTAATTTAAGAGGCTGCAGGATGGATAGAAATAAATGATGGATTAGTATGTGTTGAAAAAAGGGCTGATCACTGCGTCATGTGCTTGACACGCCAAGCTACTTACCATCGTAAAAATTTAGTTTTGTATAATGGCTTTATTGCCGAGTGCTTCTTATAGCATCGATCTACCAAACACACCCACCACAATCGTCAAAGGTGGTCAAAAAACTGCAAATCAGCGGCACGAGTGCTGCTGTTTTGAGCAGTTTTGCCAACAACGCGAAGAAATGTTTTCTTCCGCTCGAGTTTGCTGCGAGCTCATAACGCGACTGCCCTCGCTGTTCCCCATTATTTCTATTTCACTTGTGTGTAGCTCTATTTACTGCTACCGCTGCGTGCTCACCGTTTGTCACGCACCCACTTCCAACCTATGTCATTAAGTATTCCTTTGCCCACTGGTCCCGAGCTTGGCGGTTTTGGTAAGTTACTAGACGAAATGCAATAGGCTGAACAGTGTTATTCTGTGCGGCATAACGAACACTTGTCTCTATTTTTGACTAACGCTTCAAATCAAAATTCTCATCTCGCAGACCCCTTTGCTGAAGACAACACCACCTCCAAAAGTAAAAAGGGAGGTGATAACAAAGATTATGTACATGTCCGCGTTCAGCAGAGAAACGGCAAAAAGTCGCTGACTACTGTGCAGGGCCTGCCCGAGGCATTCGATTACAAGAAGATTCTGAAAGCTCTCAAAAAAGGTAAGCACACGCGCCGCCTCACTGCTCTCTAGCTTGTATATTTTGAAGTAGTTTGGTCGAAAGGAATGCAGCAAAGGGAAGCTCCCGGAGCTTTCGGTTCGCTGTGATCTGCCATGTTTTTGTAACAGCCCATTTTTTTTTGGAATCCCGCTCATCTGACAATCCCCCCTCTCTCTTTTCCCCTCTGTGCAGAGTACTGTTGCAACGGCTGCGTTGTTGAAGACGAGGAACTCGGCAAGGTGTTACAGCTTCAGGGAGATCAGCGTAAAAACGTCTCTGCCTTTCTCATCTCTAACGAGTTGGCTAAGAAAGACACCATCAAGGTGCACGGTTTCTAAAATCTGAAGAATCAAGTCAGGAAAACGTCTCTTTCGGCGTGTCCCCCCTTATAACATATATCATCCTCACTAGCGTTTCCTCATATAGCATCTTTATAAAATAGGCAAAAAGGGGCATGCACGGAGCTTCCCTACGAACGACAACTGTTCCTGCATCAACACAAACATGTCTCCCCATTATTCTGCATATAAAAACGTCTTTTCCAGTTATTCTAACGCCCCTACCATGTCATTAACATGTAGTAGCTCATTACATGAAAATTGCATACCTAGAGGCACTGTAAATCGACTAAAAAAACCAAAGAATTAGAAAGAATCAACAGAAAAAAATTAAAATCATAAGCACACTTTTTTTTAAGAATCAAACATCACAGTTCTCATATATTCTTCAGAAGGTCCACTACCAAACGCCTTTTCCAGTACCTTTCTTGTTCTATCATTCTCCAACTGTTTCGCTGAATACCGAGCATGTGATGCCTTAATTTCCAACTTTCTTCGATCAGTTGCTTCTTCTGTTTTTCCAGCCATGGTGCCTGCCCCGCCCACCGGAACCGCCAATCGTCCAATTTGTACATGGAAATTCGCCAACGCAATTGCATACTTCAAAAATTGAGCCACCTCTTGTGGCGTACTAGGTCGTACTATCACACAAAGCTTTGAGAAAATAGCACTGCCCCAGTCCGGGATGGTCCTATTTGACTCGAGTCCATATTTAATTTGTAGCTCGGTTGCTGACTTGACATAAAATGGCGGTAAACTCAAGTTTCCCGTGACAGGACAAGGATCGATAATAGCTAGCGTAACGCGATCCCCATTAGCTACTAAATCCATCGATAAAATAGGCAAGTCAAATTCTGGGCGAGGGTACATTACACAGTGTACTACTTGCAAGCCGTCTTGTCTCACCGCAACTTCTAGATGCAATTTTCTAAAAACATACGAGCTATAGGCTCGATTCTCTACTTGGAGACGGGGCCACGCTGGGTCATCTTTATTGGCAGGGTCTGGTAACTGGTGGGGCAGTTCTTTAGAGTTGCCAGGGTCTAATGAATCCATGTAACGATATCGAGGAGGGAGTGCATATAATTTTAGATCTGAATCTAAGACCACTCTCCAGCAGCCTTCTATTTGAGCGACGAGCGCTTCGATAACTGGGGTCACTTTGGGACGAAGACGCCAAGAACCCATGGAAAGAGCGAGTGTCGCTTCTTCAGCACTGAAGGTATCTAGTTCATAGAGAAAAAGAATGCATATTAATTATTATTTTTTCTGCCGGAGAGAAGAGAGAGAGAGAGAAACGTATAATGACCTATATTCATACCTGGAGCCCCTTTAGGTTTCTGTCCTCCGGTTTCTCCACTACTACCCATACCCATGATCAAATCATGCAGCACAGGATCCTCTGCAATGCCTTCAGGACCTACACCACCTCCTTGCCAACCTTGTCCACCATCGTTGTCGTCGCCGCTACCTTCAGAATTACCGCCCAATGCTGACGGTAGAAGCATCCCAATTCGCTTCTGTCGAGCAACAGTAGTATTATGCTGCCGAAATGGTGGAAGTGAGACTGAAATATGTGCCGTTCTAGAGGCAAGTCTGACATGACATGGACTTTGAGGAGATGGCAATGTGCTACGAATTGGCAAAGTCTGCAGGCATGGCTGCGAATGCATTGATCCTATACCTATGGGAAAATTCATTTAATACCCAAAATATATTTTTACAGTCTGTTTGACTTAGCGGTGGCACTTTTAAATTCTTTTCAAAAATGTGTTTCACAAAAAGGTTTGAAATATATAACTTTTGTGAGAGCTACAAATGCATGCTTACTAAAATTTATTCTGCTATACTTTTTGAATACAAAATTACAGCGGTGAAGCTTATAATTGTCCCCTGTTCAGTGTGCATGCTATAATTTTAGCTGCTTGTTTTTTGTTTTTTTTGTTTTCATATCCTTTTAACGTCATTTAATGGCATTTTCAGACCTGGGGCTTGACCCTAGGCTTCTCAGAGCCTTAAATAAACGCGAATTGGAGACTCCTACTCCTGTTCAATCTGCGTGCATCCCTAAAGCTCTTGAAGGACGTGACATCGTAGCTCGCGCTCGCACTGGAAGTGGCAAAACACTGGCGTATTTACTCCCAGCATTCCACCGCATTTTATCCTCTGGCAAGGGCCTCGCTGGATGGCAAGCTCTCATTCTAGTCCCTACCCGGGAGCTTTGCGAACAGGTTGCCGAAGAAGCCTCCTCTCTGGCAACGCATTGCGGTGAAGGACTTACCGCTACAGCTCTCCTCGCAGAAGGATCTGCTGCTCGTTCTGCTGTCAGCACAGCAGGTCAGCTTGTCGTCACCACCCCTGGTCGTGTAGCTACATTAATCAGAGACGGTGCCCTCCCGGCCAAAATCTTAGAAAACGCTTTAACCTCTCTCGTCCTTGATGAAGCTGATTTACTACTTAGTTATGGCTACGAAACTGACGTCTCTGTATTAGCACCTTTGGTACCTCGATCTTGCCAGTGTATGCTCATGAGTGCAACCACATCTGAAGATGTCGATCGATTGACTAAATTAGTTTTGCAATCACCCGAATCTTTAGACCTTTTAGCCTCTTCTACTTCTCAAGGTGGTGATGACGCTACTAATCTTCATGAAACAGGTGGTGCAGCATCAGAAATTGAGCATCGAAGAATAGATTTACCACCTGGCTGTGCCTCTGGTGGCCCTCACCAGGAAGTCAATGAAAAACTACTTCATTTACTTACATTACTCCGATTAGCCCTCGTTCCACGTAAAGTGTTGATATTCGTCAATTCTATAGACACTGGAATGCGTGTAAGGCTATTTTTAGATGCATTTGGCCTTCGGTGTAGTGTCTTGAGTGCAGATTTACCTCTCAATTCTCGTCACCACATTCTACAAGAGTTTAATAGAGGCTTATTTGATTATCTTATAGCTACTGACGATGTCCATGCAGCAGATTTCGCTGCTCCACGTGATAAGAATGGGAAGAGAGGCAGAAATAACAAGGGTGATAAAAACGGAAGAAAGAATAGAAAAGAATCGGCTCAAAAGAAAAAGGATGAAGAATTTGGAGTGACAAGAGGAATTGATTTTAAAGGTGTTCAAACAGTAATAAATTTCGATATGCCTGGCTCTACCGCTGGATATGTACACAGGGTAGGTCGTACTGGAAGAGCAGGAAATTCTGGAACGGCCGTTTCATTGTTTGCGCCTTCAGAAAATGATTTTGCAGCGGAGCTTGAGAGTGCTCTTGCTGTGAAAAATAATAAAAATGATAAAACTGGTGATGGCGCGGGTAATGATATTGGTGGTGCTAATGATACTAATGATAGCGCTACTGATGATTCTCTTCATAAGGTCATTCGGCCGTATGAACGTATCACGCCTGCTGCAGTCGAAGGTCTCCGGTACAGAGCTGAGGATGTTGCCCGTAGCATAACTAAGAACGTAATAAAAGAAGCCAGAGCAAAGGATTTAAAGGCAGAATTGCTCAATAATAAACGTCTTGCTGCATTTTTTGAAGAAAGGCCTGCTGATTTACAGTTGTTGAGGCATGATCGACCAATTGCAGCGTCGGCTGCAGCGGGGGCTGCTGCTCCACATCTGAAGCATTTACCTGCTTATTTGAGAGATCCTACGCTTCAGGGGAAATCTTTCGTAGGCGTTAATAATGCAGATCGTGCTGGGTTTATGCCTATGCGGAAGAAAAAGAAGACTGAAGGGGTTGACCCGGTCAAAGGCTTTACCAGGGCGCCGAAGAAAGGAGGTGATCGATTGGAGGCGCCAACTGATTTGGAAGTCCGCGCAGAAAAGGCTGCCAATAAGGAAAGGAAGGCTTTGAAAAAGAAAGGAGGCGCTTCTGCTGAGATGGTGCCAAAGAGGAATGTCCGTAGATTTAAAGGAAGGAAGAGATAATTAAGTAGACAAATTAATAGATTATCAAGAGTTTGCTAGGTTATGTATTTGCTCAAATAGTGTGTTGCTGTTTTTTGTTACAAATTAAAGCAAAAGAATGAATGAGAAAGATTAAAAATGCCAGATGATTGTAAATGAATGTTATTTATGATGATGAGAGAAGAGAGGTATTTTAAAGAGACTCAGTCATTTAAGAAACCGAGAAAAGAAAAGCACAATGGCGGTGATATTACTATTGGTCCTACTATATAGTACAAAATTGATAAAAATGGTTCATGCGTTGGCGTATTTATCTATTGAAGCATTTATCTATATTCTGCTGCTCAAGAAAGGAAAGATGGAGTGGTGGGTGGTGGGGGTTAGTTCCTGGTATACTTATTATACAGGTATTCGTTGCTACATTGAGCAGAAAATTTACAAGAGCGGTTTCTTTGACGCCCTCCTTCTCTGTGTTTAGACTACCCATCTCTAAAGTTCCACGCTCTTTTGTGCTATGCGTCTAACACGTCTATTATACTCCTTTCGATCTTCTTGATACATTCTAGCCGCTTCAGGATTCGCAGGCGAAGCACAGTTGGGGTCAGTCAGCAAAGATTGAATTGATGTTAAGATGGAGTTGACATCATGTGCAGGAGACCAGCAATCTTGGATGATATCAAGGCAGATAGTACCATCTTGGTATACATTAGGGTGGTAACATTCGCTAGTGAATCGAACGCGAGGAGGCTTGTCAGGGTACCTTTCGCTAAAGGTAAGGCGGAGATTAAAGATGCCGCTCTCCCAAGGCGTATCCTGAGGGCCTAAGATAGTCGCTGTCCACACGAAAAGGGAGTCGTCTGAGATAGGGGAAGCACTGCATCCTGCAGGAGGTTCCTGCTTGATGGCCTTCAAGTCAGACATGAGCCTAAGTTGAGCGGAGGTTGTTCCCATTGTTTCTAATCTATTCTGGAAGGTCTAAGAATGGCGCTCTAAACGACAGGACTGGAGAAGCTTTTGAACTGTAGAGAAATGCGCTCTCTAGGTTTGGTAGAGAAGCAGTGAACCTTTGAATTTCTTGATTACTTCTTTTGAAATTACACTCTATCTAGCGTTATCTGAGCCCGAGGTGTCGCAGCTAAGGTTAAGGCGCGTTTATCGTGTCCCTGATCCCTCAGCGAAATCAGTATATTATGTTTGAAAGGTGCATTCTCCTTCCTGCCTTTTTTCAAGCCCCTTCAAGGTTCGAAACTTTTTTTGAGCGCTTCAGAAGTGTGAAGGTGCCTCTTCTATAAAGCCAACCAAATTCAAAATCCATCATACTCTTTACATTCATCAACATCATCAAAACCTGGATTGAGCGCTCAATGGGCGGCAACGGTGGTAAGTCTCCCACTGCCATTCTCAAATCTTTGCATGCATAAAAAGTAACTAATCAGCTCACAAAATTTCACATCTATTCTTGCAGGAACCAACAACAATTCGGCAACCGGCCGCACTGTCAGTTGGCAGAAGAACAAACGGATTAAAGCCCGTGTTTCTAAGAAACTTGCAGGTGTTAAGGAGCGACACGCCAAGGGTGTGAAAGCCGTCAGTGGAGCTAGAACTAAAAAAAACCAACGCAAAGTAGAGAGAAGGCAACGATTAAACTCCAAAGAAGCAGCTGCACTTGAATCTGTCATGGATATTGATGCTGCCCCTCCTGCTGGAAAGAAGAATAAAAAAGCAAAGAAACCAAAAGCTGCCGCCGCCGCCGTCCCCCCTGCTGGAGCCGTGCCGATGCAAGAATAAATAAATTTGATCAAGACAACACCGTTAAAGAAAATAAAAGCAAGAAATAGAAGATTTGAAGATCAATAATTATAGTACATTAATAGAAGTACCCGTATAGACATAAAAACCCCTACAGCATGGAGAACAATAACAAAGAAGAACAGAAAGAAGACCCCGCCACCCCCACATCACTGTCTGACCAAATAGCCACTGCAGCCCTCTCTGCCTTCGCATCCCTCCCCAAAACCGGGAAACCTCAATCACACGAACACACCGCCTTTGCTGCAATCGCCATCACCTTCCCTCCACATGCACACGCAGCTACCTGTCTAGGAATACCCAACACGGATAATACTAGTTGTACAGCTCCTCTTATTATTACAATGGCCACTGGTACGAAATGCTTACCTGGATCAAAAAGAGCAGCTGATGGGTCTGCGTTGAATGATTGTCACGCTGAAGTACTTGCTCGAAGAGCCTTTCTTCGATGGATCTATGATGAAATACAGTATGCAGCACCAAGAACCAAGGCGGGAGTTTCTGAGGGAAGCTCACCGCCGTCGATGGTGTTTTCTATAAAGAAAGAAGAAAATGACGACACGAGTGGTACTAGATGGGGGGTACAGTTGTTAGAAGGGGTACAGATCCATATGTTTACTAGTCACCCTCCTTGTGGCGACGCCGCCATTGGCTTCGCTGCTGAAGGAGGAGACTCTGGATTGATGGGTGAAGCGGCTGCAGCTGGATTGGTAGGTCACCCCCAACTTGCTTCTTGTGCATGTGAAGGAAATAATGGAGGGGTGGGTAGAACTGGAGCGAAACCGGTTATAAAGCGCCAGAAAGTAGATAACTGTCGTGACGACAACAAAAATGCAATAGAGCAAACTAACCCCACGGCCCCCACCGATGCCGATGTCGATGCCGATGCCGATGCCACCAAAATTTTAATTACTACCAACAACAATGACTACATTCTCCCTCAAGCTCACGATGTAGAGTCGTACGCCGTTGTTCAGGCTACAGGCATCGTCCGACGTAAACCAGGACGTGGGGAGCCAACATTAAGCGTTTCTTGCTCAGATAAAATAGCAAAATGGAGCCTCGTAGGTACCCAAGGTGCCTTGTTAAGTTCAATTATAGCAACACCGCTGTTTTTCAGTAGTCTAGTCGTTGGTGCGCCTGATGTTTCTTCTTTAGATACGTCTCAAACAGATGGCAAAATAGAAGAAAACGTAGTCCATAGTAAGAGAACGAGGGTTGTAGAGATGACGGAGAATGCTTTGAAACGAGCTTTTCAGGATAGACTTCAATCACTCCTTTCACCGCCAGCACCGATGCTTGAAACCCATGCTGTTGCCTTGGATGCTTTTGAGGTAGACAAGGTAGGTTTACTCGCTGGAGAGGTACGAAGAGTTCCTTGTGGTGCTTCGATTACATGGAGAGCAGCACCGTCAGCTCAATGGCGATTGAAACCAGCAAAGCAACATTGGAGTGGTGGTGGTAGTGATAGTAGTAAAACTAGCATTATGCCTGTTATGCTAATTACTGAAGGCTACTCTGAAGCCATAACTGGATTATTTGGATGCAAAGCAGGCGCAGCACGTCGTGGAGCTGATCCAGTGCCACCTGCACAACAATCTGCGCTGTGCCGGGCTGCGCTATTTAAACGCTTCATTGAAATATCAACAGCTCTAAATAGAACTACATTAGGTGATACACTTACTACCAAGCATAGTATTATCTATGCAGAAGCTAAGAATGAAGCTGGTACTGCTAGTGGATATAAAGCCAGATGGAATGAAATTACGGCACCAGCACCGTCATCATCGCATTCTCCATTTGAAGGTTGGATACAAAAACCTAGTCTAGGCACTGATTTTACATTATAACTCCATTCTGGAGAGAGACTATTCTTATTTTAAAAGGTGTGTGGTGTGGCATGCTTTCGTTGTTCATTACAGTAAGTATCTAACTGATGTAATTACATAATAAACAAAATAAAGAGGGCAAGAGCTTCAATGTATTCAGACCGTCTCATCGTACGTTCATTCTATTTACTCGTTGCTGCGATCAATCTATCAATGACAGCGTGCAACGGCGCTACACTTGCAGACAACACAGTACTTGTACCACCATTGCTAGTACCTCTATGGCTCGTCACACCCGCCTCTCCCTCTCCCACTGCAGCTACCGATTCAAACAGTGATCGTCCTTCTTCAGCCGCCCTACTCAATGCAGCGTCCAAGGGAATCTTACCTAAGAAAGGCACATTTAATTCCTTAGCCATACTCTCAGCACCACCACTGGGCGCCCAAAACACTTCAGTCTCAGCAACGATAGAACCAGAACCAGAATTTGTACCGCCTATACCAGCAGATTGTATTGCTGCTAGTACCGCTTCCGTCACATCATTCCCGTGTGCGTCTTTTAATTTCATAGTTTCTAAAGGCTGACGTAACCCAGACATATTCTCTACGACACCTAATATCGGTATATTCGTCTTTTTGCAGAAATTAATCTCTTTTCGAACATCAATAATGGCCACCTGCTGTGGCGTAGTGACTACCACCGCTCCAGCCAAGTTGCCGCATGGTTTTAAAAACTGTGCTGCAGAGATGTGTTCATCACTGGTTCCTGGGGGTGCATCAATAATCAAATAATCAAGCTTTCCCCAGTCTACATCTTTCAAAAACTGTTTAATAAGTCCATTTTTACGAGGTCCTCTCCAAATAACCGCATCGTCGGGATTGGGCAACATGAAGCCAATTGACATGACACCGAGATTTTCAGACACATAGACAGGAGACCATCCTAGATTACTTTGATGGATTTCTTCACCTTCTAAACCCAGCATTCTAGGTACAGAGGGGCCGCAAATGTCTATATCGAGAAGACCAACATCAAGGCCACGAGCAGAGAGAGCAAAGGAGAGTTGGGCAGAGACTGTGCTTTTGCCGACACCACCTTTGCCTGAAAGGACCATGACGATGTTTTTGACGCCGGAGAGGCGGTTTGCTATGGCTGCAAGGTCAGGGTCAGGGCCTTTGGGGGCTGTAGCGCAGGCTGCTTGGTTTGGGCAGCCAGCACAGGCGTCGGCTTTGCCGGCGTTTTCACTCTCAGTGCCAGGGCAGTCTGTAGGAGAAGGATAGAGCGGATATTAGGGTGGGATGAATAATACATATAGATGATTTAGAATATAAAAATGTGTATGAAAGGTGCTACTTACGTTCTGGAGCGTCCGTTGGACGATCGCTTTCCGATTGCATCTTCTTTTGATTTAAATGGAAGTGAAGCTATTAGAGGGCAAGAAGCTGGTTAAATGAGGTGGACCTATTCTATAATTTTATATATATATTGAGTTTCAAGGTTGAGTTTGTTTTATTTAACACAAAATCTGAACAGAACCTTCTCTTTCACGCTGCCACTTTGGTACTCCTCAGCACAGCTCTTTTTCCTAGTAAACCAGCAATCTCTTCAGCTACTTGTTTCTTTTGTCGCTATTCATATGCATAGTATTACTAAATCACAATGAATTTTGGTAAACAACACAGAGAACAAATTCTAAACAAAAATTTCAAAAACTTGAAGAAGAAAAACCCTGCCTCCCGCTCACATAGTTATTCACTCCAACCACCATAATTCAACTGCACCTATTCTAAATTCTTCACTAGTCGATAGACTATCATTCCCAAAGGTAATACTATTCCTACTAATCCCACTGCTCAACTCAGAATCAAGCCACAACGCATACCCACCAGCACCGCCCACAGCAACAGCCTCTCGACTCCCCCACATGAAAAAATCATTTTGCTGTTGAGCTGCTTTTTGCCACCACCAGTGCCACACTACCTCTCTAGGGTGCAATTGGAATACAAATGTTTCTCCAGTACCGTAATACCGAGTAGATACTTTCCATGGTTCGCTACAAAATGCACCAAATATGGCCTTTCCCATATCTCTAACTACCAAAACTGTGGGTGCTTTCCCGCGAGCACTTCTCAGCATAGTCTGCATACTAATTCCATCCCTCTGTGTGCTATACACCAATTTCCACGGTGATTGTCGGTAGCGTAGTGGGATTTCTGCTATGAGACCACGGATCTGGTGCTCTTCCATAAGGGAACTCGGTTCACTCAATTCTGGTAGAGCCGGAAGTGAAGGGCTATTTTCAGAGGTGGTGGTGGCGGTGGTGGCATCAGTTTCAGGAGCAACTCTTCCTTGTAACAGAGAAGGGGGTGTTGTATCCCCTAGAATAGTTAAATCTACTTCACTCGTAGGGAAAGAAGAGCCACGACGAACAGTGGGGAACCCTGCTGTGGTCGCTCCTGGGTGCTGTTGTGACGAAGGATGTGATGTTTTCCATCTCTCTGGTGATGTGTCGCTCTCATCCCCTACATCGATAATAGAATCTATAACTCGTTTAGCACCATCTATAAAATTAGACCAAGGGCCTCTACGCCAACTGCTTTGCGGTTCCAATGGAGAACGGGTTTGTTGCTGGTGGTTGAGGGAAGAAGAAGAGGCAGAGGAGGTGATTTTTCGGCCACTGGGTGGGCGCGGTGGTGTCGCAGCTGAGGCGGTCAGGTGGGCTGCATCTGTGGTGGTGGCTTGGTCAGGGGCGGTTGCGCTTTGGGGTTCTCTAAACTCGTCTTCGCTGTTTTCTGCTTCCTCCTCTGAGGAGACGTCCAGGCCAGCGAGCTGTAGAGAAAAAAAAATGAGATAAATTCGAATTGTGAGCGGCAGATCAGTGGTGAAAATATTCCAAGTTTTCTCTCTAAAATGACGTACTTCGTTGATAATCCTCGCCAGCATTGTATTGTGGATTATACGCAGTGTCTAGTCACGGCTGTTAGGTGCGTATTAAAAACCTCTGTGCACCTTTGACAATTTGATCTTTTTAACTTAGTTCAATTCAATTGAAAGACATTGCGTTATAAGGTCATACTTTAGTGTTCGAGTCTTACTAATGGATGTAGATACGTATATTCCAAAGTATTAGGTATAAAACATTGAGCATTTAAGTACATTTATCTTTAGCTAACTTCCCTCTGGCGCAGTGCATTCAAAGCAGCTTTGATTGTGACCTCTTCTATCTCTACCCCTCTGTGTATATGGCAACTCTCTCTCTCTCTTTCTCACACACACGCACACACAGTTTGAGCAAAGGAACCACAGAACATAACAATCAAAAAAATTCTACCACCTCAAAATTGTTTGATCCTTCAAATATTTTCATTTCAAATTTCAGATCATTTTTTTATTTTTCTTTCAGCACGACATGAACAAAAAGACATTTCAGCCCCTCGTTTCTGGAATGTCTACCCCCACCGCACTATAGCACTCGCCCAACTCAATCCTGCACCAAATCCAGCCATAGCTACCGTCTGCCCTGCCTTTATATCACCCTTTCTTACTGCCTCATCTAACGCCAATGGAATCGAAGCAGCAGATGTGTTGCCATAGTTTGGTAAATTAGCAACCACTCTCTCTGCAGGCACGCCCAGTCTTTCAGCAGCTGAATTTAAGATTCTCATGTTTGCTTGGTGTAATACTAGCCAATCTATTTGATCTTTACTCATATTTGCATCTTTCAAAGCGCCTTCAATCACAGTTGGCACCGCTCGGACTGCAAATTTGAAAACTTCTTGGCCATTCATGGCAATATTGCAATACGCTCCTGCCGCGGAAGCCTGTGAACTGTCTGGTTTATTTCCCTGGCCAGCAAATAATGCATTCAAATTCTTCTGGCCGTTACCATCACTGTGCATATCCTGTCCCAAGAAGCCACATGGAGCTGAGGCATCGGGATTTGCCGAGACGACCACAGCACCACAGCCATCACCAAATAAGATGCATGTAGAACGATCACGCCAGTCAATATACCGTGAAAGTGCATCTGCACCGATGACGACGACGTTACGGTAGGTACCAGCACGGATATATTGAGAGGCAGTAATGAGCGCCATGACAAATCCACTGCATGCTGCAGTAAGATCAAAGGCAGCAGCATGTTTAGCTCCTATAAGCGCCTGCACGGCGCATGCTGATCCAAACAAGTCGTCCGGAGAAGATGTAGCAAGAATAATGAGGTCGACGTCTTCAGCAGCAACGCCAGCCATCTCAAGAGCACGTTGTGAGGCGGTGGCGGCAAGTTGGCTGAGAGATTCACCTTCACCAAGAATGTGCCTCTTTTTAATCCCGGTACGTGATGTAATCCATTCGTCGTTTGTTTCTACAAGCTTTTCAAGATCTGCGTTGGTAAGAACCTTCTCCGGAACAGCAGAGCCAACACCCATCAATTTAATACCCACAGTGGAATGGGTAGCAGCGTTGCACTGAAGCCTGAGAGCTCTAGAAGTGCTTAAATGCGATGGATTCCTAATCGATGTTTGATTCAAGTGCCTAGATGTCCAAATTTTGCTAAGACCAGCATGTTTGCTGCAAGCTGGTGCGTTCATTTCTGAAGATTGGGCGTTGATAACAGAATTTGCTCCCAATGTGAAGTGAAAATGCCACTACGTCAAGCTAGTTCTTCTAAACTATCTCTAAAGAATGCAGTCGTGGACAATGTGCCAACAAATTCCTTGAGACGTAAATAGATGGCAAGCAGAAATGCTATCCCGAAAGGTCAAGATAAAGCCAGAAAGGAATTCAGGGCTCAATTTTCAATACAATTTATATGATCGAAACAATGGATGTCATAATTTATGCCAGATTGAGGGTTGCCATTGCCAGTTTGTGCTTTGAATTTCTGCCTTGATTAGCCAAAGTTGGCTGGACCTGCCACGAATTCTTTCTCAGACATTAACATGTATATTTACCCAAATGCTTACAGGCAGGTTACAAAACAACTACTACAATAAAGGTGCGAGATCGGGTCTGTGCTCAATAAACAAAACAAATCAATTCGTTGTTCTTCCCCCACAAAAGGCGGGGCAATATTCAAAAACCTGAGAGGTACTTACTGTTGCTTGCACTCAGCAGGCTGTTCTTTTGAATCCTTTGGCATAACTCCACCAGGGCCACCTTCATCCTCGCTGTCATCATCATCATCATCTTCGCTGTCCCCATCACCAAGTTCAGAATCATCATCTTCATCCTCATCGTCATCCTCATCAAATTCATCACCTTCTTCACTTTCTTCCTCGTCTTCCATTTCAAACAAGGCTTCTCCAGTAAACCATTTCACCGCATTAGGAATCACATCTTCGCGTAATAGCTCACCGACACGCACATGGTTTTCAACTTGATCACGTAATTCTTCCAAGTCATCAAGATCATCATCCTCATCATCCTCAGGCATGTCTTCAGGGACCTCAGGTGCATCAGTAAACCATCTGAAGAATGAATCAACAGGTTCAATCTTTGTTTGAGGTTGTTTGTTCTTTGAACCAGGTTTAGGCTTCTTGCGCATTTTTTTAACGGTGACGTCCTTATCAGGGCACCAGTGAATATCACAGCCTTCAATATCCCTTACAGACATATATCCAGAGTCTTCACTAATGTGATACACAACCTTCAACTCAGAATCAGTTAAAAAGGGGTTCTCACGGAATTTGAAAATAATTTCAAAACCAATTTCTTCACCCTCTTCATCCAAAACATCTTCACCAGAGACATCGGTCAAATAAGCAAGGACTTCTTTATCCTTGTCGGTGATGCGTTCCTCAAGTTCAGGGTGATTGGAAAGAGCAGTTGCCCAGAAATCAGGGATACCGGCAGGCACGTCAGGAATAGCCTCCATGGCTTTTTTACCCTCGGGTGTCTGATTATCGGGGGCCTCAGCTTCACCATTGACAATGGCACGGCGTTGGTCCAAAATAGGAGCATACAGCTTGCGATATTTCTCTTCAAGAGCTTTCATCTCTTCATCCATCTTCTCTTCGAGGGTTTCGTATTCTTGCTGGAGGTTCTCCAAGTGATCAATGCGAGCACGGACAGGAGCAGGAAGAGACTCAATGTAGCCACTGCTGGAGCCAACCATGCGGGCTAAACCACGCTGCATGGCTTCAATCAGAGCAGGGTTGCCATTGGCAAGCATAGCTTGGAGTTGTTCTGCATATATTTTAGTTTTGAGAAATATGATCAGAACTGTAAATAGATGATGCTCAATTGGAGCCTTGTTTTGAATTAAGTCCATATATTGTGCATATAAAAACTTACCTGAGCTTACAACAAACTCAGGATCACCGCCTTCCTCGCCAACAGGGGCAGGCTCGTTATTTGACATACTTTGAATTTTCAAAATGCTCTTTTAAAAAGATGTATCTCCTGGCTGCCCTACAAAGTACCACCACCTGAAGGTATCTAAATGCAATTTAAATTACGGTTGAGGTAGGGCGGAGCGATGCTTTAATTAGCCGCCTTGCTGGGAGCGCGCTGCTTGAACTGGCTGTCTTCCAAGCGACCACCACCACTGGCAGGTCAGTTGTCCCTCTATAAATCAATCTAACATTATCTTACTTCTCAACTGGATAGATATATCTCTTTGAGGAAAGACTTTCTCTCAATCATGCATTTGGCAGTAGCAACAAAAGTAAAAATAAAAATCTAAAAATAGCCTGAACACGCCGTCTCCCTCTCTTTCAAAATTAACAAACGAACGAACAGAAGCAAGCTTTATATAATAAAAATCAGCACTTTACAGACCCTTGATGGTTCCAGAAAGTCCAGCAGCGGATGCCCAGCTCTCCAAAGAACCTACAACAGCAACATACTCCTTCTTTGCGTCACCAAGGGAACCACTCAGCGTAGCAGCCTTCAAATCACCGAGTTTAGCTACCACCTGTCCAGCAGAGGTCTTGGCAGCAGCATCGGCAGATAAAGCATCTACTGCGCTAGGAAATTCAGCAAACCAGCTGTCAGAAAGGGTCGAAGCAGCGCTAGCAACATCACCACCAGATAATTGCTTTCCCGTCAAACCCAGAGAATTGATAGCACGCTGAATGGGAACCAGGTTACGCTTTTCAGCACCATCGACGAATCCTTCAGAACGGGAAAATGCCTTTTGGGTCTGTTTCTCACTGGCAAGACGGTTTTTGCGGTTAGCGCGGGCCTTTTCCACGAGTTCTTCATCGTCATCGTCGGGGATCAAATCAGCAAGAGCACGAGAAGCAGGGAGGAATGCAGGGACAGCAGCCAAGAGTGCAGCGAGGGAACGGCGCTGGAAAGTAGGACCATCCTTGTTAAGGGTGGCAGATACTACCAAAGAGGAGCGAGCAGCAGGGCGCCGAGCAGAAGGCTTGGCAGCCAACGCCACCAAGGGGGCACGCACCACAAGAGAAGCGGACTGCATTTTGCTGCAATGAGGAATGTTGGCGGGTGGACTTGAGGTTAGAATGTATGGATTATAAATTAATAAAGGCCTGATGGGCGAGTCTAAAGAGGAGATGTAGAAAATTAAAGCAAGTGCGATGGCAGTAACATAAGTGCCAATCAACGCTTCATTTGATCTGCTGCGTACCTGTTTGAAATGTATAGAGTGTGATTAACGTAAAAAGACTAAATGTGAATTGCTAGACTGGTTAAGAGCGGATCAAGCGCTCCTTGTGTTCGAACAAATAGAAAGGTTGGAAAAAATGGCATGGAGTTTGCCAAGATAGAGTCCATGCATGCAAGATCAAGGTTATAATAAAAATTCCACAGTATATATACAGCACGGGATCGCGCGTGCTGGACCTTTCTTCACTTTCCGGGTAATAAGTGATTGGATTGCTTTCATTTTATTCTTAACGGGCAAATTGTGTTTAAAATAGCTTGCTTAAGCCAAGCTGTTGCACCTGCTTGCTCAGAAACTATCCTCTACATATCAATACCTCTGAACACCAACCTGAGGAACGCAATACCAATTACGAAATGGCTCAAGAAGGACGATCAGCAGAGATCTATACATATGACTCTCCAAGCCTGGTCTATGCTATGAACTGGAGCGTAAGTTTATTTAATTTTTGAATTCTAGGAACCCTAAGAAATAGCCGTGCTGTGGGTGTCATTGTAAAGCAAGGACATAAGCTCGTATGAACCTAGGAGTGCTGCCCCCCGGAGCTTCCTCCGCTCTTTCCGTACCCTGCTCTTGCTCTTGCCCTATACTTTGCGTTCCCTTAGAAGTCCTCTTCATTTATTAACACCCCTTGTATTGCTTTTAATGTATTACTTGCAGGTACGCCCAGACAAGCCGTATCGTCTCGCTGTTGGCAGCTTTATTGAAGATTACAACAATCGTGTTGAAATTATTTCATTGGATGAAAACGCAAGAGCTCTACGGTCAGACCCTACTCTATCTTTCTCCCACCCATATCCACCTACAAAACTAGCATTCATTCCAGATAAGGATGGCACCAAGTCAGATCTTTTGGCCTCTTCTGGTGATTTTCTTAGATTATGGCGTCTTTCAGAAAATGGTGTCACCATGGAAAAATTGTTAAATAATTCTAAGTCAGCGACAGTTGCATCCCCTATCACCTCTTTCGACTGGAATGAAACTGAATTACGTCGTATCGGCACCTCGTCTATAGATACTACGTGCACGGTATGGGATGTCGAGAGAGGCATTGTAGAAACTCAATTGATTGCTCATGATCGAGAAGTATACGATTTTGCTTGGGGAGGTGCTGGTGTCTTCGCATCCGTCTCTGCGGATGCATCTGTACGTGTATTCGATCTTCGAGATAAAGATCATTCGACTATTATCTATGAAGCACCAAATCCCGATACCCCATTGCTGCGATTAGCATGGAATAAACAAGATCCTAGATATTTAGCTACCATTGCTTTAGATTCATCAAAGACATTAATACTAGATATAAGATTCCCTACAGCACCTGTGGCAGAGCTGTGTAGGCACCAAGCTGCGGTGAATGCGGTGTGCTGGGCACCTCACTCAGCACAGCATCTCTGCACTGCTGCTGATGACGCTGCTGCATTGATTTGGGACCTAACTGGGTTGCCACAAGCACCTGGAGAAGCTCCTATTGGTGCTAGTGTTGATCCTATTTTAGCGTATAATGCAACTTCGGAAGTGAATCAATTGCAGTGGAGTGCAGCGCAGCCTGAGTGGGTTGCAATTTGTTTTGGAAATAAAACACAAGTGCTGCGGGTATAAAAGAAGTTTGTCGGCCGCTCGTCTCTTATTTATTTTCTCTTCTCTGTAACAAGATGCATGCATGCTTCAGATAGACAGATAGTACAAATGCTTGCTCATCAGGTCGGTGTATAAAAGCTGAATTGAAAAACAGAAATGGATACAAATTGGAAAACAAGCAAAAAGAAAGATAGAAGCTGTCAAAAAGAAAGTGCGGCGGGACCGCCTCTAAATAATTTATATATATACAAGGAACCAAACTAATAAATAGGTTCTTGTTCACTAAGATAACTTTCCGTCTGCACAGGCCCTGTCCAGTTAGCAGGTGGATTTGACGCATCAAAGGACATTGCAGCTGCTCTGGCACCTTCGCCAGGCCCATCATAGTACATTCTGAAATTTCTAAACAAGGTATATTCATCAACAGGAGGAGACCAAGTGGCATCACTACCCCCAAACCACGTAGCAAAGGTTAACCCTTCAATAAAAATGTTGGGATATTGTCGCCAGTTCATGGTTCTCATATCAATCACACGTTGGCCATTCACATCTAAAGTGATCACACCATCAGTGACATTGGGAGTATTCAACTTCATATGAAGTCGAAGCTTTGTCCAGGTACCTGTTTCAAATACCCAGGCACCACGGTAAAAAGACACACCGGCTGAATAATCGCAAATTGTACAGGGTTGGAATTTAGTGCCATTGCATCGAGGTAAGCCACAAAACTCGGGAGATTGCATAAATTGAGGTACGTAGATATATGCTTCACCCCAACCGCGACTGCGCCACATGATACGGTACGAAAAGCATTCAGCTGGGTTGACACCGCCGCCACAGCCACGGCCGTTGGATTTACCACCGCCAAAGCCAGGAAGCTTGCCACCTGTTAAAAAGGAGAACAAGGAAGGCGGTCAGAAAGAAAGAAAATTTAAAAATACGCTAGAATTCAAATAAATGTTGCTAAATAGTTAGGCAGCATAGCCGACATGGTACTGATTACTAACGTGGTGGGCTAGAATAATGTTTCAAGTAATGCAAATAATAACAATAAGAAATAATTAATTAATTACCTTTCACCCAGTTAAAACCAGTAGGGAAATAGACTTCATATTCAAGAGTGGCACCATAAATGGAGAAAGGATCTTGTGCAGAGCCAGGTGACCATTTGTAGGGGTAAGAATAGAACAAGGTACCACCTGGGAGACGGGCAGAGGTAGACCAAGCTCCAGCAGGATATGACACTTTCATAACAGGGCGTCCAGTGGGGGCGGTAGGATCAGTAATAAATTGTTCATAAGGGTAAGACTGTCCAGGGATCATAGAACAGTTTTGCCTTGCATCATTGCATCTATTAAGTGCCTGAGCCGGGGCGAAATAGTCTCTACCAAAGACAGTGTCAAATCGGCCGCGCCAAGCTGGGACTTCCCTGCCTCCAACGAATGCAGAGCGATCCTGAGCCAGAGTGCGCTTGTGTGATGGATCAGTAGCATATACAGAATCGGCAGATATACGGGATCCGAGATCTTGGAGGTCTGCCGTTGCCACTTGGCCATCTTTTAAAATTGCAAGGGCCGGAGTTGCAATCAATAAGAGCGTGCAAATCGCTACGAATGATCGCTGCGAAAATGCCATTTGCTCAAAAGCAATATATAGATCTAAAGGGAGGCTTTGGTTGATCAATCAAAAGTTCCAACGCGGGGAGGCTGATTTCAATTATAGGATTTTTCAAAGATGCAAGGCCTACTTTTGCGTCCGAATTAACAGATTATTAGGTCTGATCAGATCTGATGCAGTTTATCGGATGTGCAAATAAGTCAGAGTCGATATCTGCTGAGTGCTAAATAGCCAAACAGCTCCTAGCTTCCACCCCAGCTCTTCTCTCTCGTTGCAATCTTGCCTCAACTGCCTTAATCACCCTGCCAGGCTGCATTCCATTCTGAGACTTGCCTCTGCTGTACTGTGAGGGGGTCCTTTGCTATTGCCCCCAAAACCCGGACATTTCAAGTTGGCGAATCGGAACTTTTAGGACGCCTTTCGCGCGATGGCTGCGCTGTGTAAATCGGGAAATTGAATTCAAGTGCTGCCGTAAAAGTTAAATGAGCTGGAGCTGAGATTTCCTATTTCCGCGACAAGCTATACAGTCCTGCTTTTGATCATCTCTCTAAACTGGATTAATCTACATACTTACATGGATTGTTTTAATTTCAGGGATATATGGTCTGATCAACAGAAAAGAAGAAACTGGAATATGCATGCGTTCCAAAACAATATAGGTTGTGGACGACGACGGCAACGAGGCAACGAAAGAAAATGGTGAGCAGAGCAAGAAACACAATATAGTTCAGAACTTGTATATTTGAACTTATAATATAATGATTTACCAAGGTGCAATGTCCATCACCTCTTCCACCACAGTCTGTTTATTGGGGCCAGGTGTACCAATGGCAGAACGACCTCCGTCTGCAAGAGACGCCGCTGTAGCTGGTCCCGTTCTGTACACTTTAAGATTACGGAGCAAGATGTGAGTATCTTTAGGAGGTGACCAAGTAGCATCACTACCACCGAACCAAGAAGAGACCTCTACACCTTCAATATTCATTGCTTCACTCGTTCTCCATTTCATTTGGTCATAAGAAGCAACTAAATTGCCGTTGTACTCCAAGCCCAAGTAACCATTATTGTTGTCAGGATCATTCAAAGTGATGGTCATCCTAATTTGCTGCCACACGCCTCTTTGGAATTTGAAAGAACCACGGCCAAAGGACACGCCGTGAGCATAGTCGCATAAAGTGCAAGGGAATTTTTTCAGTCTACAGCTGGGGAACTTGGTACAAAAATCGGGACCTTGCTCTCCCTCCTTGGCATACACGTATGCCTCTCCATGGCCATCGGCACGCCACATAATGCGATAAGAGAAGCAGCTGTCGGGGTCAACACCTCCTCCACAGCCACGGCCGTTCTTCGCACCTCCGGCCATTCCCGGAAGCTTGCCACCCTTAACGAAATCGAAATCATTAGGGAAGTAGACTTCATATTCAAAGGTAGCGCTTTGCTTTGAAAGAGGGTTGTCGCCAGAAGTGGGGATTGCCTTGTAGGGGTAGGCAAAGAAGAGAGTGCCACCAGGCTTGACAGAGCCTGGAGACCAGGAGCCTTTTGGGTATTGAATTTTGAGCACAGGCTGGTTACTTTCACCAGTAGGGTCAACCATATAAGACTCGTACGGATAGCTACCAAGATTAGAAACGCAATCCTGTCGAGCACTGCATTTATTCACAGCAATGGATGCAGCGAAATATGAGCGGCCATTGGTGGGATCCAGACGTCCACGCCAGGCTACTAAATCTTCCAGGTCGCGACTATTTAATAAGCGTTTTCCAGATCCAATTGTAGAAGCCAATTTATCCACCAAATTCTCTGCCAGGCCTACTATAGGCGCAGCCAGGGATCTTGTTCTTGCAGCCAGATCTGTCCCAGAGTCAGCGGTGTTTACAGCTGATAGCGCACATAATATTGTCAAATATAATACAACCCTCATTGTAGCCTCCTTAATGCCCTGAACACGTTCTACGCCAAGCTGGTTGAAATTAGTGAATCTGGTTGCAAGAGTTTTATTCTTAATTCACTTATTAAGCTCGCAAATTCGCAATTATTTTATGATTTTCATAATTTTTGATGTATAAATGCTGATTAAGAGTTATTTTGAATAGCCGTTTAAAAGCTGTCCCCCAACCAAAACAAGCCTTCATGTACCGCAGCACTACACGTTGAATCTCTCTTTTAATGCCATTTCACGATTCAGATTACAATAATTGGAATCAATAAAACAAATATCATTGTCAGAAAAAGTTAAGGGCACTCGCACAGCCGCAAAAAGTTTGTTCCTGATCATCTGCAAGTTCCTGGCATCCGCTGTCCGTCAAGCACCGGTGTAAGTAAAAAACATTAATAAGCACCATTATCAACCATCTCCTCCTCTTCAATCATCTGCCCCTCGCCCATCCTCTCCACCATCGTAAGCATCTCCGCAGCAGCTACACTATTCCTTACTGCTGGAGGTTCCGGCACGTCATTCCGCCATGCTTTGAAATTCCTCAGCATGATGTGAGTATCATACGGAGGTGCCCACGTGTTGTCACTACCACCAAACCAGGTAGATACCTCAACACCTTCGATAAAAATATTACCAAATTGTCTCCAATTGATCTTATTATACCTAATAGCTACTGCATCATTATGCTTCACTTCCAAAATACCATCAGTCGCGTTGGCTGTATTCAAAGTCATACTCATAGTAATCTTATTCCATTCCCCACGTTTCAGTTTGAATGAACCACGGCCCCAAGAAACACCAGCTGCATAGTTGCATTGAATGCAAGGGACTTTCTTGGTTCCGCTACACTTTTGATAATAGCTGCAAAAGTCGGGTGCTTGTTTGCCCTCAGGCACATAGAGGTAGGCTTCTCCGTAGCCTTCTTGGCGCCACATAATGCGGAAAGAGAAGCAATTATCAGGGCTGGCACCACCGCCACACCCTCGGCCGTTTCTATCGCCACCACCAGCCATGCCTGGAAGTTTGCCACCTGAACGTAAAGAAGAACGTCAGAATATTAGTTCAACGTTTCTATCTTAGGGTTGGTAGTGGACTTTCGTTTTCAATAACAAAATATTGATTTCTCACCTTTATTAAACGGAAAATCTTCAGGGAAATAGACTTCGTACTCCAAAGTAGCCCCTACTTGAGACAGCACATTATTCTTATCCAGCGTTGGGTGGTATTTGAAAGGGTAGGCATAAAAGAGAGTGCCACCTGGGAAAACAGATCCAGCAGACCAGGCGCCTTTAGGGTAGTGCACTTTTAATACAGGTAGTGCAGGAACAGTAGAAGATGTAGGGTCCATGAGGTATTCTTCATAAGGATAGGACATACCCTCGATAGCAGCGCATTTTCGGTTGTCAGATTTGCACGTATTGATCGCGACAGCTGGTGCCATATAGGTACGTTTATAAATAGGGTCAAAGCGACCATACCATGCTGGAGGACGCTCTTGGGCACCTGCGATGCCTGCTTCTTGGAGTAGTTGGCGATTTGTTAGGCCGGTAGCAAGAATGTCTACAGGGCCTTGGCCCATAGAGTTTGAGCTACCTGAAGAGAATATTGACCAAGCTTGACATAGTGTAGAAGATAGTATTAAGCTGTTTAAGAGCATAAGGTTGCAGATAGCGGCCAGATTTGTAACAATTCCTCGTGGCATCTTGGGTAATCTACTTCGGGTTCAAGTTCTTCCAAGGCTTTTTACATCCGTGTTTTCTTATCAGTTGCAAAAAATCAGGATTTAATTGATTTAATGTGGTAATACGTTTCGGTAGTTCTGAGACTATCTACACTCTTTCCCCCTGAATGTTGGGATGCAACTGACTTGAGATTGAGCAGTGTTTTTAAAGAAGACAGCTGTTTATTGCGAATGTATTAATATGCATGTGACTTGAGAATTGCTTTGTTGCAAAGATCGTGCTGCTGTTGCATTAACAGCCCGTTTGCAGGCAGCTCCGCCCAGGAACTTGGTCGATTGAAGGCGCAAAAACAACAAAGCAGACATCTCTAAAAATTTCGTTGCATAGATGACAATGAAGGTTTCTTGATGCCATTTTAAAATATCTGCTAGTTCTACCGAGGGGGCGATGGGAGCCATTTTACTCGAATGCTGTTTTATTTGGACATTTTGGTTTAACTGATCATTTGGCTTGACTTCGTCTCAACAATGCATTTACTGAGACGATAAACACCCAATAGTTGCCTATTCCGCCTCCATAAATAGCTACCCATTATGAAGATCCCTGAATTACTGGCCATTTTGGACCATCTAGGCCAAACCTTGCTCCATTGGGATAAGGCGGTGTGCCAATCAAAATGGATTAGTTATGTTGAATTTCATGGAATGGTGCCTGGATTCTTATTAGGTACCTTATGGTTTCTCTCGGGAAGGATACGGTCGAAAGAAATTCAGAGAATCAATAATAATAAAATCTGCAGAAAAGAAAAGATGCCGCTGCTATCACCGTCTTCTCAACAAGAGGAGAGGAGAAGAAGTCTTCGATCTCACATCAACCAAGCTAACAACGATGATGGTCTTACCACTAAGATTTCATCATATCCTTCAGTAGCTATAGTACTCCCTACGAGAGGCTATCGCCCTAATAGTATTCAAAATTGGCAAGCAATAGTAAGTCTAGACTACCCCTCCAACGGCAACTGCAAATTAGAATTTATTTTCGTGATGGAAGATAAACATGATCCAGCGCATACAGTCATCCAAAAACTAGTCAAATCTACGAATAATTTTTATACTAGCTTGAACAATCGTAGTGCTCGAATAGTCTATTCCGGATTAGCTTCTTACTCTTCTCAGAAAATCCACAACTTGATTGCCGGAATCTCTGCAGCAACTTCCGGCAACTGTTCTAAAACTAAAACTAAAAGAACAGCAGATCCACAAGTAGTACATAAATATATTCTATGTTTAGATGATGATGTCTATCTCCACCCTACCGCACTTTCTTCCATTATCCGAGACATGGAAGCATCCCATGGAGGGTTGCGGATAGCTACTGGCTATCCATTCGACATTCCTTCTGAGCATGCTGGGATACTTTCCTACGCAGCTTTAGCATATCATTTACCATTAGTTATCGGATTCTCATTAAATGAAAGGACGCACTTTGTATGGGGTGGGTGTATGTTGTTTAGAGCGCAAGATGTACGACCAGAGGATGATATTTTAGGGTTCTTGAGTAGTTGGGCAAACGGGGGGTATTCTGACGACTTGACCGTTGCTGCGAGGTGTACTGAGCTCGGTTTACAGGTTTTCTGCCCCTCGTATGCTATATTTCCACAATATTTAGATGCTGAATACTCTCCAGTACGGTACTGGAACTATTTACGTAGACAATTAGTTGTACTAGACACATATGCATCTGATCATAATAGGCGCACAAATCACGTGATGGCGGTACTGCATTGTTATTTTTCATGGGCTTTTGTAGTGCCAGTACTAAGTTGTTTACTGAAAGTGGGGATTTGGGTAGGAACGCAGGTAATTAGTGCGGCGATTACTTTGCTTGCTGTTATTGTTGGTGGTGACGCTGCTGATGGCCAACACCAGGTATTTGAATATTACGAGAAGATGAACACGGCTGATATTTCTACTACAAGTAGTTTATCAGGCTACATTTCTGCTATTTGTTTCATTGCCTGTAGTCTCTACGCAGCTATTGCTCTACGATGGATGACCAGCGTTGTCTGTACGGTCATGGAGAAACTTAATCCACGCACCCTCCCTCCCAACTCTTTATTAAAAAGATTCCATTGGGGCAAACTGTGGGTAGGTTTCATAGTTGGGAATGCAGTATTGCCTGTGTGCATGGTATATACTTTTATGACGAGGCATATTACTTGGGCAGGGGTGACGTACCGTAGACAAAGTGGGAAAATTATCGCTGTGGAACATTAATCTTTATTTATCTATTTTTGATTCTAAATATTTGATTAATTAATTTAAATAATTATAATGGTCGTAATAAGATGACCTAGTGGTTTTATTGGCAAGGATATTTACTTTTAAAATGAAAGAATGTAGATAGTATCTGTAATAATATACTAGCTGGAATTTTCCATAGGCAAAACAATGGCAGAGTATTGTACCGTATACTGGATGGATTTTTTCGGGCTTCCTTTAATTTAGATATCGGTACGTTCAGAACCTGAGCTCGCACTGCTAATCAATGGTGTAAACAAACTACCACTATTCCCATCTACATCTACATCTCCTTCTCCATTGCTGCTGCTGCTATTATCATTTTCTTCCTTTCTTCTCCCACCTGCAGCCACCCATTGTTTAAAATCATTGGACAACAACTGAAGAAAATTAGGCAGCACTGCATTTAGCACAGTTTTAGTTATAACAGAGCCAGCATAGCCTAGTAATCCATTCGGCACGACACGTAATGCACCAGGTACTTTAACTGCCATGTTTATTTGCACTTTGCAGTCTAAAAGTGGTGCGTGTGCTGCGACTGCAGAGGTTGTGAGACTGCTCACCCTGTTTCTAGGATGTTCTTCACTGTCAGCATCAGTACCAGAGAAAGAAGAAGATGCGTAGCTGTTGTTGCTGCTGCTTGTATCTTCCCCATTGCTAAGATCTGTAGAAAACCTAAACGAGGATGAATCGGCCACACATGCACCCTCGTCTCTAGTACTAAACCCATTAACCGCACCAGCTTCTTCTTCATCTTCGTCATATGAAGATGACACTTCACTGAAATTCGCTTGATCTAAATCAGAGAAGGCATCAACATCTACCACTTCTGCCACTACAGCAGTACCACCACCACCGCCACCATCATCACTCTCACTAGAGGCTCCGCGTGCCTCTCGTAATCCACTTCCACCAAAGTTTACACTATTCGTACCTCCATTAGTACGTCTCTTTGCAGCCCATTGTCGCAATCTCTGCACTGGTCTTCCAGGTAGATGCCTATCTTTCCTTCTACACCTCATAACAGCAACTAATTTCAGTTTAAACATATCGTCAAAGCCAGGTGAACCCAACACCGCTTTGGTGCCGATGAGTGTTACTTGGCTATTCAGTGGATCTGGCCGTGCTTCTATAGAGACTTGAGGGCAGATATCAACACCGAGCATATCTTGTAGTGGGATGCTCACTCTAAATGTATTATTTTTGCTGTTCTTTTGAAAACCACTAGCAAGATTAAAATCAATTGCTAGCTGCTCCTCTCTAACGACCCATTTAGGGTCTAGAAGCGAGTACTCTTCAACAGGAAGGGAGAGATACTCTTGTAGAAGTCTCGATGTGGCTTCACGGTCTAATTCAGCGTCTTTTGCTGTTAAATCTTGTAAGGAAAGGCGGGCAGATGCTACAGTGCCGAATTGAACCCACCTCTCACGCCCACCGCCACCATTGCCGCTGTTGCTATTTGCACCTTTTTTGGATTTGCTTTCTCCTGCGCTGAGAACCTTGTTGATAATCTGTAGAAATAGATATACACTGTCGAGTCAGAAGAGCTTATAGGATAATGCGTTGCGCTTTTTAAGAGAAGAGAATCCTTGACAGATTAGATGGCTTTACTTACGTTAATGGCCTTTTCAAGGGGCTCATATGGGTCACCGCCGAAAGCTAACGTTTCTAGAGAGTGAATCCTACGTGTTCTATGTGGAATCATGCGCAATGTGCTTCTATAAACACCTGGTAATGCGTTGGAATTATTTTTGTGATGCGATGGGCCTCGAGCAGGTGCCCCTAAGGGCCTTCCCGTGCTCCGCATTAATCACAAAGAAAACAGTTACTCCTGAAAAATTAAATGAGTTCAACGTGCAGTAGTTTGCATCTTTATCTTGCGTGACGTCTCTTGCTATGGCTGTTGCCGCCACTTCACAGTTGTAAAGACTGCAGCGGCAAGAGCAGTGGCGTTGGAAACAAGGACTCAACAGGTTAGGTGTGGCCAACCAGATGGTGTAGAGAGGTTATTACCTGGCGCCATGAAACATGCAGCTTTTTAAGATTGCTATATGGGGAGAGTAGTAGGAGCTCCGCCCTCAGCGGCGCTTTGCATTGTTTTGTCTGATAGCAATGCTCGTCGAACAACAAATCATTTCTAAGTTAATTCGAGATTGTGGATATAGAAAGAGTAGTTAAATATCCAAATTGCATGTTCAGCTGAGTTCTTTTGCTGAAAGAACATCTTCAACCAACTTTGACTTTTAGATTATTTTATTGAAAAGCGCCTTTTATCGCGATCTAGTTCAAAGGCATGTGACATTACATTTATTCGTAAATTGAGAGAATTACAAGCTTGAAAAGGTCCAAAATTGCCCAATCTGGCTTTACTGACGAAATTGATTGCTTTATTTTTTCAGTTGTTTTTTGGATAAGATACCCTCTGCATAATGCCCAGGCCTAAGATTATTACTCACAGAAGAGGTGGCAAGCTTGGCATTTTACTTAGAATCCTTGTAGTCATCGCTGCAGTTGGCATTTTCTTGGAATGGCGGCCTCTGGGCGAACATGTTCCTTCGGCCTCCGCCATCACTGCAAGCGCTGTTCAAATAGCCAGTGACGCGGTAGCTAACAATGGAATACTGAATTCAATTCTAACTACGACAAAAGCAGAAGGCAGTGGGTCAGATCAGTCTAGTGGCGGTGGCGGTGCTGGTACAGATTCCATTGATTATCATGAAGACAGTGGTGGTACCGATAAAGAGGAAGAAAAGGATTACGACAACAGCAGTAAAGGAGACGATAACGTTGATAATGAAGATTATGAAGACTATAATTCGAAATTTAGCAGGGACGAAAAATCATCTCGCAGCGGAGGAGGCAACGATGACGATGATGATTACTCTTCACCTTCATCTTCTTCTTCTTCTTCAAAATTGAGTGGCAGTATCAATGAATCTACAGAAGACGAAGAACGCGACCGCAGCATTGAAAAAGACGCTGCTAGAACTGCAGCTAAAGCTAAAGCGGCTTCTTCAGCTTTTCCCAAAGTTAATGGCCCTTTCTTCATCTGTCCTGATGGTCGGATAGGTCTCCACGTAATCCACATGCCTTTACTTCTAGGTCAAACAATGGAAAAAGGGGCTACAGGTGTCTTTCTGGCAGGACGTATGATCATGTTAAGGGACTTTGCTCTACCAAGCTTAGCTAGACAATCCAATAAAAATTTTGTTGTCTATGTATCGTACGACCCCAACCAAGATAGCGCCTTTACAAAAGCAGCACAAGAAGCATTAAAAACACAGATTCAGGGCAATACAAGTGACAATTCTGCCTTTGTTTACGTTGCAGATAACCCTAAATATTTTACAAACAAGCCGGATAAGATGCTTGCGTTTCCCCGAGTTGCAAACGTACTAGTGGAAAATCAAATAGTTTCTAGAAAAGATGTGAAGTCAGTTACTTTATACCTGACATCGAAGATTGATAGTGATGATGCTGTACACCAAGATGCAGTGAGATATATCCAACAAGAAGCCTGTGCACGTGTTGGGCCAGAAGAAAGCGAGAGGGTACTTTCAGTACGAATAGGGCCTAAGTTAGCTTGGTTTCCACACGCAAATACCACGTATGGTGTCCTTGCCAAGCTTTCTGAAGATATAGAACTAGATCAACGCGAGGTTTTGAAAAGACAAATGATCTCGAAACCTCACCTAACGAGTGTTGCGATTGATGTTTCGCTCATGTTGTGTCAATCACCTTTAAATTGCTATACAACAATTGGAGAAGGTGACCCTGTATCAGTATTTAATGATTTAGCGACCGCAGAAGACTGCCCATATGAGTTCCATAGCGATAAAAATATTTTAGATTTAGAAATACAAGGTGCAGTTGCAGGAGCGCTATTTTCTCGCCCACCAAAGTTTGGCAGTGCTGCTGACTCCCCCCCCTTGGGAGTAGAGTTTACTATAGATTCATTGAAATTAGATGGTTATAGCCCAATACCTTTTGATTTGAATGCTATTACAGGGTGTGGAATTGTTCCTGGTGAGATTTCTGCTACAAATTTATTATTAGCTTCAGTGTATGCAGAAGCCCCGTATGTCGCTGGACTGAGTTCAAGTGACGCTCAAGGATGGGGGGCTGTGGGTGGAATGGTAGCAGCACCTAGTCCACCTTTACAAGAAGCAGATAGTGGAAGTGGTAATAGTGGTGATAATAGTCAACAAGGAGATGGGATGGATGAGGAGGAGACAGCAATGTTAGATGCTGGAAGTATGGATGACGAGGCTGGAGACCAGGAAGACGGAGGGGAGCAGAGCGAAAATTCTGATTATGATACTGAGAGAGTTAGTTAGTTTATTTAACTGTATTTATTTGTTCTTTTAATGTTATAAAACAGTTCTGCAGCAGAAGAGCAAAGTGAATCTTAAAAGTCAAGATTTTCTTTGCAGTGCCGAAGTTTACTAAATGTATTCCTCGCACATTTGCTTTCGTGAACCTGTTAAAAAGGCATATGCCATATTTAAATATTTCTCCTAGAAACTGCTACAACTGTAAGTATCGTTATCGCATAATTTTACTCGGAGCGATCCTTCTTGAACGGAATTAACATGCGAGCATAAACTTCAACCAGAACTCGAACTGAATAAATGGCTAACCAAGCTCCCTATGGACAAGGATATACGCCCCATTTAAATATGCAGAGTGACAGCCACCCCATGCATTTTGGCCCACCTGGTCTTGATCAGTCACATTTTATGAGCCCACTTGGAGCCCAACAGCAAGAGCAATATTATACTCAGCAGCAAGCACATTTCCCTCCTCGTGATCAACTACCTGGTATGGTTTCACGATCTGGTCCTGGTTTCCTGAATCATGAGCCATATATGCTACAACCACCAAATCAACATCCTCCACCGCCTGGAATGCTTCCTCCCCACCAACTTTACGGCAACATGCCTCCTCCTGCTGCACCACTGCCGTCGCCACCACCACAGTTTATGGGTCAACGTCCAATGTATTCTGAAATGATGAGGAACAATCTCCCACCTCGGCAACCACAACCGCCATTTCCATGGGCTCGTCCTGCGCCTGTGCCTGTTGCTGCTGCTCCTGTCCCTCAGAAGAGAATAACAATAGGAGAAACAAAGAAAGACAAGCAAAACAAAAAAAATTCAAGAGATGATTCCTCACCACCTATTTCATATGAACAGCCTTCCAATATGTATAATAACGGCGTTATTAATTATTTTGGCGCCACCATGCCAGCCCCGAAGACCAATTCTGGGGCAACCCTTGGAGGATCCTCGCCTGAGAGTATTTTTATTATAGAGTTGGAAAAGGCTAAAGAAGCGATGGCAGCTATGTTCCCTCGTCTAAGTGAACGCATCCAGTCGACAGTGTTGTGCCTTGTAGTGAATGATATTTTGGGTCCGAGAGGTAAGAAGAAAAAATAAAAGTTCGTTTCGTTTTTTTTTTTTTTTGAAAATGCCCAACTAAATGAACCCCCTTGCCCTTGAGCAGGTATAAGCGCAATCCAATCGACCCGGCTTGTACAAGCTCTTCAGACCATTTCATCCCAACCAGACTCTTCTCCTTCCCTATGCTATGAGAAGCTGATCAATTTGAAAGAAGCTTACCTTGACGGGAATCCATTTCAGAAATTTGAAACTCTGGTTGTTAGTTTTCTGGGCGGGAAAAAATATAGAGAATACCCTTGGCTCGCAAAGAAAAGCGAACGGGAAATCGCTTTAGTAGCACAGGAACTGGCATTAATGCTTCCTGCAGCTTTAAAACCTTCCCCTTTGGAGCCGATGCTCGAAAAGTGGCAGCGGCGACCTGACGGAGGGTGGATTGAAATTGACGCTGCGGCTATAAATGCAGCACAAAGTAAAATTAAACGTGCAAAATTGGTAGATACACCGAGTGTGGTAGATAATTTTGCTACGACAACTGCTGCAAGGGAGCTAGCGACTGCCACTTTGCAGAAATTCGATATAGCCTGTGCACTACTGAGCGACGGGTACACCACCACCACCTATATAGGCGGAGAGGGTGGTGAACATGGTCGTCACGGTGGTTTAAGTGAGCTTTATTTATACGGCCAAGCTGATTTTGGAGTTCAAACTATTATTAATGCTGCTAGTGATAGGAGTAGTGGTACCAGCACCCGCAGTGCTATGCATCCTATTGATCTGCTGAATGCCATGTTGGCGACCGGCACCACCTCCACCTCTAAAAATAAAATAAATGGCGATGCTGCTGCTGCTGCTGCTCCATCAAATGCTCTTGAATTCCGCCATTTGACTCTAGAACGAAGTTTCAGTTATTCGACTGATGATGCACATAGAGAGAGTCAAGCAACCGGAGATTTTGATTCTGATGCTCGGTCAATGTGGATACTCGGTGGGTTTGCTGCTCCCCAGTTGCCGTCAACGTTTACGACCATCGACAGTGCTCGTTTATTCTGGTCAGATCGTGGTAATTCAGTTATTAAACTTGAACCAGGACAGCAACATAGCTTGACAATTGCCTTGTGTAGGTTGAATAGTGCTGAACGGAACACAAATGCAGAAAATGGAATTTTGCACCAAGCGTTGGTGGTGTTTATTGCTGTTGGCAAGAAAACTGAAGCATATTCTGAGCTAGCTAGAATTCAAGGTGCTTCTTTTGTGGATGTTTACAGTAACTATGGTAGTAGCATAAGAAATACGAATGGTAGTTGCAACAAAAGAGATCAGAAAGCAGCAAAGAAATTGTGTAGGAGTAATAGCGATCTTGGCGTCGAAGAAGTTGCGGTAGAGGTAAACGATGCTGGTGATAATGGAAACGGCAGCGATTTTACATTTAAAGTAGAAGGCAAAGGAACAAAGCCTGTTGCTACGCTTGGATCGCCTCAATCTCCCACTGAACAACCACTTTATCGTATTTTTGCCTGTGCACGCCGTGTCTCTGTCGCTCTGTTAGATGCCACCCAACTCACAGCAACAACTCAACTTCGAGTTGATGCAAAGCCGTTTATACCTCCACAATGGAAACATGCATTCGATACCCAACCTGCGATGTGCTATGCTACGTTCCCTGCAAGCACAATGCAATTCTTACTGGTGGATAGTGATAATAATAATAATAACAATAGAGCACTGGGCTCGGCAGCGAGTAAGAAAAGTTGGGCTACCCGCACCCACATGAAGAGAATTACTAAACAGACCCTACAGCAGTATGAATCACAAAATATTTTGGATAGAGTGGGTGTTGTTGAAGGTGAGATTGATACCGAGCTTCAAGCTAAAGAATTTAAATTCAAACTTCAACATCCTGTGCTGCGGAAGTACCAGCGGTTACTTCATTTAGAGGAGCTTGCGAAGGAACAAGATATATGCAGACATGATGTATACAACGCTCGATTGCATTTAGCCGTATTTGCACATTCAAATCGACGAAAGTTTTCGGAAGTGGGGTTAACTTATCAATCTGGCGGCGGCGGTGATGGTAATGGTCCTGCTAAAATATCAAAGGGGATGTATCGAGGCCCCTCTATTAATTACGTTTTTCCAGAACCTCTATTTAAAAAATCTGAAATTAGTGGCGATTACCGCTTAGGCAGTGATGATAACGTCTATGTGCTGGGCATGCTACGACATCCTGGTCTTTCTGAAGGACGTCCTTCCCTCGTAATTGGTGATGCTGTTCATCTGCGACCTGTCTTTAACCCAAATAACGTGGAAATAGTCTGTCTGGTGGCATGTATAGATGGTGATATTGTCTATTTAGTGATGCCAGAGAAATTTTGGATTTTTTCTTCCTTGAAAAATTCAATACAAGAATGGGCTGGTAAATTGCCAGCTGGCGGTGGCAGTGGCAATTCCACTAAAACAGCAAAAAATTTGGAAAATGTACCTAGCGAAGCATTTAATGGACGTGTCCATGTACGATTCAGCTTTGATAGGAGACCATTTATGCATATGCAAAATGCGCTGCGTGCAGCTGATCGGAAAAGTAGCAATATGTGCCTGGTGCCTGCACTGGGCTCAGAATTATTACATACCAAAGACAATGCCAAGGAAAAAATGCGTGATATGCAGCGGTATTTACAACCTTCTTTAGCACAAGTAGAAGAGATCGATTCTAAGCTAGAGCTTCTGTGTGGTCGTAGTGGTGCTCCATTGAACACAGAACAACGACACGCTGTGGCCGCTCTCATTGCGGGAGCAGGCAGAGCGTCACCATATGCCCTCCATGGCCCTCCAGGCACCGGGAAAACTGTCACGATGGTCTCTGCTGCGTTGCAATTACTTTCTATCTACCCTGAAGCAAGATTATTACTCTGCGCACCCCAGAACTACTCTGCTGACTTGTTATGTGCAGCACTCGCAATGGCAGGGTTATCGAAGACTCGACTATTGCGCCTTAATGATCCTCGTCGGCCTCCATATAGCGCAAAAGAGGATACGATGGATTTTACGTTCTTCAACGACGAGTCTGGGCTATTTGAATTACCTCAGTCACTAGAACAGCTGCAATCGTACTCAGTTATCGTCTGCACCTGCACCGCCACCTCCATGCTTTACCCTTATTACCACCCTCTTGATGGCGGTGGTGGTGGTGGTGATGGTAGATCAGGGAGTCAAGCTGGGTTTACCCATGTAATGATAGATGAAAGTGGTCAGGCATTACTTCCTGAAGCATTAATCCCCCTGAGTTTATTAACACCACCACCATCTACTAGTAGCTACGACAAGAATCCCGGTTGGGGTGCTCTACTCTGCGGGGACCCTCAGCAACTAGGCCCTACAGTGCACTCTCTCGCTGCCTCTGCGTCTGGCCTCTCTTCCTCTTTATTAGAACTCTTAATTTCATCCCATTGGCAGTCTTCTGATACTTTACTTCAATCTGGCCTTGTTCCTTCAACTTCGATGTTGTTGGCAAATTATCGATCTCATAAGAGTTTATTAAACTTGCCGTCAAAATTATTTTATAGAGGACAATTGGTGGCTGCTGCAGATCCTGATAGCGTATTACCACCGCAGTGGAAGGAGACAAGGAACACATGTGCTAACCCTGAAGAAGAAGATGAAGTAGATGGTGAACTAGGGGAAGGCAAACACGTAGAGGACGACATCATCGACGAAGAAAATGATAAAGTAAACACTACTTCAGCATCTCTTATGTTTTATGGTGTCTGTGGCCAACAGATGCGTGAAAGCGACATCCCTTCGTACCACAACCCACTCGAAGCAGCAGCTATTGCTGATCTCGTACAAGGTTTATTAAATTCAAAGCACGCCGGGGTCAAATATACTGATATAGGAATCATGGCAACGTACAGAAGACAAGTGCAAAGTATTCGTTTATTATTACGTCAACGTGGATTAGGGCAAGTACGGGTTGGTACGGTAGATGATTATCAGGGTCAAGAAGAAAGAATTGTGTTTATTAGTCTTGTCAATTCTTCTGGACAGCAGTCTTCTTTCTCTTCTTTTGAAAATGATGCTCAGTATCTAGGGTTGTGGAACAACCCTAAACGGTTCAACGTCGCTATTACCCGTGCAAAAGCTCTTCTTGTAGTGGTAGGTCACCCTGCTGCTCTAATTGTGGATCCTAGTTGGAAAGAGTTATTGAGGCATTGTGCAAGGATAGGTGCATTTCGAGGTGCTGGTGCTGATGCATTAGCAGAGCGATTGGGGGTGGATTTAACTCGTATTGGTGGAGATTTTATAGACTCTTTGGAGAATACTACTTACCAAGTTAATGGTGAAAACACTGATTCTACAAGTGCCACTGAGCTGACGAGGGCTATTGACCAAATGGCGTCACTGGCACTGCTCGGTATAGGTGATGCAGCTCAGATGTTCCCAGAGACGTTAGAAGAAGTGTATGCATCGTATGCTGATGAAATGGAATGGAGAATTATGTTGTAAAGTAGAGATAATTTATTATTAGTAATAGAGAGGATGGGGGCCGTATATTTTCTTTCCTTTTTTCAAGGATTGATTTTTACGGCCACCGCTCTGTTTTGGAATTTAAAATTGTATATTATCGTAACTAATAAGACAGATAAAGGCGATGATATCTCAAAAAGTAAACAACTGTATCTAGATATATGTATCAACGAATTAACGCCAACTGTATCAATTAAATTAATCTATGATCATGATTTTTTCTTTTCAAATTTCCCCTTTGATAACTGAAATCATTGCCTCATCAACTACCAACGCAACTTCTTGAGAATTTGGAGCATCGTCAGGTGGGGCACCACCATGCCGTTCATACAATCTACGAGTAGCTGCACGTGCTATTTTCTTATACTGTTCTCTGGTAATGACCTCTTCACTTAGATAAATGCGAATGTGGGAACGAACTGCATCGTATGCCTGCTGTTTTGCATTTTTAACGGCAGTCGTAGGAGAGGTGGTTATATTGTTGTGAATGGCAGCAGAATTTCTCCTCTGTACAGTAGGTGGGGAGTAACTCGGGGATTGTAATTGCTGCTGCTGTTGTTGTTCCTGAGGGTTTGTAGCAGTAGAAGTAGTCTCTTTCTTATTACGTAAAAACATCGGTATGTCACGGCGCTCTGGTTCTACTACTTCAGGCTGCTGTTGCTGCTGCTGCCTTTGTTTTCCGGGAGAAGTAGATAAATGAGGATAAAGATTAAACTCATTTGCTACACGTGGTTTAAATTGCCGTTGAGTAGTAGCTTGTTCTTGTTCTTGTTGGTGTGGGTAATACGAAGGTGGTTTCACTGATGGTGCCAGTCTTTTCACTCGATGCCATCCAGGTAACGCTGATGCTTGCTCACGCGTATTTCTGTTCAAACTACCAATACCAACTGCACCATGCGGGGTATTACCCCATTCAGCCGCAGCACGTGCTGCTAACCGTTGCTGTAATGGAGCAGGTGAGCTGTATTGTCTTGTGTCCAATCGATCAAACACCCTTGTTGCTCCGACCTGGGACGGTGGGAACATCCTACCATCACCACCTATAGGAACAGGTGTCCTTCTCGCTACTTCTGCACTTCTATTGACATCCCGGACTGTTCTCATCCTATGTGGTCCACCACTTCCTGGACTGCCTAAATTATTCGTTCTCCTCCACGAGGCAGAACCAGGGGAACGCGGAGTAGCAGAATGATTACGCATTGCTTGAGCTCTGCTGCTAGAATAATTTCTATTGTTATTGGTGTTTGCATTATCTAGGGTGGCAGCTACAGCAGCAGCAGCAAAGTATGCATCATCTGAGGTGTTGAAATTTGCTTTCCTGTTATTGTTATTCTTATTTGCATCATCGGCAGGACCCCCACCACCACCGGCAGTGCTATGTTTGCGAGATGGTAATTTGGCTCCTTTCTCTCTGCAAGCGTTCAATTCAGCTCGAAGCTTAGAGGAAAGAGACGTGATACCTAATGGAGGACTCAGACCCCCTGGTCTAGTAGTAGTTGGAGCAGCAACAGCGGCAGGGGAAGATTCTTCACACAGGTCAATCACATCCTCTGCTTCCTTTTCTGCTGCTACCCTTGCCCTCGCTGCTTCCCTTCCTTGCCTTGATCTTCTATTATCGTTTCTATTATAATTATTATTACCACCGCCGTGAGCGAGCAGTTGACTAAAACTCGTTGTTCCTCTTCGTACCGAATCCCAATTATTAGTCAATAATTCAACTGCATGTTGGGCGGTGGTAGCAGGAGTGACATCATCAGCTTGTATACTTTGTTGCTGTTGTTGTCGTTGCTGCTGTACTGGTTGTCTCATGGCGATGTTTCCAAACGTCTCACTATGAAATCTAATCCTATTACTTCTTGTACTCGCTGTGCCAATTGTGTTGTTATTGTTTCCACGAATACGTCTCCGGGCACGTTCACGTTCTAGTGCTCCTGCTACCACTGCTGGAGAGTCTACATCAAGATCTTCTTCTTCCTCAAAATCCGAATCTAGCGCATCACGCACAGCACGCTCATGCCGTTGTCTTTGCTGTCTAGTAGCATTACCACCACCACCACCGCCACCACGGCCTCTTCTTAAACCGCCACCACCACCGCCACCACCACCACCACCTCTTCTACGTCGAAGTCTAACTTCTAAAGGTACCTCTTCATCCTCTTCCTCTTGACTATTACTCTGTCCTTCAGAATCAGACACTATAAACCCTTCTAGATCTCCATTACCACCTGCAGTTCTTGCTGCACCACCACCACCACCACCCCTATTGCCATTCCTCGTTGTCCTATTGATGTTGATATCTCTGGCAGATCGATCTCCAGCTATCTGCACCTCATCATCTTCGTCATCTTCACTAGCTATAACATTACGCCGTTGTCTTCTTCTAGATCGCTCTTCGGCTTGTTGTTGCTGTAAAGCACGGCGTTGCTGTCGTTGAGTAGCCCGTGAGCGATGGGCAGTGCAGCTACTACAAAACCACTCTCCTTCTGGGATTGAATCTAAATGGGCACAATACGTGTGACAGGCACCATCACATTCTGCAATTCGTTATATATCATTTGTCAGAAGCTAAGCAGCAATATAAAGAAATGGTATAAAATGTTTAAAAAAAAAAAACTTACCGTCACAAAGCAATAGTTGATCTTCGTTATCTGCATTGCCACAGACAAGGCATACTACATTCTGGATCCATTGTTCAAATGAAGGGTCTTCAAAAATAGGCCGTTGATTAACCTCTTCACAGCGTTCTTCTCCTATAACTTTTCCAGGTATTGGCGCATAGGGCGGGAGATTTGACAGACGACCAGGTGTGCAGGAAATCTTCTTCCGTCTAATAACATCAAACCTGACCTTGCAACACGGACAGCTGTTCTCTATTGTTGCCCATTTGGCAATGCAATCATGGCAAAAAACGTGATTACAAGAATTGATCTCGCCTTGAATTAAAAACTCCTCGTGGCAAATATTACACACGAGCTCCTCCATTATTGAAGTAAGTGCATATGCTTTGCACGTTATATTAACGAGGTTGAAGCCCTGTTGCACACAGGTTTATTTTTATTTTCAGTTGTGTGCTGTGCTGTGCTCTTTCTCTGAGTCTGCAACTGCTGCTTTTCTGGTAACTCGATAGTATTTACAACGTACAATACTGGACATGGTCTCAATGTAGAAGTCAAAGGTAGTCAAACAAAAATAAAGTAGTAACAATTCGAAATAAATATCTATTTTCCACCCAAGTTCAAACGAGGAACACCCATCGGCCTTGCTGCAGTTGGCCCGTTTCCTTCTTTTTCTTCTTCCTCTTCATCATTACCATCTGCAGTAGATGCATCAGACTCGCTGCTAGTATCACTATCTTCATCCTCATCTTCAGATTCAATAGAAGAAGCTGTCCGAGGTGCAGCAGCAGCAGCACGATTAGAGCCAGCAGCAGGGAGAGCTGGAGCAGCAACTGCCATTGCGGCAACTCCACCACCACCACTACTTCCTCCTCCTAGATTAGACAGAGCAAGTCTGGGGATGCCAAGACGAGAGACACCATGTGTTACAGCAGCACCACTACCATTCGCATCAATAGTATTGCCTGCTGTACCTATTGCCCCAGTACCTCCACCAGCAACTCCACTTCTCGGTGTCAGAGGTGGTCTGCCCATCCTTCTTACAGCCAATTCTTGGAAATCTAAGGCTCTATTTCTAGCAGATTCAGTCCCTAATCCACTTCCACTATACGTACTACTCCCTCCACTGCTCCGTGCACTGCGTTCTCTTTCCCTCTCCAACGCTTCAGACCTTGCGTGTTTTCTTAATCGATCATTTGGAGATGCAGCATGGAGAACTTCGCTACGTGGGGTTTTACGTCCACTACGTGCACTATCACAAGGAGAGTCATTACTAGAAGGAGTCAACGCTCTGGTGTAAAGGTCGAAATCTCTATCGTAAGAGGGTACTGCTCGTACATCTTTAGGACCGGCTGAACCCGGTGCAGCTGCCGGTGGTGGGGTGCTTGCCCCTGAACCAGATACAGCCAATACAACCCTTTCTAGTATATTCCAAAATTCTTCAGTTTCTTGCCCCTGTTGGATGCATACAGGCAAGGCAGAGGCACCTTCGTAGCAATGCAACTGACCAGCGAAATGCAAAGCAGCGACGTGGAATGCTTCGGGGCAATTTTTACCTGTCCAAACACACAGCTCATTATCTGCATGAAGCACAAATGCACCGCGTGGGTCTAATGCAGCTGCATTCTTAGGTACTAAATATAATGGAGCTGAAGGCGATTGAGGAGTCATCCGGTACAGTCTAGGTACATGTACATCTTCAGTTCTACGTTTATGCCATTGGAGTAGTTGACAAATAAAACCTATATTGGGATTTGCTACACCACGCATTTGTTTGACCTCTGCAAATACATCTTCGTAAGTTCGGTTTTCTTTCCACATACGGTATGCAATGGCCAAGGTGGTGGATCGAGAGACACCTTGAGAGCAATGAATGAAAACACGGCCATTGGTAGGAGGACTGGAATCAATGAAATCAAAAACATCGTATAAGACAGAAGTGATATCTTCACCAGGGGTATCTGTAAAAAGCGTAGTTAAGTAGAGAGGATAGATTAGTTAGAAGGGAAATGGAAATTAGAACTAGGGTCGGCGGTGGAAGATTGATCACGTTATCTACCTTGCAAATAGAGAGTCTGGTAGGAGAAGTTTGACTCGAAATAGGCTGGATATAAAAATCCAACACAGTTGACAACGTGGGTAATATCAGATTGCAGTAGAATATCTAGACTTTTGGCCACCACTTCTCCACCTACAAAGAGACGATCTCCAACATGGGAGCACTGTGTCTCGTAATGAGCAAGCTTTTCTTTCTTTCTGCGTAGCTCTGTAGGAGGTCCATCATCTCTAGGTAGAATTTGGAGGTCTAAAGCGCGCAGAGATGAAGGCTTCGGTGCTCCAGTGGCATTATTACTTGCAATTTGTCCAGAGCTGCGTCTTGAGGAGGGAGGGCTGTCATTGCGTGGGACTTCATCATCCCTTTTCAAAAATCGCGATGCGAATAGAGGAAACATCCCAGTTGCTGCACCGCTCATTGGAGCGTTGAAGAATAAATAATAATGCAAGATCAAGGGCACCCTATACTCTCATGACGTATCAGGCCAATTGGTAAGGCTTGATAATAATTGGTGTTCAATGTTCACGTGTTCAGGTAGGATTTGTCTGAGAAGATGCCACGCGGTTTGTCAAGCCTCAGGGTTGCATTTAAGGATTTGGCCTTGCTATTTTTTCGGCTATTTTTCTGGCTTTCCTGCTATTTTTGGCTATTTTCCCCGGCTATTTTCCGGCTGGTCTTGGGATTCTGGCTATTTTTCTATAGGTCCAATAATGTGCAGTGTAACGAATTTTTCTGTGCCTCCTCCATAAACAACCGCTTTCGCTGATGAGTTACAAATCTGAGATGATTACTCAAGTAAAAACAGACTCAATTTCTCAAACATCAAGCCCCCTACGCTCTTTCTCTTCCAACCAACACTCACAAGCCTCTTGATATGGGAAATTCTCCACGTTATACGCCGTGGCTGCAAGCCGCATGCACGTATTCAAATGCATTTCCTCCAATCTGTTCCTCAATGCCGTCAAGTCCAAGTTCATGCCTGAAAAGCGACGTTCATTCGCCACTGAGCCAAAAGGAATAGACAAAATGAGCCGTGCAAGTCGATAATATTCAGAAATGTTGGTAGGAGTGGGGTTTCCCCACAACCTCTCCACCTCTTCTTTGCCGGCAAGCTCAAAGACCTCGGTCTTCGTGCGCACCACTCCATCTCCTGGACGCTCCAACTTCGCTTCAAGAAATGCTGCATTCTTCCTCATGAATCCGTAGAATTCCATAAACTGTTCAGTAAGTGCAGCCTTGTCAACAAACCCAGCGACAGTATCCCCATGGATGTCGAGTTTTGATGTTGCAAACTGCTTGAAGAGCACATCCATGTCTGTCTGGACCTGTTGGACCTGTTTAAGCATCTCCAATTCATTGGAGGAGGTGTTTCTCTTCAGCTGCATCCAGTAGCGCGGAGTAATCAGGCAAATTGCTTTCATCAGCTCCGTGGTTGCTGAACACTCTGAGGATTAGATGGAATGCTCATGGTGCAAAACTGGATTTAACAATGAATAATCTGTACGTTTGTATCAAAATTCTGGTGAATTAAAGCGGGAAACTGCAAATTTCATGTTTTGAAGTTCGGCTATTTTTCCAGATTTCCAGCTATTTTTGCTATTTTCTCCGGCTATTTTTTTTTGGCCGGCCATGCCGGCTGGCGATTTTTCACGGCTATTTTTTCCTTCAGGAATCCATGTTGCTATTAAAAAATAGCAAAAATAGCAAAATAGCCGGGTAAATGCAACCCTGTCAAGCCTTGTATCTGTTTTTGAATATTTTTCTACCTAAAAAACCAGCCTCCTGAAACACAAATAATGCAATTTGTTGCTGCATTTCACGTTGTTTTGTATATTGGGCTGATAAACTGATTGTCCCAGTTTATATGAACCGCCAAGAGCGCCGAGAGCTCTCAATTCCTGCTTAACATTCTGTGATTTGGGGATCAATACAATTAGCTCACTATTTTTACAGCTTACATAATCCTAAAACTGCACCCTGCTTCTACTTGAGCAGGCAATCCATCAACGCTCTGGCATTTGCAAATATCATATTAGCGTGGAAACGTCCTTTTCCATCGCTCTTAGCCTTCCTTGTCGCCCTAACACTCTTTGTGTCTCTCCGGACACATCTTCCGCCACTTTCTCAGTCTCCTGTTCCTCAACAACCTCAAAAAACTCCTTCTCTCCCTCGCAAGATGTCTTCTGCCACCGCCGGTATCCGCCCCATCTCCCAAGTTATCAAGGGCCAGAAAATGATGGAAGGCGCTGGTGTCAGAATCTGTCGCACCATTGGCGTCGGTGGCATTCGTGTTGATCCTTTTCTCATGCTTGACGAACTTAGACTCCCTGCTGCAGAGGCCTCTTCCGGCTTCCCAGACCACCCTCACAGGGGAATGTCTACTGTAAGCATCATGTTATCTGGTAAAATGGAGCATTGGGACTCTATGGGTAATAAAGGGGTTATTGGTCCTGGAGGCGTGCAATACATGACCGCTGGACGTGGCATTATCCATTCAGAAATGCCGGTAGTCACCAGTGGAGATTTACATGGGTTCCAATTGTGGATAAACTTAGCCGCAAAAGATAAAATGTGCAAGCCTCGTTATCAAGACATCCAAAAAGAAGAAATCCCTACTGTAGCCACCGAGGCTGGTTCAATCCGTGTCATGGCAGGCACAGTGGGTGAGACCGTCGGTCCAGTGAAGTTGAAATATCCTGGACTGCTGTTAGATGTCAATGTAGAGGCTGGAAAGGAAATAAAACAGCGAATTCCTTCAGATTGGAATGCCTTTGCGTATGTCTATGAAGGTGGTTCTGGTAGTCGTCTATCTGGTCAATCGGTCTCTATCCAGCATTCTTATGTCTTTGGAACTGACGGCGATGAGATTGTAGCTACAGCTGGTAAAGATCAGGGGCTTAAGTTTCTGTTATTTGCTGCCAAGCCTACTAATGAAGAAATTGTTCAACATGGTCCGTTTGTGATGAACTCTCCATTGGAGATTCAACAAGCGTTTGCTGATTATAGAAGTGGCAAGTTCCAGAACCCAGATGATGATGTATGGGCAGCAGATAGTGATGATGGGGAGCTTTAAAGGAGAGAAGAAGACTTCATGGTGATTTAATAGGTTTTAAATTTTAAATAGAAGGCCGGCGATGGTCGTTGAAAGTGAAAGTTTGAACAAAACTTTATTTTACTTTTGAATATTTTAAGTAAGCAAGGTTGTTTATGAGTATTAATGCCGATAATATGCATACAGAATTCGTGAAAAAACTACCGAAATATAGATTTATAGAGAAAAGGCTTAAAGGCAGTTGGGTCAACAACTTTAAGTTAGCGCCAGCGCCAGAGGAGCTGCCTTGGTCTGAAGGGAGTTAAGTAATCCCTGGCCTGGGTTTTCACCTGATAGGAACCACATTATCATACATAAACTTTATATACTTGCAATATTAAGAAATGAATAATCAGAGGTGGCAAAGCTTGGAATAATCTTTGAATGCGCACAGTTTTGCCAGTTAAACCAATCCCGCTAAATGCGGGATTGGGGGCAACTCTAGTCCCGCAAATGAAATGTAAGTATACCATCGATTCAGAATCCTAACACGCTTGGATAAAAACATCATCTTTTGTTCTGCCTCAACAATGTGGTTGCCCGCTCATTATTTTTCTTTTTCTTTTTCTTTTTCTTACTCTCACAGGTGTCGCTGGTGCTCTTAGATCCCATCATGCTCAGACTAGAACAAATAATTTCATCCAGTCTCTGCAACCAAGCCAAGAAGGCTACGACATCATTTTATCTTCGGGATTCTTAGCATTTGCCGCTCACGCAGGTTTCCTTCAGGCAGTTGAGGACCTTAACTTACCAGTTCGAGGGGTGATGGGTACATCTAGTGGCGCGTTAACTGGAGCATTATACGCAGCTGGGTATAGTCCTCGAGAAATAGCCCATGAGCTTGGTAAAGTACCTCCTATTCAAAGAATTAGAATGTCTCGCCGCCCATGGAGAGGCGTCTTATCACTAGATCCAGCGATGAAGGAATTGAGGGCATTGTTACCACCTAGATTTGAAAATTTAGAGCGTGATTTTGCTGTGGGTGTAGTTGGCCGTGGATCACAGAGTTTAGACGACCCCCAGCCATATCATGAACTCATAGATAGCGGATTGCTAGCTGAATCCATCGTAGCTTCTGCTGCTGTTCCAGTTCTGTTTTCCCCAGTTGATATACCTGGTGGTAACAACGGGCCGTATATGGATGGAGGTGTTGCGTGTAGAATAGGTCTCGATATATGGAGACGTCACCGTCAACACCAGAGGCACCAACCTAGCAATGATGATGTTCGGCCTGCTTTGGTGCATTTAATAGGTAGAAGTAGCCCGTTTAGTGGGAATGATTCTTTAGAGACTCTAGGGAAGAATGTAGCTGTAGTATGTAGTCCTAAAAGTAGAGCCTCGTTATGGAATTTGAATGGATATGATCTTCAGTTTGAGGCTGCTAGAGAAAGGGCCTTAGAGGTGTTGACGCCTCTTGCCGATGTGAAGAAAACGACAGCTGTCGCTTCTTAAAACTTGGAGCTTATGTAATAATAAGCAGCGCATTCTTTGATTATTATACTGTATATCCGATATTTAATATGGCCCCTGTCTCTGTAAATTAACCAGAAGAATTCTCAGCAAAGTATTCAAGGCAAAGCGCCACCGCCATTTCGTGCTTCCTTAAATGCAGAGCCATCTAGCAATCTCCGTTGTGTTTAAGTATTATAATGCCATATTTATTGACATATATGGATGACTAATAACGGTATAGCACCCTATAGCTCATCAACAAACATAAATAATACGAATTGAATAATTTTGTTTCCTGATCATCAAGTTTTCTAGTTCTACCTACGCACCTATCAGCAATGGGAACCCCTGAAAATAAACGTAAAGCATCTGATCATGCGGGCGGCGCTTCTGGCACAGCAGAGGATGGCCAACAAACGAAACGTGCCAAGATTGTTCAAGAAGAAAAAGATGGTGTAGCAAAGCCAAAGCCTGCAATCAATCTCTCAGTCTTAGAAAAGGCTAAGAAGGCTCTTGAGAAGCAAAAGGAATTAAAGGAAAGGTTAGCTCGACTGAAAGAAGCTGGTGCTGCTAAAGCTTCGGCTGCCGCTTCTCAGCCCGCCACAACCGCTCCTGCATCTGCTGGTGGCCCTTCATCTACCAAGCTTGCTACCCGGCTCCCCCCTCCTCTTGTACTAGACGAACGCGGTCGTGAAGTAGGAGCTGCGCATGCCCCTGACACCTCTGCTGCACCTTCTCGTTTAAAAGCTGCATTCAATCCTCTTCTGGCTCCTGTAGAAGACGATGAACAAAACAACACGCATTACGATCGTTTCCTAGGCAACAAAGGCGCCAAATCACAACACCGACGCCCTCGAAGCACTTTACATTTTGTAGAAGAAGGTAAATTCCAAAAGCAAGCTGAAGATGTTCGATTACGTGCCAAATATGGCGACCAATTTGTCCGTGATCTTGAAGAACGACGACAAAGAGAAGCAGCTGAAGCGGAGCAATACGCTGGTATGGATCCGAATATGATCCCATTAGGCACTTCTAGGGGTGTCACTGTTACTGCTGGTTCATCTATTGTTGAGGGTGTTCTCCCAGAAGAGGTTGAACCACCAGTGCCAGATGTAGAATGGTGGGATGCTCGAATTTTAGCAGACAAGACTACCTATGGTGCTGCTGCAAATGGAGGTGAACCTGCATTGAAATTAGATCGTATTACCCATTATATTGAACATCCAGTGTTGTTAGATCCGCCAGCAGAAGCACCTCCACCCCCACCCCAACCTTTGAAGCTCACCAAACAAGAATTGAAGAAAATGAGGACGCAGAGGAGAGTTGCAAGAGAACAAGAAAAACAAGAATTAATTAGGCAAGGACTGTTGGAACCGCCGAAACCAAAGGTGAAGATTTCTAATCTAATGCGTGTATTAGGTTCTGAAGCGACTGCAGATCCTACTGCGATTGAAGCTGAAGTACGTAGACAAACTGCCGAGAGAGCAGCTGCCCACGAAGACAGAAATTTAGCAAGAATGCTCACCCCTGCTGAACGTAGAGAAAAGAAATTGAATAAATTACTTGATAAAAAGACTGAAGAAGGTGGGGAACCTGTTAAGCAAGTAGCTGTTTACAAAGTAGGCGAGCTAGCAACACCTCAATTGAAATTTAAAGTGGAGGTCAATGCTAAAGAAAATCATTTGACGGGAATGGCGGTATGCTTACCAGGTGCGTTTTCTGTTATAGTGGTGGAAGGAGGACCAAAGACATTGCGTAGATATGAGAAATTGATGCTCAGACGTATTGATTGGAGTGGAGCTGGTAAGAATGTCAATGAGGAACAAGGTAGTGAAGAAGACGAGGAAGACAGGAATGGCGATGACACTGATCGTACCAAGTCTCGTAATTATTGTCATTTAGTATGGACTGGTGTAGTGAAAGAGAATGCTTTTAAAGGTAGGTTTAGAACTGAAGAAGTGCGTAGTGAGATTGCTGGTCGTGGAATATTCTCAGCAAAGGGAGTAGGCCATTATTGGGATTTGGCAGCTGCGTATGTGAGTGATTAAGAGAAATAGATTCCTTATGTGATGTAGTACTAATTGCTATCTGTTTAACGCATTGGGTACTAGACTTAAAAGAAGATGTTTATTCACAAGTAGAAGAGCAATCCTAAAGAGGGAGGGAAAGGAAAGGTTCAAAAGAAAAAAATAAACTTCCTCACGCCGCCTTTGCTGAAGAGCTTCCAAATCTTCTCGCTAGCTCATCACACGCTGTTAATTTCACTTGTTCTGCCCTTTCCTTCTGTCCGTAATACTCAAACCTCCGTTTTAGCAATCGTTCTTGGTAGCACGTTTGCTGCATTGATTGTCGCCATTCATTTTCAATTGACAATTCTACTCGTGTTCGTTCCCTAGAACGCAGTGGATATTTCGATGCAAACTCAGCTGCACTTTTAGTGAAGAATGGGATTTGATGGGTTGTTGTTGTCATTGGAGCTGGATAGTGCCTTGTTTGTTGTAGAGAAAATGCAGGACGGGAAGGGCCACTGAACAATTGTAATACAATGACAAGAAGTAATGGGGCTAATGAAGTAAGTAGCTTTAATATCGTGGCTTCAGGACTGCTACTTTGATGTTGCTGATGCTGGGCATGTCGTTGTCTTGCATGTTGTTGCTGCTGTTGGGCAGCGACGTTGCCAAAGCTTGCTGACATGAACGGATTGCCACCAAAGAACATTCTGAAAATCTCTTCAGGATCAATTTCATCATTAAAGACAGTGGTGAATCCACCAGTACGTCCCATATTAGCGAAGGGATGCATACCGTGACCACCGCCACCGCCGCCATTGGGTTGGTGAGCACCTGGTTCACTGCCTGTCTGGTCGTAATAATTACGTTTACTAGGGTCTGATAAACATGTAAATGCCCTTGAGACGGCTGTATAAAGAGTGGGGGAAAATAAATGGGTTAGTGGTAAAAGTAAAGAGAAAGAATTGACAGAGAAAGAACTAAAGCGGAGAACTTTAATCAAATTCTGCTGCTCACCTTTGAATGCTTCATCAGCTCCACGAGCTTTATTTTTATCTGGATGCAATTTTAATGCCAATTTTCTATAAGCACGCTTAATTTCATCATCGTCTGCACCTCTCGCTACACCTAGAATTTCATAATAACTTGATTTAGAGCGGACATTGGCAACAAGGGTGCGTTGTTGTGGGGTTGCTTTGTGATCTTCATCAACAGGGCCTGAAGGAACCTGGCGCTGTTGCTGTGGTTGTTGTCTATTGCGCAAACCAGAAGTGCCCCCCATGCCATTGGGGTTTCCATTGCTAGTAGCAGTGCTGCGAGGACGCGGAGGAGGGGCAGAGGCGTTGCTTGTGGACGGACTGGCACCGCCTCCAGAAGCTGCACGTTGCACCTGAGCGACGAATGCATCGGTTTCAGCACCTGGATGAAGTCTACTTGCTTTCTCAGCAAAACGCTGAGCTTTACCTATGTTGCCTAATTGTAGAGCTTGCTGAGCAATGGCCAGGCATTTTAAACCCTCATCTTTGTTTGCTGCTCCCGTCATTGTGTTGGTCGCAGAAAACGTTATTTCAGTACTTTATGTGGTGATCAGGAGTACATCGAAAGCAGTCAGTCTAAAGGGTCTTCGTGGTGACCAAGATCAACGAATGTTTTATTTAGGATTTGTTAGCAATCAAGTGGAAAGAACCCTTGGCCGCCTTTTTGGAAGATTGACTGGGCAAGAAGAACACAGTTTATTCCTAATAAGAGCGCATAGAGGCCACCTGGGACTTTACACGCCGTGTTTCTTCTCACAGAAACAGGCAAAGGAAGGAGAGATTCTCTCTCTGAAGAAACTCGGTCTGGAGCACCCTTGAAGCATTTTTAATTCTTTAAAACCATTTCTTATAACACACATATCAGCCATATCTCATATGCCAAGCACCCATCGACACTACCGTCGTTTCAGCATTAGTTCACTTAAGCTCCTTTTTGATCACATGGCGTTCTGTCAATTTCTGAATTAGTAGTTATTTCACTTTGATCACATGGCGTTCCGACAATTGATTAACCGCGTGTCATGGGCTCTGTTCAAACGTGAGACTGTAGGATTCGATGCAATAGGAAATAAATATTACCGATTACTAGATAAAACCGTCGAGGGTGATATAATAGAGAGACGCATGGTGAAATACGCTGGTGACTGGGATCCAAGCCAGGTCCCCGTTGAATGGCTGCAGTGGCTTAGGAAAGTCCGTTCAGATCCACCGACAAATATAGAAATGCAAGCAGGTGAAGCATCAAGGCAAGCGCAGCGCGATAGGGCAGAGAGCGCAGATGCCGCAGCGGCGGAAGCAGCAATGAGATGGCAACAAGGTGGTGGTGGCAGTCGTGGGGGTAGTAAAAGTCAATTTACCCAGCAACTAAAGCACTCTCCGCCTCAGAAGTAATTCTTTAGCATTATAATTTAATGTACTGCTAGTTTACATGTTGTTAAAATAAAATCACCCTAACAAAACGCCAGCGACGACAAGCAGAAACAGCAGAAAAGAGAGCAAAGTTTTCCATAATCTCAATTTTAAATCCTAAATTTATCTACTGCCGTTGCCTGGGTGCTGCTTTAATGATATCATCTACCCTCAAAATCATCTCTGATGCTTCAGTCGCACTCATCAACGCAGCACATTTCACTTTGAACGCTTCATAAATACCTCTTTCTTTCATACTGCCAACCCCGCCAGTGATCACATCCACACCAGCAGTAGCCCCATCAGGATCCGCGGCATGTGCAGCACGCATCTGACTGACAATCTCAGCAGAATCAAGACCAGCATTATCACAGATGATAGTCGGGATCTGACGCAATGCTCGAGCAAATGCCGCCATTGCTAAAGACCTTTTACCAGGAGTCTTTGCCGATAAATCTTCAACAACACGTGCCATTTGCATCTCTGCCCAACCTCCACCGAAAATAACACGTGAATCAGCTACTGTTTGACTTAATACACATAAAGCATCGTGTAAACTACGTTCAGCCTCATCTAGCACATGTTGAGATGCTCCTCGTAAAACAATGGAGCACGCTTCCCCTATTTCACAGCCACTGAAATGGATCATACGATCTTCTCCAACCATGATCTCTTCTACAAGTTTACAGTGACCTAGTTTCACGTTGCTAGGGTCATCAAAGGTAGAGGTGATCTCACTCCCAGTAACTAATGCCAACCGTTCAACTCCATCGAAATCTGCATGCTCGATCGCCATAATACCAGCATCCGCAAACAACTCTTCAGCGAAATTATAAATAAGCTGACGATTGATGAATACAGTGGCACCATGTGCGATAATAGCATCACATTTAGCGCGCATTTTATCCCTTTCAGCTTTTTCAATATCGGCAACTTTGGCCATGGAGTCTACACGAACACGAGCACCATAGATTTTAATTTTATCAGTATCCATGGCAGTGTTTGAGACTAATACTTTAGCATTTTCAACTCGACGGGGCTGACCGACACCAATACGTTTATCTAAAATAAAGCCTTCATCCAGGAATGAATCTCTGATAGTGCCGCCTGGCTTTTTTATGATTTGGATAGCATCAAGATTTGTAGATCCTTTAAGACGTAAAACAGCATCTACAGCTAGCTCTGCAAAATGTTCTTTGTCAGAGGTGAGAATTTTAGATGATAAAGTAGTCTTTGCAATGTTGATCAGATCTTTACGGAACGCTACAGGGTCGGCAGCATTGTTGGCAGCGATAGTTTCTAAACGTTGGCGTGCAGCCTCTGCTGCTTCTCTATACCCAGCTATGATGACCATAGGGTGAATTTTTTGGTTAATCAGCTGCTCAGCTTCACGTAAAAGCTCTCCAGACAAGACAACGACAGAGGTGGTGCCGTCGCCGACCTCGTCATCCTGGGTTTTACTAATGTCGACGAGAACTTTGGCAGCAGGGTTATCTACGTAGATAGATTTGAGAATGGTGGCACCATCGTTAGTGACAGTTACCTCTCTGCCACGGCTGACGCTCTGCAAAATCTTGTCCATGCCTTTAGGACCAAGGGTGGTCTTCACCAGGTCGGCAATAGCCATTGCACCTACGAAGGAGGACTGCGCGATAAGGAGGAAATGCAATAAGAGTTAGTAAGTCTGGTTCAAAAACTCTCCAAAGGCCGCCGATTCGATTTTGATTAATTTTTGTGAAAAGTGATCAGCTTACCAAACGAGCATTTTCACCCTTTTCTTCGGTCGCACCAGCGTGCAAAACGCTTTGTGTGAAATTTGAGGGGACCTGCAAGAGTTGGGCAGATCAAAAATGGTTCAGGTTGAAAGTTGACTGATTGAAATCAAAGAAGGTGCGATTGAGGAACATCAACTCACCCCCGGCTGTCCCATATCGACAGGTTTTCGTCTATAGCTTGTGATCTATGCAAATAATGGGGGGTTTGTGTCAAGTTCAAGTCTTAAACGAACATCTTTCGGTTGCCAGGGTCTAGTAAAGTTCAAAGCCTCAGAAAAAACAAGTAGTAAAAGTTTTCAACATTTATGATGCTCACTCACCGCACATTGTCTACTTCGAATTAAAAGAAATACTGTTGGGAGCGTGAAACGAGAGGCCGCCGGCTCTTCTTCGTGGGATAAGAAACATAATGCAGGCTTTATGCCACTCCATGTGCACCCTCCGGGTGTCTGCTGCCAAGGTAATTATTGATCAATTGATTGACGTTAAATACGATCGCAGAGAGAGCGCAATTAAGCGCAATTGAATTAATGCTGTGGAAATTAATCTAACCTATTGTGCAATTTTCCCATGTTCAGGTGCCCAAGCCTTTCGTAGCAGCCCGCTCTTTGTCCTCTAAGGTCAATGGAATTTCTGCCGCTCCTAAGCTGGTAGCTTTCCAAAAGCAGCAGCAGCCGGCAGTGGCCGCAGTAGGTCTTGTCATCGAGTGTGCCGATGGCCGCCGAGGTGGCAAGTTGAAGACTCGCAAGTCTGCTGCTAAGCGTTTCAAGGTTACTGGTAGCGGCCGTGTCGTTGTTAGACATGCAGGAAAGAACCATTTCCAAGAAAAGAAGTCTTCCAAGCGCAGGTCAAAGCTTAGCATGATGCACCTGGCTCCCGAAGCTCATACCGCCAACATCAAGGGCTGCCTCCCATATGCCAAGCTCCAGTAAATTGCTTTGTTAGCCAGTCAGACAGATAGATGGAAAATAATATGTTTTTTAGTTACCTTTGGGTGTGTTTCAATTTTTAAACTTTCTAGATATGCCACAAGAATACATTTTCTTTTAATGTGAACAAAATAACGATAATGGATGTCAGACAGTTGATGAACAGCACCAGAGATTTATTTAATTACAGTTCAATATGTTGTTCATCCTCAGTTCCGTCCACGGGCTGTACAAACGGGTTCAACAGCTTTCTATCTATCTCATCTACCGGTTTAATAAGAGAACTTTCCATTGGTCCCACTATTGGCAATGGATGTGCCTCTGTAGTAAACACAAATTTAGTCAATGGCAGCACCGCCTGCTGCCCATCAACTGATAAATCGACACAACCAGGGGCTAGACACCGATCCGGTGGATCTGTAAATATCAAGTAGAGATATTTAAGTGTCTCTGCTATCCAGAATGACTCCATTTTATCTCTACGGGGCGGTGGTATTGATTTTACAGACTCTAAATTTGAATAGCCACCGCCAGGCTGATTTGAAAAATCACACACCCTTGCTTTTCGCTCACTATCTGTACTTGCAGTCTTTTCCTCTAGTTTAGAGACATCAGGGATATCATCTAAAGTGAGAGTAGCATTCGAAGACACGAACATCTGGACAGTAGCTCTCGCAGCAGCTTCAGCAGCACTTAAACATGCGTTGGCAATCAGCTCTGTTCGTGTTGCTCCCTCGCTTGGACCTGGTTGTTCAGTGCGTGCTGCTGGCAGTCGCATCGCTTCTAATGCAGCCTTTCCTGCATCGATACCTTGCTTAATTGCTTGCTCTGCGGCTGATTTTCCTCTTCCAAGAAGTGCTCGTGCTGCCTCAAGTGCTGCGACTCGAGCAACTTCTCTACTTGCCGTCTCTGCTGCAGCTTCCACATCCACAGCCAAACATTGCTCCACTCCTTCCACCCGCGTCCACCTCTCAAACGCTCTAAATATTAACCACGCTTGCTCTTGATATTTCTTATTTCCAGTTACTTTCCACAATATAAATAGACTTTCTACCGTTTCTGGTCTCAATAGATTATGAGCATCATTTTCTTTGATCATAAAGTCACCGCCATCTGTATTGGTAGTAGTATCACTAGTGTTTTCATTGAAAAATACTATTTCAGGGGCCAAGCCTGTGGGCGTTCTTCGATATATTTGGTAACAGGTCTCGATAAGTTGTTCAGCAATTTCCAAGTCGGTAGCGTCATGAGAATTAAAGAAAGTAGTCTTAGCATTAATCTCCTCATTTCCGCTATTGCTTACTATCCGTGTACTAATATTATAAAGATCGCCCAAAGCCAGTACTCCAGGTAAGAAACACACTAAATGATCCATTTTAGGGCTCACCACATTCCCCATCTCTTCAGCTATGTACAATAATCCACCTGTACTACGTCGTAATAACTTTCTACGTACTGTTTGAATAGCTTGTGTATATCTTTGTAGCATTACTTCATCGGTTTGACCAGTTAGTATCCATTGTTTCAATAGATATTCATAATAACTGTCACTGCGAGCACCAAGCATGAAGTAATTACCACTGCAGGAACCATCAGAGGGGGACACAAATTGAGGTAATAACCCCTCATATTTCTCTACTGATGGAGTGAGTACTTGATGCACCTTCATAGCTGCTTTTTCAAAAGTTTCTTCTCCTGTTAATCGTGCCAAGAAAGTGAATTCTAAAGAAAGTGTAGTGGCCTCGGCCATGGAGCTGTGATAAACACTGCGTTCTGTAGACCCTGTAGAGAGATTGATATCTGAATAGGGTATTCCAGAAGGTGAATTAAATGCGCGGAAGAGTCGAGATCCCACATCTATGGCTGCATTTAGTAGATCGAGTGAAGTAGATTCATGTGCACCACCATCAATGTCTTTGTTGTAATGAGCGGAGACAATATGATGAGTCGATAGAAGGCTACCTAAAATCCTAATAGTGGTTTCAAATACATTGCATTCCTCAGTCGGGTTCAGCTGATCTTTGACAAGTTGTAAAGCTTCGTTGAATTCTTGATGTAGGTTCATAAGTGCTAATGTATCCATGGCATCAATTGGCGTCAATTGAAGTTTATGCCATTCTTGTCCTTTACATGATACAGGGCGCAGTTCATCCCAGCCATGGGCACAATCTTTGTATCCCTTCCATGTCCATCGAGCAGCATCGCGTACGCGCTCAGCTCTATCTACTGAAGGGAACTTGCAAGCGAGGACTGCGTCACGGCGGGCGGCAAAATCATAAGAGGGGATGCTACCCGCTTTTTTTGCTAACTTTCCATCATCAAAGCGAAATTTGTGGCATTCTTCTGGGGTAGGTCGACCTTCACAAATGCCAGAATGGCGACACCGAGCACTATCGTCTTCTTCTTTTTCAGTTGCTAGATTTGGGTCAGATTGTGCATTTGAAGCCTCCAGTTGAACTAGAAGGCTAAAGCCTGCAAAAGAAAATAAGACGTGCAGACCCACAATACTAATGCTTAAATATGGATGGCATCATGGCTGTAGAAATCAAGCTGGACAGTACAATCGATTCAAAACTTACAGCAGAGAATGATCAGTAAAGTTTTATTGCGCATAGCTTCAATACAATCGTGTGACCTAGAGCCAAGTTCTCGCTGATTTTCATCGATTGAATATTTGAAGCAAATGTTCGCCCTGCAAGTAACTGTCAAGAAGTATTCAAATGGCGGTTGAATGGAAGAGCTGGGCGGGCATTTCCCCCAGGCAAATTCGGATAGAGCCAGACGAAACTTTCAGCCAAAAGATGCATTGCATAGCAATAAAAATTCAAAGAGCCCCCGTCAGAATGCAGTAAATATCGTCAGCAGAGGCAGTGCCGTCGCTGACGCCCCGCCTCAAGCGCCGCCCTAAAGCACTTGCTACAAGTTGCTCCCGAAAGCTCTTGGAATGTTGCGCGTGTCAGGACAGCAATGTTCAATGCACGTCAGAATGCCGCAATCCCAATGAAATTCGCAATTTAAAATCCGCGGCCTATCGCAGGTGCCGTCGCCACTCAGTGGTCCACTGGTGATGCCGGGCTGCTCTGGCGCTCTGGCAGATGCTCTCGAAGATCACGAGGCACCCAAAGCGCGACGCAGGCGAAAATTTAGCACCTTTAAAAATACTCTATTTCTATGCACACAACTTAGCAATTTCGTGTTACCAAAAGGCTGAGGTTTTCTCTACCACCTTCAAATTGGGTGCAATTTAAGTTAAACATCGACATCCTTCACCTAGTTTGTTTTACGTTGCGATTCGCCCGAGCGACCGACCGGAAACGCATCATGGAACCAGAGTGGAGTCCAAAGGACTATACTTGGGACGCAGAGACGCTTGTGGCAACTCGCCAGAAGGAATCTTCGCCCAGCATGGATTTTGGAGCAAGTCACAAGGCTGGCAAAAATAAGAAAATACGCAATAGAAAGAATCTCCCTAAAGTTATCTGCCAAATTGATGGATGCGGCTTAAAGCTAGATGCCCCGTACTATCGGGTATGTCTTTTTTGAATCTCCCAACTCCTGTTCATCCTTAAACTAGCATCTACAATCGCTTCGACATTCTGGCCTAACCTCCATTCTTTCTCTGCAGAAATATCGTGTGTGCCAGATTCATGCAAAATCCCCTGCAGTTATCATCTCTGGGCAAGCCGTAAGATTCTGCCAAAAGGTAAGGAGGCCTTACTAAATTTTTCCTGTTTCCCTAATCTCTGAAATCTATTTGCCACTGATGTGCAATGTGAAAGAGTATTTTAGTAAACAATCTACTTCCTATTTGCAGTGCGCTCGTTTCCATGACCTTGGAGAATTTGATTTGGAACGGCGTAGTTGCCGTCTACGCCTGGCTGAACACAATCGCCGTCGCAGAGCGATGACCAGCGTCCGCAAACCCACGGGGAGTGCCAACTACGAGAGCCAGGATGACAGCGTTCCTCTCTCTTCCTACCACACCCCTAGCGACAGCACCACCCCTTCGTACATCTCCCACAGGACCGCAACAGCAATGACAGACACAGAACGTGCCCAGTCTTTATCTTCTCTCCCTCCAGATGTAGCTGCTGCTGTTGCTAATTTACCTATGGATTTCAATATCGATGCTCTACTTGGTCCTTTGGCCTCTTGTTTGCATTCTATGAATCAAATTGTACCATTGCAACAAGAACATTTTCCTCAATTCCCGATGCAACCACCGCACCACCCAGCTCCCCTTACTGATCCAGATTCAATGATGATTTCTGCTAAACCCTTTGGATCAGCATTAAATCTCAGTTGTAATATCGCTCCGCAAAGCACTTTCATTGAAAATCCCGCTTTTGCTCCTGGCCCTGCTTCTGCTCCGCAAAGTATTCCAGGTCCTGATCTGACTGACGATGCCCTCGCTTTTCTTGATGCTGACATTTTCAGCGACGCAGATCTGGATCTGGCATTGGCTGGTATCTTAGACCCTGTAGTCGACCCATCATTGCCTCCTCCACCTGTCTATACCTCTCCAGATGTCGTAGTGCGGATGTCTATGAAATTCTTCTCTTGCATGCCATCAGATCTGCCGCCGACGTTGCGTGAAGAGTTGGAGCAGACGTTGCAAACAAGCGCTTCTATGATTGAGGGATACGCCAGACCTGGGTGTACACATGTCACTGTTGATCTACGTTTACCAGCAGATGTAGCTGCACGTGTTGAGGCAACCCCCTTGGATATCATTTTAAGAGCACTATCTAAAAAATTACCCAACAATCAGGGTTTATTAGTGCAACTGGGCAAACACGTCGCTGCTATTAAATCTGGAAAGAATTTGGGTGATGTTATTGATGCATCCGGTCCACGTGGTCCCCATGTAGCTGCATTATCTCGAGTATGTGTTTCTGTAGATGAGGCTGCGTCTATCCGCGTTGATTTGTATGGTGCAAATATCGGTAGGCCCGGAGATTTGGTCTTGTGTAGGCAACATGGTGAGCATGTGACTGTTGAAATGTTGGATACGCCTGCATGGAATATGGTTGTTGAAAAAGAAGAGGAAGAAGAACACCAAGAAAATATAGCTGCTGCTGTTGTTGCTGAAGAGAATGAACAAGAGCTGAATGGCCGTGGTGATGATGGTGGTGGTACCAATAGCGATGCAGATAATGAAGAAGAAGATGATAGATCAGCAACTGGTGTATTGGATGTTGATTATGCTTCTTCCTCAGTCAGATCTGGTACAAGTAGTACTTCTGGATGGGATCCTACTCAGGCTAATGGCAGTACAACTTCAAAAGCGGGATGCATGCCTACGTCCGTCAGGCTGTTGGGTCTGCGCTGCGGTGTAGCTGAAGTTGAGGTTCAAGCAGGAGGTGCAATGTCTGCTCCTCGTCCTATACTGGTATTGCCGGATGCTGCAGCTGCAGCTGAAGTTGAACAGTTGGCATGTCGTGCACGTCGTGCACTGTGGTTGGATGCTTTCTTACGTGATGCTGGAGTTGTTGTATCTCATATTTGTAGTGAAGGGGCTGCTGCGAGACTTCCCGGTGATCTTGTTGAGGCTCTTGCTATTCGTACTTCTGCGTATTGTATGGAAGCTGGGTGCCCTGCATTGGGTCGATTGCTCCGTCGTGCACAGAATGCTTTGCGCCGTGCCATTGGTAGTGATGATACAGCATCAAAAATGGCAGAAATGTTGGAAGGTACTGCTAAAGAGAAGGTAGAGAGGCATCTTGCTGCTGAGGGTGATGGTGACACCACTACCACTGTTGGTGTTGGGCAAGCTCTTGCGGATGGATTTGTTGCCAGCACTGGTATTCCATTAATTGAAGATTTCAAGGGGTTAACCGTTACTGCTGCTGCCAATCAAAATAAAGGTCAAGGATGGAAGTCTCTTGCGTCGATTTCTCTGGGCTGTGCAGCTGTCGCTGTCGCTGCCCAATTATTCCGAGGTTGAGAGAGAGACGACGCAGCAGTTGCATTTATTAAAAATAAATTGATGATAAGCACAGTACCTAAAGCTGCAAGCTAATAATAAGCTATAGTCAATTAATATAAACTCATTTCCATGCAAGCCAAAGAATGAGTTACATACTCTGTTTGTGTATTTCCTATTTTTCTAAAGAATAATTTCCCTGCCGAGGCGTTCAAGTATTCTTTCTCCCTTTTTTTCTTGAGCAGATAGATATATGATACAAGTATCAATCTTTTGTGTCTCTCTTATTATGTATATTAGATTCGTCTATTTTAGACAAGAGTTTAAAAATACCACAATATAGGAGCTCGCACTTTAATAAATTTACTTGATTATTCTCAGTAATTGCAATTCAAACATCAACGGTTCTGAAGAATGATTTTGTAATTGCCGCTGTGTTGCAAACGTAGGCATCTTTGGTTCTTGTGTGTATCCAGTAACATAGCCGTATTGAGGCGGGACTAAGATTCGTCGCTTACCACCTTCTTTCATTCCTTCCATTGCTTCTACAAGCCCTGCTACGGTTGAAGTTTCATCCAGTTGTAATGAGATTGCCCCCGTCGGTACGTCTTGAGGTTGGAAACTAACTCCTTCAACAGTGCCATAAATAAAATATCCATTGCTTCGTCTGAGAACAAAATCAACAAGGACTTTATTACCATGGCGAGCTTCTCTACCACTTCCTTCTGAAAGTTGCTGGTATGGCACGCCGCTGGGAGTCTTGAAAAATTTAGGTGCACTGTCGTCAGCGGCGGCCCAGTCCGTAGCAGCTTTAGAGGGTGCAGCAATAGAAGCTGGGACGAACGGAATTGATGCAATAGCTCCAATCATGACAGCAAGACTCTCTCTTCTTGCAAGAAAGAAAATTTGTCGAGGTGAAACATGTGGCATATTTTCAGATTTCATTTGAGCGACGCAATGGTGTCGACGATGCACAACGTGCACGTCAGCGCGAGCTACGAATTGAGCAACCATGATTAATATAGTTTACGAAATGCATTGAAGCAGCCAGAATCAATTTGTTTGGTTGCTTCACAAAATTGGCTAAAGAAAACTTTTGAAAAGTTGACTTACTGCAATGTACTGAATGCGCTCAGATATAAAGCCTAATACCCCATCTATGACATTCAAAAATATACGTAGGATTTGAGTATTTCAAAAGTAGAGCCTTAAGAGCTTTACAGAAATGCAGAACACGCTAGCTCATGCTGGCTTGAGTGCTCTTGAAGCACTTATTCTGCCCATCTTCGAGCCCCAGCCAGGGGAACCAGTTCCGAAAGGCATTGCAAAATACTGCCATGCCAAGGACGGTAACGATGCGGTCCTCCTTGCGAAGATCTTTCAGTCGATCAAAGCCAGGTGAGAATTAGAATTAAGCCCTTGGTTTGGGATAAATAATACAGGGGTATCCATTAAATCATATACGGTTCTGGATGGAAATTCTCAATCCTCAGCGCTAATTTTACGTCCCAAACATTACAGCTGCTTTTAAACAATTCACTTCTGACCAATCGCATTCATTTGTTTGCAGCCGCTCTGAAGCAAATGATCTGGATCAACCATTGCGTATTTTAGCTGTTCATCCTGATCCCGATGAGTTAGCAACAATTTCGGAGTCCCTTGTTGAGGAAGGTGTGCCTCACATCGCCGTTGTCGGCTCTGATGACAAACCAAAGGAGCTTTTGCAAGCAATCTACCGTGCTGGAGTACATGATCTGCATGAATTTCTATTTATACAATCACTTGTGAGTTAAATGTTTAGTGCATGGCTTCTCTTAACGACTTTGAATGTTCTAGAATTTTCAATCTTGCTGCTCCTACCCCGTCCAAAATAATTGACAAAATAATTTATATTTCTTTTTATCTGATACAGCTGAGCCACGTTGCAACACCATTGCAATCACAATTTTCTTTTTTACAAGATGTTTCTAACGATCACGGTGTCATTTCTTTGGATGTTCATGCTGTGAATGACACCCCTGTTGCTCTTGTCGACACGTCAGTGTTGGCAACGTCCAAGCCTGCCTCAAAGCTGGCCAGGGTTCTCTCCATGGTACCAGAAAGCAAAAGCGACGAAGAATACGATGCGGAAGAAGAGGAGGAGGAAGAAGACGATCATGAATCTGATAAAGAAAGTTCTCAGATAATTGAAAGCGATGATCCTTCTGGAGTCAAAGCCGATGTTTCGACTGATACTGTTGTCAAAGACGCTGATGCTTCTCCTCCTTTGAAATTTTTTGCTCGCCAAGGTTTATTACCTAGACCCGATGGATGCTTTCATGTTTTTCAACAATCTAATAAATCTGGGCTCACTGCAGTGCATCTGGACAGAGTTCCTTTCACGGTAAGGCCTGCCAGCATCAATGACGCTGCTGCATTGCACCGTCTTCAAGGGCATTTGCCTGACAATGCACTGCGCAGCAGGTTGTCAATTAATAAAATTAGGAAATTGGTGTTGAACCCCAAGAATAACCCTTGGCAATGGGTGGCAGAAGTGGATGGCACTTTGGTTGCTGCTATTTTACTCGGAGGTGGTGCCGGGGATGATCTCAACACATCAGCGTTGGAATTTAAGCTGGTTGTCGTTCATCCTGCACTGGAAGAACGTGCAGAGGTGCTCTTTGCCCTAATTAACTTTGTTGTTCAGTTACTTGTTGCCGAATCTGGTGTTAGTGAGCTGCGTCAAGGCAATTTATTGATGTCCGGGCTGCAAGGGGGAAAGAGCAGTGTAAGTGGCGGTACCAGCGGCTTTGAAGCTGGAGCAGCTTCTATCAGTACTAATATAGGCCCTGGTGGTGTGCTAGCTAAATTTTGGTCTATCAAATTTTCAGGTAAGTTTGATACATCCCAAGAGACCCAATCTTCTTGCCCTTTTAGTTTCCCTGTGCAGATGAATACTACAAAAAGCAGCAAAACTGGCATCAGCCAACGTGAAGCCATATTTACTGCTGGCATTTCTGTGGATGATATAGCCTGGATTATTGGACAGGTAACATCTGTTGCTAAATTTGAAGCTCCTTTTGTAAAAGGAAGAAAGTCTGGAAATGGTGATAAGCAGGATGGTAGTGAAGGCGACAGAAGGACTACAGATGTTGCTGCTGCTGGACGTCGTCGCTCGAAGCTTGTTTCTATTGTAGAAGAAGCACGAAGATTGACATCTTCAGCTGATTTTAATGATCCAAGTAAGTACTATTGTATGTGATGAACGGTTAAATAAACATAGAGCGGATCCGGTTTCCTTTTAAACACCAACTTGCATACTTTCTTTTGTTCTTCAGGTGCTGATGCCGCAGCAGAGGAAACTTTACAAACCATCATGTCTGCTGTCACTGATTACCTCGTCTCCTCTGATTTGAGCACTGATTCTTTTACTTCTGCCACTCCTCTCGGAGATGCTGGCATGGACTCGCTTGATATGCTCAAACTGGCGAGTTTGCTGTCAGAAGCATTATCTACTGCTCTGCCATCTACAATCTTGTTTGATTATCCCTCTGTAGATGCTCTTTGTGCTTATGTGGTGGCTGTGCAAGGCATTGCGAATGCTATGCAGGTGGCTGGTGTTGGCGCAGCGTCAAGTTCTGCACGGCGCAAGTCGAGTGTAGCGCGCTACTTTCCAGCTGCTGGAAGCAGAGCTCGTACCTACAGTTATGGGAGGTTAGCTGGGCCTGCGTTGGATCCTATGCGCCGTGGCAGGACTGGTAGCTTTAGTTTGCAGAAAGGTGTCGGAACCAGTGTGGCATCACCTCGTCCAGCAGGCATGCTGAATATTGCCACCATGGGGAAGAGAAGAGCAAGTTTATTCAGCCACGGGGAGCTCCGTACTACTGTACTTTCTGGCAATCAGTCAGTGAATGCTATGCAAGTAATTCTGATCGAGGCTTCTGCTGTGCGTCTGCCTGGCGTTGACAATACCTCTTGCAAACAACTCAGCACTCTGGACGTTGATGTACTTACGCGCGTTCCTTGTTCACGATGGGATATTGAATTGCTTGGAAAAGATGCAGGAATTTCTCTTCCTGCCCGTTTTGGTGGATTTCTTCGAGAATCTGTCTCAGAATTTGACCCTGAACTTTTTGGAATCAACCCATCTGAATCTATCTATATGGATCCGCAGCAACGCCTTTTATTAGAATGCACGTTTGAAGCATTTCAAATTGCATCACCTCAGAACTTGAAACACAATGTCAAGGATACTCGGGTGGGTGTTTACGTTGGGGCTTCTTATCCTGAATATATGCAGTTGGCGGCAAGAGCAAACAAGGATACTTCTACCTATACTGCCAGTGGAGGGAGTTTAAGTGTCATTGCTGGACGTATTTCCTACGTATTTGGCTTTTCTGGACCCAGTGCACTCGTAGACACTGCTTGCAGTTCCAGTTTGGTAGCTTTGAGTGGGGCTCATAATGGCTTGCGACTTGGGCAGGCTAGTATGGCAGTGGCAGGAGCTGTTAATTTAATGCTGCTTCCAAATACTACAGCAATGTATCAGAGTGCTGGTATGTTGACTCCAGATGGTAGGTGTAAAACTCTGGATGCTGCAGCTGATGGCTATGTCAGATCTGAAGCAGCCGCAGCATCACTCCTCCGCACTGTTGGACTTCACGACCCCGCAGCGTCATCGCCTGATAGCGCACTGGTTTTATTAGCAGCTGCAGTAAATCAGGATGGAAAATCCAGTTCTTTGACTGCTCCTAATGGTCCGGCACAGCAGGAACTAATCAAAGCAGCGTTGCACGTTGCACATTTGGCCGCAGCGGAAGTTGGAACTGTGCAGCTACACGGTACTGGTACAGCCTTGGGAGATCCTATAGAAGTCAATGCTGCTCTTAGCGTACTGATGAGTAGACGTACTGCGAGAGATGGATCTCTTGTATTGTGTGCTGCCAAGGCAGCTTTTGGCCATGCTGAGCCTGCCGCGGGTGCTGTGGGACTTACTGCTGCTGCGCTTTCTCTGGAAAACTACGAATTGCCACAGCAGATGCATTTAAGAAATTTGAATGCTTACGTGTCTCAATCAGTTAGTAGCTTTGGGTCTTTTGTAGCTGCGCCTTTTGTAGCTCGCACGAGAGCTCCCGAGCCTTCTCATACTACTTATCGCGCCAAGCCTATTGCCTCCGTTAGTGGATTTGCCTTTCAAGGAACGAACGCACACGCGATTATTCAAGCCGTGCATGGTGTTGATGTATGCGCTGCTTCTGTCTTTGAGAACACCGGAACAGCTCTTGCATGGCGCAGACAGGCGTTGTGGGCAGCCGCTCCTCGTTTCAGTTTTCTGAAGCGTAGTTTGGGAAACATCATCACCGGGAGTAAAACATATTTGAAGTTTGAATCTGAAATTGATCCTACTTTAGCAGCGGCTACGCAAAATGTTGTGGGGTGGGGCGTCGCTACCGAGGTAAGTGGCCTTTTCTGTTAATTTTTTTTTTTTTTTTTTTTTTTTTTAAGTTCTGCAGACCAACACTTCCTTTATTTCGTACCTTTCATTTGCAGATTGCTTTGCTGTGTATTGCTATGGTGCATCAAGGTGCCAAAGAAAGCCCTTTGTTAATTAATGGCTTAACTCTCCCGGCACCGACCGCACTGTCTTCTACCTCTCGCGTGGAGGCTAGCATGGATTTATATAGCATTTCTATTTCGCTCACTAATCTTAAGTTCAAATCCATAATTGATTTTTTCACAAGCAGCATAGGCCATTTTCACATTCCGAATGAATATGGAGACTTCCGTAAACCATTGTCGCCATCAACGACATTGGCAACTATTCTGCTAGGCGACGAATTTTCTCTTTATGAAGACTCGATTAAGTGGAATATGCCAAGTGGAACATCGTCGACTTTACCAGGCGTAGATCTAAGGATTGCTGGGCATTTAGAGCATTGCGTGCAACTCAGCAACATCGGCCCTGCGACTGATGGGAAAACCTTAGCTGCCTTCTCCAGCATGCACGTTTCCGCAGATGTGAAAGAAAATACAACCCTAACTATTAATGCATGCAATGGAGCCGAGTACGGAGCTGGAGCAATGTTGCATGTTGCGGGTGTGCAATATAAGTCTGCAGAAAAAATAAAACCAGCCATGCAAGAACTCAACTCAAAGACTCCTACAGACTTATATAGAATAAGCTGGCAAGCGCATCACAATACATCTATGCTAAATGGTGCAAAATCTCCAACATTTGAAGGTCTTGAAGTATCAGCAGGACAATTTCATAAACAAGAATTTTTCAACTCTGCTTTGATCGATCCAACGTCGATGCTCGATTTCCCTCAAACTCTCGCGCTACTTCAATCCAGCTGCGCAATATATCCCCAAAGAGGCATTATTAATGTTAAATCATTTTCAAGCCGTGCTGCGTCTACTAAGACACCTGTGCCAGGGCGCAACAGACGATCAGCTGGCACTGTCGCTGCTGCGCTGCGGTGTATTGTTAACGAACGCTCTGAACTGAAAGGCTCAGCATTATTTAGTGTAGAATATGAACCTAAATGGAGCTTTACAGACACATCTGCTTCAAATGACGCTTTCGGAATTGAAATCGCTGGTGGGGTGGAGCTCGTACCGCGGCTGCTGCCTGCTGCTGGGCTGAAATCAACTTTAGCTGCGCCCATTGCAAAGGCATGGGCAATTAGTGGAGGTAATGGTGCACTGGGACAACTGTCTTCAGATTGGTTGTCTCAGCAGGGCGCATCACATCAGATGCTGTTATGCCGATCTGGTCGCTTCAACGCCAACTCTGCTCTAGATGGCGTGTTTGACTCAATCTCTCAACGAGCAATTACAATCCAACAGTAAGTTTATTATCAATTTATAAGTTCAGTCGATAGCAATGTTATTCAATCATTTCTCCCATCTCTTTGCAGGTGCGACTTGGCCTCTTCAGCCGACGTACACGCTTCAACAGCTGCAACTCCTGTCAAGGGAATTATGCACGCTGGAGGAGTTCTCAGGGATGGATCAATTTTAAGTTGCAATATGACTGGAGTGAGAGCTGTTTATGCGTCTAAAGCATATGGTTCGGTAAATATTGAAAAGGTAGGGTTTTGTTCTTCAAAATTTAAACCTCTATTGGCTGCAGTGGCTCAGTTCAGTCCTTGCGCAGCTCTCTCATTGATTTCTCGCGATATTAATGTCCTGCAGGAAGTTATCAATATTCAACCGTTGGATCAAATCGTCCTATTTAGTTCCATTGCTTCGTTAACTGGCCCGGCTGGAAGTGCTACCTATGCAGCAGCAAATGCCGTGCTTGACGCTGCAGCAAGCTCTTTAACAACAACAGGGATAGGGAGCACAGCTATTCAATGGGGTGCTTGGGCTGAAATTGGCATGGTATCAAACAGCCATGCTGTTCAACAAGCAATGAAACGTTCTGGCGTTGGCATGGTTTCTCCGTCATCTGGCTTGATGGTAATATCAACGTTGATTAGCAGCCAACAATCGAGTCCTGCATCCGTGCTTGCTGCTATTCCTTTTAATTGGAATACATTTATGAAACTTTCTAGAAATAAGGCAGCTAGCATTTATACAAAATATCTGCCTGAAACTGAGGCAACCGGACCACGTCTTGAAGGTACTGGCGGGGCTACAGCTAAAAAGCCAGCTTTCCTTCCTCTTCAAGTCCTCGAGAAAATCTTACAATGCATTAAGTCTACCCAGGGAACTTGTATAGATGCCAATATGCCGTTAATTCAGGCAGGAGTTGATTCTTTAGGTAGTGAATGCAGTGGTTGAGTTCAATTTTTGTGTGCACAACCCTGTCAATATAAACTAAACTTAATTTCTTTTTATCTTTCCTCCTTACAGGCGCTGTTAAACTGAAGAATAAAATTCAGTCTACGTTTGGAGTTCAACTTCCAAGCACTCTGGTATTTGACTACCCTACAGCCACTGATATTGCTAAATTTATTTTTGGTAAGCTCGAGAACACCCGGCCCGCTGCTGCCGGCGAAAACAAGTCCACCAGCATGCGGTCATTGGAAGATATAGTTACAGATATCATCCCCATGATCACTCAGTGCACAGGTATTGACGAATCAGCAATAGAAGCAGAGGCTCCTCTGCTAGCCATGGGCCTCAATTCTTTGGGTGCTGTGGAGCTTCGTAATGACATTTCTCGCCACTTCCATTTAGCTTTGCCCAGCACCTTGGTATTTGATTACCCTACCGTAACCTCAATTTCTAAATATGTTTTTGGAGCCTTCAATGCTTTATCAAGTAGTGCGTTGTTCGATTCACCAGTAGTAAATACGTTGACTGCCCAGCGGCATATCCGCACTGCAGCTCCAATTTCAATTGACCGCATTGCCCATCGTCTTACTGCGCCTGCACCGGATGTTCTTGCTATAACTAATCTATTGGTTGATACATGCCGTGCTGTTCCACTTGAAAGATGGGATACATGCCTTTCTGCGCCGCATATTCCCCATGGGCCTGGCTCCCTCTTTGCTCGATTCTTAGATAATATTCAAATGTTTGATACTCAAGCATTCAGTATTGCTAGATCTGAGGCCGTTCTTATAGATCCGCAGCAACGCATTATGTTGGAGGGTGCGTATGAAGTATTGCCTTTGCCCTCAGAGCACCAGGCACAGGTTGGAGTCCTTGCGGCACTTTCTTTTTGGGATTATTCGATTCAAGCCGACCGCCACCTTGTTGGAGCGGGAGAAGCATATAAAGCAACAGGAAGGTGCTTTAGTGTAGCTTCAGGCCGCATTAGCTTTTGTTATGGGTTAAAAGGACCTTCTGTTAGTGTAGATACTGCATGTAGCTCTTACTTAAGCGCAGTGCACTTGGGAAGACAAATGATTGATGAAGGGCGCTGCCGAGTAGGCTTGGTTACTGCTGCCCTGCTGACATTGGATCCTGCAACTATTGGTATGCTCACAGCAGCATCTATGCTCGCCCCTGATGGTCGTTGCAAGACTCTGGATGCCAGCGCAGATGGATATGTTCGCGGGGAAGCCTGCATCACAATTTCGATGAGGCGGTTTAGTACAAATCCCTTGGCAGTTATAGCTGGATCTGCAGTGAATCAAGATGGTCGATCGAGTTCTTTAACTGCTCCCAATGGGCCTAGTCAGCAAGAAGTGCTGACTTTGGCACAGCATAATGCTGATTTGAGCCCTGCTGAGATTTCTGCTGTAGAAATGCATGGCACTGGCACTGCGCTTGGGGACCCGATCGAAGTAGGAGCAATTGCTGCTGTTTTGGGCGCTGACAAGCGCACTAATCATCTCGAGTTTAGTGCTGCCAAAAGTCACATGGGGCATGCTGAGCCTGCTGCAGGGGGGGTGGGATTACAGCGAGCCCTTGCTTCTATTGGATGCCTAGCTACCCTGGGCACGCTTCATTTAAGCGAAGTGAATCCGTACATTGTTGGAGCGTTGGATCAATGCACGATCCCACTTGCATGGATGCCTAGAACGCCTAGTGCACAGCACGCAGTAACAAATATTGGCATCAGTGGATTTGCTTTCCAAGGCAGCAATGCACATCTTATAGTAGGTGGACAGTCAAGTGAAGTTGAGCATTGCTCTGGTATCAATATAAATATCGAAGCAAAAGCAGTAATCTGGCGTCGAACAGCGCAATGGTTTATTCCACTTACTCGTGGTTTCTCTGTACGGGCGCGTGTTGGGAATCAATCGGCACCTCTGGCAATTGTTGAGAGCGATCTTCAACACCCAAGTCTGGCATATCTATGGCAACATCAGGTCAATGGGCGATCAATTTTACCTGGAACAGCTATGTTTGAAGCAATAAATGCCAGCACGGTGAGTCTTTTAGGCCATGCAGACGCATCGCTTATAAATACTGCTTTGCATGCACCACTGTTGTTACTAAATACAAGCACTGTACTTAGATCCAAGGTAAATAGAAGCCAAGGCAATGTGGAGCTGGAAAGTGTCTCGAAATTCGGAAAACAGGTCCATGCAACAACCCAGAATATAGCTTCGGAGCACAAAATTACAACAGTACCGCGTTCGATGACTAAAAAACGTAAAAGCAACCGAAACTTAATTGGCAGGACAGCATCGTCATCTGCAGTGTTGGCAGGAAAATTAAGCGTCGCTCACCTCGAGGCAGCTGGCAATCATTTAGCACTGGAAAATTATAGCATCCACCCAGCTGTTGCAGATGCATCAACGCATTTAGGAGCTCTTTTTGATCTTAAACACGGGTCTCGCCCACGTGTGCCTGTACTTCTAGGCTGCCTACGCGCTATTGGAATAGCAAAAACGAGAAAAACGTCTTCAACGGCGAGTATGGCTAACGTGGCTGTGCTGTCAAATGGAGACCGCAGTGCTACCTTCGTTATTGATAAGGCAACTTCACTGAGTACTTTGCATTCTAAATTCCTGACTGCTGCTGCCGGCAGCAATGCTTCCCTTCCTGCCGCCATCAAGGAAAGTCCCTTGATTTACTTGACAACAGAAGAAGCAGACGATTGTGAAGTTTCCACTAGAGAACCCGTAAATATTAATCTACTCACTTATGAAGGTGTGGAATTTGAATGGAAGCATGCCAAACCTACTCTAAATTCATTCGCTGCTGGCTGCAGCCTTCTGCAAGGTGCGCTGCAAATTAAAACGAGCGGTAGTGCAAATTCTATTGAAGTCTCGGCACACCGTTCGCTGCATGGCTTGTGTGCCGTTGCAGCAAGTGAAGCAGCGCCTGCTTGGAAGATTAAATTTTTCAGCAACAGGGCACATGCTGGAGTTAAATATGCGCCGAGGCTCGAAATCACATATCAAATAGAAGCACAAATCTCTGCAGCTGTGTGGTCAAAGTCAAGTCAAAGCAGCACTCTTATCTCAGGTGGATTGAGCGGCATTGGTCTCCTCGCAGCAGCTTGGATGACTTTTCAACCAGATTCGTCACTTGTTTTGCTAGGTAGGACAGGCAAAGTTGCAAAAGGCAGCGCCTCTGCTGCTGCATTGATGCGTGGTACTGCCTGTGTGCGCATGGAGCTCTGCGACATTGCTGCTTTAGAGGATAGCCAAAATTTGGCAATGGATTCTCCATTAGACACAATTATTCATGCTGCTGGAGTTTTATCAGACGGTGTTTTGTCAAATCAAAACGTATCTGGAGCTTTTAAGGTCTTTGCACCGAAAGTTAATGGTACAGCGTCCTTATTAAGACTAGCACAGTGCCATCCATTGGCGGCGTGTCAACTATTCTCCAGCGTCAGTGCTCCTTTAGGCAATCCCGGGCAAGCGAATTATGCTGCAGCTAATTCTACATTAGATGCAATCGTTCAGGAGGTCTACAAAGCAGGGATCCCTGCCCAAAGCGTGGGTTGGGGACCTTGGGCACAGTCTGGCATGGCAGCAGCTGGTGGTGGTGGCAGCAATCTATTGGCGAGGCTGGAACGCAGCGGATTGGGGGCACTCCAACCCCATGCAGGTCTTTTAATCGTGTCAAAGCTTCTGTATCGTAAAGAAACCCCCACATGGATGGCTGGAATATTCAATTGGAAAGAACTGTTGCGTGGTCATCGCCGCCAGCAACCTCTATTTGCCAATAGCGAGCTACTTGAAACAAAACCAATTATTCTAAAAAATTATGAAGCTAAAAACCATCAACACGAGATCAATCGTGGTATGATGCAAGAAGAAGGCACTGTTGAATTGATTTCAGCCCTGGTCGCTTTAGTTACTGGAGAATCTATCGAGGTAAATGCACCATTAATGGACTCTGGTTTAGACTCATTAGGAGCTGTTGAGCTGCGCAATAGCTTGACAGCTTCATTTAATCTACAGCTGCCAGCAACTGTGGTGTTTGACTACCCCACCATTGAAGCTCTATCAAAATACATCAGTGGTACTTCCCAAAAGTCCCTCAGTCGCAAAAAGGAGCAACAAGCTACAGCAAGAAATGAAACAGCAAATGGTATTAAGCAGCGGGTGCTTTCTATTGCTTCGCTAGTTTTAGGAACTGATGATATTCAAGAAGATCAACCCTTTATGGAGGTAAGTGACACAGCAAGAATTATCTTTCAGAACTGAACAGAAACTTTCTCGCTTGAATATTTATTGAATATTTATTTCGTTTCTCTTTCAGGCTGGACTAGATTCCTTGGCTTCTGTCGAGTTAAGAAATATGTTAACCGAGCAATTTAATGTCCAACTGCCTGCAACAACAGCGTTTGACTACCCTACAGTAGCAGCAGTCGCTGGATATATTTCCAAAAAAGCTAGCGCTAGCAGCACAGTCGGTGGCAGCAATGAAGGGGCATTAGAGATCTACGACTCTGTTTATGGAGGAATTAGCAATGGCATTTCATTAAGCTGTAATACTTACATTCTTGGAACTGGCTGCCTCTACCCTCAGTCAGAAAATATTTCTGAATTTTGGCAGTTTGCCGAAAAGAGCGGCACAGCTCAATCAGAGGTACCTATGCAGCGCTGGGACGTAGATCATTGCTATGATCCTTCAATTAGCAAAATTAGTTTATCATATGCTAGATTTGCCGCTTTCATCTCCAATATTGATCAGTTTGATAGTGCTGTATTCCGAATGGGACGAGCGGAATCTACGGCACTGGATCCTCAAGCAAGAATATTATTGCAAATCACAGGTGATGCTTTAAATGGCGCTCAATCTCTGGATCCAGCAACCACAGGGACTTATGTTGGATGCATGTTCACAGACTACATGGATTATATGCGCGTGAGCTTGCAAATAAATCACACAGGGCCAATGATGACCGGCAACGGAGCCCCGTACCAGAGCGGCCGAGTCGCTTACTCTTATGGGCTTCAAGGACCATGTGTTGGCATCGATACTGCATGTTCAAGTAGTTTAGTTGCAACACATGCTGCACACTGTGGTATTATTGGGGGAGAATCTTTCGCTGCTATTGCATCTGGAATTAATGCATTGCTTTGGCATGAAACAACTGTTGGAATTTGTCAACTTCAAGCGTTGTCCCCGGTGGGTCGTTGCAAATCTTTTGAAGCAAGCGCAGATGGGTATGGTCGTGGAGAAGGATTTGCTTCCATTTATTTAAGTAGTAGTAACAGCACCGGAGATGCTATTGGAGTTATTCTTGGCGGTGCTGTGAACCAGGATGGGCGCAGCAGCAGTTTGACCTCGCCGCATGGACCGAGTCAACAAGTGCTGCTGGCAAAGTCTCAAAGATATTGTGGCTTGAGCCCTGGTTCCGTTGAAAATATTGCAGTACATGGTACAGGTACTTCTTTAGGGGATCCTATTGAGGTAGGGGCTATTCAAGCTGTGTTCAATGATCCCCGACAGTTGCCACTCGCGTTGACCTCAGTCAAGAGCTGCAATGGTCATACAGAAGGCGCTGCTGGCGCTACTGGGCTTCTATTTGCCCTCAATTTTGCTATCAATGGTTTGTTAGCTCCTATTATGTGTTTGCGCAATATGAATCCTTATGTTGCTTCAGCAGTGGAGTTTTCTCCGCAGCTTAAGTTTATGCCTCGCCAGCTTTCCGCCGGGCCAAGCGGTGCTGGCAATGCAGCTGCGACCAGAGTTTCAGGCACAAGTTCCTTCGGAATGAGTGGTGTAAATGCCCATATGATTGTTCAAGGACCTTCTATATGCCCTGAACCTGCCGTTATTACAACGATATGGAAACTTCAAAGCTTTTGGCCAGCTCCTCTGCAAACTGGGTTTATCAGAAACTTCACAAGCAGGCACCATGGCGCAGAAGCTATTATGGAGCTTAATGCAAACAATCCTAGCTGCGCATACCTTACAGATCATACAGTAGCAGGACTCGCAATTCTACCTGGAACAGCTATCCTGAGCTGCATTGATATTGCTGCAAAGTATTTGGTGCGAGAAGAAAGCTCTCCTTTAGTTTGCGATACGGCATTTATTTCTCCCTGCAATATTGGTGTGAAATCCTTACAATTGACGGTTGCACTTGATATTGGAGCGGTGGTCCTAGTATCAGGGAGATCGAATAGGCATGCTTCTAGCAGAGTTGCATATTGTTCCGCTTGGGCTGCCTCTCTTGCTACCAACGGTATAAGAGCTAATGTTCGCTCTGTTTTACTGAATACTAGAGCATTAGGTGTGACATCGCCTTCTCTCAGCGTTGCTACCTTGTCTACACATACCGTAAACAGCGCTTTTACGTTTACGGGGAGCATTGAGCCTGCTGAAAGCGATGCAACTTTGCACTTGAGCGCCATTCAAGCCAGGACCACACTGCTGCCGGTATCCGTCGCTGCAGCAGGTTCTAATCTCACAAGGGATGCAAAGATGTCTAATGTGAAAGATAAATGGACTTCAGTTGCGTTTAGACTTTTGAGAGAATCAACTATTGCTCTCAAATCTTTCACAGATGCTCGTATTGTTTCTGGAGCCACGGTGACTTCGTCAACCACAGGACTCGAAGCAAGGCAAGCATCCGTGGGTACTGTCCTATCTTCTACTGCATCTGCTAATAATATTACAATGCTGTATTGCTTGAATTTAGAAAGTTCTCTTCCTTTGATTGTCGAACCAAGAAGGGGAGAAGAATGTTCTTTTGCAAGTGCACAAGAAGAAAAGTCGTCTTCGGGGATCTTTTTGATGCTGGGAACTCAACCACTGGGCATTGGAGCTATATTACAAATATTGAAGTCTCAAGATGCTGCAAAATTCTCGAAATGGAATTTAAATACCTCCCTGCAGTCTCATGCAGCTCACGGAGCTCTCAAAGTAGCTACAAGCGAAGGGATTCTCAGCACTCGGCATCAAATCGTTGTTGGCAAATTGGCTTGCGTCGCTGAAGATATACCTACTGACTTCCCTGTTGTTGAAATTCATTCGAGCATTGCGTATACTCTAACGCTTAAACCTCAGTCTGAGCCGAAACCTCTTTGGCCAGCAAATGCTGCAAAGAGCCATCAAGGTATTACTCTGGTGACTGGCGCTTTGGGAGGACTTGGAAGTTTAGTTTCAGCATGGTCTGCCTTTGAGAAGGAGCCACAAGAATTATTGCTTGCTGGACGTACAGTGCATCATGGCAAATTCTCTTTTATTAGTGACATCTCTGCTGCGTCACAAAATAGTACAATTACTATTGCTCAAGCCAACGTTGCTTGTCGTGAAGACATGGCAGCATTATTCTCAAATCAGCCTATTGAATCGATTTACCACACCAGTGGCACTCTTGTTGATGGACGCATTCAAAACCAGCTTCTGAGTGGTGCACGCAACGTATTTGCGCCGAAAGTAGGAGCTCTTGAGCAATTGGAATCAAACTCGAGCTGCACGAGAGTTGCGAACGTGGCCCTCTTTAGTAGCATCACTTCTCTACTTGGAACAAAAGGGCAAGCAAATTACGCCGCTGCTAATGCTGTTTTAGATGCTGCAGCCTCTATCTGGGAGGAGCAAGGGAGGAGCCGCTGTGCAAGTATTCAGTGGGGTGCCTGGTCCGGCTCAGGCATGGCCGCCTCTCACCCTAGCTTGTTGAAACGATTACAAGTTCAAGGATACGGCTCTGTCACTCCTCAAGCTGGCTTGCAAGCAATGCAGTATATTTTATGTTTTTTAACAGCTCCTGTAGTTGTGGCGAATCCTTTTGATTGGACTGTATTTTTGAAGCAATTCAAAGAATATCGCCAGGTACTGTTTGGTGACAAAGAGCAAGCTGCCAAGTCGGCAAGAGAAAGTACGCTAGTTGGACCAGATGACGGTACCAAGGCTGATGCAAGGCAATTGCGTAGCATTAGCAAGGAATTTGTAGCTGATAATATCCTCGGACTCGTCCGTGGAATTATCTCTGATGAAAACCAAAGCATCTCGCTCGACACACCTTTCTTCGAGGCAGGTCTGGATTCAATTGGTATGGTCGAACTGAGTAATGCCATAGTGTCCACTTTCGAATTAGAAAAAATGGCTTCGACGGTTCTCTTTGATTATCCTAGTATTATTGATCTTGCCACACATCTCACAACCCTCCTGGTGGCTGCACCAGATTCTGCATGGAACGGCGAAGCAGAAAAGTATCTTCCTTCTTCTTCTGGACAAGCTGCGATCTCTTTTGAAGAGGTTGAATTTAAGCTACATGCAATTTTGAAAGATTCATTTGGTTTGGGATTGGAAAGTAACACAACACCTTTATCTGAAGGTGGCCTTGACTCTATTACGTTGGTAACATTTCAAAAGTCGGTCCAGGAATATTTCCGCCTCGAAGACTTCCCCGTTACGGCTGTGTTTGATTTTCCCACCATTGAATTATTAGCTGTTGAAGTTTTAAGACGGTTGCGGCAGAGCGGTGCTCTGATAACCTCGCACGGGGCCTTTTGGCACGAGTTGTCGCCGCGGCATGAAACTGCATTTGACATGCAGGTGGTGGTAACTGGCATTGCATCAAGTTTCCCATCTGTGCAAAACCAACATGGAAGCTTTATGGAGACTGTGCTAAACGGAAAAGACACCATATCAACAATCCCCATTTCAAAGTGGGACATTGATTCCAAGTATGCAGTAGAAGCAGGCACTGCCAATACCTCGTATTGCAGGTTTGCTTCTGTGCTTCCTATGTCTGCACAGGTCAACTTTGACTGTGAAATCTTTCGAGTAACTAAAAATGAAGCCATGATGATGGATCCCCATGCTCGTTTGTTGCTCGCGCACGTTCGAGAAGCTCATCATGACAGCCTAGCGCATGCTCTAGCCGTCAAAAACGAAACAAGTAAGGCGGTTGGTGTGTTTGTAGGATGCATGTGGTCTAATGAATATATGGAGATGCTCCCACAGCTCGGAGTTTCTCAAGAAACAGCTCCTGCAATCACAGGTAACACATTCCCCTTTTTGGCTGGCCGTGTGGCTTACAGTTTCGGGTGGAGAGGACCGTGTGTGCCGACGGATACAGCATGCTCCAGTAGCTTGGTAGCTGCCCATGTTGGTCGCTTATCTATGATGGCTAATGAGTGTAAAACAGCAGCTGTAGGAGGTGTTAATGCTCATCTCTCTTCTAACACCACAATCAAAATCTGTGCTCTGCAAGCTCTCTCTCCGGTAGGTCGCTGCAAATCTTTTGATGCTAGCGCTGACGGATATGGACGAGGAGAAGGCTTCGCCGTGGTAATGCTTGGCCAAGCACGCAGCATGCACATTGAAAATGCTGTTCTTGCGTACCTTGCTTCTACAAGCGTCAATACTTCTGGCAGAAGCAGTGGATTGACTGCACCAAGTGGCCCTGCTCAGCGTGAGCTTGTGGTGGATGCAATTGCGGCTGCTGAAATTGCTCCTACTGCCGTAAATATGGTAGCTGTGCATGGTACAGGTACTTCCCTCGGTGATCCAATTGAAATTGGGGCGTTGTGTCAAGCTTTAGAACTGAAAGCAGTAGGAAGAGATCAACGTGGGGAAGGCTTGGTGGTTGCTTCAGTCAAATCTTGTTTTGGCCATACAGAAGGTGCAGCAGGGCTCACAGGAGCGTTGCTTGCTATAAATGCCCTGAAGTCACAAATATGCCCCAGTATTGTGAACTTACGCAATATAAATCCCTATGTTGCAAGCTCTTTAGATCAGGCTGCAGCAGCAATGCTTCCTAGGCAACACGCTGCTGCTTCTGTTTTCCAAGACTCTGGACTGGCCGGTAAGTGATATTACTAGTACTTCATTTATTTTTGATTGTTACATAGTGAGCGAAATTAAGTTTGAAATTATTTGTAGGAACAAGCTCGTTTGGTATGAGTGGAATCAATGCTCATGGCTTGTTTAGCTCTTACAATATCAATATTTCGATGGTTAAAAGTACAGACTCTTACCTGTACTGGAATCATGAGTTCTGCTGGCCTGTCCCTGAAGCCCATCCATTACTTAGGAGAGTTCTCACTCAAAAAACAAATGGCAATAGCATCATAGAACTTGATTGCTGTGTTGATAGTGCCATGGCAGGATTTACGATGCATCACGTTGTTCATGGTAAGATTCTCATGCCTGCTACAGCTTTTCTGGAAATACTGCATGCGACATGCTATACTTTCAGATTTAATGAAACGTACACACCAGTACTACTAGGTGTGAGCATCCTCTCGCCACTGATATTGGCAGGAACAAGCTCAAAGGTCTCTTGCACTTTCAACCCTGCCGAGAATCTGCTTGAAATTACGTCTTTTCCTTCGAACAGGCACATTGCAGCACACTTTGGCACAGCTAATTTAAAAACAAAGCTTTTAAAAGGAAATAAAGCTTCAATAAAGTCGTTGTTTGCCTCACAGACCTTTGAAAAAGAAGATTTCAGTGCAAAACTGATCTCCTTTTTAGCATGTGACAAAGTTGAAAATGAAGCAAGTTTCCACGCACACCCTGCACTTGCTGATGCAGCTTTACATCTTGGAGCTTTAGTCACACCAAAGATGTCACTAGTTCCTGTGGAAGTTCAAGCTTCAGTTGCCAATAGACTTGATAGAAACTCGTCTTCATCACCTTGGCCACTTGCTGGTTTAGCTGGTCATCCTGTTCCTTTGTCACAAGTTCACAGCGGGTTCTCTTGTAATCACCAGCTTATTCGAGCTGATGGAGATGTTGCAATGGGCTGCAACGGAGTTGAATCCAAGCCGGTCAAGAGGAAAACACCGAATGACGGTCAAGCGAAAGTTGCTAAAGAATCGCAGGACATGTTGTACAAAATCGATTGGCAAGCATCTCAACAAAGCACTATCAGCAGCAACAATCTGGAGAATGAGGATTTGTCTTTCAGACGCAACTCAGAATGGAGGCTTGATAATGCTGTATCAGTCTATCCAGCTGAACTTAAAAGTGCCACCGAGTTTGCAGCTGCCAATATAGCATTGCTGCAACCCAGTATAGTATCACACTTGGGAGCTGCTTCAACCAGCGCTAGCGCTTCTCTGAACAAGGACATAATGGGTTCCCTAGTGAAAGTTGCTGCAATTGAGGCCCCTGATCTTACTTGGAGCCATGCTACAATAAGTAATCTGCTTCCTCGAGGAGTAAAACAAGAGACAACACTTGTAAACGATGCATTTGGGGAACAGATTTGTGGAGGGTACGTCGTCAAGCCTTCTTTACTGAGGGAAATTGCAGCTGTAATAGCTCCACTTGAGAATCATGTGCAGCTTTATCCAGAGCCCCGAGGAAGTTTAGCAAACTTGAAGCTGGTTTCAATCAAGGAATGCGCCTTAAAACCACATGACATTGCTGTCAATGTGTTTGCCGTAGGCCTAAATTTCCGCGATGTGCTCAATGTCCTCGGCATGTACCCAGGAGATCCTGGCCCTCCAGGCGGCGATTGTGCTGGTCTTGTCGTACAAACAGGCAGTGGCGCAACGCTCAAGGTTGGACAAGCTGTATATGGTCAAGCCGCAGGTTCTTTAGGGTCCAGAGTAGTAGTTAATGAATCTATGATGACAAGCATGCCTGGCGGCGTGTCATTCGAGGGGGCCGCCTCTTTGCCTACTGTTTTCTTAACAGCCCTTGTATGCTTGAATGGAGCTGCAAATACAACTCGTGGAAATTTACTATTAATTCACGCAGCCACTGGTGGTTTAGGGTTGGCTGCGATTCAAATCTCTCAATTAGTTGGTGCTAAGGTTATCGGCACCGCAGGTGGTGTTACGAAGCGAACAATGCTCCGAAGCAGCTCAACTGCTGGACAAGGAATTTCTGCTGCACTAGACAGTCGCTCAATAGCATTTGCGTCAGAGTCTTTTGAAATAAAACCATGGCAAAGTGGAGCTGACGTGGTGCTAAATTCGTTAACATCGCCTGGCATGGTTGCAGCGTCTCTGGCTACTTTAAACCAGGGCGGCAGCTTTGTAGAAGTAGCCAAACGTGATATCTGGAGTGCTGCACGCGTTGCACAAGAGCGTCCCGACGTTTGTTTCTTCACCGTTGCTGTTGATTTTATGCCTCCAAGCGTAATTAATAAAGGCTTGGTGCGAATTTCAACATTGCTCCTCGCCGGCAAAATTTCTCCTCCTCCACTGGTGGACTACAGGTTTGGCGATGCTGCTCAAGCTCTGCGCCATCTTTCATCAGCTAGACATGTCGGTAAAATTGTAACTTCCAGGACATATCGCTCACGTCTTTCTTCTACATCTGGCAGCTGGGCAATCGTCGGAGGAACGGGAGCTCTGGGTCTCTTAGCAGCCAAGCACCTGATAAATATAGGAGCTCAAGAATGCATATTGATTGGACGTTCAGGACATGCCCCATCTTTTGGAGACTGCCGTAATAAAGATGGGTTGCTGTCAATGAATGCAGCAGTGCGTAATGTTATGGCTGACGCCTCTTGCACTGCAGATTTGCAGCGACAACTTCTGACAGAGCGCCCTCTGGAAGGCATTCTACATGCAGGCGGTGTATTGAGAGACGCGACTATTCTGCAACAAAGTATTTATAGCATCCGAGCCACCATGGGGCCGAAAGTAGATGGATTAAAGTCAATTTCAAAAGAGACTCAATTTCTCCCTATTCAAGCATGCAATGTATTTAGTAGCGTTGCTGCCGCGCTTGGAAGTGGAGGTCAAGCTAATTATGCTGCATCAAATACAGCGGTAGACTGCATTTCAGCTTCAATGCACAAAATGGTAAGATCGAAAATTTAGATTTAGTTTATTTTTGAAAGAACAGCAGAAGCGCTCACTTAAAAAAAAGTATTCTTCTCCTCAAACTTTTAACCTTTATTTCATTCGATCTTAACAGGGAATCCCTTCTATGACTGTTAATTGGGGCGCTTGGGCAGAAGCTGGAATGGCTGCCGCTGTTGGCTTAGATCGCATGAAACGTCTTGGTTTTGGCGCTATCAAACCCGACCACGGTGTTGGAGCACTGGGCTACTTGATCCTTGGCCAAGCTCAAAACAACCTCCAGATCAAAAGCATTGTTGCTTCTGTGTTTTATTGGGACCGTATTAACCGTTCAGAGCATATTTTCGAAGAACTAGTTCCTTCGCAGGATGAAGAAGGCCAAGCTGAAGCCGGAACAGGAGCGGCCGCATCCCAAATTCCTACATCTAAACACAGTGCCAGCAAGCTTAACGCGGCTGACGCCATTGTTGAAGAGATCTCTCTCTCCGTGCAGGATATCATTGGATCTTATGTAGGTCTGCATGATCCTCTTGTAGCAGCAGGTCTTGATTCTCTTGGTGCAGTAGAGCTTCGGAATGACTTGAGTAGAAGGCTCGGGTACTCTCTCCCAGGAACCTTGGTCTTTGATTACCCCAGTATTGATGCAATATCCAACTTTATTATGTCTCAAATAATACCAAATGCTGAAGAAGACTCAATAGAAGCAACAAAGAATACTGGGCTTTCTTCCTATCAAACAAGGCAGCATCGTCGAGTCGGCATTGTTGGAATCAAGAAGAGAGCCCCTGATGTTGCTTCAGCAGCTGCTCTGGACGCAGTAGGTATTGTACCTCTAGATAGATGGGATGCAGATCATCACCAAAATACGTCTAAAATATTTGTTGCAGGGCGTTTTGGAGGATTTGTTCAAAACTGGGGAGCGTATTTTGATACCGAAGCATTTGCAGTCTCTGGTCCCGAAGCTATGTTCATGGACCCACAGCAACGTGTGCTACTTGAAGATGCTACAGAATTTTCGTTTGTCTCTACTAATACTGCTGTAGCAGTGGGTATTGCAAAGCTGGGTGAACCTGCGTACTATCCTTCAACCACTGGTAAGCGCAGCGGTGCTGGCGGTGGTTATGTTGCTACAGGAAAGGCTTTAAGTGTTGCAGCAGGTAGACTTAGCTATACGTTTGGTTTCTCTGGGCCATGTGTAGCTATTGATACAGCATGCTCTAGTAGTCTGGTGGGGCTTGGATACGTGCACAGCGCCATGACAACGAACTGTTCTTCTGGTCTTGCATGTGGAATAAACTTGCCTATGAACTGGGAGACCTCTTTCATGTTTATGGCAGCAGGAATGATGGCTATTGATGGACGTTGCAAAACTCTAGATGTGTCAGCTAATGGATATGTACGTTCGGAAGCATCCGTTGTAGTCGCACTGCAAATTCAAGCAGCCTCTCCTTTGGCAATTGTTTCTGGTGTTGCAAGCAATCAAGATGGTCGTTCTAGTACCTTGACAGCGCCAAATGGACCCAGCCAACAATCTGTCATAGCTCATGCAGCTGAATCTAGTGGTGTTTTGACTTCAAATATATCTGGAATTGAAATGCACGGCACTGGCACAGCACTTGGTGACCCCATTGAAATTGGTGCGCTGTGCTCTGTACTGCGCGGTTCAAGCTCTAGCATAATTACATTGGGCACCACAAAATCTAAGAGTGGCCATGGTGAAACTGCAGCTGGGCTCTTGGGTTTGGCAAGCGTAGTAGCACAGTTTCAATATTCCACTCAGCAACCAACCATGCATCTCAGGACGTTGAATGTTTATGTGGAAAATGTTTTGGCTGAGAGCAAGCTCAATTTTGTGCCTGCAAGGCAAGAAGGTGCATATATATCTGAAGGAGCTATTGGAATAAGTGCGTTTGCTTTCCAAGGTACGAATGCGCATGCAGTACTTCAAAGATCAGATGCTCAAGAAGCTGCAGAGGAGGGTCAGCAACAGAAACACCACAGCAAGGTTGTTTTAGTTCGCAAAAGGCGCCTGTGGCACATCCCTGCTCCCCACCCATTTATTGCTAGTGTTCTAGCCACTGCGGGATCATCAGCGCAATTTGAAGTAGAGTATTATCATGCTAAGAGTGCGTATCTATGGCAGCATTCCGTTAATGGCAGGTCTGTTTTGCCTGGAGCTGCTCTCTTGGATACGCTCCAAGCGGCTGCTTCTACCTTCTGCAATGGACATTCAGTCTGCTTGGTAGACGTATCTATCCCATCAGCTCTCATTTTGGCTGTTGGACAAAGCAGCAAAATTGTTTGCGCTCTTGGCCATTCATTAATTAGTGTCTCTTCTCAGAACAATGTTCAAGTTTCGACGCATTGCAATGCCACAATTGGAAACCAGGCGGTCGTACAGAGATCTTTTCAAGAAAATGAGATCTCGTGCTCTGCTGTAGCAAGCGTTCTTCTAGCAAATACCAAAACTTTTATCAATTCCACACGTGAATCAATTGGTTCTGTGGATGCTTGCAGCAAAGTTACGCAAGTATCAGCCAGCATGGACGCGTCATTGCATTTGGCGGCTACTTTCAACGAAGGTACGAGAAATATTCTATATGTCCCTTCCAAGCTGCGTGCTTTTAGTTTGAATCGTGAAGCAGCAGCACTGCCACGAGTATGGGTTACCCAAGCCGGAGTCATGGGTGCAAAGCTCATGCTGGCTTCTACTCGAGGCAGCAGCAGCTGCTGGGTCGTCGAAGAGCTTGAATCGAGACCTCTTGGGGCGATGGCAGCCAGAAATATTAATGCCGATGACGTTGCTGAATTAATATATGAAACTACTTATTTAGTGGAGATGCCAATTTTTGGAAGTACTGTGACCAGATTGACGCTTTGCGAATTTGAAAGTCAAGGTCAAAGCAGCGGCAAAGCAGAAATTGCGAAGAGTTCTGAATTAGATTCTTTGAGCGCAGCTTTGAGCATCCTTCAATCACGTAACATTGAGCAATGCCGTATCACTCTTCCTAGCTTAATTTCAAAGTCATTAAGTCATGCATTGCATGCCATGCTTAAAGTAGGCGATGCAGAGCTTGGTGAAGGCATTATTGGCGGCTGCTTTGGTTGTTGTTGGGTCCAACGTAATTCAATTTTACATTCTGCTCAAAATATGCCGCTGGTCGAACGTGGTTACTTGAAAACTCCAATTCTTACCAAGCAGAGTTATATTCACCGCAAAACTCGCCAATTACCTTCTACAAGGACGCGGATGGCCATCATTACAGGAGGTATGGGTGCTCTTGGTCAGCTGGTGGCTGGGTGGCTGCAAATGCAACAGCAAGACGACGGCCAGATGAAAATTATCTTGCTTGGCCGCAGTGCATCTCAATGGAAGCCTAATTCAGAAAACGATACGAATAGTACCTCTGAATTGCAAGCTATGCAGTGCGACGTGGCCCAGCGCGACGATTTTACTTTTGAAAATCTAGGAATAAGGTCGGCCCCCACAACGATCTATCATGCAAGTGGCAGCGTCAAAGATGCGTCAATATCCAACCAAAACCCAAACTTTTTGCGCTTTGCATTAGCTCCGAAAATATATAGTGCACAGTCTGTAGCAAGAGAAATGACCAATTCAGCTCCAATTGAAGCATGGGTCAACTTTAGCTCCGCGGCGGCAATGCTTGGAAATGGTGGTCAAGCCAGCTATGCAGCAGCAAACGGCGCACTTGATGGCTTTACCAGTATGGTTAATAATCAAGGTGTCTCATGCACTAGCTTTCAATGGGGACCATGGGCAGGCAGCGGCATGGCTTCAATGCAGGAGAGTGTTGCCCGCCGCCTCGAACGCCTCGGCATGGTCCTCATTACTCCAGCTATTGGACTAGGTGCCCTGCAAAGAGCGTTTGAGTTTATAAATCAACCAATTCTTGGTGCTGTACTTGTTACGGACTGGAACAAAATTCTTCGCCCTTCTCAAAAAGAGCTCGGAATCTATTCAAAATTGTTGCCGGAGAAGCCGGCCGCTGTAAGACAGCACGTGAAGAAAGATATTAAACACGTCATTGGAAGCGTGCGTTTGATTGTTGAGGAATCGATTGGACATTCAATTGAATACGATAATGTTACCTTTATGGCTGTTGGGTTGGATTCGATTGGGGCAGTCCAGCTCCGCAACGCTCTTATTCAAAAGTTCAATATTGATTTGCCGGCAACGGTGACATTTGACTACCCTACTGTTTCCAAGCTTGCAGAATTCATTTCTTCTATAGTAAACAATATGTCTGAAGTTGAAGAGGCATACCAAGCAGCTAATACGCACTCACAGAGCACTGAAGACTTTGTTTCCAGCGTGCAGAGCATTGTGGGCAAGGTCCTTGGAAAATCTGTTTCAGTAGAAGAACCATTCATGCAAGCAGGAATGGATTCAATGAGCGCAACTGAGCTGCGTTCCGCATTAGAAGCAGATTTCGGAGTTTCATTGCCTGCTACAATCCCGTATGATTACCCTACATCTTTATCGATGGCAAAATATCTGGAAGAAAGCTTTGGAAGTGGTGGTGGTGGTGGTGGTAGCACCTACTCCTCGTTTGCTGCCAATGTCATTGTTGAGCACTCTTCCACTGCAGCATCAACAACTGGATTTATTTCTATGATGTCTATGTATCCTAACGGTTCATCGTTTCCAATGCAAGCTGCTGCACAGCTCAATTCGTGCACAGACGTGCAGCAAGTTGTCCCTTCTTCTCGATGGGATATTGATGCTCACTACAACCCTGCAGCTGAAAGTGGCAAGATGTACGTCCGATTTGGAGGCTGGCTTGAAAACATTGATCTATTTGATTCAACATTGCTAAGGTTATCACCAAGGTTAGTAACTCTTATTTTCATTTTTGCCTATGCGAAAGGTCCGACACTTAATCTTACTAATAAATACATCAAAATCATTTTTCTGCAGTGAATCTATGGGTATGGATCCACAAACGCGCTTGCTATTAGAGAAAACATTTGAAGCAAGTTCTAGTGTTACTAATGGAGTGTCACCCCAAACTGGAGTATATGTTGGGTGCATGTACACAGAGTATTTAGATGGAATTCTAGGCCCTGCTGGCCTTGCAAATTCCTCAGCTTCGTCCGTCACTGGGCACGGCCTTTCCTTCATGGTTGGCAGGCTGAGCTTCACATTTGGATGGCAGGGACCTTGTATATCTACTGACACAGCTTGCTCAAGCAGTTTAGTAGCTCTGCATCTTGCCTATCAAGGTATTTTGCGTCACGAAAGCGAGTTTGCACTCGCTGGAGGAGCCAATGTAATGCTTATTCCTCAAACTACCTCGAGAATTTGCTTGCTGCAAGCCTTGTCGATTGTAGGCAGATGCAAGGCTTTAGATGCTAGTTCTGATGGATATGGGCGTAGTGAAGGGCTTTGCATCGGTTTGGTAGCTTCCTCTACTCACCCTGACATCTCTGTATTGATCAAAGGAAGCGCTGTGCAGCAAAACGGCACTAGTAGTGGGTTAACAGCTCCTAATGGACCCTCTCAATCTGCTCTCATCCGCCAAGCTTTACGTGTGCAACACACCCAAGCTGCAGACTTGGTAGCTGTCTCTTTACATGGAACTGGTACTCCACTTGGAGATCCTATTGAAATTGGAGCTTTAACCACAGCTCTGGGTGGCAAACAGAGAAATCTTTCACTCGTTATTGGAGCTAGCAAAACATGTTTTGGTCATACTGAAGGCACAGCAGGCATGACTGGAAGTTTGCTTGCATTACATTACCTTCAACAGCGAATTTCTGCACCTATAGTCAATTTGAGAGCTTTAAATCCTTACGTGCAGCCATCATTAGTGAACAACGCTGCTCATGTTCCAAGACAAGCAGCACCAACAATGCACCACAGCTATGATACTTATGCTGGCACAAGCTCTTTTGGAATGAGTGGTGTAAACGCCCATGCAATCTTTTCATTGGCCAATAGTGATAAAATGGATGTTATTTATATTAAAAGGGTAGGAAAGCCACTGATTATGGAGCGCACCCGTTGCTGGCCACTGCCAATGCTGCATCCCTTCATTGGAGGCGCTGCCGCAGCCGGTAAAATAATTGAAGTTTCTGTACGATCGCATGCGTTTTTACAGGATCATCAAGTATTTGGACGTGCAATTATGCCAGCATCAAGTATGTTTGAAATAATGCACGCTGTGGCTACTGCTGGTATCGAACAAGTAGACTCAAATTCGATGGGAGCGATTACGGCAGCTACAATTCATTCAGCTTTGCCCCTGAATAAAGAACTTGATAACAGTAATTTAAAAGCTAGCTTACATAATGGAGGTGGAATCAATATTGGTGGATCCCGTGGTGCAATTTATATTCATGGTTTATATAAAAAACTCTTCAAAGAATCGACAGTATTTGAAAATTTGGCACCAGGTTCGCCCTCCTCGAACAGCCGCTGTTCTCTGTTGCACGTGTTGTTCAAGAGTCAAGCAGCTTTACCCAGCGAAGGAAATAACTTTGCTGAGTTAGCACAAAGTTCTGCACCACAACTTAATTTCTTTGTTAATCCTGCCAGCCTTGATGCTTGCATCCATCTGGCACCTGTGCCACGTGTTGGCGAGCCATTGCAAGAAACCAAGGTTCCCACTGCAGTTGGAGGCCTTTTATTCAGTAATAAAACAAGTTCAAGCAGTATTAGCTGGGCTATTGCTCGCACTATTTCTTTGAATGAAGGTTTAAGCAATATTAGCTGGTTCAATGCATTTCCACAACATCAGCTCGTGGACCTAGTAGCACGCCCGATCTCTCGTGGCGGCACCATTAGTGGAAATGAGGATATCGACTTTTCTACCGAGTGCACATACGACATTCAGTGGCAAACTTCAGATAACATTGCTCACGCTGCAAAACCAGAAGGTAACATGTCTACTGTATTGTTAGTAGATGAACATCGCATTCACCTTGGCACCGACGGAAACCGCAGCAACGTTGAGCTTAGTGCCAAGTTACTGAGCATTGCTCAGCAGGTAAGATACATTAGTTTCCATTATTCAAATAAATAACTTTGTATTCATCGCATCGTGTGCTTAATACATTTACTGTCATTTTCCTACAGGCTGCTCATGTTAATGCTCGTACTATTGGCATCAGCGTAGCCAAACAACACGTAAAAGGAGTTGCTCATGCCTGGTCAAAGGTTTTATCCTTGGAAATGCCGCAAGCTAACATTGAGTACACTGAAGGTTCGTATAATATGCTCGCTCTCTCAGATGCTTGGGGCACACGCCAGCATGGCTCACCAGGCGCACTTCAGCGCCCTATCTTATTGAAGCGGCCAAGTGCAGCACCACCAACCACCTCTCACAGTTTGCTTCAAGCTCCATTTTCTCCCTTCAGAGCAGCCATAACTGGAGGATTAGGCGCATTAGGAACGTTGGTCGCTAGATCTCTGGTACTTTCTACATTTTCGCCTACTGAATTACTCCTGCTTGGACGCAGTGCTGGGCTCGGCACCATGGCCAGTCTTGCAGCAGCTTCGACACCTGCATCAAACGTAATGGTGACAAATATGAAGCTTGATGGAGCTTCCAACGATGATATCAATAGTTTCTGTGATACTAAGGCTCTTCTTGTGATACATCATGCCTCTGGAGTACTCCAAGATGCTGCAATTCGTGCTCAGACGTTGGGAAATGTAAGGAGTTCTGCTGCTTCCAAAACAAACCCAGCACGATTATTACTCACCAAAACGGCGGCGTCAATGCCTATTTCTCACCATATAATGTATGGTAGCATTGCATCCTCGCTTGGAAGCGCAGGTCAGCTGCCCTATGCAATGGCAAATAGCGATTTAGAGGGTGTAGTTATGAAATCTGCTGCTCAAGGCATTCAATCCATCAATATTGCTTGGGGAGCTTGGGGTAGTGTTGGCATGGCAGCCAACAGTCAAGTTAAATCAAAGCTTAACGCTGTCGGAATTTCAGTTCTACCGCCTGAAATTGGTCTCTCAATTATTCACGGACTGTTGACAAGAAATGGTCGGGGCAGCAGCAGCTTCATTGCTGCTGGTATTCAATGGAATAAATTGCTTCTTGGTGGTAACAGAAGCAACATGGCATTCTATCAAGACATGGTAGTAGCTCCAGTCTCTCAAAATCCTGCAAAACAACCTGCTACTGCCTTTATAGCTACACGAAATAAGCAGCAGGAGACAGCTCCTATCATTGATTTGGAAGGTTTGGTCGTGGATGCTCTTACCAACGTGCTTGGCAAGGAAATTGGGCTGGATGAGCCACTACTTGCAGCTGGGCTTGATTCTATTGGATCTGTGGAAGTGCTTACAATCTTAGAAAAGTCTTCTGGAGTGTCATTGCCATCTACTTTGGTGTTTGATTACCCCACAGCAGCCTCCGTTATTGGGTTGCTTAGTGAGAAAATCATGACATGTGCACCAGAAGTTGCTGCAACGGTTCCTCCTGAGATGGTGCTGCCAATAAAACCAGCGCTTTCCTTACAAGAGATAACTGAAATCGTTGCTAGATGTACAGCCAAGGTTCTGGGCTCAGATCCAGCTATCGATGTGCTGCTGATGAGCGCAGGGCTGGATTCTCTCGGAGTCCCGCAGCTGCAAAAGGAGCTTGCTGCAGCTTTTGACGACATAGAAATTCCTGTATCTTTCGCAATTGACTACCCTACAATCGAATCAATGGCGGCTTATATCGCTTATGATTTGAAGCAAAGCGCTCTATCTTTACAAGAAGCCGCAGAGGTGGCGGTGGCAATTGCAGAAGTGGAACAAGCAAGAATGGAACCCATTGAGGAGATTATGCACAGCAATAAGAATGCTCCTATTTCTCATCCAAATAAGCGCTTATTACCATCTGCTACAGCAATTATTTCACCACTGGCACCCAAACTAACCAAACCAGGGTACTTCACAGTTCCTAGTATAAGACGTCTGCAGCACATGTCCGAGCAAGAGTTGATACAAGTATCCCGGTTTGTTATTGGACGCCAGGGTTATGGAGAGATAGCATTCTTGTATCCTGTTGATCTATCCAATGCAAACTTGGACGAGATTGTGCAAATTGAAAAAGGCTCGATCACACTCTACAGTGGTACCAAAATGAAAACACCACCGCCTGGCGATGGCCTCAACCAGTCTGCTCTGCTGACATTTAATCGCATCTTCCCTAGAACCAAGGCAAGTAAAGGTGCAATCATGGCATTTAAAGGAGTTTTGCTGCAAGCTTGCTCCCGTATGGGTGCTACTTTTGTTCATTGGGACCCCGATGAGGGCGTTTGGATCGCCAAAGTAGAACAATTTTGAAGAGTTTGTTATTTCATGAACTGCAAAATTCATAAGAGATAGATGTTTTCAAGGGCATATTTAACTGTTTCTGGAGTTAAACTGCACTATTGTATGGCAGACAACAGTTATATGCATGTATATTACAATTGTAAATATAATAAATCATCTAGAGACTAAAAATAAAAGGGCCCCTCTAATGAAAAAGTGTCGGGAATACAACGGCGGCGGCTTAATAGTTGCAGCACGCAAGGGGAACCTAGCATCAGTGTTAGGCGCTTTTTTCCAAAACAGAAACATGAAAAGTAGCATATCTTTGAAAAGAGGAAGGCATATTTAACGTTTAAGCAACAGGACCAATTTCTTTCAAAAATTTCAAGGGACTGACAAAAAGCGGTTTTAACTTTGGAGGATTAGTTCCGTCCAGAGATAAATTTCTGGAGTTCAGCAAAACGTCAGCATCATCATCGAAAGAAACATCAACACGTTTTTTATTAGCATATAAAGTTTGCTTATCTTGCGCGATTGTAAGAAACTTAGTAACTTGTGAGATAGTTTGTTCATGGCGCTCTCGAGCCCCGCTCCACTGAAACAGGAAAAGCACTGCTGGTTCCAGAGACATAAGAAGTAGGTAACTGTGGAGAGTGACCATGTACAACTGCAAAAGGGGACATTTTAGTCGAATTAGTAACAGCAGTATTATAAGCAAAGCGAGCTTGGGAAGAAAATTCACCCAACTCTCCGGCACCAGCACACAAAAAGAACGAAGCATTTCTTTTAAGACGCGATTAACACGCTCAGTCTGGCCGAAACTGAAACTGTTACATTAAAGTGATCTCTGGCAACAAAATAGCGCGTCATCACTCAGGGTTCAGTAAAGCATCCTCTCAAATCCTACTATAAGGTATACGAGCCTCATGGCTTCATAAAAAAAAAAGATAAACTGAAGCTAAAAGTAGGCAGAACTCGTTCCGGTAAGTTGATGCCCTAGGAGCTTCCGACCATGGAGAGCTCCCTAGTACCATAGAAAATGTTCAAAATAATTCAATTTTAAACGTACTTTATCCGCCTCCATTGGATAATCGGAACAGATAGAAAAGATAAATTCATGAAGAACGACGTCGGCGTCGAGGCCGTGGTGGCGGCGGGTTAAGTTCTCGGTGCCGCTGTTCACACTTATTAGCAAAACTGCCAACTTGTGTGTCTGGCTGCTCTAAGAACTTACTTAATTTATTATTAGTAAAATCTAAACAAGAAAAGTCTGCTCTACAACTATCGTAATTAGGGCAGTGAAAAATCATAAGTTCTACCGTCTCACAATTTTCTCTCTCATTTTTTAAGCATTGTTTGCAAAATCTCTCCTCTTTTTCGATGTGACCCCATCTACCTGTTTCTTCCATCAGCCAATGAGATCCTGTTCTCAGCTGCAATAACCTTTGCATGCACCGGAATCCAGGGAGTTCGAGGCAGGAAGCAGCACAATAATCTTTTGAGGCAACCCATTTCTGACTTCATGAACATATTTGTAAGTTTTAGTCCTAGATTCGTCAACATTTTGAATGCCACTGAGATACCATTGTTTTCATCTTCTACACACTTGATTCACATTCAGTTCACAGTGCTCTTCAAAAGAAATCACTACTCCAAAAAGACTGAAAGCTCGTTGCAGCTGTGCCGCCCAGCACCGCTGTGCTGCTGATGGGATGCTGCCAGGTAATGGATTTGCTTTAAGCTGACATTTATCTATAAAATCATTCTTTAAACTACTATTAGATGGCGCTTTCACCAGTCCATTGTAAAATCTAGCTAATCTTTTGACCCAGCGGAGAGCCAATGGCCAGCGGCCGGCTTCCGACAAGACGATACAGCTAGCAGTACTTTTTGGGAGCCCAAACAGCCATTTAAGAGCTTGTAAATGAACGCGCTCGCAACTATTCTTTAGTGGATCCTGGCATAGCAGTTCTGGAGCCCATACTTCAGCTCCATACGCCAGCGCAGGGTCAACCATCACATCAAAGACCAAACCGTGTAAGAAAACAAATTCAAAGAGTCTGAAATTTATTTCTAGACCTGTAAGTTCTAATTCTTCCATTCTTCTCCTCGTGGTGTGGTAGGATTTGCGTCCAGACAGTGCTCTAGCAGGTATAGCATGTTGTGATAGACTTTGAGAGCAATGGAAAATAGTCCCTAAATACTTGAATTGTTCAACTACTTCCATCGTCTCTCCATCGATATACATCACAGCTGCCTTTTCTTCTCTATAGACCGTAGTCTGCTGAATACCAGAACTTTAGTCTTAGAAGCATTAAAAGTGAGTCCCCACCGGGCAGAAAAGTCTTCCAGCAGTGCCATTTGCTTGCGGAGACCGTCAATCGACGTTGCCGCCTGCATCAAATCATCAGCATACATCAAGCTGCGAAGATCTTCTCCAGCTAAATTAGGGAAATCAAACTTGTCTGATTCATCATCAGGAGCTTCAGAAGCTGCTTTAAGCTCAGCATCCCAGTCATCTAGGTAAAGACCAAATAAAAGTGGGCTTAGCGGGCAACCCTGCTTCACCCCCAATTTGATTGAAAAACTTTTCCTAGACCTGTAGACGACTTCACACACATAGGAACATCAGCATACATGGCTTTTATAGCATCCAGAACCCAGCCATCTGTATAATGGTCTTAATGGCATCTAACACCCAGCCAGTCACTCCGCTATGCTCAAGTTTGACCCACAGCAGATGTGGGGGAACAGAATCATATGCTTTGTTGAAATCAACAAAACATGTGTACAGCCTTCCCCCCTTCTGTGTTTTCACTCGATCACTTAGAGTTAGTAATATAAATGATGCTGGTGCAGTGCCTTTGCCTTTTCTAAAACCAAAATTCACCTTCCGCTCGCAACTCCGCCTCTTCCGCCCAACCGCTAACTCGAATATCAAGCATAGAGCCATGTAGCTTGGCTGCTAGAGTACCTACAGCTACTCCACGATATCCATCATATGCTCTAGTGTCACTGCCTGTCTTGGGTATTGCTGTAATGGCGCTCAAAGCCCACACTGTGGGTAGCTTCCCTACCGCCACCGAAGCATTTAGAAGCTCCAACAAAGCTGGACCAAGTTCAGCTACTGTAGCTTTTAAAAGTTGGGGTTTATGGAAAACAAGCATTGCAGCACCATTTCTGACCTTTTTTAGAGCCACTGTAAGCTTTTCCATGGAGAAAGAAGTTTGCAGCAACCCTTTGATACTCTCCACTGGAGGGACGGTGCCAGGCACAACTGGAGGTACAGGCAGATCGGGTGCTTCAGCACCTAATAGCTGCTCAAAATGACTGCTTAAATCATTCTGTGATACCAAGGTTGGAGAAGGAGGTTTTCTGTCCTTTTAATAAAACTCTCACACTTACTTCCAACACATCATTAGATTTAAAATCAAACAAAAGTCCAGTCTCATTTCGCACTCTATTTAAGCACCATTTAATGCAAACCACGCCCACATTAAGTTCTCTAGGGTCTTCCAATGATAGTTCCACGCCAAATTGCAAAAAAGCTCGTTGCAGCTGTGCTGCCCACGACTGTTTTGCTATAAATGGACTGCTGCCATCAGTTGGGTTTGTTGCCAATTGACAGTTAGCCTTAACTGCATGGTGTTGTATGGTATCAGCTGGAGCTTTGAACAGTCCATTATAAAAGCAAGCTAGCCTTTTGACCCAGCGAACAGCCAAGGGCCTGCGGCCGGTTTCCGCGAGGACGATACAGCTAGCTGTGCTTTTTCTCACTCCCAAAAGCCATTTTAGAGCAAATAAGAGAACGCGTTCACATAATTACTTAAAGGGTCATTGCACAGGAGCTCAGGAGCCCAGACTTCAGCGCCATAGCCAAGCACAGATTTCACCGTCACATCAAAAAGTCTGAAATTAGTGTCTAGACCATTAAGCTGTAACTCAGCCAGTCTTCTTCTGGAGATATGGTATGCTTTACGGCCAGAGTGTGCTCTATCAGGTACAGCATGTCTAGAGAGCAGCTATGCTACAACAAATGCGTTTACATTGCACAGCGCAACCACAATCCTGGAATATCGGCATTCAAAAATGCTTGATCAGCTGACAGATGCAGTGCTTTCTGATGTATGAAGCATGCTCGCACCAGCAATGAAATAGGTACACTGAGTTGCAAGTTGCTGAATGAGCCTCAATTTCACTGCGTTGTGAAGCAGAATTTTGGAAATTCAGATCATGTGGGCACCTTTATTTAACTTTGTGGTTTCTTGTAGTACCGTAGAGATGCTGGGAGGGCTTCCTTTTTGTCATTTGTGCGATGTTCTTTTGAAAAGGCAGCATTGCACAGTTTGAAATTTAGCTGCTCTACAAAAGCTAAATTTGTTAGAGCAGGAGCGTATTCATTTAAATTAGTAAAATTAAACAGTATCGTGACATGATATTCTCTCGGTCCGCAATAGTTTTAGTTGCGTTTTGAAGCCTACAATATGTTAAATTTATGCAATCACAGCAGTCTAATACCTTCTTCAGCACAGCGTTATAGATTATGGAGATGGGTTCACTGCATTGTTAGGTATCCATTATATTTATATTAGAATCTGCGGGGGCTCAGAGTGATTTATGTATTAAATAAATATGCGTTCCTCTAATAAATTGATCGCAGGTTCCAGCATTGAACTCTTACTGAGGTTCAGATAGTATTTTGGAATATCAATTATAAGAGGGATAATTGTTGGTTAGAAAAAAGTGGATAAGGAAGCTAAAGCCCTCCAAAAATGCCATTTAGCTGGCTGTGTGTGCCGCTGTGGCCGAGGGTTTTCTCGCTGGTGGCTATTTTGGCTGGTTCAGAGGAATAGAAAAGCTGATATTGCTTGTTAGGTTCTGAGCATAGATATATTGACGCTAGAGTACTTGAAACTGTTGTCTCTGTACGAGAAATAGCCCCTAATGTAGTTTGCGGAGCGGTAATGATCAGATTGAGGATTTGCTGGCCATTTTAGGAAATCAAGGTTGTTATATGGGTGGGCAGCTATTAATGCAGTGGAAAAGAAGTTAGTGAGTAAAGGTATGCAAAATAACGTGCTTGAAAATGCTTGTTGGGTACAATCTGATGGCATTTTTTGTGATAGAAAACTTGAAGTGTTTTCCGTCAATTTTTTGAGGGTGCTTGAGAAGGTTGAGATGGTCTTCCAGACTTCATTATCGTTTGCTCGCTCTTGTATGGGTTTACATGGAGTAGGATGAGAGGTTCTGCTTTGAAATAATGGTACTGAAAGGTCTCAAATGGTAGTTACTTGAGCTTGTATGGTGATGACGGCGACTTGCAGCTGCAGTTAGCGCTGGTTGTTTTGGGAACTTGAACTTGTTACATAAGTGATCTCTCATACCCAAATAGTATTTTATCACTCAGGGCTCGAGCACGAGAACCTCTCAAATTCTGCTCAGGAGGAATGCTGGTTCTTGGGCTTCATCAAGGGAAAAAGAAAGGAAGGAGAGATGAAGCTAAAAAGAGGAAGAACCCGCTCCGGTAAAGTGAACCCCTAGAAGCTACCCACCACACAGCTTCCAACACATCATTAGATCCAAAATCAAACAAAACAAAACAAAAAGACCATAAAGGTCTAGTGATCACCATCAGATTGTGGGATCAAATGGAAAAGGGTTTTCATGAAAACAATATTACCGCCTTTGCAGCGGATTGAGTTCTCGGTGCCGGTGCCAACATCTATTAGCAAAACTGCCAAGTTGATTTGGTGGCTGTTGTAAGAACTCATGTAAAGTAGTTATTGTGAAGTCTAAACAAGAAAATTCTGCCCTAATATCATCATAACTAGGGCAATAGAAAAACATGTGCTCTACCGTCTCCACGGTTTCTATCTCATTTTTAGCACATTGTTTGCATACTCTTTGTTCTCTCTCCAATCGACTCCATCTCCCTATTTCTTCCATCAGCCAATGTGATCCTGTGCAAGCTTGTATTAATCGTTGTCTTTGGCGGAACCCACGGATTCCAAGACAAGAAGAGGCACAATACTCAGGTAGCCCATTTCTGATTTCATGAACATACTTGTGAATTTTGGTTCCAGTCTCATTTCGCACTCTATTTAACTTGAACTTGAACTTGTTACATAAGTGATCTCTCATGATTTCATATCATTTTATCACTCAGGGCTCTAGCAGTACAACCTCTCAAATTCTGCTACGGAGGTATGCAAGTTTCTTTGGCTTCATCAAGGGGGAAAAAGGGCAGAGAAAATGAAGCTAAAAAGAGGAAGAAACCGCTCCGTTAATTGAGAACCCCTAGAAGCTACCCACCACACAGCTTCCACATCACTAAATCATCTATAAAATTAATCAAAACAAAACAAATAGACCACAAAAAAAACACGACTGTTTTCCTATAAATGGACTACTGCCATCAGTTGGATTTGGTGCCAATTGACAATTACCTTTAGATGCATGGTGCTGTATGGTAGCAGCTGGAGCTTTGACCAGTCCATTATAAAGCGAGCTAGCCTTTTGACCCAGCGAAAAGCCAAGGGCCAGCGGCCGGTTTCCGCGAGGACGATACAGCTAGCTGTGCTTTTTCTCACTCCCAATAGCCATTTTAGAGCCAATAAGTGAACACGTTCGCACTCATTACTTAAGGGTCATTGCGCAGGAGCACAGGAGCCCAGACTTCAGCGCCGTAGCCAAGTACATATTCCACCATCACATCAAAAAGTCAGTCCGACTTGTGTACCCGTTTACGAGTTCTTTTACCGCAAACTGACATCCATCACTGTCTTACATTTGTTGTCACAGTAATCGGCACCTTTGCCCCAGCAATGAAATAGCTACGCACTGAGTTGCAAGATGCTGAATGAGCGTCAATTTCGCTGCGCTGGGAAGCAGAATGTTGGAAATTAAGAGCAAGTGGCACCTTTAATTAACTTTTTGGTTTGTTATAGTATCTTGAGATGCTGGGAGAGCTTTCTTTTAGTCATTTGTGCGATGTTCTCTTGAAAAGGCAGCAGATGCCCAGTTTGAAAAAAATTTGATGCTCCAATAAAGCAAAGTTTTTGTTAGTGCGAGGGTGTTTATTTAATATGACATATTTGAGAATGTCTTCAATTGACATTCACTGCGCGGCAGGAGCTCTAAATGCATTTACAAGCGTATAGCAGGTTTAATTTATATGCAATCACAGCAGTCTGATACCTTCTTCAGCACAGCGCTATAGATTAAGAAGATGCAATCTGTGCATTGTTAGGTGTGTATTTTATATTTGAATCGGCGGGATTTCAGAGTGATATCTTTATTGAAGTGATAATTTAGTTCTTCTATTTAAATGATCGCAGGCTCCAGCATCCAACTCTTATGGAGGTTCTGATGGTCTTTTTAATCAGCAAGTATATGAGTGATATTCTGGGCTAGAAAGAAGCGGAGAAGGAAGCTAAAATACTCCCAAAAATATATTTAGCTGACAATGTGTGCCGCTGTGGCCGAGCATTTTCTCGCTGGTGGCTATTTTGGCGGGTTCAGAGGAGCTGATATTGCTTGCCAGGTTATAAGTGTAGATCTTGGTGATGATAAAATTCCTGAAACTGTTTTCGCTGTACGAGAAAAAGCCCATAATGCAGTTTGCAGAGCGGTAGTGATCAGCTTGAGGAATTGCCGACCAATTTTCGAAATTAAGGTTTTTATATGGCGGCGCACCCATTAATGCAGTGGGAAAGAAGGTGCTGAGTAAAGATATGCAAAAGAACGTGCTTAAAAATGCTTGCCGGGTAGAATTGATGGCTTTTTTTGTGGTGCAAAACTTGAAGTGTTTCCCGTCAATTTTTGGAAGGTGCTTGAGAAAGTTGAGATGGTCTTCCAGACTGCATTATTGTTTGCTTGCTTTTATAGAGGTTAACTTGGATTAGGATGAGATCTTCTGCGTTGAAATAATGGTAATGAGAGGTCGCGTATGGTAGTTACTTGAGCTTGTATGGTGATGCCGGCGACTTGCAGCTGCAGTTTGCGCTGGTTGTTTTGGGGGGAGTATTTGGTGTTGTAGAGAAGCTTTCAAAGATGAATTTGTTTTAGGGAGAAGTAGAGCGTTGATATTGGTGGCAGGGCGGAGCTGGTGGATAGTGGTAGCTGATAGCGATCAGCACCGGAAAATTAGGGTGAGCGACACAGCACAGCAAACCGTTCGGTCGTAGTTGGTTATTTTTGCAATGAACGGTCTTTCTTCGAGCATCTTTTTCCAAGGCATTCTCTTTTCATAGCAAGGTAGTTTGTTGTGTAATCTAGCAGATCATAGTATTGATAAAATTATCTTGGGAAGTATAGAATAAATTGCCTATTGGTAGGATAAAGACAGCTCAAAAGCAAGGTTCAAGTTGTGAGAAATTGCAGGTGGCAGAAGTAAAAATTGAAAAGAGTCAATCAAAATAGCTACAGACGTTCTTTTTGAGTTCTGTTTGATTTATTGAATTCCTGAGAAAATATTCTATAGTTTGATATAAGTTGATAAGGTGAAAAGGCAGTAGAGTGAACTCTTGGCACCCAGTCAATTGATTCATGCGATGGCTGGCATTGGCGGTAAAATGGTATTTGTAAGGCGTGGTGTGGTATATTATAAAGGTATTAATGTATTTTGATTAATTTGATGTGGTAAGAGACGGCGAAAGGCAGCCTATGTGCAAGCAGCAGGCTGATGTATTGCAGACGCTAGGCTTATGTAGCTTCAAGGAAGCTACCCTAAAAGGTATTTGTCTATAAGAGATTACAGAGTGGTTATTTATATAATAATAGGAATAATCCGAAGGTAAAGAGAAGTCAGAGTAAATAATATTGGAAAAAGAAACCAGTGGGCGAAATGAGGGCGCAATGAACTTTGCGCCCTGCAACATCCTCCCTTTCTTAAAGAGGAACCCAGATCTAGAGGCTAAAAACTAAACATGTCGTACGCATCTGTCCTACCGGTGACGCAACCTGAAAACCCAACGGGCAAAAACAGGACGTACTGAATCCATGTGTAGGTGAGTGCTGCGACAATCAACGACGAGAGCGCTTGCGGCGCTGCACAGGGATGGAAGCCTCATAAGCATCAACATCTGCTTGAACACCAGATAAATTACTAGCAGGTTCATAGAGATTTTCATCAACAGGCCAACCTTTCCATTTTACGAGGTAGTAGCGATTGTTTTTAGGACCACGATGAGCCAAAATTTTCTCGAATTCATAAAGTGGTTGTCCGCTCTCGTAGCCAATGGGAGGTGGGCGAGGAAATTCACGATCCGTTTCCTGATAACGCTTCAATTGAGTAACGTTGAAGGTAGAAGAGGTGTTTTTAAGACGAGGAGGTAAGTGTAAAACATAAGCATTATCATTTAGCACTTCAGCGACTTCAAAAGGACCAACCCATTTGTGAGTCAATTTACCACGCGGTGCCTGGTAAAGACGGGAAGCATCCACCAAAACACGTTCACCAACTTCATATCTCACAAAGCGCCTGCGTTTGTTAACTTGGTTTTGCATTTGCTCCTGGTTTTTAGCTAAATTAGTACGAGATTGAGTCAGAGTCTCAGTAATTCGAGCTAAAAAATCATCAACAGCAGGAGAAAGGCTGACAGTAGCACGCAGCAAGGAAGCAGGAGTATTGGGATTTTGACCATACAGCATGAAAAAAGGAGAAAAGCCTGTAGCCCTATTGACAGAGTTATTGTAAGCAAACTCAAGAGCAACCAAATGCTCATCCCAATCATCCCTAGTAGATGGATTGACGTAAGCACGCAACATATCTTGAATAGTACGATTATGGCGTTCAGCTTGTCCATCAGACTGAGGATGGTAGGCAGCAGTCATATGCAAAGAAATGCCTAAATGATCCATCAAAGCACGCCAAAAATTGCTGGTAAAACGAGGATCTCGATCAGAAATAATGATTGAAGGAAGACCATAATGTCTGAAGACATTATTAAAGAAAAGCTCTGCTAATTGCCTTGCAGTCACAGTCATAGTAGTGGGAATAAAGACAGCAGCTTTACTCAAACGATCTACAATGGTGACAATTGCATCAAAACCACGAGGGGTGACAGGTAAAGGACCAATCAAATCGATATGAATTTGCTCCCAGCGTCTACAAGGGATATCCAGAGGAGACAACAGCCCAGGAGTTACTTGATTTGAAGATTTGACCACTTGACAGGTAGGACATTCAGCAACATAACGAGCAATATCTTCTCTCATACCAGGCCAGGTATATGTAGTACCAATAGCAGCAATAGTTTTATCTCTTCCAAGATGGCCAGCAATTGCGGCATCATGATGATCATGAATAATTAAATCTTTTAAAGATTTAGAAGCAGGGACATAAATAAGTTTTTCACCATTCTTCTCTTCATAAATGAAGCCATCGTGCAGAGACCATTTGGTTGGACCAGCACCTCCAGTGAAGAAAGTCTCAGTAAGAGGATCAGAGACGTAAGCTACAGCAAATTCATGCAGAAGCTCAGGAGAAGGACCAAGTGTTGAGATAGAATTCAGGTTAGGAATTCTGCTCAAAGCATCAGCAACTACATTTGAACGACCAGGTTTGTATTTGATAATCAGATCATTACCAAATTCAGCAAGAAATTGCAAATAACGATTGTGACGACGATTCACAAAGGTTTGAGTTTGAATAGAGATCAACGCTTGATGGTCAGTGTAGACTGTAGTAGGATGGCCATGAATGTAATGTCTCCAAGCACGCAGAGCAAGAATAATAGCCAGAAACTCTTTATCATAAGTAGAATAATTGAGTTCAGCAGGTTTGAAAACGTGAGAAAGAAAAGCTATGGGATGATTCCCTTCTTGAGAAAGCACAGCACCAGCAGCAAAATCAGAAGCATCAGTGTGAATTTCAAATGGAAGATTGAAATCAGGAGGAGCAAGCACACGAGCAGTAGTTAAAGCCAACTTTAACTGCTCAAAAGCTTCTTGATGACGAGGCAGCCACGTGAATATCTGATTTTTCCTGGTAATCTGATACAAGGGAATAGCTTTATGAGCAAAATGCTCAACAAAATGGCGATAGAAAGTAGCCAATCCCAAGAAAGATTTGACTTGACTGGCAGTAGTAGGTACAGGCCAGTTTAAAATAGCATCAACCTTCTTTGGCAGCATGTGGAGGATTTTTTATTGTAACTGCCAATTAACTGCCAATCATCTGCCAATAGCTTGGGTTTCCGAATTCAGGTTGCCAATTTGTCATTAGATCATCAATTTTGCAAAAAATTTAAAATCATTTAAAACAACAAGCCCGCTGTACCCTACATAATATACGTATAATTTTACGGATTTAATGAGCGAAACACCAAGGTTGTTGCGTGGACGAGGTGGAAAAGCATGTCTCCAACCGAAAAAACTGAATTTTGACCACCCTACAAATCATTCCTATTCCCACGGGTTTACACCTCATAAATATTACTATGATGAGTATTATCAATTACGATCATCGTTACCACAAAAAGATCTTGCTGAAATTGTAGTCTTAGGACTGCCAATTCCCGCTCACGCCATTCTCGGCCCCGGTCTAGTAAATATTTTTATTGAGCTTTGCTCAAAGTATTTAGGCTTACAGTTTCATCGTGAAAACGTTACCTATGGAGATTATAGGCCAGCACTTGAAAATAGTCGCTCTGTCACATGGCTGCAAATGGACCGAGCGGTGGTGATGGCGGTATTGAGATTAAAGGATAAATTACCTTCCGGGATCTCTATTGACACACCCAGATCTAAAGGTGCTCTCATGGTGAAGTTTTATGGCAGAAGATTATGCACTGAACCACTATCACTGGATTACACTCCCCCTCGTTGTCAATCAACGAATCACACAGCGGTGGCGGTGGCGTGTGCGAGCGGTGCGGAGACGCCTTGTGGAATAAATACTACTGGCTCCATGCGCAGGAGTGTATCTTTTGAAGACCTAATGAAGAAAATGGTAGCTTACAGAGCTATGGTAGACAAAAGGGAGAGAGAGCATACAGCTTCTGCTCCTGATGTCACAGCACCAGCAGCACCGGTGCCGACTGCAAGCACCACCGACGATGCTGAAAATATTATTTCAGCTGTGGTTTCTTCACCAAGCCTTGCTGGATTTTCGGAATTCTTGAATGAATTAGCCGATGGACTAGATGCTGATCCTGCTATTTGGTCAGATAATGCAGTGTATTCTCCCCCCCAAGCTCCGACACCGATGTTGGTGGCTGATGCTGCTGGTACCACCGGTGTTGCTGGGTCTACTGGTCCTACAAGTATTTCCAGTGCTGTTGAAGTTGACCATTTACCCTCTACGTCTACTTTTATTCCAATAAATCGAGTAGTCATTGAAACAGCTACTTCAAGCTATGTGGAAGAAAGTGAGAGTGAAGAAGAAAGTGAGAGTGAAGAAGAAAGTGAGTATGGCAATGAACAAAAGTGCATTGAAATAGTGCTGGAAACGGCTACTAAAGAGGGTGAACCAGTGTATTGGGCAGTATATGAAGAATACTATGGAAAAGATGAAGATGCTGAGACTCTTATTCCCTTCCGTCTTGCCGAGGCAGAGGAACCCCTGATGATAAAATGGAATGGAAGAAAGGAAGAAATGCTGGAGAAATCAAGGATCAATTTCTTGAAATACCAAGCTGAGCAAGCCCGTATAGTGCTGAGAAATCCAAACGTTGAGAATTACATTACACAAGCGATTAGGAGACAACTGAATACAATCATCAAAAATGGTGATAGGGCTGAAAGAGAGGCTGCTAAGAGCAATGCTACAAATGCAGCAGCGCTGCGGCGGAGCGCTCGCTTGGCTGGAAATGGTGGAAATAATAAATAGGAAGGGTGGGATCAGGTGGAGAAAGGTAATCTAAAGATAGTGCTTCAGAATTTAAAAGGTGGTTTTGGAGAAGAAGAAGCAATATACTTGGAGATTGAAGACGATATAGATATTGTGATGTTGACAGAAACTCATTTACACGACGTTGAAGACCCGCCGCTGATTCCTGGCTTTGATGTTTCCTTTAAAGCATCAAGGCCTAGAAATGCAGCGGCAGCAGGATATGGTGGTGTAGCTGTATATTTTAAACAAGAATTATTTGGAAAAATAAGCATATGGAAAAAAAGAGAAAAAGATGGAGTAATTTGGATCTGCGGCAAGAAGACGGAGCAAGCGGTGGCACAGTTTTTCTGTTGCTGCTATGTAGCTCCGGATAACTGTACAGGACGTCCAAAAAATGAAGAAGAATGGTTTAGCAAGCTCGAAAAAGAAATATCTGAAGCTAAAGATTTAGGAGAAGTGCTGGTGGCTGGTGATTTTAATGCCCGCATCGGTGCTGCATCTGAATTTAACCGCCTCGATGTTGATGGTTCTAACGCTGACGCTGAAGTTGATACCACAATCATGGAAAATGATTTATCAAACACATCTGATCTAAGATTTAGTGTAGATGGTACAGTTTCCTCTAGAGGTGGTATTCTGCTTGATATGTGCGAGATGACTGGGTTACGAGTCGTCAACGGCAGAGTGGCGGGAGATATCCCTGCTGCTGTGACCAGCTTAGGTAATGGTGATGGTAAAAGTAAATCAGTAATTGATTTATTTTTGGCTTGCCCTACTGTATTTGAACGCATTGAGTCGTTAAAAGTTGGTGGTAAGCTCAGAGCAAAATCAGATCATTTGGCGGTAACGCTTACGATGGCAAGAACCATTGAAATCGGAGCAGAAGAGCAGGAAGCAGCAGCGACTACTGATATGTTGGATTCTACTTCAACATCAACAATAGAAACTGGTGATGAGTATATTATCGATGCTGCCCTGCTGCCTGTGTTTGCTGAAAAAATTGCAGCAGCAGCAGCGCCACTGCTTGAACAGATTTGCATTGCAGCAACGGCCGCTGCTGAATTAAAAGACGCAGATATGCTGGATAAGGCTGTGGATGACTACAATAGAGTAGTATCTAATGCATGTGCAGATGCTGGAATGAGAAAAAAGGGTGTTGTCACAGATAAAGATCGCTGGGCAAAATCAATAAACAAGTCACCGCTTCCAATACGACAACAAGCAAGAGCAGCCAAACGAGCTCGGAAAAGGATGCTGAGAAAGTGTGATATAGGGGCATTAGCTAATGCACAAAAGAAACTGCGTAAAGTGACAGATAAATCCAGAAAAGCTCGAAGGGAAATTGGAGTAAAGCGCCTCGAGCGGTTGCTAAAAGATGACCCTAGGCGTTTCTATAAATATTATAGAAAGCCTCCCTCTCCTACTCTGGTGTCAAATGGTGAATTAAGTAAACACTCTGAAAACCTTTTAGGTGCTGAACCACCTGATCTGCCTGTACCTCCAGTTGTACCTGGCACCGTTCCGCCTCCAGAGAATATAGAAGGGTTGCTACAAACTCCTTTCTCAATGGAAGAACTTTCACCAGTGCTGAAAAAGATTAAGAATCAAGCTGGTATGATTGGTACATTGAGGCCTGAGCTGTTGAAAGCATCAGTAGAGCATCTTGGTCCAGCTATAGTAGAGCTGCTAAACGCCTCGGTGGCAATAGGCAAGCTGCCCAAAGTTTGGGCACTGAGCGCCATTACACCTATAGCCAAGCCAGGGAGTGATCATAGAACGTGTGATGGATATCGTGGAATAGCAGTAGGTACTCTAGCTGCCAAACTGTATGGTTCTATGCTTGATCACAGAATTGATGGCTGGGCGGAGGCGAGCGGTATTCGAGCAAAGGGTCAGTTTGGTTTTAGAAAAGGCAAAGGAACTGCCTCAGCGTCCTTTATAGTGCGCACTTTATTTGATCAAGTAAGAACCCAGAAAGGTGGTAGGCTGTACACATGCTTTGTTGATTTTAAGAAAGCATACGATTCAGTTCCCCGCCACTTGCTCTGGGCGAAACTTGAGCGCAGAGGAGTGACTGGCTGGGTTCTGGATGCTATAAAAGCCATGTATGCTGATGTTCCTATGTGTGTGAAGTCGTCTACAGGTCTAGGAAAAGTTTTTCAATCAAATTTAGGGGTGAAGCAGGGTTGCCCACTAAGCCCACTTTTATTTGGTCTTTACCTAGATGACTGGGATGCTGAGCTTAAAGCAGCTTCTGAAGCTCCTGATGATGAATCAGACATGTTTGATTTCCCTAATTTAGCTGGAGAAGATCTTCGCAGCTTGATGTATGCTGATGATTTGATGCAGGCGGCAACGTCGATTGACGGTCTCCGCAAGCAAATGGCACTGCTGGAGGACTTTTCTGCTCGCTGGGGCCTCACTATTAACGCTTCTAAAACTAAAGTGATGGTTTTTAGCAGACTCAATTCTCCACATGTAGCAAAAACAGCTGTGCTGAAAATTGGCGGCGAGGTGGTGGAGGTAGTGGAAAGATTTAAATATCTTGGTACTATTTTTCATTGCTCTCAGATGCTATCTAGACATGCTGTACCTGCTAGAGCATATAATGGCCGTAGAGCATACCATATTTCCAGAAGAAGGCTGGCTGAGCTGCAACTCGGTGGTGGACTTGAGATTAATTTCAGACTTTTTGATGTGATGGTTGACTCTGTACTTGGCTATGGCGCTGAGGTCTGGGCTCCTGAGCTCCTATGCAATGATCCTTTAAGCAATGATTGTGAACGTGTTCATTTATTTGCTCTGAAGTGGTTACTAGGAGTAAGGAAGAGCACTGCTAGCTGCATTGTTCTTGCAGAAACCGGCCGCTGGCCCTTGGCTTTCCGTTGGGTCAAAAGGATAGCTAGATTCTATAATGGACTAGTCAAAGCACCAGCTGATAGCATTTTAAAACGTGCTTTCATTGCTAATTGCCAATTGACATCAAACCCAGCTGAAGGCAGTGCCAAATGTATGGCTGAGCAGTCTTGGGCAGCACAGCTGCAGCGTGCTTTTAAGAAATTTGAAGTGCAACTACCTCTGGAGGAGCCTATCGAACTAAATGTGAATGATGTTTGCATCAAGTGGAAGGAATTCTACTTGAATAGAGTGCGGACAGAGACTGGAACTAAAATTAAAAAATATGTTCATGAAGTCAGAAATGGGCTGCCGGAGTACGAAGCCGCTCCTTACTTGGGAGTGTCTGCGGTCAGTGACAGGCGAGCAATGACACAAGCAATGACTGGATCTCATTTTCTGATGGAAGAAGTAGGGAGATGGAATCAGTTGGCAAAAGAAGACAGAGTATGCAAACAATGTGCTGAAAAAGAAGTTAAAACCGTCGAGACGGCCGAACATTTGTTTTTCCACTGTCCTAGTTATGATGATATTAGGGCAGATTTTCCTTGTTTAGACTTCACACTAACTAATTTACACGAGTTCTCAATGCAGCAGCCAACCCAAATTACCAGGTTTGGCAAGAAATGTTTTGAACTGCATCAAGAACTCAACCCGCTGTCGAGGCGGTAATATCGTTTTCATCAAATCCTTTTTCTATTTGATCCCATAATTCAAGGGTGATTACTAGACCATTGTGGTCTATTTGTTTTGTTTTGACTAATTTTATAGATGATTTAGTGATGTGGAAGCTGTGTGGTGGGTAGCTTCTAGGGGTTCTCAATTAACGGAGCGGTTTCTTCCTCTTTTTAGCTTCATTTTCTCTGCCCTTTTCCCCCTTGATGAAGCCAAAGAAACTTGCATACCTCCGTAGCAGAATTTGAGAGGTTGTACTGCTAGAGCCCTGAGTGATAAAATGATATGAAATCATGAGAGATCACTTATGTAACAAGTTCAAGTTCAAGTTCAAGTATGTGAATGCCTTCAGCAGTAAGCAAATAACCAACAAATTCAATTTCAGTTTGGAAAAACCGACACTTCTGCAGACCAGCATGTAATTGATGTTCACGCAAACGATCTAAAACATAACGAATATGTTTGTCATGTTCTTCTGCAGTTTTACTGAAAATGAGGATATCATCAAGGTAAACGACCAGAAATTTCTCCATGCTGTCAGCAAAAATGCTATTCATCAGCTTTTGGAAGGTGGCAGGAGCATTAGTAAGTCCAAAAGGCATAACACGAAACTCGTAATGACCATATCGAGTATTAAAAGCCGTTTTAGGGATGTCTTCTTCCTTGACTCGAACTTGATAATAAGCAGATTTCAAGTCAATCTTACTAAAATAACGAGCACCTTCCAGGCAATTGAGCAACTCATCCATTTTAGGCAATGGAAATTTATCCTTAATGGTAATTTTATTGAGAGCTCTGTAGTCAACACACATACGGAGTGTACCATCTTGCTTTGGAACAAAAATGACAGGAGCAGCATATGGAGAAGAAGAGGGTTGAATAATGCCAGCATCGATCATTTCTCGAATTTGCTTTCGTAATTCTTCCATTTCCCTAGGAGAAATCCTATAAGGACGTTGACAGGGAGGCACATGACCAGGCTCCAAAGGAATTTCGTGCTGAACATTCCTTTCAGGAGGGAAGAAAGTACGCAAATCAAATACATCGAAATATTCTTTTTCATAAGTTTCATGAATATTAGCCCAAGGATCTTCATCTGTAGTAAGACGAGGGATTAGATCTATAAGGTCTTGGAGCCGCATCCGCTGGCGCGCATTTTGCCCAGTCTGGAGCCAGATCGGCTTTTTAGTGGACAAATCCTTGCTCTTTTTGCCATATTTAATTTCCTTTAGATACCTATTATGTAGAGCTATAGTTTAAGCCCCTAGCAGGGCCTCCCAGGCTGCAGCTGGCTTTGTAAAGTTCAATTGAAATCCTCTCAATTCGTGTGATGTCAAAAATTCCCGGGTTCCAGGACTTTATCCCGGTCGAGGCCCCGTTTTCTGGAATGTACATATATCAAGTAAGTCTGTTGACCGCGAAAGGACCGGTTCTCGCTTTTCAGCTGGGATTTTTGCCCATTTCGCACAAATCGGTAACTGCCAAACAGCTCTCTAGACCAGGTAGCTGGCCTCATTTATGTTCTACATACTCTCATGACCGGGAATTCAGTACTTGTGACCGGGATTTACTCTCAAACCCACCAGCTTTTTGATTCCCCTGTCCGCAGATCAAATCCCAGTCTTTGATCGCCTCTTTCTTTATTCCCGGTCGAGACCCTCATTGAAGTTACTGTCATAGTATCTCGGCATTATAGCTGCAGCAGCAACCCGGCACTTCCTGCTCACGGCTTCCACTTGCCTCATGCTGCAGCCATTACTGGCTTGAACGCTAGTTAAATCCGGCGTCTGCTACCTCCCGGCGCGTTGAATGATAGTTTCTATGTGCCAGCGACACCATAGACCCGCGTATGTGACCTATGATTCCATTTTCGTGCCTTGGTCGCCCAGCAGCTCCAGCACCATTTCAACCATCTCCTGAGCTTGCTGCAGCTGGTCTTGAATTCTGGTCTAGCCAGCTCGGATTCCCGGTCAAGGAGGCCGGATTCCCGGTCATGCGTATCAATCAAATCTGCTGGCGAGGGTATGACCGGTTTGGGGCAGTTTTGACCTGGGGCAGGTGACATTGTCATAATGAGGGAGCGGCGTCGGGGATGGGTGGAGCAGCTCATGCCCACTGCTGCTCCTCCAAGATGGCCGGATTCCCGGTCAAGGAGGCCGGATTCCCGGTCATGCGTCTTAAACAAATGTGCTGGCGAGGGCACGACCTGTTTGGGGCAGTTTTAGTAGAGGCATCACAGGTACCTTAGAGATTCTCTTGAGCGCTTGGCCCTAATGAGAGTCATGTTGACTGCTGCTCCTCCAGGGTGGCCGGATTCCCGGTCAAGGAGGCTGGATTCCCGGTCATGCGTCCTAATCAAATGTGCTGGCGAGGGAATGACCTGTTTGGCGCAGTTTTAACCTGGGGCAGGTGACATTGTCACTATGAGTGGGCGGCGTCGGGGATGGGTGGAGCAGCTCATGCCCACTGCTGCTCCTCCAGGGTGGCCGGATTCCCGGTCAAGGAGGCCGGATTCCCGGTCATGCGTCCTAATCAAATGTGCTGGCGAGGGTATGACCTGTTTGGGGCAGTTTTAGTAGAGGCATCACAGGTACCTTAGAGATTCTCTTGAGCGCTTGGCCCTAATGAGAGTCATGTTGACTGCTGCTCCTCCAGGGTGGCCGGATTCCCGGTCAAGGAGGCTGGATTCCCGGTCATGCGTCCTAATCAAATGTGCTGGCGAGGGAATGACCTGTTTGGCGCAGTTTTGACCTGGGGCAGGTGACATTGTCTTTATGAGTGGGCGGCGTCGGGGATGGGTGGAGCAGCTCATGCCCACTGCTGCTCCTCCAAGATGGCCGGATTCCCGGTCAAGGAGGCCGGATTCCCGGTCATGCGTCTTAAATAAATGTGCTGGCGAGGGCACGACCTGTTTGGGGCAGTTTTAGTAGAGGCATCACAGGTACCTTAGAGATTCTCTTGAGCGCTTGGCCCTAATGAGAGTCATGTTGACTGCTGCTCCTCCAGGGTGGCCGGATTCCCGGTCAAGGAGGCTGGATTCCCGGTCATGCGTCCTAATCAAATGTGCTGGCGAGGGAATGACCTGTTTGGCGCAGTTTTGACCTGGGGCAGGTGACATTGTCATTATGAGTGGGCGGCGTCGGGGATGGGTGGAGCAGCTCATGCCCACTGCTGCTCCTCCAAGATGGCCAGATTCCCGGTCAAGGAGGCCGGATTCCCGGTCATGCGTCTTAAACAAATGTGCTGGCGAGGGTATGACCTGTTTGGCGCAGTTTTGGTAGAGGCATCAGCCAGCCAGCTTCAGTTGGAACTTCCGTTAGGAACGAAGAGGAACGAGACCTCTCATTATTATTTATTATGCATTATTATTTATTATTTAAAATGAATTACTTCAGGTGTATGCTCTAGTTCATTGGGGTGTGTGCTCCAGCTAAACCTTCTTGATTCTTTTGTTCTTGATTCAGTTGGAATTTCGGTTGAGATTGTAGAAACTCTCTTCGCTTGAATATTGCACGCTCTAATCTTTATCAGCGATTTGGCAGCATATTTTTATACCCGTTCTAGCGAGCTGCAGCTATGGATGTCGCTGCTGATGAAAGCCAGACCCATTCCCAGTTCATTACAGAGTCGATGGCTTCCAATAGAGATGAACTTCGCGTAGCAGCGCTCAAGGAGCTGCAACAGAGAGCCCTTGATAAGTGGGTTGCGCAAAATGGGACGTCAGCTGGGGTGCAAAACTACAAACTCTATAAAAGCATTTCTCAGGAGTTGGCGGAGACGGAGCAGGGGTTGGATGGAGGCTACCTGTATCCCATGCTGCGTGGACCTGCCCGTGGCAAGCACCTGGTTTTGGAAGATTTACCAAATGCTGGTGGATTTCGTGTTGACCCCAATATGGATACCATCTCAGCTGTCTTCCCTTCTTTGCTTCAGCTCAGAAATTTGACCGTCGCCCCGCCAAGAATTATAAAGTAAGTCCACTAAAACAGCCCTTTCTGTGCACGGTGGGTCTAAAAATTAATCGAATACCTGAATACTTGGTAGCTCACATCTCTGCACCTTCTCTTGTGTTTCTCCAGGGCTTCTCCTGTTCTGGACTCCAAGATCTATAAGGTCTTGGAGCCGCATCCGCTGGCGCGCATTTTGCCCAGTCTGGAGCCAGATCGGCTTTTTAGTGGACAAATCCTTGCTCTTTTTGCCATATTTAATTTCCTTTAGATACCTATTATGTAGAGCTATAGTTTAAGCCCCTAGCAGGGCCTCCCAGGCTGCAGCTGGCTTTGTAAAGTTCAATTGAAATCCTCTCAATTCGTGTGATGTCAAAAATTCCCGGGTTCCAGGACTTTATCCCGGTCGAGGCCCCGTTTTCTGGAATGTACATATATCAAGTAAGTCTGTTGACCGCGAAAGGACCGGTTCTCGCTTTTCAGCTGGGATTTTTGCCCATTTCGCACAAATCGGTAACTGCCAAACAGCTCTCTAGACCAGGTAGCTGGCCTCATTTATGTTCTACATACTCTCATGACCGGGAATTCAGTACTTGTGACCGGGATTTACTCTCAAACCCACCAGCTTTTTGATTCCCCTGTCCGCAGATCAAATCCCAGTCTTTGATCGCCTCTTTCTTTATTCCCGGTCGAGACCCTCATTGAAGTTACTGTCATAGTATCTCGGCATTATAGCTGCAGCAGCAACCCGGCACTTCCTGCTCACGGCTTCCACTTGCCTCATGCTGCAGCCATTACTGGCTTGAACGCTAGTTAAATCCGGCGTCTGCTACCTCCCGGCGCGTTGAATGATAGTTTCTATGTGCCAGCGACACCATAGACCCGCGTATGTGACCTATGATTCCATTTTCGTGCCTTGGTCGCCCAGCAGCTCCAGCACCATTTCAACCATCTCCTGAGCTTGCTGCAGCTGGTCTTGAATTCTGGTCTAGCCAGCTCGGATTCCCGGTCAAGGAGGCCGGATTCCCGGTCATGCGTATCAATCAAATCTGCTGGCGAGGGTATGACCGGTTTGGGGCAGTTTTGACCTGGGGCAGGTGACATTGTCATAATGAGGGAGCGGCGTCGGGGATGGGTGGAGCAGCTCATGCCCACTGCTGCTCCTCCAAGATGGCCGGATTCCCGGTCAAGGAGGCCGGATTCCCGGTCATGCGTCTTAAACAAATGTGCTGGCGAGGGCACGACCTGTTTGGGGCAGTTTTAGTAGAGGCATCACAGGTACCTTAGAGATTCTCTTGAGCGCTTGGCCCTAATGAGAGTCATGTTGACTGCTGCTCCTCCAGGGTGGCCGGATTCCCGGTCAAGGAGGCTGGATTCCCGGTCATGCGTCCTAATCAAATGTGCTGGCGAGGGAATGACCTGTTTGGCGCAGTTTTGACCTGGGGCAGGTGACATTGTCATTATGAGTGGGCGGCGTCGGGGATGGGTGGAGCAGCTCATGCCCACTGCTGCTCCTCCAGGGTGGCCGGATTCCCGGTCAAGGAGGCCGGATTCCCGGTCATGCGTCCTAATCAAATGTGCTGGCGAGGGTATGACCTGTTTGGGGCAGTTTTAGTAGAGGCATCACAGGTACCTTAGAGATTCTCTTGAGCGCTTGGCCCTAATGAGAGTCATGTTGACTGCTGCTCCTCCAGGGTGGCCGGATTCCCGGTCAAGGAGGCTGGATTCCCGGTCATGCGTCCTAATCAAATGTGCTGGCGAGGGAATGACCTGTTTGGCGCAGTTTTGACCTGGGGCAGGTGACATTGTCTTTATGAGTGGGCGGCGTCGGGGATGGGTGGAGCAGCTCATGCCCACTGCTGCTCCTCCAAGATGGCCGGATTCCCGGTCAAGGAGGCCGGATTCCCGGTCATGCGTCTTAAATAAATGTGCTGGCGAGGGCACGACCTGTTTGGGGCAGTTTTAGTAGAGGCATCACAGGTACCTTAGAGATTCTCTTGAGCGCTTGGCCCTAATGAGAGTCATGTTGACTGCTGCTCCTCCAGGGTGGCCGGATTCCCGGTCAAGGAGGCTGGATTCCCGGTCATGCGTCCTAATCAAATGTGCTGGCGAGGGAATGACCTGTTTGGCGCAGTTTTGACCTGGGGCAGGTGACATTGTCATTATGAGTGGGCGGCGTCGGGGATGGGTGGAGCAGCTCATGCCCACTGCTGCTCCTCCAAGATGGCCAGATTCCCGGTCAAGGAGGCCGGATTCCCGGTCATGCGTCTTAAACAAATGTGCTGGCGAGGGTATGACCTGTTTGGCGCAGTTTTGGTAGAGGCATCAGCCAGCCAGCTTCAGTTGGAACTTCCGTTAGGAACGAAGAGGAACGAGACCTCTCATTATTATTTATTATGCATTATTATTTATTATTTAAAATGAATTACTTCAGGTGTATGCTCTAGTTCATTGGGGTGTGTGCTCCAGCTAAACCTTCTTGATTCTTTTGTTCTTGATTCAGTTGGAATTTCGGTTGAGATTGTAGAAACTCTCTTCGCTTGAATATTGCACGCTCTAATCTTTATCAGCGATTTGGCAGCATATTTTTATACCCGTTCTAGCGAGCTGCAGCTATGGATGTCGCTGCTGATGAAAGCCAGACCCATTCCCAGTTCATTACAGAGTCGATGGCTTCCAATAGAGATGAACTTCGCGTAGCAGCGCTCAAGGAGCTGCAACAGAGAGCCCTTGATAAGTGGGTTGCGCAAAATGGGACGTCAGCTGGGGTGCAAAACTACAAACTCTATAAAAGCATTTCTCAGGAGTTGGCGGAGACGGAGCAGGGGTTGGATGGAGGCTACCTATAAGGTCTTGGAGCCGCATCCGCTGGCGCGCATTTTGCCCAGTCTGGAGCCAGATCGGCTTTTTAGTGGACAAATCCTTGCTCTTTTTGCCATATTTAATTTCCTTTAGATACCTATTATGTAGAGCTATAGTTCAAGCCCCTAGCAGGGCCTCCCAGGCTGCAGCTGGCTTTGTAAAGTTCAATTGAAATCCTCCCAATTCGGGTAATGCCAAAAAATACCGGTATCCAGGAATCTAAACCGGTCGAGGGCCCATTTTCTGGAATGTACATACATCAAGTAAGTCTGTTGACCGCGAAAGAACCGGTCCTCGCTTTTCAGCTGGGATTTCTGCCCATCCAGCACAAATCGTTAGCTGCAGAAAGGCTCTCTAGGCCCCCTAGCTTGCCTTCTTTATGTTCTACATACTTTCATGACCGATAATTCAGCGCTCTCTCCCGGTATTAATGTTCTGACCCACCAGCTTTTTGATTTCCCTGTGCGCAGATCAAATCCCAGTCTTTGGTTCTCTTTGGATTCAAAACCGGTCGAGACCCTCTTTGGAGTTACTGCCGTGATATGTGGGTGACACAGCTGCGGCGGCAAGGCAGCACTTCCTGCTCACGGCTTCAACTTGCCTCATGCTGCAGCAATTCCTGGCTTGATCACCAGGTAAATGCAGCTGCTGCTGCTGTGCAGCGCGCTAAATGGTCGTTCCTATGTGTCAGTGAGACTATAGACCCGCGCAGCTGAGCTGTAATGCCATTTCTGTGCATTGATAGTTCAACAGCTCCAGCACCATTTCCACTCTCTTCAATGTTTGGTGCAGCTCGTTATTAATTCTGCTCCAGCCTGGTCTTCAGACCGGTCATGGAGCCGTGATTACCGGTCATGTAGCTATAGTGGATGTGTAGGAGAGCGTGCATGGTATTCCCAGCTGTTTTCAGTTGAGCCAGGTCACCCACCTTGGAGATTGTGTCGAGACGCTCACTGTGGTGATGGCCATGCCACCAGCTGCCCCTCCAGCCTGGTCTTCAGACCGGTCATGGAGCCGTGATTACCGGTCATGTAGCTATAGTGGATGTGTAGGAGAGCGTGCATGGTATTCCCAGCTGTTTTCAGTTGAGCCAGGTCACCCACCTTGGAGATTGTGTCGAGACGCTCACTGTGGTGATGGCCATGCCACCAGCTGCCCCTCCAGCCTGGTCTTCAGACCGGTCATGGAGCTGTGATTACCGGTCATGTAGCTATAGTGAATGTGTAGGAGAGCGTGCATGGTATTCCCAGCTGTTTTCAGTTGAGCCAGGTCACCCACCTTGGAGATTGTGTTGAGACGGGCACTGTGGTGATGGGGCATGCCACCAGCTGCCCCTCCAGCCTGGTCTTCAGACCGGTCATGGAGCTGTGATTACCGGTCATGTAGCTATAGTGAATGTGTAGGAGAGCGTGCATGGTATTCCCAGCTGTTTTCAGTTGAGCCAGGTCACCCACCTTGGAGATTGTGTCGAGACGCTCACTGTGGTGATGGGGCATGCCACCAGCTGCCCCTCCAGCCTGGTCTTCAGACCGGTCATGGAGCTGTGATTACCGGTCATGTAGCTATAGTGAATGTGTAGGAGAGCGTGCATGGTATTCCCAGCTGTTTTCAGTTGAGCCAGGTCACCCACCTTGGAGATTGTGTTGAGACGGGCACTGTGGTGATGGGGCATGCCACCAGCTGCCCCTCCAGCCTGGTCTTCAGACCGGTCATGGAGCTGTGATTACCGGTCATGTAGCTATATTGAATGTGTAGGAGAGCGTGCATGGTATTCCCAGCTGTTTTCAGTTGAGCCAGGTCACCCACCTTGGAGATTGTGTCGAGACGCTCACTGTGGTGATGGGGCATGCCACCAGCTGCCCCTCCAGCCTGGTCTTCAGACCGGTCATGGAGCTGTGATTACCGGTCATGTAGCTATATTGAATGTGTAGGAGAGCGTGCATGGTATTCCCAGCTGTTTTCAGTTGAGCCAGGTCACCCACCTTGGAGATTGTGTTGAGACGGGCACTGTGGTGATGGCCATGCCACCAGCTGCCCCTCCAGCCTGGTCTTCAGACCGGTCATGGAGCTGTGATTACCGGTCATGTAGCTATAGTGAATGTGTAGGAGAGCGTGCATGGTATTCCCAGCTGGTTTAGTTCGAGCCAGGTCACCCACCTTGGAGATTGTGTTGAGACGGGCACTGTGGTGATGGGGCATGCCACCAGCTGCCCCTCCAGCCTGGTCTTCAGACCGGTCATGGAGCTGTGATTACCGGTCATGTAGCTATATTGAATGTGTAGGAGAGCGTGCATGGTATTCCCAGCTGTTTTCAGTTGAGCCAGGTCACCCACCTTGGAGATTGTGTCGAGACGCTCACTGTGGTGATGGGGCATGCCACCAGCTGCCCCTCCAGCCTGGTCTTCAGACCGGTCATGGAGCTGTGATTACCGGTCATGTAGCTATAGTGAATGTGTAGGAGAGCGTGCATGGTATTCCCAGCTGTTTTCAGTTGAGCCAGGTCACCCACCTTGGAGATTGTGTTGAGACGGGCACTGTGGTGATGGGGCATGCCACCAGCTGCCCCTCCAGCCTGGTCTTCAGACCGGTCATGGAGCTGTGATTACCGGTCATGTAGCTATATTGAATGTGTAGGAGAGCGTGCATGGTATTCCCAACTGGTTTAGTTCGAGCCAGGTCACCCACCTTGGAGATTGTGTCGAGACGGGCACTGTGGTGATGGGGCATGCCACCAGCTGCCCCTCCAGCCTGGTCTTCAGACCGGTCATGGAGCTGTGATTACCGGTCATGTAGCTATAGTGAATGTGTAGGAGAGCGTGCATGGTATTCCCAGCTGTTTTCAGTTGAGCCAGGTCACCCACCTTGGAGATTGTGTCGAGACGCTCACTGTGGTGATGGGGCATGCCACCAGCTGCCCCTCCAGCCTGGTCTTCAGACCGGTCATGGAGCTGTGATTACCGGTCATGTAGCTATAGTGAATGTGTAGGAGAGCGTGCATGGTATTCCCAGCTGGTTTAGTTCGAGCCAGGTCACCCACCTTGGAGATTGTGTTGAGACGGGCACTGTGGTGATGGGGCATGCCACCAGCTGCCCCTCCAGCCTGGTCTTCAGACCGGTCATGGAGCTGTGATTACCGGTCATGTAGCTATATTGAATGTGTAGGAGAGCGTGCATGGTATTCCCAGCTGTTTTCAGTTGAGCCAGGTCACCCACCTTGGAGATTGTGTCGAGACGCTCACTGTGGTGATGGGGCATGCCACCAGCTGCCCCTCCAGCCTGGTCTTCAGACCGGTCATGGAGCTGTGATTACCGGTCATGTAGCTATAGTGAATGTGTAGGAGAGCGTGCATGGTATTCCCAGCTGTTTTCAGTTGAGCCAGGTCACCCACCTTGGAGATTGTGTTGAGACGGGCACTGTGGTGATGGGGCATGCCACCAGCTGCCCGTCCAGCCTGGTCTTCAGACCGGTCTTGGAGCTGTGATTACCGGTCATGTAGCTATATTGAATGTGTAGGAGAGCGTGCATGGTATTCCCAGCTGTTTTCAGTTGAGCCAGGTCACCCACCTTGGAGATTGTGTCGAGACGCTCATGGATGGAGCAAGTCATGTGGAAGGGCAATCAGAGAATACAAGATACGTATTTTTGTAATTTTCCAGTGCTCACGCCACCTTGGCGGTTGTGCTGAAGGATGGGGGGGGGGGGGCGTAGCCCAAAGCCTATGAAATAGCATCGCCCCAAGGGCTTGGAGATTTCTTCCAGCGCCGGCGCTCAGCATGATGCTGAAAATTTGACTAGATTGATCCAAGCTGGTGAAGCGAGTAGATCAACCCACCAGCTCTTTTTATAATGTACTTTGTGATATATTTCCAAGTCTACGCTAGACGCTGTTCATGAAAATACGCTATTAAAGCTCTGATCTCTGTTCACATGCCTGTAATTTGCTGATCACTTCGATTTCCGAACGCAATTCGATTAGCTGCGCCCTCTTTTCTATTAACATAGACGCCTTTTTCACAGTCCGCTAGATGGCAACTTGCAATTAACCTGCTGTATCTTATGTTTTTTCTTATTTAGGGTTTTTTTAGGGGTCTTATTTTATTTTAGGGTCTTATTTAGGGTTTTTTTAATTCTTATTTAGGGTTTTTTAAGGTCTTATTTAGGGTTAGGGTTTTTAGGGTTTTTTAAGGGTTAGGGGTTTTTAGGGTTTTTAGGTTTTAGGGTTAGGGGTTTAGGGTTTAGGGTTTAGGGTTTAGGGTTTAGGGTTTAGGGTTTAGGGTTAGGGTTTAGGGTTTAGGGTTTAGGGTTTAGGGCTTAGG